>OY992876.1:474060687-475260687 GCA_963921405.1 Cepaea hortensis | reverse complement strand
CACACAGGAGAGAAACCTTACAAGTGTGATGAATGTGGTGCATCTTTTACTCGTGCTAGTCACATGAGGCGCCACAAGAGAACACATACAGGAGAGAATCCTTACAAATGCAATGAATGTGGTGCATCTCTTACTGCGTATAAAAGTTTGAATTGCCACATGAGAATACACACAGGAGAGAAACCTTACAAGTGTGATGAATGTGGTGCATCTTTTACTCATGCTAGTAACTTGTAGTGCCACAAGAGAACACATACAGGAGAGAAACCTTTCAAGTGCGATGAATGTGGTGCATCTTTTACTCATTCTAGTAGCTTGAAGTACCACAAGAGAACACATGCAGGAGAGAAACCTTACAAGTGTGATGAATGTGGTGCATCTTTTACTCGTGCTAGTCACATGAGGCACCACAAGAGAACACATACAGGAGAGAAACCTTACAAATGTGATGAATGTGGTGCATCTCTTACTGCGTATAAAAGTTTGAATTGCCACATGAGAATACACACAGGAGAGAAACCTTACAAGTGTGATGAATGTGGTGCATCTTTTACTCATGCTAGTAACTTGAAGTGCCACAAGAGAACACATACAGGAGAGAAACCTTACAAGTGTGATGAATGTGGTGCATCTCTTACTGCGTATAAAAGTTTGAATTGCCACATGAGAATACACACAGGAGAGAAACCTTACAAGTGTGATGAATGTGGTGCATCTTTTACTCATGCTAGTAACTTGAAGTGCCACAAGAGAACACATACAGGAGAGAAACCTTACAAGTGTGATGAATGTGGTGCATCTCTTACTGCGTATAAAAGTTTGAATTGCCACATGAGAATACACACAGGAGAGAAACCTTACAAGTGTGATGAATGTGGTGCATCTTTTACTCGTGCTAGTCACATGAGGCGCCACAAGAGAACACATACAGGAGAGAAACCTTACAAATGCAATGAATGTGGTGCATCTTTTACTAGTGCTAGTAACTTGAGGTGCCACAAGAGAATACACAAAGGAGAGAAACCTTACAAGTGTGATGAATGTGGTGCATATTTTACTCATTCTAGTAGCTTGAAGTACCACAAGAGAACACATACAGGAGAGAAACCTTACAAGTGTGATGAATGTGGTGCATCTTTTACTCGTGCTAGTCACATGAGGCGCCACAAGAGAACACATACAGGAGAGAAACCTTACAAATGTGATGAATGTGGTGCATCTCTTACTGCGTATAAAAGTTTGAATTGCCACATGAGAATACACACAGGAGAGAAACCTTACAAGTGTGATGAATGTGGTGCATCTTTTACTCATGCTAGTAACTTGAAGTGCCACAAGAGAACACATACAGGAGAGAAACCTTTCAAGTGTGATGAATGTGGTGCATCTTTTACTCATTCTAGTAGCTTGAAGTACCACAAGAGAACACATACAGGAGAGAAACCTTACAAGTGTGATGAATGTGGTGCATCTTTTACTCGTGCTAGTCACATGAGGCGCCACAAGAGAACACATACAGGAGAGAAACCTTACAAATGTGATGAATGTGGTGCATCTCTTACTGCGTATAAAAGTTTGAATTGCCACATGAGAATACACACAGGAGAGAAACCTTACAAGTGTGATGAATGTGGTGCATCTATTACACATGCTAGTAACTTGAAGTGCCACAAGAGAACACATACAGGAGAGAAACCTTACAAGTGTGATGAATGTGGTGCATCTCTTACTGCGTATAAAAGTTTGAATTGCCACATGGGAATACACACAAGAGAGAAACCTTACAAGTGTGATGAATGTGGTGCATCTTTTACTCATGCTAGTAACTTGAAGTGCCACAAGAGAACACATACAGGAGAGAAACCTTGCAAGTGTGATGAATGTGGTGCATCTCTTACTGCATATAAAAGTTTGAATTGCCACATGAGAATGCACACAGGAGAGAAACCTTACAAGTGTGATGAATGTGGTGCATCTTTTACTCGTGCTAGTCACATGAGGCGCCACAAGAGAACATATACAGGAGAGAATCCTTACAAATGCAATGAATGTGGTGCATCTCTTACTGCGTATAAAAGTTTGAATTGCCACATGAGAATACACACAGGAGAGAAACCTTACAAGTGTGATGAATGTGGTGCATCTTTTACTCATGCTAGTAACTTGTAGTGCCACAAGAGAACACATACAGGAGAGAAACCTTTCAAGTGCGATGAATGTGGTGCATCTTTTACTCATTCTAGTAGCTTGAAGTACCACAAGAGAACACATGCAGGAGAGAAACCTTACAAGTGTGATGAATGTGGTGCATCTTTTACTCGTGCTAGTCACATGAGGCACCACAAGAGAACACATACAGGAGAGAAACCTTACAAATGTGATGAATGTGGTGCATCTCTTACTGCGTATAAAAGTTTGAATTGCCACATGAGAATACACACAGGAGAGAAACCTTACAAGTGTGATGAATGTGGTGCATCTTTTACTCATGCTAGTAACTTGAAGTGCCACAAGAGAACACATACAGGAGAGAAACCTTACAAGTGTGATGAATGTGGTGCATCTCTTACTGCGTATAAAAGTTTGAATTGCCACATGAGAATACACACAGGAGAGAAACCTTACAAGTGTGATGAATGTGGTGCATCTTTTACTCGTGCTAGTCACATGAGGCGCCACAAGAGAACACATACAGGAGAGAAACCTTACAAATGCAATGAATGTGGTGCATCTTTTACTAGTGCTAGTAACTTGAGGTGCCACAAGAGAATACACAAAGGAGAGAAACCTTACAAGTGTGATGAATGTGGTGCATATTTTACTCATGCTAGTAACTTGAAGTGCCACAAGAGAACACATACAGGAGAGAAACCTTACAAGTGCGATGAATGTGGTGCATCTTTTACTCATTCTAGTAGCTTGAAGAACCACAAGAGAACACATACAGGAGAGAAACCTTACCACTGTGATGAATGTGGTGCATCTTTTACTCGTGCTAGTCACATGAGGCGCCACAAGAGAACACATACAGGAGAGAAACCTTACAAGTGTGATGATTGTGGTGCATCTTTTACCTAATCAAGCCATGTTAAATGCCACATTAAAACACATACAAGAGAGAAATCTTAAAAGTGTGATGAATGTTTTTCATGTTTCACTGAAGCTAGAAGTTTGAAACGTCACAAGACAACACATTAAGGAGATATTGCTTAAGAATTGTTAGTGTAATTGATTGTGCATTTAATAGTGTGAAAAACCAGAGAACTTATAAATGTGATTATTGTTCTGCAATTTTTGTTATAGCAAAATGTTGTGTCAACAGACATAGATAAACATTACAATTATTGTAGTTGCAATAATGTCTCTTTTACTGTATACAGCTGTCTGAATTCTGATTTTAAAACTTAGTTGCATTTCCTTTATAGGGCGTTGCAGTCAACTCTAGCATCTTTTGGCTGTTTGTGATTTCTGGGTAAGTTTACATTCAGTAGTTTGCCATTGCTTTCTGGATGACCGGCACTCATAACATTGTATGGAAACCAATGCAATGTTCAGCTATGGAAACTGGCGGGGAATCTGTGTTGACAAACAAACAGTCCAGAGACGACCCCCATGTGTCTCGAAGTGCCTGTCCTCTAAATCCCACGGGACCGTACACTCAAAGCAACTCAAATTGAACTCGTCAAGAACAGATCAGAACAACAAAACATGTTCTATCTTACCAACAGGATCATGAACATATGGCAGACTCAAATCGAGCAAACGAAAGACGTACGTTTATTCCGCCGCAGGACAAAGTATATACTCTTGTAGAAACGTGAGCTGATCCCTATAAGCAGGATCGGCGCTCACTTAAATAACATCTACCTACGAGCTCTAAGTCCAGCTCGCTGCCCTTGAGGCCTAATTATCCAAATCCTCAGTTCAACTGATTAAATAAAAGTCTAGGTATCCGCACCCGGTCTTTCTACTGTTGTGTTGTCTTTAATACATTCCTCTCCGGACTCCCAGCTGCTTCATCACGAAATTACCGCCTCCAGGTGTCACCTTCACACGGAGCCTTTTATACACGCATCCTTTCGAATCCACGAATTCACAGCGTCCCCCGTTGCCGTCCAATGACGTTTTCCTTTCCTTGGTTTCTCATATTTGTCGTCCAGTTTTGTGACTGTCTGGGAAAATCCAGTAAGGTCTCTTCTTTATACTTGGTGGCGCATGTTCCGTTATGTGGCAACATCGTTTCTGGCGCTAGTGGGTAATCGCTGTGGGCTTCATGCAGATGCTCTGGGTATTTCATATGCACCTCAACGAGCCAGCCCTCAGGCGCATCGTCTGGTGTGCTCAGTACCTCCTCGAGGGTTGGGTTGTCCACTGGAACCCGCTAGTGGGGAGGTATTGCATCATCGCCCAACCGTACAGATTATTCGCATCGAGATACATAATCCATGTTTTCGGTGCTTCGAGGGCGTAGTCTGGGAACATGGGATTATTGGCCTTCGCATATCGCTTCGAGACCATGGCCACACCCCCTCGGTGGCCATTGTCAACGAAGAGGTGCATGTCCTGGTCGGTCAGGAGCTCGCGTTGGACCTTCGCCTTTTTTAGGAGTGTGTCCCATGCTAGGCCTGGCACACTGATGTAGTGGGCTGGGTCAAGCCTATACTCTCTCATACAGGTGTCTCGGAACGCCTCGAAGACATCGGCCAGCAAGAGGGCGTCTGTTTTCAGGTATAGGTCGTGGTAGTCTCCGAGTGTTTTACAGCCAAGCTCCTGCCACACTTTCTGGGCGTGGGCGTAGTCGGCATGACTGATTCCTTCTCTGTTGAGCTTGCTGTAGAAGGCCGCTTTGGGTGGTAGGCGGTCTTCATTGAACCGCTCGGCGCTGTCCATGTATTCGTAGGGGTATACACCCTTGCGGAGCAGGAGATGTGAGCCGACATGACTTAACGTGGCCCTGAACTTGCCCTCCAACACAGTCCAGGGGGTGTGTTTCTCTACATTGGCCTTGCATGTCCCACATCTGCCAATTGATATTACATCACCATCACGTTCGAGATGCTCTAGGGCAGCTGGCTTGTCGCAACAGAATGGTGTCAGCTCGCTTAGATTCCCAACCAGGGTGTCTAGAGAACTGTTCAGGAACTGGAGACTATCAATAAACCGTAGCGGCCCGATTGTGAAGGAGGCGTACTTCTCCATGTTGTTTGGTATGCAGGTGATCTTTGCATCGTCCCACTGCTCCGTCAACCACTTGCCATTCTTCTTCTTGTATACGGTTCTCTTTCCCCAATCCATCTTGCCCGCCGCCTGCATCATGAGGTGAGAGTCGTACCCTCTTAGATTGTGGAAGATTACTGGCACCTTCAGCTTGTCTTTGGAGATGCGCCATGATAGATTGCAGGTGCTGTGAGCTGCCCCTCGGTATTTGCCGGTAATGTGGCAGTGGTCTCTCACCTTGTCCTCCACAAGCGACTCTTCACAGATGTGACAGGTGGTGGTTGTGGCGAAGTCTTCGAGGTCTTTCTCAGTCATCTTCATTGGGGCTGGTCGTTGTAGGCGCTGGCGGATGGTGGCCACCTCTCGCCCCAGGTACTGGAGGAAGTTGCCGGCGGCGTCCTCCCCCCCCCCCCCCCCCCCCTCCCCCCGATATATAACGGGGTTTGTGGTGAGACCGTCAGAGCACACGATGGTGTAGCCGAAGCCGCATGCGGGTTGCTCGGCTAGCAGTCGTGTGTTGCTCTGGCTTGGGTCCATCGCTACGCCCTGTACAGATACGTTCAACGTCTCTAAGTCTGCGTATATGACGTATGGCGCCCGCATCTGCTTCTGGTAGAATTTGAATTTCATGGTGTTTTTCCCCTCCTCTTGCGTGACATTCACTTGGCATTCGGTGTTGATGCCTTTACGGTGTGGCCTATGTTGGTTCAAGAGGTTCAGAGTGGAGTATATGTGGAGGCATCTTAGACATGGGTACTTCTTCTCATTATGTTTGCTGTTTTTGTATAGCAGGCGCGAGAAGTTCTTAATCCAAACATGGTGTCTGTTTTGATCCTTAGGAGTAGGAGGTTGATTTGATGTGGGCGTTGCTCTTGGTTGGATATGTGTAATACTATGAGTCTGCTGTCCCATCCAAAGACGTTGACGGCGATGATGGGGTTTTGGTTCTCGAATTTGCTGATGCTGGTGAGCTGTACTAGGAACTTGATTCCTTCGAAGTTTAGCTCACCAAGGTGGCTTCTGTAATGGTACAGTTCGTCTACATGGTTGGGCGCTGGGTAGAGGGCTGAGAGGATGGCCCACTCGAAACAGCGATTGTCGCGGTTCTTTACATTCACATTTCTTTTTCGCGATGGCCTTGGGGGTCTCAACGTAACTAGTGCCGCGGAAGGGTTGGTATCGTGAGAGGCGGCCTAGCTGTAGGCACTTCTCAAACGTCCAGCCTGAGCCCGTTTTCTTGAATTCTTCAACGTCGTGAAGTATCTTGGCTTTGGCCAGCTCCAACCCCTCATCAATATCATCAACATGTAATACCTCGAAGTTCTTACTATCGTGGTAGGCGTCTGCATGTAAAATCTCGCCTTTTCCTTTGGCCAAATACCTGGCATGTAGGCAGATATACATTTTAACGCTGCCATACCTCTCTAACGCTTTCTCAATTAGCGCCTTCGTGTTTGGGAACATACGATCGAGGAATACCCTAGGGTCTGGAAATATATGAAATTCGGATACAGTTGCCCGATAGTCTATCAAACCCCAAGCTTCCTCGCGTTCAACTCTGTATTCCAGCGGCTCATTCCAGCGTGTGTAGCGCGTCTCAATCGACCCTGGCACGTCAGACTCGTCGGCTGGCTCGGCATTGTGGGTGCGTGGCTTTGGGACGGGGCGTTCAGCGGCTGGCTCACGGCGCAGGATGGATGTGCGTGGCTTTGGGATGGGGCGCTCGGCGGCTGGCTCGCGGCGCAGGATGGATGTGCGTGGCTTTGTGCTGGCTCGCGGCACAGGAACATTGTGCGTGGCTTTGGGATGGGGCGCTCGCGGCGCAGGATGGATGTGTGTGGCTTTGGGATGGGGCCCTCAGCGGCTGGCTCACGGCGCAGGAAAATTGTGCGTGGCTTTGGGATGGGGTGCTCGGCGGCTGGCTCGCGGCGCAGGATGGGGCACTCGATGACTGGCTCACGGCGCGGTGGCTCAGCGGCTAGCCCTCGTGGGGGCCTGCGTGCGAGCTGTAGGGTTGTGGTGGTCTCGTCTTCAAGCTGTTCCCACTTCCGAGTGCGTTGGGCCTCGTCTTGGACCTGTCCTTGCAGCGCTGGGTACCGCTCGGCCGCTCGCATGAGCAGTTCCGAACGAACAAAATCACGCGAATGGGCGAGTTCTCTGATGATGGTGGCTTTGTTCCGCCGGCTGTATGGATCCCATACTCACGTGCTTGCTGTTGTAGTTGTCTGAGTGTAGGCATGGCTAAATATACAACTTCGCCTGTCTAGCAGGTGTGTGTATATGTACAGCGTATAGTTCAATGCCTCTGATTGAAATTCAAAATTATGTGATCATGGACAAACGTCGAAACTCTGCGTTAAAGGGCTTCACCTTTTCATGGTACCACGTTCAGTGGTTGGTGGCGTTATAACCACACTCCCTACATAGTGTTAGATAGTTTGTGACTCCCCTCCCACAGCCTTGGCAGGGCTTGGTGCGTGTCCCTTTCCGTACCAGAACTGCGTGTACCTTGCAGTACTCCCTCATGTTCGTCCGTCATGAATGACGAGGACCATTCATTCATTGCATCTTTTATTGATGAAGAACGAATGACTTGCGCTTTAGATTGGATTGTAGTGAGGAAGTGGTTGCGCAACTCCTTCGACCTCACTCACTCGTCCGCGTCCATCTGGTTCCAGTGGCGAGCATGGCAAGACGACTGGAGACGGACACAGATGCAGTGGCCATTAGGCTGCCACAGGCCAGTTATCCCTGTATATATTGGCTCTCAAAACAGCTGGTAGCCTAGAGCCTCATGCAAACGGCCCTTCCGTCAATTCCTTTGATTTTCAGCCTTAAGACAAGCGTAGTGACGATTTGAGACAAGCATATGACTACTGGCAGGATCAACCAGATATCTATCAGACAGACGGACTATTCACGCACGCAAGCCAAGAGTAGCATCGCTAAAGCGCGCCCTACCGGTACAAGGTAATACATGCAAAACCACTGGAAGCCTACCGACGAGCTTTCAAGCTACGCCGGCAGGACTGACCGAAAAGCTATACCAGTGTACTGACTGCAAGCCCACTACTCATCGAGAGAGAGAGAGAGAGAGAGAGAGTGGGCGCTTATCGAGACTTTGTCGAACTGTCGTACAAATTTGCTCTTTTGCCTGCTCAAACCACGACCCTGGCTGCACGATGCGGTTATATTCTCGAAACGCCTGCCTCGCTAACTTGCGTTGGCTGGGAAGATCCCATTTTGTTGCACCTCACACAGCCATCGAGACAACGAACGCTAGACGCGGAACTGATCTTGCGAACCAGACCAGCCCTCACGCACTCCCTCATACAGCTACGCTCACAGAGTTCTGTGGAATATAGCCGTTGCCACTTACACTTGTTCTTCCCGGTATGCATCACAGTATACCCAAAGATGATATACTCTAAATCGGCGGCGCGCCGCCCCGCTCTCTCAGACTATGCGGTGTATGTGTGTGCGTGTGTATGTGTGCGTTTGTGTGTGTGTGCGTGCATGCGCCCCGGGGCCCTAGGGGCGGGGCCCCGGGTTCGTCGTGGTCCCTGGGGGTGTTGTTTTGGCTCCTCCCCACCACTACCAGCGTATGCTACCCCCTCGGCCTTCGGCTAGTACCCCCCTTTTGTACCTACTGCAGTAGAAAAAAGGATGCAAACATTCTGGAATTTACACCAACAGATGAATAGAAGGGGTGTAATCTGTTACTTACCAAAAGTTCAGGATTCAGAAGGGAGCATGCTAAAATACTACAGCGAGAAAGGACAAGAATTCCTCTAACCAAGAGGTAGTTACATATCATTTACGGGATGTGACCCAATGTTTTTGGCTATTTGTGATTTCTGGATAAGTTTACATTCAGTAGTTTTCCATTGTATTCTGAATGACCGGTACTCATACCTTTGCATGGGAACCAAATCAACCAATGCAAGACTGTCTGTTTCCAGCTTGCCTGCGGCCGTTTTTCGTACCCTATTGGGGATTCAATCAATCAATCATGTGCCATGCCGGAAAAATGTGGACAGTCATGACTCGCCATTTCACTCGATCACCAGAGTCGTGGATCAGCTCAGTGTTCCTGTCTCTATCATGCCCTGTGGCCAAGCCATCCAGGTATTTACTTCTCGGTCTTCCCCTGGGTCTGTTCCCTTTGAACTTGCCAGTTGTCACCAAGTTCTTCAATTTATTTCTTCTCATAACAGGCCAAAAAATGTGACTGTCTACGTCTTATTTCTCTAATCAATTTACGATTTTCATTTGACTCCTGTAGTAATACTATCAGACAGACTGTGGGATCAACACCTTGTGCCACATTTATTGAAAGACAGAAGATCAAGTGGTGTGGCCATGATGTTAGAATGCAACATCAGCAACTACCATCACTGGCCTTACATCAAAGATCATCTGCCACAAGGACGTCCAAGAAGAAAATAGATTGACGACATCAGAGACATTGTACAACCACACGGAATGACACTATCCAGTGCCGCCCACCGGGCGCTGGAACGCAAATTATTTCTCCCCACGACGCTTGACGGCAGAAGGGGAAGATGATGATGATGATGAATAGATTTTAATTCAATTTTCTTGCACTGTTCATTTAACCCACTTTCTTTTGCCTTCACACAATTATTTCTTATTTATCTCATTATATACATGCTTATCATTTTTACTCTTTTTTTCTTTTGGCCATCAACTTTAATATTTCTTCAGTCATCCATTTTTTATTAGCCTTTTGGCTTCTCTCTAGTAATATTTCTTTGCTCGTTTGATTAATGGAATCCCTTAATATTTCCCATTGTTCGTTTATATTCTGTATTTTAGCTATTGCGATATACCCCTATTTTTCACAATCACTCTGCATTGTTCTTGAATTTCTTTATCTACCTTCAAAACCTCTTTATTGTACCGGATCTTATCCCTTATGGCTCGGTCGCTTTCAGCTCCATGTTTGTATTAAAGTCGAAAATAGCCAACTTGACGAGAATAAGTAATTATATAGTTGTGCAGAGTATGCTTTAGTAAATGTCTTCTGCTCTTTATCTCCTGACTTGACATAAAATGATTTTGTCTGGCCCCACACCTTTGATTTCTGGTTCTTGCCGTTTTGTCAAGGTTGCACATTCGGTCATCGCTTGTTTCGTTTTGCTCCCTTTACACATGCACACACCCACACAAAACGAGAAGTAGACGGTAGACTTTACTAGATCATAAGTAATACAATCATACAAGGCGGTCAAAGCCTTCAACAATCTTTTCTTGCCTTGTGTATTTCTGACTGTAAAATATATAAATTCCCCCCCCCCCCACGTTTGTCTAAATCCCTACCTAAATCTATGATTCCACCACTTGCGTTATTTCATTACCAGTTATTTTAGTCTCATACCCAAGTGCAGCTTTCTCCTGGCCAGAGGACAAACTGTATACTCATGTCATGATTTTAACGGACTCACAGTACATACTAAGAAAAGTGAAGACTGGCATGCTTCGTGCAGAATGGCGTGTTTCAATTAAAAATAAAAATAAAAAAATCAAATACTAAAACCCAGTTCAGCTACTGTATCTAAGGGGTGCCATTTGTTTTGAAAGTTCCAGATTGAGTATTGCTGAAGGGGCTGGAGTTTCAATTCAAGTTGTCAAGCCAAGCCCAGAGCATGCCTCCTGGTGACAAGTGTAGAAAGTTGGAGCTGGAGGGAGCAGAACCAGATAACTCTAATGTTAAGTTGTCATACTTACAGACCATCAGTTGTACACCATCCTAAGATCACATCTTGTCATGTGATACTAAATTACATGCCATCCAATAGATGCATATTAACTATACTCCACATCTCGGATTTATTTCTATGTTAAGTGTCAGGGAATGTCCAGTTTACTTAAGTATGGTAAACATAGCACTTAAACTGACAGGATCTCCATGGTTGTGGTGCCACCAAACTTTGCCCTTTAACTCAACAGTGGGAAAGCTGAGCATTTTAGTTAAAGGTTCACAGGCTGGGATTTCCTGGTTATACTCTCCGTTTAGAAGTTTCTTTTCTTTGCCACAGGAAGTCTTCTGGCAACATTATTTTCTTAGTCTTCAGCATAAATCTTCTCAACTGGAAACTTTGTGGGAATTCGTTATTTTATTTGCACTCGTTCATTAGACATAGTGATCATCCTGTGTCTGAGACATCAACCCACAGCACACAAACTGATACATGCCATTGGAGATTGCAAGATGTGGAGAAGCATAATCACCCTCACAAGTCAGCAAGGCTGATGTTTATTTTCACTCGCTCACTTTAAACTCAAGTGTAGACCATCACATGCCACTATTTCTAGTGCAATGGACTTATTACTTTGTGTGTATGGATTAGCTTTCCATATTACCAGTGTCTCTCGCCATCAGACGAACCCACTCTGACTTCAGAGGTACTTGTAATTTACGCCCCCAAGTCAAGGACTTCCTACTGACCGGCGTTGGTGTTGAACCCACTACCCTAGCCTCGGCATCAGCACACTGCAGTTTAAGAATGAATGCTCTTATCCATCTGGCCATGCTGACCTTCGACAAGGTTGATGATGATGATTATGCCACTGCAGTGGAGTTGCCAGATGTACATGACTTTCCTTACAGTGGAGTTGCCAGATGTACATGACTTTCCTTACAGTGGAGTTGCCAGATGTACATGTCTTCCCTTACAGTGGAGTTGCCAGATGTACATGACTTTCCTTACAGTGGAGTTGCCAGATGTACATGACTTTCCTTACAGTGGAGTTGCCAGATGTACATGACTTTCCTTACAGTGGAGTTGCCAGATGTACATGACTTCCCTTACAGTGGAGTTGCCAGAGGTACATGACTTTCCTTACAGTGGAGTTGCCAGATGTACATGACTTTCCTTACAGTGGAGTTGCCAGATGAACATGACTTCCCTTAAAGTGGAGTTGCCAGATGTACATGACTTTCCTTACAGTGGAGTTGCCAGATGTACATGACTTCCCTTACAGTGGAGTTCCCAGATGTACATGACTTCCCTTACAGTGGAGTTGCCAGATGTACATGACTTCCCTTACAGTGGAGTTGCCAGATGTACATGACTTTCCTTACAGTGGAGTTGCCAGATGTACATGACTTCCCTTACAGTGGAGTTGCCAGAGGTACATGACTTTCCTTACAGTGGAGTTGCCAGATGTACATGACTTTCCTTACAGTGGAGTTGCCAGATGTACATGACTTCCCTTACAGTGGAGTTGCCAGATGTACATGACTTCCCTTAAAGTGGAGTTGCCAGATGTACATGACTTCCCTTACAGTGGAGTTGCCAGATGTACATGACTTTCCTTACAGTGGAATTGCCAGATGTACATGACTTCCCTTACAGTGGAGTTGCCAGATGTACATGACTTCCTTTACCGTGTGAGGCTGATCCTATGGAAAATATGGAAATAATGATTACTGGTATTGCACAGCAGTGGTTCCCTTTGCCTTCAGCAGTTTTGCATATGGTATAAAATTCCTAGATTTAGTCTAAAGTTACGAACCTTGCAAGCAGAAGGCATGTCTATGGTATCTCATCTCATCATCTTCTACTTCTACCTTGCGGTGTTGAGGTGAAGTACAAACAGCAGAAGAGTGCCCGCTTATGGGCTTCATGTATCGATATTCCCATGGACTCTGTTATTCCCTGTGTCCATCGTTTACATGGTCGGCCTCTTCCTGTTTCCATCTGGTCTGTACATCATTGCTTGTTGTGGTATGCTGTTGACTGGTAACCTACTTGCATGGCCAAACCATTTGACTTGCTGCTTTATAATAAAATCTAGTGCAGCTATAACCCCCACTTTAGTCCTGATTTCTTCATTTCTGATCTTATCTCTTCTTGATACATTGAGTATTCTTCTCAGGAATCTCATTTCTGTTGTTGTGATTTTTCTTTTCTCTTTTTCTGTCATTGTCCAGGTTTGGCATTGGTATGGTATAAAATCACTAAACTTTGTCTAAAGTTACAAACCTTGCAAAACAGCAGGCGGAGAAGTTATGGCAACGTTACATGTTGATGGTCATATAACAGAGTTTGAAGGCATTTTACAGAGCTAGCTGCCCCTCACAACTAACTCACCTTCACACTTCAGCACCAGTAAATGAATGGATCAGTCAAGTACTGACACAGGTCACGTGTTGATATAAGTATGTTAGGCAGAGACCTGGGAGTTTATAGTCACAAGTTGACAGGAAAGACTTTTGTTTACAGACATCATTATGTTTGATGACAATTATAGTACAACAGTTGACAATGTGGAGCAATAAGGCACATCTATTCCATGACAAATACAGTACAACAGTTGACAATGCGGAGCAATAAGGCACATCTATTCCATGACAAATACAGTACAACAGATGACAATGTGCAGCAATAAGGCACATCTATTCCATGACAAATACAGTACAACAATCAACCATAAACAATGGGGTCAGCATGTCCGAATGGATAAAAGTTCGTGATTTTAAAGTTCCTGTTTCTGATGGGGAGGTAGAAGGTTACATCAGTACACCTGTCAGTTAGACTAACATGTTGATTTCTTGTCCGTGACATGGGGACGTAAATTACAAGTACCTCTGAAGTTGGAATAGGGTTGCCTGATGGCGAGGGACTCTGAAAATAGGGAAAAGCAAATCCACATGCAAAAATAAGTTGTAGCTGATCAAGTAATAGCTGTATGGACTCTGTTTCAGTTCAAAGCATGCAAATGCAAAAATAAATAAAACACAAGAATTTAAAATAAACATCAACAGTAAGAAGAAAGAAATAGAAATAATGAGAAAATGAATATATATATATTGCATGCTTCATATGTAAACTATAGATAAACCATAAACAGGGAGAAGAAATTTATAAATGAGAAAAGGAATATAGACTACATGTTACATATGTAAACAATAAAAAAAAGTTAGTTGCATATCCTTTACAGGACGTTGCAGACAACACCCGCATATGTTGCTGTTGTGATCTCTTGGCAAGTTTACATTCAGTAGTTTGCCATTGCTTTCTGAATGACCGGCACCCAAACCATTTCATAAAAAAGCAAAACGTGGTCTGCTGCCGATTCGCACGAAGCTGTGTTTTGAACACGAGTATGCGGGATCACGAACTGCACCTGTAACCACTTCGCCACAGAGCCAGCTAACAATAACTACACAATTATCAACATAACTATAAGGTTTCTCATATATTGTTCATGTAGTAAGCTAACAATAACTACACAATAATCAACATAACTATAAGGTTTCTCATATATTGTTCATGTAGTAAGCTAACAATAACTACACAATAATCAACATAACTATAAGGTTTCTCATTTATTGTTCATGTAGTAAGCTAACAATAACTACACAATTATCAACATAACTGTAAGGTTTCTCATATATTGTTCATGTAGTAAGCTAACAATAACTACACAATTATCAACATAACTGTAAGGTTTCTCATATATTGTTCATGTAGTAAGTGATCAGGGACAGACCACAACTTCAAATGTAAACCTGTTTTATATATGCTATTTACTGCCAATGTGATCAACACATTCACCAAATATAACACATTTCAAAGGTTTATAGTCCACATTTAGTCAGTTAAGGTATTTCAGATCTCCATCATGAATAAAAGCAGCATTAATACTATCATCATTTGCAACATTTTCTTTCTTTATGCATTTTCTTTGGTGTTTCAAATAACCAGTTTAAGTTGAATAAAATAACTTCAAACGTAACAATTAGATGCAAGCCTTGAAAGATGCATGGATGAAATAAATACCAGTGCATCTGCCTTAAGAATTAAAACTCAGTCTTCTAGAGGATTTACAATAAACATTCTGACTCTTGTTCATCATCCTTAGTGTAATTATTAATAAATCATCTCAAACGTGTACACTATTCTGTACAACCATTTAATTCAGCACGACAGATGCATACATGCTCAAAAGTTACTCAGATCATCCAATACTGAAAATTTACAACGTGAGTGTCATTTTATAAGCAATTAAGGCTGTTCTTGTCTGTTAAGACATACCATCAGATTCTGTGAGAAGAAGTTCTCAGAAAAAAAATGGTTTCACTATTGTGACATTTGGCTTCAGAAAATTTAAAAAAAAAAAAAATTTCTCAGCGTATTTAAATATTATTTTTATTCTTATCATTCAATTATATCACAAGCAGCACAACAGTTTAAATTTTCAAGATATATAACAGCTTGAAAAAGTATGCGAATTACCAGAAAGTAGAGCTGTATCAAAATCCTGTCAATTTACAAAGAGAAAACCACTACAAGTAAGTCAGTAAAGTAAAAGACCTTTTCAGATGTAAGGAGGGAGGTGTAATAGATTGAAGTTGCTAGCCCCACAATTTATTGACCAACCACCACCACAAACACCTTATATTATTGTAAGAGAACAGCTGTAATAGAAAGCTGATCAAATACAAGTTTGCCAAGACACATCTGTTACAACAGCCTTGCCAGTCACACTCCAAGAGGACAGTGTTTTGAAATCCCCAACAGATGAAACTCAAATATTCAAAGAATATTATCCTGCAAGAAATCAATAACACTACAAGTTATGTTGTCTGTCATTACCACTTGTTAGTCAGGTCTTAGTCAGATATGACTGAGCTACCGTATAACAGTAGATGGTACTATCTGCTTTCTGTTAGCGCCGAACGTTGGGCGGCGCTTACCAAACCCGACACCCCACATTGTGGTGACGGCTTCGGGCGGAAGAGCGCAATTGGGAGGATATAAGCCTTACCCTGGTGAGAGGAAATGCAACCTAAAGACAAAATGTCATGGCAGGGCAGACCAGGCCCTGAGCCTTGGTTGGCAGCTGGTCTAGGATCAAAGCTCCGACAGGCGGACAGTTAGAGCATTGCTTTGCTGATCCGGCAGCTTCTGCAGCTTGTCTTGTTCCAGATGTAGAGGTTACCTTTCCTCTGGAGTGAACTAGGCAGGTCGAGAGAGGGATCATGCTGCATGGGAAACACATGATCTCTATATTTTAGCCCAGGCTTTGTGCTATGGAGATGAAATAACTCCATCCCTGGTCTTAACCGGTCTTGGAATCAAAGCGAGGGGCAACTGTTATGGGTTATAAGTCCTTGTTAATTGGCGTAGACATGGGGCGCCACGCGTTGCCTCCGACGGTGGGAGACACCTACAGGTGTCACTGATCAGCTACCGCCCGCCTCAAGCTGGGCAGCCCCCGGCCACTTGGGTGCTGATCCGCCACAACCTGCCTGCTTCAGTGGGTGCTTGGGGCTAGGACAAAATCTGAATCGCAGGCTGTAAAACCAATGCACCAGGTACAAATAAAAAGAAACAATAGAAACCTCAAGCTACGGCTTGCAACCTGGAACGTGAGAACCATGTGTCCAGGATTTTCCACTGACTTGACCAATATTGACGATGTGAGAAATACGGCTGTGATTGATGCCGAACTCAATCGTCTTAACATTGATATTGCTGGCCTGCAGGAGACTCGCCTCGCTGAGGAAGGGTCACTCAGGGAAAACAATTACACCTTTTTTTGGAAGGGTAGAGGACAGGCAGAAAAAAGGCAACACGGTGTGGGCTTTGCAGTGAAGAATTCGCTACTGGGAATGATTGAAAATCCAGCAGGAGGAAATGAAAGACTATTATCCCTGTGCTTGGCAACCTCTTGTGGTTTTGCCACCATTATAACTGCATATGCACCAACACTCGAAGGATTCGTTCTATGAGGAGTTAGACTCCGTGATCAAGGCAGTTCCAAAATCTGACTACATTTATATGCTCGGTGATTTCAATGTTCGTGTGGGCAAGGACTCGAGTTCATGGCCAGTGTGCCTTGGAAAATACAACATCGGTCGCATGAATGAAAATGGGCAAAGGCTGCTGGAGCATTGCACCAGAAGTGACCTATGTATTACAAACTCCTTCTTTAAAACAAAAGAGCTGCATAAGGTCACATGGAAACATCCAAGATCCGGCCATTGGCACCAGCTGGACTTCATCATCATACAGAGTTGACTCGAAGTTACCACAGTGCTGACTGTGATACGGATCATTCTTTGGTTGTTGCAAGGGTTAGACTGAGACCAAAGAGAATCTACACAGCTAAACACAAATCTAGCCCCAGGATTAATATTATTAACACTCATGATCCTGAAAAGTGCTTTCAGTTTCAACAGCAACTTGAAGACGCTTTCACTGATACACCAGAAAATTGTCCAGTAAATGAAAAGTGGGGTCAACTTAAAGAAATTTTTTATAAAACTGCTGTAGGGGTTTACGGCACTGTGGATCATCAGAGGCAGGACTGGTTTGCGGCAAACAGCCAGACTCTGCAGCCCTTGATTGATAAGAAGAAGATAGCTCTCTTAAGAAACAAGGAAATACCAATGCGTAACACTCTGAGTGAGCTAAAGCAAGCTAGGAAGGCTGCCAGGCAGTGTGCAAATGATTATTGGATCAAGTTATGTGAGTCCATTCAAATCGCAAGTGATAAGGGAAACATCAGAAGCTTGTATGAAGGAATAAAGAAAGCCTGTGGTCCAATGATCAAAAGAAGTGCACCATTGAAAACCTTGACTGGAGAAATCATAATTGATAAGAAACAGCAGATGGATAGATGGGTAAGGCTTTAGAGCTTTACTCAAGTGAGACCAAACTAGCGGATGATGCCTTCAACGCCATAGAAGCTCTACTAACTCTTGACCACCTGGACACACTTCCCACCATAAGAGAAGTTAAGCGTGCTATAAATGAACTTGCATCTGGCGAGGCTCCAGGTAAGGATGGAATTCCAATAGAGGTTATCAGGAGTGGGAAAGACACACTCACTCTACAGATCCACCAGCTAATAGAGCTATGCTGGCGAGAAGGACAAGTCCCACAGGATTTCAAAGATTCAAGCATCATAACACTGTACAAGAACAAGGGCGATCGGAGCGACTGCAACAACTATAGGGGATCTCACTTCTGTGTATTGTTGGAAAAGTATTTGCCAGAATTGTTCTGCGCAGACTTCAAGTCCTAGGAGATCAAGTCTACCCTGAATCACAGTGTGGCTTTCGACAGAACCGGTCTACCATTGATATGACATTCTCATTGCGACAAATGCAAGAAAAATGCCGTGAACAGAATCAACCACTGTTTATTGCCTTCATCGACCTCACAAAGGCATTTGATTTGGTCAGTCGTGAGGGTCTGTTCAAGGCACTAAAGAAGATTGGCTGCCCACCAACTCTTCTGTCCATTGTGGAAACGTTCCACACAGGCATGAAGGGTGTAATCAAGTTTGATGGTGCAACTGCTGAAGAGTTTGAAATCAAGAGTGGAGTTAAGCAAGGTTGTGTACTAGCTCCCACCCTCTTTGGAATATACTTTTCACTTCTTCTGAAATATGCCTTTCGTGATCAGGATGGTGGTATATACATTCACTCACGCTCAGATGGCGGCCTCTACAATGCTCAGAGATTGAAGGCCAAGACCAAAATTAGGATGGTACTGATCAGAGAGTTGCTTTTTGCAGATGGTGCTGCAGTTACGACCCACTCTGAGGAAGAACTACAATGTCTACTATCTGCATTCTCCAATGCTTGTTATGAATTTGGTTTAACAATTAGCAAAAAGAAGACATAGATTATGTCACAAGGTGCACATGGGGTACCATCAATCTTTATTGATGACGCCGAACTAGAGATGATAGACCATTTTACATATCTAGGATCAGTGGTAAATAACAAATTATCCCTAGATCAGGAAATCAACATCTAGATTGGTAAGGCAGCAACAACAATGAACAGGTTAAGAAAAAGAGTCTGGGAGAACAGGAAGCTTACTGCCAAAACAAAAGTCCTTGTCTATCAAGCCTGTGTCCTTAGTACGCTTCTTTATGGCAGTGAAACCTGGACAACTTACTCACACCAAGAGAAACGTTTAAACAGCTTTCATATGAGGTGTCTGCGAAGAATTCTTGGTATTAAGTGGCAAGACAAAATCACAAATACTGAAGTATTGGAAAGATCAGGTTGTATGACGGTTTATTCCATGTTCAGTCTTCATAGACTTAGATGGATAGGACATGTTAGGAGGATGAATGATGGTAGAATACCAAAGGACATCTTTTTTTGTGAATTACAGATGGGTAAGAGATCTCAGGGTCGGCCTCTACTACGATACAAAGATGTGTGTAAGCGGGACATGAATGATACAGGCATGTATAATACACATTGGGAGCAAGTCGCAGCTGAACGTGTTGCATGGAGGGCAAACATCAGAAATGGAATAAAGACAAAGGAGAAAATTATTGCAGATAAAACACACACCGAGCGTGTGAGACGTAGGATGGTGCATGATGGTGGAAATGACCACGTGTTCACATGCACTTACTGTGAACGGACATTTACAGCGCGAATTGGCCTTATCAGTCACATTCACTAACGCCATGGGTAAAAGTTATTATGCCTTTTTGAAGCAAAACTATCGTCTGTCAAGACAGCAAGGTACCAAAAGACATTACCACTTCAAAGAAGAAAGTCCTTTACCATTATTTCCACTCTGGTAAGTGAACCAAAGACATATTTAGTCAGCCATTGGTCACACAGCCACTCAGCTTTAGCATAATCAACAGCGAACAAAAGAAGAAGAAGCATAGACAACAAACTTTATTTGTTTACTTTGCAAATGTCAGTTATATTATTATAATAGTGTATTACGTTCATGTCTGTTAACAAAGAATAACAATTTCTAGTTTATTATACAAGAGCACACAACTCAGAATATACCATCACCAGTTAAACAAAGTTAGCTAACCAAATTAACCCAGTGAATTGTGAAATGTGATAAACTGAACAAAGAAAACAGTTTCAAATTTACACCATAAAATAACACAATCACAAAGCAAACAAATGTGACACTTATTCATGAAAACCCTGCACAATTCAGTCAGCATCACTGTGATAGACTAGTGTGGCAATATTATTTTGCGTGGGCTTCTAACCAGTTGTGATAGTCATCATTTTTGTAAATGTAATGGCTGAAATTATGGGTGCACCTACACAATAGTATGTACATAGTATGTAGTATGCAGAAATGGTTGACACTGGCTGTTCGGGCAGGGAAGATCGGTCAAGCAAACATTGTTGGCCATCATCACCTTCATTGAGCTATCTACCAGAGATATTCTGGCACGTGCTTTGTGGCTGTTCCTGTCAAGATCACTGTGATTGCTTGTTCACTGTGATACACCATCATTAGAGGCTAACAAGTGTTGAGCAAAGAGGAACACAACAACCATAAACATCACATCCGTGAAAGTAAAGTCAAGGACCAGCTCTCACACCATGAGCTGTACTGGGTATATGGTGCTAGCCCCATATATTTAGAGCAATTAACATTCTATGGGAGTTATGATTGATTTGTTAAGGCACACAGTTATAATTTTGGAGTATTTTAGTGCTAAAGTTTGAATTAAACAGAAATACAAATTAATGTATTTATAAAGTTTAAACAGAAGCCACAAACAATATGTTGTCCAATTTATTGTCTGGCATATTTCACTGCATCTCATCAGGTACATACTACAGAGTTACATATCATATGAAGTGAATAAATGAATTATACTTAAAACACATAATCACTGATATTGTTTGTATGCAGAGCATCAGTTTTCCGAATAGTAATTGCAAATTTAAAATGAAGTCTTTCTGTTTGCACAACACTTGCTAAGACAGTCTTTAAAAAGTCGCTAAAAAAGTCGACAGTGTCAACTTCATTGCACCGGGGTTGTTTAAAATCCCATATGGCTCGGTCTCATTCCGCAGTGTGGAAAGCGTCGCACAAAGCACGAACTCCGTAGCTTTAGCGACGACCCACAGGAGTCTCCGAAAATTTTTTTCTTGTGAACCAAAGGATGCGGCCCGGAATCAGACCCACAACCTTCAGAGCCCAAGTCACACGGCTTGACCACTTCGCCATGGAGACTCCCTGGCAGTCTAATCACTAATGCCTTGATGTAGATGAGCAATCATTTATTGTTCAACAAACACAATATACAAGGTTTATCTATGTTAACTTTATGATGGCTAGTAAACAAATGTCTCAAAATCGCCGATCAAAGAATTTCATGACCTGTAGACAGAAAAGTTCAATTTCATGACCTATAGCACAGAGATTCCTGAAGAATGTTTAAATCTGTTTTCCAAACTCACTGGTATATGTTTGGATACTCGCTACATTGTCTTTCTGTTCTACCTATGTAAGTTGCTTGGCACTCACACTGGGATTGATAAATGCTGTCAGATTTGGTGTACAGAGACAATAGTTCTTTCACAGATGGGAGTAGTATTGAGATGGTTTTATATCTGATCACTGGCTCAGCAATAAAGAATGTTTTCTTTACGCTGTTGTGTCATGGCATTATCAGCAAACTGAATTTTCTTGGATAGAATATAACCCAGCACAATGACAGTAATCAGACAATAGGCCGGAAACCTCTCACTGCATTCCGTCACGCACTGGGGTGTACGAGGTTAATTAAGTCTTGTAAGATTAATGTGGAGAAATGTCAGTACTGATAGAAAGTGTAAACAGAGGACGAATTTATGTCCTGGGATGTCACTTTGTAGAAAGTGTTTTCTTACCAATGGTGCAGGGAAAACAATGCCCACAAATTCAATTATTAAAGATTTGCTGAAACAATCAACCTGGAAGTAACCTGACAAGAGAATGGAAATTTATAGCTGGTAAACGTCCTGACATGTTATTTTATAACACAGCACTTGTGTAGGGAGTGACTAAATACTCATTAGAGGAAATAAAGGAGACACAACTAATTGAGTCTTCCTCGCTTTATAAACCAGAGACAAATCAGACTCTAGACGTTCAGTGGGCATACTCTGGGTGAAATTAAGTGCATTAAGTGAATTTAATTCTTACATTCACAAATTGTAGTGAATTTCTGAAAATAGGGTAAGAAAAGTTAACGTTAACAAGGCTTATTATATTCCGGATTCCACACAGTGATCTAGGCGATTGGACATGTGCATATTACGGACAGATGAGGAATGTATTGCCTGTAAAAGATGGTGCATGTCTAGTTAGACATGAGATGTTAACTACATCTATCATTATCTTTATATGTGAATATTCATTGCATCATCTCACTGGACCGGAACAGATGATGTAAAGACCTGACCTTAGGGATAGAAAAATGTTAAAGGGCAGATGATGTGTGGATTTATTGTGCGACAACTGCACCCATAACCAACCGCAAGCAGCATATAAGGATCTGGCCACACTACCCATGGAATATAATACGGTACCCAACTTTCTGATGATGGCGGGTACGTTTGTTATTTTTTTTTTCAAACAGGTGGTGGATTTTGTCTATACGATCTGCCTACATTTGACCTACATTGAAGTTTATATGTGAATGCTGAAGGATCTCACCTTTCTACAGCAACAAAAAGTGAAGACTGTATATCAGCCACTGACTACTCAAGAGTCCAGTGTTCCACCCAGAACTGCCTACAATAAAAGTTGAGTATACACATACTACCCTTAGATACCTCAGCACAAAGCCAAAAGCAACTACCAATAGAACACCACCAAGCAGGAAACCAAGACAGACAACTCTACCACCCTTTCTACTAAGCCAGATCCCCTATTCTGCTGCGGAGTTGTAGAAGACGGACATCATTACCATTCATGCATGTCCGCATGGCCGAATGGATAAGAATGGTGTTCTTAAACATTCGGTGTGCTAATGCTGAGGTTAACAGTTCATCCCCTACACCGGACAGCTGGACTAAAATGTTGACATGTCGTCCTTGACTTGGGGACGTAAATTACAAGTACCTCTGAAGTTGGAGTCAGATGACGAGGGACACTGTTAATAGAGAAAGCTAACCCACGTGCAAAATTCAGTCCATCACTACTATAAATAGTGTGTATGGACTATGCTTGAGTTCAAAGCGAGCAAACACACACACACACACACAAATTACCATTCATTGTCCTAGAATCAATTGTGTTGTTTTCGTGACTTAACCATCTTTCAAATCATCCCAATCATCCATTATAATTCTTTTGAATCTGTTCAGAATGAGTTACTGTATTCCTTTATCATATTCACGTGTGTGCAACTGTGTTACATACTAGTGTGATAGAGCTGCAATGCTTTCCAGGGGCTGCAGATCAGGAGAGCTGTGTGGCAGGAAGAATACTAGTCTTCAGTTTTACAAGAGTGAGCATCCTCCTCTCTGACAGCAGTGCCTTTCTTGTGCTCTCTTGACTTCTACCTGAAAAACTTACTTGATCCCTTAGTGTAATCCTGCCAGATTTGTCTGATCCAGTTCAATAAGGAGCCTCATGAGCCATTTCTGGTTTTCTCTTAGTAGTTGGTAACCACTATTTGGGGATATCTCTCTTATTTCAAATTACACACAACAGCTGTAAAATACATTCGTTTCAATACATTCGTTTCAATACATTCGTTTCATTAGTGTCCCCTCGAAATGTTAGTTGAAATAATGCTTGAAGTCAGGGGACAGATGATTCTGTGGGATCAAGTTGTGTTGCTGGTAATGATGCTTGATGAAGTCAGCTGAATATACATCTGAATGTAGATTATGGTTAAATTTTTCTGGTCTTCTTTTAGAATGTCATTGTGGCAAATCATTCTAGCTTGATTAAACATGGTCTGTACCAAGCCACGCTTATACTGAACAGGTGCAAAGCTATTTAAATTCAGGTATTTGCCCGTCCATGTTCCCTTTCTATAGACAAGATCTTTGGATGGTGCCATCCAGTCAATGTTGAATTAATATTTCTAAGAATTATAAGGTGTAATTATGTGTGGTCAACAGACAAATAAATGTTCTTGCAGGCTTGGTTCATGATGGAGTGGAATGACCCGGCCTGTTGTCTTCTCTCTGGGGTGAATAATATATCATCCACATACCAGCGTTATAGAACTAGGTATTAATATTTGAGGCTTTTTGTTTTTCTGAGTGCACAATAAAGAAGTCTACTAGAATGGGTCCTAAAGGACTCCTCATGACCACTCTGTCAATTTGGTGGTAAATTATTTTAAAGAAAAATGAATTTAATATTAGATGTACATAAATCAATCATGTGCCATACCGGAAAGCGTGGGCGGTCATGCTCGCCATTTCACTCGATCACCAGAGTCGTGGATCAGCTCAGTGTTCCTGTCTTTCATTTGTCTCCTGTAGTAGATGTGCACAGATTGCTACTGGAACTATTAGTGTTGGAACTCTTCGCTGGCTGCTGAGGATGGGGATGGAGCGCTTATGGGAATGCCCCGAATGCTGTGATGTCAATTCCTAAATCAATCAATCAATCAATCAGTAGATGTGCATAGCAGTAGTGATTTTTCTAATTTGGATGTCGGTAGGCCTAACTTTTGTTTCTGTTCTTTTATGCGATCACAGTTTATCTTCCACTGTCGTCTCTCTAGGCCAGAAGGTTTGCCAAGATATGTTATATTTTGGGCAGTCTTGGAGTATGTACTCTGCTGTCTGCGACGCCAATCCACATGTGCACATGGCTGTTTCACCAATCTTGAATTTTGTATACATGTGGTTGCGCAATCTATTGTGTCCTGTTCTGAAGCGCAAAATAATGACTTGTTCTGGTCTGTCCACAACGTGGTAGTCATCTTGAGCAGAGGATTTGGTGGCTTTCTGACTGACTTGATCATTCTTTTATTTTTGTGGTATGTAACGGGCACATCAGGCTGTTCTTCTTTTGCTCCTTCCTTAGAAATATGATCAGCTCTGTCGTTTCCGGGACTCCACATTGGGATGGTATCCACTGTATGGTGACCTTATGCTGACTGCTAAGTTCAGAAAGTAGTGTTCTTAGTAATGGCAATTCCCCAGACAGGAGCACCTCAAGTACTGATTTTGCATCTGTCAATAGCACCACAGGTTGTGTACCATTGCTGGTATTTAGTAATTTCTCTGTTGCTATCTTGATTGCCTTAATTTTAGCGTCATAGTTATGGCAGTAGTTTCCTGTTGGTACTCTGGCCGTGTCCCTAGTATTATTTGGGTATTCTAAAAACACTCCCACACCTCCATTTTGAACAGCATTTCGTGCTGACTCATCTGTGTAGACTTGGATCCAGAGGTACTGTGAGTATTCTTTATCAAGGAAGCTGAGAGTGGCTGTTCTGCACTGTATGCTGTTCTGATCTTCCTTCTCAAATATTCCTCTCAATTTTGTCTGGATTTGTAATGATAGTATATGTTCATCTTTCCACGGAGTTCGCTCTTGAATAGTTGTCAGGGGGATACCAACCGTGGGCAGATCAGTGGTTTCTCTGCAGATTTGGTGGTTTCACCACCCCAAAGCTAAATTTTCAAATCTGTTCTTCATAGGATGGCCTGGCAAGCTAATTGTTCTGCTTGTTTTAGTGTTTTCATATCTCTGCGCTCTCTCAGTGCTTGTGTCCTCCCCATCTTCTCGATTTCCACTATAGGGTTGACCTCATCCCTCCTGTGGTGACTCTAAGTGCTTGCTTTTGCACCTTGTCAAGCGCTTGTAGTGTAGTTGTTAAAAAGGTTGCTTAAAACTCAACAGGGTTGACTTCATTGCACCAGGTTTTATCCCATATGGGTAGTGTAGTTTTTTATGCTGAACATGCATTTGACCCATATTCCATGTGTGGTCGTATGCTCTGTTGATAAACTTTGCTAAGTATTTTCCCACTGGCTCCCCATGTGGTTCCACTTAGCTTTCTCAGGATGGCTATTGCTTTCTCAGGATGGCTATTTTCCCTCTGGATTTTGCTACTGCTTTGTTGATGTGCTTTCTCCATGTCAGCCTGTCATCAAATGTTACTCCAAGGTATGTTGATTCTTTATCTTCTCTTAGGGGTGTTCCATTTATCTGGATGATCCCTGCCTTTTGTTTTAGAGAGAGGGTAAATAGATTGGTGCTGCACTTGTCAGTGTTTATGCTGACACACCATCTATTTGCCCATGCAACAAATGTAACTACAGCTCTTTGTAGTAATCTGGTGGCCACTGATGCATGTTCATTTGTGCTCCATAGAACCAGGTCATCGGCGTACATTGTTGCTTTAATTCCATGCGGTAGATTAGCAACGAGATCATTGATGAAGATTAGAAAAAGTGTGGGAGACAAGACTCCGCCCTGGGGAACACTGTGACGCAGTAGTACTTTCTTGCTCTTGAGTTCATCTTTCTGTACTCTGGCTCTTCTGTTGTGCAAGTATGCTTTCACCCATTTGTACCTTCTTCCATTGACTTTGCAGTTTCTCAGTTTCTTCATCAGACCTTCTTTCCAGACTTTGTCAAAGGCTTTCTTCAGATCTATCCATGCCGCAAGCACCAGCTTCTTCTCTTGGAATGCATCCTCAATTTCTTGAGAGAGGTAGGTTGTCTGATCTTCCGTAGAGTAGCGCTGCCTAAAGCCAGCCTGCTATGGCACAAGGATGTTTTCACTTTCAATGTACCACTGCAGTCTGTGATTGATGATGCGCTCCAGTGTTTTGCAGAGACAGCTGGTGAGGCTAATTGGTCTGTAGCTAGAGGCAATGGAACTATCTTTCCCTGATTTTAGGAGGGGTATCATGATTGCTTCTCTCCAGGCTTGTGGAACACTGCCTAAGGTCCAGCTGTTAATGAAGATCTGCAACAGCTCTGCTTTGGCCTCTGTTCCTAGGTTCCTGGTCATTGCATTGGAGATACCATCAGTTCCTGGTGACTTTCTCATTTTCAGTTTTGATATGGCTAGCTCCAGTTCGCTGATTGTGATGGGTGCCTCCAGAACCTCATGTAATATTTCATTCTGTCCTGTATGTTGCCATTTCTCTCGAATCTCTTGTTGTTTCTCTAGAATAATTTCAATATCGTTATCTTGTGCGAATGAGTCCACAAAAAAGATGATGATCGCTGTTTCTTCAATGGGAACAACAATGAAAATAGAGGCGATATCGATTGACGCTATGTACTTTAGTTTAAGATCAATAGTATCCAGTAGTTTGACCAGTTCAAATTAATCTTTTAATATTAACGGGTGGAGTGATTGTCACACTGGTTTAGCGGTTTCAGCAAACCATTTCACCATCCTGTGTTGGACAGAGTGGAGCATAGATTAAATCGGTCTCAGTGGCACCCCAAGCCAATGCAATTTAGGAAAGCCATAACGTTGGGGGTTTATAAGCCCTGTGAAATGACTAACTGTGCAATCACCTCGCTGATGAATTTACTACCTAAAAGCGACTGAATTTCTTAACTCACTTTTGCATACTTCTTCTTCTGCATTCATCCGGAGTTGTTTTTTGTCAGAAGTGATTGCGTTGTGCCTGTTTACAGCAGAGCTGCATTCTTGCACCATTAGGCTGACACATCCGACTTCTGCAGGCATTTGTTGATGGGGCTAACCTTCCCAGGGATTTTGTAAGACGCTTGACTCTCACTGTTGTGGTGTTATCCCCCATCACAGTGGCCCATTTAGAACAGCTGAAGACAACAATCAGCCCTCAAGGGAAGGCAGGGGCAGACCATGGGCATTCCTTGCCATCCAAGGAGGCTTCCATAATTGCAGAGCCAACACATAGCACTCAGGTACTGGGCTCACCCAAGGAATCGTCACATCCTGCACATGGCTGCTTAGCCTCACTTCCGTATATTGGGCCTTCTGTTCACCACAAGATGCTCCTCCGGAAACCAGAGAAATATAGTCTGCAGATAACATCCACACAGTGAGCTTTCGATTTGGACTTTCCACGTAATGGATTTCCTATCCAAGCAATATTCCATTTTGTGCCACTAGGACACTTTTTCCACCTTTAATGACACCCACATAGTGAGTTTCGATTCAGACTTTCTACATAATGGATTTGCTATCAAAGCAATATTCCATTTCGTGACACTGGGACACTTTTTCCATCTTTGATGACACCCACACAATGAGCTTTTGATTCGGACTTTCCACATAATGGATTTGCTAGCCAAGCAATATTCCATTTCATGCCTCTGGGACTGAAGTAGTCGTCCACCCTCTTATGATAGTCTGTCAACCTCTTCATTTCCAGGTATACTGCAATGTGATGGGATCCACTGTATTACAACATTTTTTTTAATTTCTGACAGAGTCCACAGAGTGTCTTCAGTATTGAGACAGCTGACTTTGCATCTGTGAAGATAGCTATTTGCCACTAGGACACTTTTTCCACCTTTTATAAAGCCCACATAGCGAGCTTTCGATTTGGACTTTCCACGTAATGGATTTGCTATCCAAGCAATATTCCATTTCATGCCTCTGAGATGCTTTTGTAACCGACATACCTGTGGTATGAAGTGTTGCAGTCTAAATACTTCTTCATGCACCTTTAGATGTCAACCTGAATGTAGTTAAAGTAAGCTGCAGTCAACTTGAGCTTGCTGATATCTCCATAGAGCTTGTCCTCAAATGAAGCAGGTGTGGGCCAAAATATCTTTCTCTGTTCTGCATATGTTTGGCACTCCTGCAGCAAATGTTTAGCTGTCATTTTACCAGTTCCACAATTACATTAATCAGTATCTCCTATCTTTAGTTTATTGAACAAGTGGTATTTCAGCCTGTTATGTCCTGTGCGGAGTCTGAAGATTGCTACTTGTTCTCTTCGGTCGAGTTTGTAATATGCATCATCCTTCTGGTGGCCTGGATGCTCTGATTCCCATTTGGTTCTATAAGTGCTTTTTATAAACCTCTTTGGCTCATTATAGGTTATGTCTATGTCAGGCTGTGGTAGTTGTCCGCCCTCTTTTACCAGTCTGTCAGCCTCTTCATTTCCAGGTATACTGCAATGTGATAGGATCCACTGTATTGCAACTTTTTTGAATTTCTGGCATAGACCATGGAGTGCTGCTCTTAGGTCAGCTAGTTCTGTGCTGTTTTTGCTCTTCAGTATTGAGACAGCTGACTTTGCATCTGTGAAGATAGCTATTTGCTTCTCTTTATCTTCCTCCATCAAGAGCATTTCTGCTGCAGTTTTCAGAGCCTCTAACTCCGCTTTGAAGTTACTTGAAAATTTTCCAGTTGCCACTGAATGTGTTTTTTTTTCACTCAATTTTTTCAATTTAGGAGAATTCCTCCTCCTCCATTTTCTATTGAATTTTTGGCTGATCCATCTGTATATGCAAGGGTCCAATTGCTGCTTGGGTAATGATCTTTTATGTAGTTTAGGGTTATTTTTCTTTTTTCGGTTTCATTCTGAGTGTTCTTTTTCTCAATACCAGGAATGTTTTCTATCATCTCAGGCAGTTGTTGCTGTCTTCAAGCTGGGAACTTGTGTGCATTGTAAATGGGCTTGACTGTTGATATGTTAAGTATAGGATCTTCCCTAATCTTTCGTTTTGCAGTTTCTACAAAGTTGCTACGCTTCAGTCTTCCCTTTCCAAAACCATTAAACCTTTTATACATAGGGTGGTCTGTCAATCTTCTAAATTTTTCTGCTTGTTGCTGGGCTCTGCTATCTCTTCTATCCTGCATTGGTTGTAAACAAGTGATCTTTTCTAGTTCATTAATAGGCATTGTCTTCAGGCTTCCAGTTATGATTCGCATTCCTTGATTTTGGACTCTACTTATTTTGTAAAGTTTGACTTAGCTACTGTTGCCCAAGCTGCGATGCCATATTCCAGTACTGGTATATAACTTCTTGAGAACTTTCTCATCTGCTCCCCACGTCGTACCAACAAGCTTTTTCATGACTGCCATTCTTTGCCTTGCACTTGTTCGATTTTTCTCAGCCTGTGTTTTCCATGTCAGGCGACGATCAAAGGTGACTCCTAGATAGTTTAGATATTCTTCATGGCGCAATATTTTTCCATTCAATACCAGCTTAGTTTTATTTGAGAGGGAGAACACTGTGCATGTAGTTTTTCTCCTTACTTATCTTCACTAGCCACGATTTTGACCAGTCCACTAGCGCTAATAAGACTTGCTGTATTCTGCTGTTAGCTGTACTAATATATTCTTCAGATGTCCATATGGCTAGGTCATCTGCAAAGGATGATGTGTGTACTCTGGCTGGAATATTTTCCGTGATGTCATTTATATATGCTAGGAAAAATGTTGGTGAAAGAACTCCTCCTTGGGGGACACCTTGCTCCAACAGCATCATTTTGCTGGTTTGTCCTTGTACTTTTGTCCTGGCAGTTCTGTTCTCAAGGTAGTGGCTGATCCATTTTTACATTTTCTCACAAACATGCATTTTTTACAGTTTTACTTTCAGTCCTTCCTTCCATACTTTATCAAATGCTTTTTCTAAACCTATCCAGACCGCTAGTGTGTGCTTTTTCTCTTGGAAGGCATCCTCTATTTCCTGAGCTATATAGGTTACTAGCTGACACGGCCCGGCTTCGCCCAGACTCTGGTGGGGAGCATCTCATTTAATTCATATAAGTAGTCATATAAGCTCCGGTTCCCGACTGTCTGTCTGTCTGTCTGTCTATCTATCTGTCTGTCTGTCTGTCTGTCTGTCTGACCCGGCCCAGCCCATGGTGGAGAGCATCTCATTTAAATCATATAAGTAGTCATATAAGATCCCGTTCCCGACTATCTGTATGTCTGTCTGTCTTGGGTAAATGGAGGAGGGAGGAGGAAGAGGGAGGTGGAGGAGGGAAGAGGAGGGAGGAGGAGGAGGGAGGAGACAGGGGGAATAGGAGGGAGGAGGAGGGATTAGGAAGAGGAGGGAGGAGTAGGGTGGAGGAGGAGGGGGAGGAGGAGGGAGGAGGAAGAGGGAGAAGGAGGGAGGAGGAGATCGCAGGAGGAGGAGGAGGAGGAGAGGGAGGAGGAGGAGGGAGAGGGAGGAGGAGGGAGGAGGAGGAGAGAGTAGGCGGAGGGAGGAGGCGGAGGGAGCAGGAAGAGGGAGGAAGAGGGAGGAGGAAGAGGGAGGAGAAGGAGGAGGGAGGAGTAGAGAGCGGGAGGAGGGAGGAGGCGGAGGGAGGAAGAGGGAGGAGGAAGAGGGAGAAGGAGGAGGGAGGAGAAGGAGGGAAGAGGATGAGAGGGAGGAGGAGGAAGAGGGAGGAGGAGGAATGTGAAGGGAGGAGGAGGGAGGAGGTAGAGGGAGGAGGAGGAGGAGGGAGGAGGGATGAGGAGGAAGAGGGAGGAGGAGGAATGTGAAGGGAGGAGGAGGGAGGAGGTAGAGAGAGGAGGAGGAGGGAGGAGGAGAATGGAGGAGGAGGGATAAGGAGGAGAGGGAGGAGGAGGGGGAGGAGGGGGAGGAGGAGGGAGGAAGAAGGAGGAGGGAGGAAGACGGATGAGGGGGAGGAGAGAGGGGTAGGAGGGGGAGGAGGAGAAGGGAGGAGAAGGGAGGAGGAGGAGGGAGCAGGAGGAAGGAGGAGGGAGGAGGAGGAGGAAGAGGGAGGAGGAGGGAGGAGGAAGAGAGAGGAGGGAGGAGGAAGAGAGAGGAGGGAGGAGGAGGGAGGAAGAGATAGGCGGAGAGAGGAGGAGGAGGGAGGAGGAGGAGTAGGGATGAATAGGAGGGAGGAGAAGGGAGGAGGAGGGATTAAGAGAAAGAGGGGGGAAAGGGGAGAAGGAGGAGGGAGGAGGGAGGAGGAGGAGGAAGAGGGATGAGGAGGGAGGAGGGAGGATGAGGAGGAGGGAGGACGAGGAGGGAGGATGGTGAAGGAGGAGGAGGAGGAGGGAGGAGGGTGAAGGAGGAGGAGGAGGGGGAGGAGGGAGGGGGAGGAGGAGGGAGGGGGAGGAGGAGGGAGAAGGAGGAGGAGGGAGGAGGGAGGAGGAGAACGTAGGTGGGGGAGGATGAGAAGGGAGGAGGGAGAGGGAGGAGGGAGGAGGAGGAGAGAGGAGGAGGGAGGAGGTGGAGGGAGAAGGAGGAGGGAGGAAGAGGTAGAAGGAGGAGGGAGAAGGAGGAATAGGAGGGAGGAGGAGGGATTAGGAAGAGGAGGGAGGAGTAGGGTGGAGGAGGAGGGGGAGGAGGAGGAAGAGGGAGAAGGAGGGAGGAGGAGAGAGGAGGAGGAGGAGGGAGAGGGAGGAGGAGGGAGGAGGAGGAGAGAGTAGGCGGAGGGAGGAGGCGGAGGGAGCAGGAAGAGGGAGGAAGAGGGAGGAGGAAGAGGGAGAAGGAGGGAGGAGAAGGAGGAGGGAGGAGGAAGGAGGAGTAGAGAGTGGGAGGAGGGAGGAGGCGGAGGGAGGAAGAGGGAGGAGGAAGAGGGAGAAGGGAGGAGGAGGGAGGAGGTAGTAGGATGATTGATTGCCATCCCACCAGGTTAATATGTTATCGCGGACCTCAGAGAGAAGTGTCTATGTAGAAGACCATTTCCTGGACGTACGTATTTTGGGAGGGGGAGGAGGGAGGAGGGAGGAGGAGGAAGAAGAAAAAAAAACTACGACAGTTGGCATCTCTGGAATGAAAGGAAGGCGTGTAGAAAATTTCATCTCAATCGGATGGGCCGTTCGCGAGCGTATAAAGGACATACGGAGATACATAAATACATACACACATCCTAATTTATATATAAGATTTGATCTTCAGTGGATCTATACTTTCTGAATCCTGCTTGGTGTGGTGTTAAGAGTTGGTTTTCTTCCAAATGCCATGCTAGCCTGCCATTGATAATGCGTTCCATTAATTTTCCTGCACAGCTAAGTAGACTGATAGGTCGATAGCCATTTGGTTCTTCCAGGTCGTTTCCTTTCTTTGGGACTGGTATTAGTATAGCTTCCTTCCATGCCTGTGGGACTATTCCTCTCTTCCAACTGTAATTTAAGATTGCTAGCAGTTTCTTTTTTGCCTTATTTCCTAGTCCTATTAGAGTTTCATTTGTGATTCCATCCTTTCCTGGAGATTTTTGCTTTTTCAGGGTATTCATTGCCTGTTCCATTTCTTCCATTGTTAGATTTGCCATCATATATTCTGCTGCTGTGTCTGTTTATCTTTGATTGCCTTCTTCTGTTCGGTTGTAATATCAATGTAGATTGCACTAGCATAGTGTTCCATTAGTGCATTTGCAGCCTTTTTTCTTGCAAGCAAGGCATTTCCTTGTTTAATTGTTATTTGTTTGTTTCTAGGTCCTTCATTGTTCATGGCTTTCACTAGTTTCCATAGTTTGTTTCCATCCCCGTCAAAGTTAAGGTTTTCTGTGTTTTCCCTCCAACAATCTCTTGTTGTTTGATTTACTGTTCTTTTATATTTTGCTGAGATGGCTTTGAGAGAGATGTTCGCTTCAATTGTTTGTTTTCTCTCTGCTGTCTTCCTGGCATCTTCAACTTTGTCCTCAAAAATTTGTAGTTCTTCAGTCCAGTATGGTTTGTAATTTTTCCTCGCTCCTCTAAGAAGACTCAGTGGCCACCTGTATTATTGTTTTGTTTAGACTGTCCACCATTTGCTTCATGTTGCCATATTGTGTATTTATGTTTTCACAATATTTGTCTCTTAGTATGGCCAATCTGTCCCAATCTGCTCGTTTGTAAATCCAGCGAGGCAAAGGCTTTTGCTGCTGTGGAACAAACTCCATATTCATTACAAGCTTGATTGGTCTGTGGTCACTGCCTGCTAATTGGTCAAGGACATGGCGATCAATTTTGTGGAGGATGTCTCCTGTGCAGAAAGCTAAGTCTGGAGTAGAAGTGGTAAACCATGTTCTGGAGTAGAAGCTCGGTGTGTCATCCGCTTTGTTGAGTAGATGGAGATGTGAGTCTATTTCCCAGTCCTCCACTTCATCTCCTCTTTTGTCAGTATCTGGGTATCCCCATCTTTCTGAACGGCTATTAAAGTCTCCGACAATAATGCAGTTTGTGTCTGTTATTTTCATGTTTGAGAGTCTAAGATCCTTATCTGCTGGGCTATACAGATTGTAAATTCTTATTTTCACGTCCTTTATCATTATATGAACACCTATAATTTCCGTTTGGTTGTCAGAGATCACAGATACATAGCTGCAAGGCATTGTATTTCGTGTCAGTATTAGAACTCCTCCTTTGTGTCCTTCGCGGTCGAAACGTGTGGCCTGATATCCTCTGTCTGAGAATCGCTATTGGCGTTGAGGTGTGTCTCTTGAATGCATGCCACATCTATTCTATCTTTACGAAGACGCTTTGTTAGGGAGACTTTCTTATTACAAACTCCTTCGGCATTCCACTGTAGTATGTTGAGTGTCCGGGGTGTTTGGTCAATAGCTCTTAACCTACTCCTCTGTGCCTTGACTCCACAGCACAGGGGAAGGTGACCACCAGTAGTATGGAGTGGACCCCTCGAGTCAGAGGGCTCGGTACTATCATCGCCTGGTTGGACTTCACGGGATTAGCACCATACTGAGTAATTTTAATTTGTGACATCGTGAATTAAGTTACGTTGCACTACTTTGTCAAGCCTGTGGCTCAGTACATTCGATTTCGACAAGCATTTTTTGGGGTGCTTTCTCTATCCTTTGACTGTCCCCAGTCTGTCTACAAGGCAGCAGGTTTGTGTGTCTCTTGGTCTGGTTCCTCTCCCTTGACCTGTCCAACATGGGTGACCCCACCAGTAGCTCTTGGGGTCATTGGAACACACAAGCCCATCCACCTCGTCACGGTGGACACACAGCAGAGGGGACTTTTGTATACAATTCCATAGGGTGGTTGGCTTTAGGATCTAAGTAAAGATCAATTGGATTCAATAAAATGTCTTCTATTTTTCTGGAAGCAGCAAAGATGTGATTTCTGAGATTGTTGCTGTGAATGGTGTCGCAAAATGCCGCGTTAACATCCCAGAATATTTTCTCGGTCTCCAAATTTGAGAGGCCAAATTGAGAAAGAATGAATTAATCACGCTGCTCCACTGCTATCTAGTCGTGAGGTAAGATTACTCACAAAAAGCTTCTAGCCATGACGTAAGCTTGCAGATGGCAAGTAAAATGGACTGCTTGAGACGTTAGACGGACACAACTAGATAATTAGTCTACACTTGGGAAAACTGCTGACCCAGACGGGCTATGACACAACCCAGAGGGTAGACCCTGGATAAATCAACAATGAACTGGGCCAGTTGTTGAATAAAGGCAATTACCTGTAGCCAGGTGGAGAATGTCAGAGATAGTAAAATAAAACCACCCAGGCGTGAACAACATATTGACCCAGGTGGAGATAATAGCCCTAGGGCAGTAAACAAGCCAAGTCAACTCAGAAGGGCAGACTCAGTAGAGTGTGAATACAGACCTTGTAAAACCGGTCAGCTGTGAAGTGTCAGGACTGGCCACCCAGAGTAAATGTTGGCTAATAAAACCTAATCAAGAATGCCAGAGGGTGTGATGGCCAAGTTTTGCGGTGAGAATTGCAATTAACGTCAGGGGGAGATAAGAAAGAATTTATGACAGGAATTCCTGGGAGATAAGTGTCTACTTCTAGGCTAGGTATAAAAAACCCACGCTAGACCGGTTTCCTTTAGAATAAGTCAGACATTCTAACAGGTGAGAAGAGAGAGTAAATGTAGATTTCTTAGTAACTATCTAAGCCTTTTAGTTGTATGTGCTGATTTTCAGTCTATATCTGACACGGTTACTTCAAGAATTATCATTGCTTCAGGTTTCTTGAGTGTATATTCTATTGCTATAAGGGTTATTCTTACTATACTTCTGTGAGGCAGACTTTTGACTTTCATTTATCATATTAGATGTCTGTTACTCTATGGACACTATTAGTTTCTCAGTCGTTGTAGATAATTATGTTACTACAACTTGTTTGCATTTCATACTATGTATGTAGGAATACTTTCATATGCCTAATGTTTAAGTATATGTTGGATGTAGGTATTTGTAACTTCATATGAATATACGATGCTAGGACTATGCTTTGTACATATTCTTTTTGTGTATATACATCTCATTTCGTATACATACAAACTAACTAGTGCATTATGCTATTATGTTAAAGTATCATAATATGTCTAGTTTAATTAATATATTTTATGGGTATTTCATGTTTGGTATATTGATTTGTCCTATGCAAACCTACCAATATGAAGTGTTATGCTATTGTGTGCGCATTGACACATTGGCCATCGATTGTGTTGGAAGCAGAGGTGTAATGGTACAGACATTACCCACAATTGGTATAGAGTATATGGTGCTAAACTTTTTCAGTGTATTGTTGGCGTGCGTTCACGGTAATTCGCGAAAACCTGGCACAGGTACTGGTCACAGCTTGTAAGCCCGGATGATCAGGAACTATTATGATACCATTACAGACCCTGTGAGCTGCTAAACCAACTTTGGACGGAGCGACTGTACGACTCAGAATGTCGGTATTAGCGACCTGGACATAGGATGGCAGAAATGTAATAATTACAGGCGTGTGAGACAATTGAAAAGCCCGTCCCAGACTAAGACCGTAGGACAGAGATATGGAGGGAGGAGGATGGTGAACGCAGTGGAGCTGGAAGATAAATTTGGCCAGACTGGTCATTGTATATATGTGTGCTAGGATATGTTTTACTTAGGATTGCACTGATGTAGAACTAGATATAACACATTCTTGACTTTCTTTCAAGCTCTCACAAAGAGCACCTATGTTATAGATCTCAAGAACGAGTGACGACTAGGTAGTGCCAGGACTGACAGGCGTCAGAATACCAGCAAGCTGTTTTGTTTCTACTGGAGAGTGGGGATCTGGACCACAGATCCAGATAGTTCAAGTAACAGTAAAGTTATGTAATGTTTCTCATCACAATATGTTATATGATTGCATCATCATCATATTGAAAACCATCAGATGTCTATGATTAGTAAATAAATGTTGTAGTATTGTAACTCATAGTTCTGTCATTATATTAATTTCAATTGTGCATACGTGTTGTGTGTGTACATTGGTGGGGGTTCACTTAGACACCAAGGAAGGGGGCAGTCAGGGAGAAAAACCTGTACTGGGATAGTCGTCAATTACACTTCAATTTAGACTTTAAAATCTATCCTAGCTAACCTTCTCTTTCCTATTCCTTCGCGAATATTCAGCACTGTTCATTTCAATTTTGTAACGAGCCACTTGGAGCTGTACGTTGGATATTCAAGGCTTAATCTATAGTTCAGCCATATAGATTTTGTCCCTAGTCAGTTTCTGACTATTTGGGGTTGCTCGCCAGTGAATAATACTTTCATCTAGGCGGTGGGCACCCCGACTTCTGACAAATAGCTTGGATTGCCAGAGTAACTTAACGATGATTGCCTGGAAGAGGCTAATGAAAGTAGATCATTATATAGTACTGTAAGAAAGAGACAATAGCATTCTTTAGCACTCTGGTGAGAAGAGAAGCCTGGAAAAGATTTGTGATGACTATAAAGATGAGTGGGGAAAAGAGACATGGGCAGACCGAGACAGATGATGCTGGATGAACTGTATGGTGACATTGAGAAATATTATCAGCAAAGTTGATCCTGAACAGGGCCTGAGATCTGAGGAGATCCATTAGCACCTATGGTAGCTGGCATGGCACATGATGATGCAATCTATGTTTCTTCAGATTACAAGTCTGAGTAAAAGAAGCACCACATTCCTCACACTTGAATGGTCTCTCTCCTGTATGTGTTCCCTTGTGGTATTTCAAATTGCCAGCATAAGTAAAAGAAGCACCACAAACGTCACACTTGTAAGGTCTCTCTTCGGTATGTGTTCTCTTATGTTTCTTCAGATTGCCAGCTAGAGTAAAAGAAACACCACAAACATCACACTTGTACGGTTTCTCTCCAGTATGTGTTCTCTTGTGGTATTTCAAACTGACAGTGTGAGTAAAAGAAGCATAACAAATATAACACTTGTAAGGTCTCTCTCCTGTATGTGTTCTCTTATGTTTCTTCAGACTGCCAGCTTGAGTAAAAGAAGCACCACAAACATCACACGTGTAAGGTTTCTCTCCTGTATGTGTTCTCTTGTGGTATTTCAAACTGCAAGCATAAGTATAAGAAGCACCACAAATATCACACATGTAAGGTTTCTCTGCTGTATGTGTACTCTTATGGACCTTCAGACTTCCAGCCTGAGTAAAAGAATCACTACAAACATCACGCTTGTAAGGTACCTCTCCTGTATGTGTTCTCTTATGTCTCTTCAGATGGCCAGCTCGAGAAAAGTAAACACCACAAACATCACACTTGTAATGTCTCTCTCCTGTATGTGTTCTTTTATGGTTCTTCAGAATGCCATCTTGAGTAAAAGAAGCACCACAAACATCACACTTGTAAGGTCTCTCTCCTGTATGTGTTCTCTTATGTTTCTTCAGACTGCCAGCTTGAGTAAAAGAAGCACCACAATCATCACATGTGTAAGGTCTCTCTCCTGTATGTGTTCTTTTATGGATCTTCAGAATGCCAGCTTGAGTAAAAGAAGCACCACAAACATTACATTTGTAAGGTTTCTCTCCTGTATGTGTTCTCTTATGGTCCTTAAGTGTCCCACTCTTAGTAAAAGAAGCACCACAGTCATCACACTTGTAAGGTTTCTCTCCAGTATGTGTTCTCTTATGGTCCTTAAGTGTCCCACTCTTAGTAAATGAAGCACCACAGTCATCACACTTATAAGGTTTCTCTTTAGTATGTGATCTCTTATGGTCCTTCAGACTGCCAGCTAGAGTAAAACAAGCACCACAATCATCACACTTGTAAGGTTCCTCTCCTGTATGTATTCCCTTGTGGTATTTCAAACTGCCAGCTTGAGTAAAAGAACAATCACAAACATCACATTTGTAAGGTTTCTCTTTAGTATGTGATCTCTTATGGTCCTTCAGACTGCCAGCTAGAGTAAAACAAGCACCACAATCATCACACTTGTAAGGTTTCTCTCCTGTATGTGTTCCCTTGTGGTATTTCAAACTCCCAGCCTGAGTAAAAGAAGCACCACAAACATCACACTTGTAAGGTTTCTCTCCTGTATGTGTTCTCTTATGGTGTTTCAAACTGCTAGAGTGAGTAAAAGAAGCACCACAGTCATCACACTTGTAAGGTTTCTCTCCAGTATGTGTTCTCTTATGGTCCTTCAGACTGCCAGCTAGAGTAAAACAAGCACCACAATCATCACACTTGTAAAGCCTCTCTCCTGTATGTGTTATCTTATGTCTCTTCAGATGGCTAACTTGAGTAAAAGAAGTACCACAAACATTACAATTGTAAGGCCTCTCTCCTGTATGTGTTCTCTTATGGTCCTTGAGATTGCCAGGTTGAGTAAAAGAAGCACCACAAACATCACACTTGTAAGGTTTTTCTCCTGTATGTGTTCCCTTGTGGTATTTCAAACTGACAGCTTGAATAAAAGAAGCACCACAAAGATCACACTTGTAAGGTTTCTCTCCTGTATGTGTTCTCTTATGGTGTTTCAAACTGCTAGTGTGAGCAAAAGAAGCACCACAAACATCACACGTGTAAGGTTTCTCTCCTGTATGTTTTCTCTTATGGCATTTCAAACTGCCAGAGCGAGTAAAAGAAGCACCACAAACATCACATGTGTAAGGTTTTTCTCCTGTATGTGTTCTCTTGTGGGTCGTCAGATTGCCAGCTTGAGTAAAAGAAGCACCACAGTCATCATACTTGTAAGGTTTCTCTTCTGTATGTGTTCTCTTGTGATTCGTGTCCTTTTGGCCAAGATGGTCATCTTGAATCAAAAGACCATTCCATTCATTACATTTGTTTGACATCCCTTTAGAATGTGTTCTCTCATATCTGTCTACATAAACATTTGGACTAGAAACATCAGGCAAGTTTCCAGTGTGTTTTCTTTGAGAGCTATAACTAACATAATCAAAAATGTCATCAAGAGACTTTGTAAAGCTCTGTGCATGCTTTTCTAGTGTTTCCTTATTTTGCTGCTGACAATTCTCAATAGCCAGAGATAGTTTATTGTTTGTATCAATCACAGAAGACACATTTTCTGACATCTGACAACAATTTTCATGTTTTACTGATGCCTTACAACTGTTCTCAACCATGATTGATTCTGAGTTGCTGTGTTCTGTCATTTCTTGAATGATGCTACCCCCAGCTATGTCTACCATATTACTGAAGCTATGACTCCTGTCCTCATACAGAACATCCGATAGTTCTTGTTTCACAACCTTCATGTCTATGCTGTCATATGTCCACTTTTGTGAATGCTCTTGTATGGAGAGGTAAGGACTATTTGGAGACCATGAGTGTGTTTCTGAAACGCACAAAAGTAAATAATTAATAACCTCATTAATATATAAGGTAGTTGTTGAGTTGAGCTGAGTTAAGAACCGACATCACTGCATTCAGGACATTCCCATTCGTGCTCCATGCTCTCGTTCAACAGCTAGCGAAGAGTTATACAACTAATTGCTCCCACCGCTATCTGATTAAAAGTTCTCCTGATCTTCTCTCTCAGTTTTGAGATTCTTCCAGAACCCCTGCCAATTTCCCGCAATCTCATTCTTTCCACATACGAGTTCTCAATCTGTTCCTCTACCTGTTTCCACAAGCCCACGACCACCTCCCATTTGTCCATAGGCAATCTACCACCAGGAGGTGCATTCCCTGCTAGCCTATCAGCCTGTTCATTCCCCCACACCCCTGCATGGCCAGGGCAAAATATTCATACAATTCTTACAACCTGTGACCTTTGAAGCGACGATAGACATTCCACACAAAACATTCCTTTCTCCACCTTACTAAGCATACTCTTTGAATCTGTAATGAATACAATGTGTGCTGCAGTAGTCTCCTCTAGCTAACGGAATGCCGCTGTTACTGCCTCCGCCTCCATTCTCATGCTGGAGGTCATAGTCTCATATGCCAGACTCTCATTTTTCAAGACTCGTCCATTAGCTTTTGCAATAAAGCCCCAGCCACTACATCTGCTTCTCACCACTGACCCATCGGTGTAGATGACTATGTCCCTTTGATGTGTGTTACTCTGGATCAGCTGTTGCACTTCAAACTCAGTGCGGCCTGCTGCCCATTCCCTGCACTCACGACCCAGTGTTATTATTACATTGTGCCAGTCCATCATGTCTTCCGGAACTTCAACCACTCTTTTTCACGATTGATGGTCTCTAGATCACACACCTGATGTATAGAAAGTTCCGCCTGTGCCATCCAGAACCTGCCTCGTCTTAGTCTATGTCCCTTGACCATATCCATGGCTTCATGCAGGGAGTGATTCCTATCTGCAGCAACTCTCAGGTACCATTTGGCCTGAAGGACCCTATACCTATTTGTCGTTGTTGGCAGCGCCAGGATATGCCTCATGCATGTAACTGGTGTGTTTTTTGTGCACCCCAGGATTACCTGCATGGCAGCATTCTGTATGCGCTCTAACTTTTCAAGCTGGCTTTTTGATACTGTCAGCAGCCCCAAACCATACTCAATGACAGAAATTATTAACTGCTGAAAGAGCCTGTACAGCATCCTCTGATCTACCCCAGTTGCTGCCATAGCCATCAATGCATTAAGTCCCCTACCAGCCTTCACCACCAAAGCTTCCACATGATCCTTAAAAAACAAACACCTGTCAAAAGTGATACCCAAGTACTTTATTTCACTCTCTCGACTAAGAAGACATTCATTCAACATAATTATATGAGGTATTGAACAGATGTGTATGTGTAATCAAGCAGGCAAATATTGCAGCTATAAATAATCAATTTCCAGTGAACGAAAGATGGAGAAGAATGATTAATGTGCTCATGTTTAATCTAAGCTGATGTATGATCTAGGCTGATGTATGATCGTAGAGAGATGAAATGACTGTTTACGAGTAAATTAACAGATGAACAGGTACTGTATGTTTAATTTATTACAGACATTTTTCACTTGAGGTCTATTTTAAGTGCAGTTATCCCTGCTAAACAACTTTTAACACCAAGCAATATTGATATTTCATTGCAGTCATAATTAGGAGTGATACCCTCATGCCTGAAACATTTATGGTGCAGTCTGAGGTGACATAAAGAAAACAAACACACACGCATGCACGTGCACACACACACAACCATTGGACATTATTTCTCCAGATGTGGAAGGTTCTTGACAGTTTGAATTTTATAACTCTGGTACTTAGAATGTGTGATTGGACATGTAATCTATATCATGAAGGGCGGGAGTATTTAAGTGAATGTCATGTTCTTGTGTGAGCAATAATCTCATATGAGCAGAAAGAGGGACACACCCTGTGTTTGCAAAATGTGCATACTATGCCAGCATTGCACAATGATTGCTGATGTTTTGGCAAAAGTTTATGTTCAGCAAATGGTCCGAGACGTTCTTGGAAATGCCTAAATACTTTGCGTTCCTGAAGTTATGCACATAGTATGTTTGCAATGTTTGATTGGTTAACATTAAGCGTTCACCAAAAGGGACAGTGTGGTTTTGTGTTCGAATCTGGGTTGATGTTGATGAATACATGTGCAGGTAATCTATTAATTATCACCATAACTACCGGGGCAGGTGTTCGAAGTTCCTCAGAGACACAGAGAGAGGGTGAAGGGATTGTGAGAATGGAGGTGAACCGGGTCTCAACTGAGGAGAATAAAGACCGGCTTTGTGTCACGGACATGGGATGATAAACTAGCATGCTGACCTTATCTCAACATGTCTTATCTCAATTTGCCTTTTGTCTTATCGTGTGGCTTGTGTCTTAATTGGATGACATCATCTCAACTGGATGCACCTCTCTCAAGAGGACATTGTCACAAATGGATACCTCTATCACAATCTGTCTTTTATCCCACAGAACTCTGTAACAAAAGGACATCTGGGTCTTATTCCTATGACCTTATCTTATCTTGCTGTCCTGGTCTTTCATGAGCTATATTATGATGCCATCATGATATCTGTCAAGGTCTCACTTATAATCACAAAGGGACATAATAGGAGACACAGAAACAGGGGAGGGAATAGCAAACACTCGAACATTCGAGATCGATTAGCCAGACCACCAACGGCCAGGTACAACCCGCGGGAAGCGTGGAAAGTGGAAATCCACGAGATACCCGCAGCGGCAAGCACTCCATGTCCACCCGACGAGAGTTGAGAGGGCAGACGGCCACTGGACACTGACTGGACTGGAGCAGGTGTAACTCTTAGAGGGGGACACATAAGATAGACTTAGAATCTTTAAGCTGTGTATTAGTTTAGCGATGAATAGATGATGTTGTGTGCTAAGATGATTTGAATGCTTTATATGACATATATGTAATATGCTATTGTGCGAGACGTTTATTCGTTTGATAACAGATATCGTAATAAACCATGACGACAATAAGTGAACCTTGAGTTCTGTCGTATCTGTACTCGCACTAATCTGCCTGTCTGAACCCGAGTCTTTCTATCCCTATTTGTAAGACGCTGACAATATCCATGGATAACAGGAGTGATCCATGTGCTAATACTACTCACACTACATCAGGATTGGAGTAAGTTTCATCGTTGGAGAGGCGGGATGAGAGACTTGATAACATTCTCTCTTCTTCTCCACTTTTTCTCTTCTCTTGATGTATGTGAAATGTTAATTATGATAACGACGTTTAGATGGGTCTTTGTATTTTATGTTAACAGAGAACGATGGATGGTGTGAAGTGGCTTGAAATTCAGGAAGAAACCCTGCTGAATTGTTGAATTAGCAAATGAAAGGGTCGGAGTTTTAACCCTGACCTGTAGAGGGGGTCCTTTGTTACTCCATTTTCTACCTATATACCAGGAAGCCCAACATTACCTACCGTCTGAACGATACATGAGGGAATGCTTATATTCAGTAAACGGAAACCCGTCTCAAAGTCACCCAGCATGTTTAAAGGCAGCCCAACATTTTTTCATCGGCCGTAGCACTTGCCAGTGGATTACAAGTATGAATTATCAGACCAACGGGTGGAGTATAAGCTTGTGATGATCATATACTTAATCAAAGGGACAGTCTACATTTTACATGAGTAAGGAAAGTCACCTGGACAATGTTTTCAGAGTAATTACCTAGTCATCATGTTGTTTGTCCATCAAGAATGATGTTGACCATTCATTTCATCCAGTGGGGTTGAAAGTATGGAGCCCTGAGTTCTAAGATGGCTGATAAGGCATATTTTGGCTCGAAATGTTCTTTGACAATGTGGACAAAGATTGCTTGATGTTTCTGAAGGAGGATTTCCTGCAGTGGATTTTCTGTCCTGCCTTTTCTTCACAGCTCTTGCAGTCCTGGTTGCCTCACATATGACTGCACCCTTGCGTAATGATGCACGCCATGAATTTCGATCTCTGGCTGCAGCCTCCCAGGTGTCATGATGAATTCCAAAAGCATTCAGTGAGATTTTCAGAGTGTCTTTAAAGCATTTCCTCTGACCGTCTTGGGAGCATTTACCACAACGCAACTCGCAGTAAAAACTTCGTTTAGGGAGCCTGTGATCTGGCATGTGAGTCAAGTGACCAGCCCAGCGAATCTGATTCTTCATTAGTAGAGTGTGGCATGTGAGAAAGCTGAAACATTATGTTGCATGTCTGCCTCTGAGTTGGCATATAGAGCACAATCATCAGCAAACAGGAGCTCTCTGACAGTGTCGCTGTTAATTTCTGTTTTAGCTTTCAGCCTTCTGCAATTGAATAACTTTCCACCCGTGTGGTAGTTGATGTATATTCCAATGTCCATGTTCTCAAAGGCATTTGTCAGCTTAGCTGAAAACATGAGGCTGAACAGTGTTGGTGCCAGGACACATCCTTGCTTCACTCCATTAGTGACAGGAAATGGCTCAGACAGTTCACCATTTTCCTGTACTCTTGCCTGCATACTATCATGAAATAGCTGCACTATTTGGACAAACTTTCGTGGACAGCAATATTTTGCCATAATCTTCCACAGTCCTTCTCTGCTGACTGTATCAAAAGCCTTGGTAAGGTCAATGAAAGTGGAGAACATTTTGCAGTTCTGTTCCTGACATTTCTCTTGCAGCGAAAATCATGTCAACAGTTCCTCGTTCTTTTCTGAAGCCACATTGACTTTCAGGAAGAAGACTAATTACCTAGTATTATTATGACTGATGCCCTGCCTCAACACCCTTAGGCGATGGTACCAGGTTAGGTATCCCCTAAGTGCTCAACAAGCAAGTTTATATTAGCAAAGCCCAGAAGATAACCAGAAGTTTATATCACCAAACAAGTGATTCATTACAACATCATGTGCCTGAGTTCACAGTGTAATTAAGGAGGAGAGAGGAGATTTGTTTACATTGTGTCTTTAAGGAGTTTTCTGCCATATTGAAGGAGTTATCATCACTACAAAAAGGATTGTATTGTTACCACGAGGAGTTATGTCAGCCAGTATAGTCAGAGAATAGATACGTCCTGCCCATCATCTACTAGTAAATGAGTAGACAGAGATAGTTACAGTAAACATATATAACTGAGCGTGGGGTGGCCACATTGACATGGATCTGGTCGCCTGAAGTGTCTATGTGATAGAGTTGAGTTCCTGATTCTTTGAACCAGTGCTGCTAGTGGGTCTTCTTACAAGTCATTGTCTACAATGCATTCCAGGATTCCCTGCTGTGTAGTCTACAGAGGAACCCCTATTGGTATTTGACTGACCCCTGGCCTCAGCTTCACTGGGCCATACAGTGGACCTATGTTTTCAGTCTGGGTTATAGGCGCTCAGTATATTTCACTTTTGGAATTAACAGGATTGTTGACAGTGTGGCTGAAGTTACATAAACCAGGCCCTTATTGAAATGGGATTTGAATTATTCTGATCCAACACTGTGGTGGCATATATAGTTGTGGAAATGTTACCTATATTAGGCAGATGATTCTAAAGATTTAAGTATTTAATAATTCATTTAGTTGTTGGTTGGATTTATGTGGGGAAATAACAAAGGGTTGACACTGATGTCATTCATGTGTGTGTAAGAATGAGTGGGATATTTGATATCCACAGGTCCAGCTAAGAAGTTCTCTCACAACCACCATTTTAATTAATACTGAAAGATACTAAAGAATACTCAGCATTACAGGCAAGATATTTGCCAGAGTAATCCTTAAAAGATTACACATTCTTGCTGAAAGAATCTACCCCGAATCGCAGTGCGGATTTAGACCCAACAGGTCCACCATCGATATGATTTTCTCACTCCGGCAGCTCCAAGAGAAGTGCAGAGAACAGAGGAAGCCATTATATATTTCCTTCATCGACCTCACAAAGGCATTTGACCTCATGAGCAGAAGCGGCCTTTTTAAGGTCCTTGAAAAGGTTGGATGTCCACCCACCCTTCTTAGTCTCGTGAAATCATTCCACGAAAACATGCAGGGGACCATTTTATTTGACGGCTCAACATCCCAGTCATTCAGCATCAGCAGTGGAGTAAAGCAGGGCTGCGTGCTTGCTCCTACACTCTTTGGTATCTTCTTCGCCGTTCTCTTAAGGCAAGCATTTGGGACTGCCACTGAAGGCATATACCTCCACACAAGATCTGATGGCAAACTTTTTAACCCATCAAGACTCAAGGCAAAGACCAAAATAAGATCAAGATGCGTAAGAGAACTACTTTTTGCAGATGATGCAGCACTGACTACTCATACAGCAGAAGATCTCCAAAGGCTCATAGATCATTTTGCAGCCACCTACAAAGACTTTGGGCACACCATTAGCCTAAATAAAACACAGGTGATGGAACAAGATGCTGGTGCGCCTCCGTCAATCAAAATTTCTAATTACGAATTGAAGGTCGTCCACGAGTTTGTGTATTTGGGGTCGACAATATCAGATAATCTTTCATTAGAGACAGAAATTGACAGACGCATTGGAAAGGCAGCCACAACATTTTCCAGGCTAGCTAAAAGAGTTTGGGAGAATAATAGATTAACAGAGCGTACAAAAGTTCAAGTATATAAAGCTTGTGTTGTTAGCACATTACTCTATGGGTCTGAATCCTGGACCCTGTACTCAAGACAGGAAAGGAAGTTGAATTCCTTCCACATGAGATGTCTGAGACGTATCCTGGGCATAACATGGAAAGACCACATAACAAACAAAAAGGTGCTTGAAAGAGCAGATATTACCACAGTGCACACCTTCCTCAAGCAGAGACGCCTCCGGTGGCTGGGCAACGTATCTCGAATGGAGGATGAACGTATTCCCAAAGTTCTCCTTTACGGAGAACTAGCCACAGGAAAAAGGCCAACCGGAAGACCCCAAATGCGATATAGGGATGTGTGTAAACAAGATATGAAAACCATTGGAATAGATCCAAACATGTGGGAGAGAGTTGCAACAGACAGATGCTCTTGGAGAAGAGATGTACGAAACAGACAGGTGCTCTTTGAGCGCAATCTGATCCAACAAACTGAGGATAGGCGGCACAGGCTCAAAGCGCAGTCACTTACTGCGGGACTTGCCTCGTCTTACTGTTGCGGAAACTGTGACAGGGATTGTCACTCTCGCATTGGACTATACAGTCACCAGCGGTGCTGCCAGGCACCTCCCAAGCGGCACAACTCTATAGTCCTTCAGGACTGAAAGAGGCCTACTACTACTAATTAATATATGTACAGTGTTAGGTTTACACATGGAGTTTGTGTCAATAAATTGTTGACGTTTTGTTCAAGATTTGTTGTTCACATTTGCTATGTAATTCTGTGTTACATTTGGGTTATGATCATTAGTGAGGAGGGATCCATACACATAGACATCCTGTATAAATGGAGGGAGGTTTTCCGCTGGGGGTCTGTGGTAGATTTCCCTGATCATTTCACCTTACAAGGGGGGCCTTTACATTATAAAAATCATGTAGGTCTTATTCTTTCACATTGGGGGTTCTGAGCCATTCATTACAAGGCCTCCAAAAGCAAGGTTGAATACATTGATAACCCAGAATATCCGGGAAATACCCCTAGTCAAGAAATGAAGAAATCAGGACTAAAGTGGGGATTAAAGCAGCATTAGATTTTAGTAGAAAGCAGCAAGTCAAATGGTTTGGCCATGCAAGTAGGTTACCAGTCAACAGCATACCACAACAAGCAATGATGTACAGACCAGAGGGAAGCAGAGGAAGAGGCTGACTACGTAAACGTTGGACGGAGGGAATAGTAGAATCCATGGGAATATCGATACATGAAGCCCATAATTGGGCACTCTCACGAAGTTTATACTTCACCTCAACACCGCAAGGTACAAAAGGAACATGATGAGACGAGATGAGACCCCTAGTCATCTCATCCACTGTTATATATTAATAACCTCAAAAAAGGGGCGGGCATAGTCTGGTCTATCTAGAGGGGTTGTTTTACTACCTATGGGTGGCAAAACCTCACACAAATATAAAAATGGAAGAAATGGAACAGGCAGTGAATACCCTAACAAAGAAGAAATCACCAGGAAAGGATGGAATCACAAATGAAATGCTAATAGGACTAGGCACTAAAGCAAACAAAAAAGAAACTACTAGAAGTCCTAAATTACAGCTGGAAGAGAGGAATAGTCCCACAGGCTTGGAAGGAAGCTATACTAATACCAGTCCCAAAGAAAGGAAAAGGCCTGGAAGAACTAAATGGCTATCAACCTATCAGAAAATTAATGGAACACATTATCATTGGCAGGCTAGCATGGCATTTGGAAGAAAACCAACTCTTAACACCACACCAAGCAGGATAAAGAAAGTACAGATCCACTGAAGATCAAATAGCCTATATAGCTAAGGAAATAGAGGATGTCTTCCAAGAGAAAAAGCACACACTAGCAGTCTGGATAGATGTAGATAAAGCATTTGATAAAGTATGGAAGGAAGGGCTGAAAGCAAAACTGCAAAAAATGCACAGAACATGAAATGAACAGAACTGCCAGGACAAAAGTACAAGGACAAACCAGCAAAAAGATGCTGTTGGAGCAGGGTGTCCCCCAAGGAGGAGTTCTTTCACCAACATTATTCCTGGCATATATAAATGACATCACAGAAAATTTTCCAGCCAAAGTACACACATCCTCCTTTGCAGATGACCTAGCCATATGGACATCTGAAGAATATATTAGTACAGCTAACTGCAGAAAACAGCAAGCCTTATTAGTGCTAGAGGACTGGTCAAAATCATGGCTGTTGAAGATAAGTGAGGAGAAAACAACATGCACAGTGTTCTCCCTCTCAAATAAAACTGAGCACCCTAAGTGGGTATTGAATGGAAAAATATTGCGCCATGAAGAAATCCAAACTATCTAGGAGTCACCTTTGATCGTCAACTGACATGGAAGACACAGGTTGTGAAACATCGAATAAGAGCAAGGCAAAGTATGGCAGTCATGAAAAAGCTTGCTGGTGCAACATGGGGAGCAGATGAGAAAGTTCTCAAGAAGTTGTATACTGGATGGGTGAGGCCAGTACTGGAATATCGCATCGCAGCTTGGGCAATAGCAGCTAATTAAAACCTAAACAAAATAAGTAGTCTAAAATCAAGGAATGCGGATCATAACTGGAAACCTGAAGACAATGCCTATTAACAAACTAGAGAAGATCACCTGTTTACAACCAATGCAGGATAGAAGAGATAGTAGAGCCCATCAACAAGCAGAAAATTAAGAAGATTGACAGATCACCACATGCATAAAAGTTTTAATGGTTTTGGAAAGGGAAGACTGATGCATAGCAACTTTGTAGAAAATGCAAAATGAAAGACTAGGACAGATCTTTTACTTAACATATCAACAGTCAATCCCATTTACAATACACACAAGTTCCCAGTAATTGTGGAACTGGTAAAATGACAGCTAAACATTTGATGCAGGAGTGCCCAATATATGCAGAACAGAGAAAGATATTTTGGCCCACACCTGCTTCATTTGAGGACACGCTCTATGGAGATATCAACAAGCTCAAGTTGACTGAACCTTACTTTAACGGCATTCAGATTGACATCTAAAGGTGCATGAAGAAGTACTTTGACTGCTACACGTCATACCATAGGTATGTCGGTAGCAAAATCGTCCCAGAGGCATGAAATGGAATATTGCTTGGCTAGCAAATCTATTACGTGGAAAGTCTGAATGAAAAGCTCATTGTGTATGCATCATCAAAGGTGGAAAAAGCATCCCAGTGGCACAAAATGAAATATTGCTTGGATCGAAAGCTCACTGTGTGGTTGTCATCTGCAGACTGCATTCTTCTGGTTTCCAGAGGAACAGCCTGTGGTGAATGGAAGGCTCAATATACGGAAGTGAGACTAAGCAGAGATGTGCAGGACGTGATGATTTCTTGGGTGAGCCCAGTATCAGAGCGCTATGTGTCAGTTCTGCAATTATAGAAGCCTCCTTGGATGGTGGGTAATGCCCATGGTCTGACCCTGCCTTCCCTTGAGGGCTGACCGGGATGTCTTTGGCTGTTCTAAATGGGCCAGCTGGGATGGGGGAATAACACAACAGTGACAGTCAAACATCCTACGAAATCTCTGGGAAGGTTAACCCAGTCAACAAATGCCCGCAGAAGTTGGATGTGTCTGCCTAACGGCACAAGAAAGCAGCTCTTCTGTAAACAGGCACAATGGATAAAGGATATTCAACTAACTGTTACTTTATATTGCACTTAATCTTACCTTGACCTACACAGACTTCAGGTTGTTCTATCTTGACACTTGATGTTAGTTTATTCTCCATCTTATGTCTACAGTCAGTCTGAAAGGATTTGTAAGTTACATTTGTATGCAAACATAAACTATATAAATGAATTTGATATTTTGGTTTTTAAGATGATTAATAATACATTTTGTATGATTACTTCAAGACATGATATCTGATGTCTTTTTTTTTCAAGTCCTATTTAAGAATTTGAGTTTGGGCATCTACCACAGTGTAATGATATTGGTTTATCATGATAAAAATAACAACAATACATCACAGTTTTATGGAAAATCCTTATCACTTGTGTCACACATCATACACACATTAAAGTTGATACAATACTTATAGCGGCAGCCATTCTTTGTTGTATCTATTTCCCCCCTTCCATACATCCAATAATGAATAATGAGCCTTCTATTGGAGAGAAAAACAAGAAAAGAATCCCTTTAATCCGTTATATAAGGGCAAGAATTTTACTTTGTGAGCTTCAAACATAAAATTTGTGAGCATGCCTGCATTTGACAATTAGGTACATTTGGTCCCAATATTTTCTTCTTGTGCATTGAAGCTTGATGATCTGGACTTCATTATTCGTCGCCCATAGAGATAAAAAAAAAGAGGAGTACAACAGGGATGTGTGTTGTCCCCAAGCCTATTCAACCTATACTAGGACATAATTTTTAAACAAGTCAAACTGCCTGGACTTAACATCAATGGAAGAATCATAAACAATCTTAGGTATGCTGACGTTACTGTGTTACTAGCAGAAAGCAAACAAGAGTTACAAAACCTAGTGGAACATGTAAATAGGCACAGTGAAGAATGTGGCTTAGATATTAACATCCAAAAACGAAAACTGTGATCATTAGCAGTGGAAAGGAAAGGTCATCAATGAACATCACAACAAATGGGGGGGATACTAGAATAAGTAACAAGTTTCTCACATCTTGGTGATGTCATAACAGATGATGGCAGAAGTGAAGTAGAAATCAGAAATAGAATAGGAATGGCCAAATATGATGTAGTTAAAATATTCATCATTACCAAACTGAGAATGTGTTTTAGTCCAACATTCAACATAAATATGCCGTCATGTTTCCAACAACTGCTGAAGTTAGTACAAAAACTCAGGTACACTCTCAAATGGTCAATATGTGAACATACACACACATGCTTACGTCATCACATTCACAATAGCACACACATGCATTTGCTATTTAAATGTCAGCTTACATCATATTTTTTGCATGAGAAATCTTCATCTCCTAAATGTGCAGTGGGATGTAACACTTGAATTTATTTTTAAAAAAAACAGCAGTCATCCTGATAATTTCTGAAGTATCATGGTGTGTCTATAAATAGAATTTGTGTAGGTCAAAGTAATTTTCCCTGTTCTGCATATGTTGGACGCTCTTGCGGCAAATATTTACTTAGCCGACATGTTCCCAATTCCCCAGCTACACTCCTGTCCCTTGCTTGTTGAACAAGTTGTGTCTCAGTCTGTTTTGTGCTGTGCAAAATCTTGTGTTTTCTTTGCTCCATTCTTTTACATTCAGGAGAATTCTCCTTTCTCCATTTTCTGTTTTCTATTGATCTGTCTGTATATGCATGAATACAGGTGCATATGTGAACATTTCCTCAACATTATCTAGACATCTTTTCCTCTCTCCCACAAGTAGAAAACACATACACACTAATGTGATGCCCTCAGCCAAGTTGGTTATATCAATAATCTTTCTGATACCGTAAATGCTTACATTTTTATTTAGTTCTTGTTCTTGTTCTCAGCCTCCTCCTCCTCCTTGTCCTCTACCTCCTCCTTTGTTCAAAGGTGATGTAATCACTTACATGATGGCTATGTGCTAAGAGGCAAAAGAAGTGCCTGGGGATTCATAGCAAAGGCTAAACAGTGTTTAATGCAAGAGAGTCTGGCATATGATACTACAAAATCTAATGTGAAAATGGAGGTAAAAGCAGTCACTGCAACGTTCCACTGGCTGAAAATAGACAGCACACACATGTTGTGATTGTAACGGGCTCACAGAGCATGCTGAGCAGGGTGAAGACAGATATGCTGTGTGCAGAGTGGAATGTGTCAATTAGAAATTCAAAGATAGGACATATGTTGGATCACAGGCTCCCCCCCCCCCCCCCCTTCCCCTTTCCTTTTTCATTCCATCACGCTGGTGTGTTGGGAAATGAGCAATCGGACAAAGCTGACTGAATCTTCACCTCTGGTTGGGGTATTGGTGCAGGATAAAACAGATGTGGTCAGGGCCCTTTGGGATCATTTATATAGTGTGAAAGAACAGATACATCAACATTGCATGAAGAGAACGGTGCGACAGGAAGTTATCAGAGATCATGGCCGATATTCAGTTCTCTGAGGTAAGACCTGGCAGACATATAATTAGATTGCAAATTGTTCCATTAATACTGGGACTCTTTGCTAGTTGTTGAAGATGATGGGGCGTGTTTAGGAAATATCCAGCGTGCTGTAATGTCGGTTCTTGTCTCAACTCAGTTGTGCATTCCAAAGGTCAGTGTGTCCGACATGGGAATGCATTTGTGTGAGGTTTACTTCCTCCAGACAGATTCCATCCAAGGTAACGGGCTCATTCTACTCATAGTTCTATAATTGCTGCTTACAAACCTCATGGCCTTAGACTAGGTTATGTCTATATCAGGCTGAGGTAGTCTCACGTCTTCTTGTACCAAGGGTCCTGACCACATCTGTTTTATCATGCACCAGTACCCCAACCAGAGGTGAACATTCAGTCAGTCGCTGAAAGTAGTAATTTGCTGGAGTCGTCTTTGCAACAAGAATTAAATAATGTAGTTAGGTGGAGCTATGCGAACCATATGCAAATTAATATCACTAAAACAAAATCTATGTTATTAACAACCAGACAAAGACTTCAAACTCTAAATTCACACAGATCATTTCAACTTCACATCGATAACATGCCAGTAGAAAGTGTAATTGAGCACAAAACATTAGGCCTCATCATTGATAGAAACCTAACCTTTAATCCTCATGTTCATGCGCTCACTAAACAAACAGCAAAAATAGTCTACCAACTTGCCAAAATTAAAAACTTCCTTGATGAGGACATTAGGAAAATATTCTACACTTCTCATACACAGACACATTTTGACTACTGCTCTACAATCTGGGACGATTGTTCCAATTCAAGCACCAAGCGACTTTACTTACTCCAGAAATGGGCCATGAGTTTAATTTATAGCAAACATTTAACTGACAATCCCAGCCTGCATAAACGCCTTCAGTTACTACCACTCCGCAAACGCCTGCTTTTCAATAAGGCCAAACCAATTCACAAAATCCTACATCAGAATGCCCCAAATTACCTTTAGCCATTGTTTAAATATAATGCTAGACACAGTAAACGATTAAATATATTACACATTCCAAAGCCTAGGATAGACATACAAAACAAGCTTAACATACTCTGCAGCTCAGCTGTGGAACAATCTTTCACAAGAAATAAAAGACATCACCAATCCCTATACATATAATCGCAAATTATTTGAACACTATCTCAGTACGGATTACCTTCTCCCTTAATAATAGAAATAATAATAATAATAAAACCCTAGTATAACAGCCAGTCGCCTTTTGGTAGGCCAGTATATTCCACATAGCTAATAACAAGTGCCACACCAGTCATTACTATTACTGAGTCGTGTAGTATTGATTTTTCATTTTCCACATGCCTTTATAATGCATACTTTTATATTGTTGCTATTTTCAGTTAGCCTTGAATGACGTGTGAATGATATAATGTATGAAAGAGAGTGATAGAAGGGCAGAATGTTAGGCAGGCGTGAGTGCCCAATTCTTAACCCTTTGAAAATAAAGTGTGTTTTTTTGTTTGTTTTGTATAAAGTTATAAGCCTATTCATTTCCACGTACAATGCAAACTGATGGGATCCTTTGTATTATGTGGCTTTTAGATTTGCTAGTTCTGTGATGCCTCAATGTCTGTTTCTGGCAGATTTGCTAGTTGTGTGATGCCTCAATGTTTGTTTCTGGTACATTTACTAGTTCTGTGATGCCTCTGTGTTTGTTTCAGGCAGACTGACTAGTTCTGTGATGCCTTAATGTTTGCTTCGCAGTCAATCCTGAACTAGAGTATTCTTTGTGAAAGTTTGAAAAACCTGATGTTGTTGAAGCTATTGTAAAGTGTTCAAGGAGTGGTCTCACCCTTCCAGTAGGTAACTTCTTGTGAACTGCCTTGTTTGCTTTACCGTGATGTAGCTAGCAATTATGTCTCTCTCCATGATTCCCATTCTTTGCCTTGATTTAGTTCCACAAGACCCCTAGTTAGAACCTACTGTGGGTCTGTGAAGTTTTAGGACAATCACATTATTCAAGCCTTAGAATCACAATTATAGGACAGCCTGGTGATTGTTGGGTGAGGGTCTGTGCTTGAATAGGGATAAACAGCAGAAGAAGAACATGGTAGTCATTGCCACAGTCACTCTCAGCTTCCTTGATGAAGAATACCCACAGGACCTCTGGATCTGAGTCTACACAGATGGGTCAGCACAAATTGCTGTTTGAAATGGATTAGCGGGAGTGTACACAGAATACCCTAACAATACTAGGAACAAGACCAGAATACCAACAGGAAAGTACTGCCATAACTATTATGCTGAAACTGAGGCAATCAAGATAGCAACAGAGAAATTACTAAAACTGGTAACGAGAGAGCAGATTGATTAGCTAAAGAAGGAGCAAACAAAAAACAGCCTGATGTGCCGTGCCTATTACATACTACCAAAAGAAGAGAATGATCAAATCAGTCAGAAAGCCACTAAAACCTTCTCAAGATGACTATCACGTTATAGACAGACCAGAACAAGTCATTATTCTGCGCCTCAGAAGAGGATACAATAGATTACGCAACCACATGTATACAAAATTCAAGTTTGGTGAGTCAGCCATGTGCACTTGTTGATTGGCATTACAGACAGCAGAGCACATACTCCAAGACCATCCCCCATCCAGTGCCTATCTGTTTATAAAAACATGAGGCTAGCACCATATACCGAATATAGCTCCAGACATGGAACAGGGGTACTTGACTTTTACTTTCTTTTACATTATGATTGGACAACTCCCACAGTTTCACATCAGTGAATTTCAGTGGTAGAGTAAGACACACCGACATGATTAAAGTACATGTACATCTACATATTGATAGGAGAGTGTTTACAGTTACATAGAACATATGTTAATAACAATATTCGTCCACACAGATACATAATGAACACTCATGAATTAATACAAATTAATAACCTTTTCTTCTTCTTCATCCTATATTGTTTTGGTTTCAGACACAATTGTATTGTGTTAGTTTACAGCAGAGCTGCCTTATTTGCAACTTTAGGCTGACATTTCTGACTTCTGCTGGCATTTGTTGATTGGTTTAGCCTTCCCAGTCATTTTGTAGGATGTTTTATGCTCACAAGCTTTAACATCATCTTTGTCCCTCTATCTACTGATGACACCAATTGGCCCATCAGAGACAGTCACAAGCATGCTAGTCGGCCCCTTAAGGCCATGACTCCCACCCTCCCACACAAAACTAATTTGTTATATTTAACTAACTCTTACCTTGATTTGGGTAGTCTATATATACACTTCAGGCTATTCTATCTTGACACTTGATGGTATTTTACTCTCCATCTTATCAAAGACTTTCATACCAGTGACCATCTCTTTTGTAGAACTGTGAATAGTTTGAAAGAACTGAAGAATTACATATTTAATCAAACACAAATGACATATATAGAAACTACTTAATGATGTCTCAATTAATTTTACTAGAGTTACAAAATACCTATGCATTTTTTTCTATTGTAACCCTGCTTATGATTAAATTATTACCATTCCTATCATGACATGGAATGATGGTCTGAATTAACTTCTTAACCCTTTACAGGGCAGACGCTTGTCCGTTTTTTAGCCCTGAACGGGCAAGATTTTTTCAGGTTTGATCACAAATAAGGTGTTAGTCAACCGATTTTAGTTAAATAAACAACACAATGAAGGGAAAAGCATGCAGAATATGTTACTCACGTGATTGTTATTGGTAATCCATATATGAACACAAATATTTACGAAATACAGCATGTTTGTGATTTTCCGTCATCTATACGGCAATTTACAAACACATTTTCAGAATCATAATCACTTTCTTTAAAGTCTGACTCAGACTGCTAATGCAAAGTAATGCTTTGCACTGATATCTAGCTCTGATTAATAGTCAACTTCGTGCCCTTTAATGTCATTTAAATTAAACATAGCGAAATCTCGGCTATCACTTGAAGAATCGCCGAAATTCGTTTTGAAAAACAGCGTAAAAATCCCGAAAACTATCCAAAAAAAAAAGTCTGTTCAAACTCATTGTAGCGCGTTTACAAATGGCGGCCACGTTGTCAAGCTATCGGCGAAAGTGAAAGTAGGCGTCGGAAGTGTCGGAAAGCCGAGAGATCGCGTTTTTACAATGCATAATAGTATCGGCCGGAATCGGCCGCTACACTTGTTTAAGCGATCGGCCGGTAATGGCCGCTATGCCCTGTAAAGGGTTAATGTTCTGATTTATTTGAACACGTATCCATCTTTTCCTTGCAACTGGAGATTCTCTTCCTTTTCTATTACAAATACAAATAGTGAACTGATTCTTGTCTTTTCTGATCACATGAATGATTTGGCACTCTTCCGAACTTCGGCCTCAAATTATTTAGTGTAAAATGCATCCCTTATAGGGCCTCATAAGGTCATTTCCGAGGCGATGTGTTGTCAATCACTTACATTTGAGTGTGTGGCAGACTGCTAGACCGATCGATGGATATAATAAAATTTGTTGGAACCGGAGGGCCCTCACTGCCGTCGGAGTGTATATCCATATCTTGTAGTACCGAAGGCAGTGAGGGCCCTCCAGGCTGAGAAACGTTTATTGTATCCATCGATCGGTCTTGCAGTCCTCCACACACTGAACCGGAAGTGATCGACAACACATTCAATGCTCATTCCAATATGTATAATTTTTTTTCTCCCATTGATATACCGATACAAGAGTTTAGAACATGTTTTCCAAGTGTTTACAACTTTTGTGCCACAATTTCCATATATAATTGTGAAATATTATTGGTACATATTTCAATTTTCTCAGTTCTATAGTTTAGTTCATATTTTTTATTATATCAGCTAATGAGGCCCTGTAAGGGATGCATTTTACACTAAACAATTTGGGGCAGAAGTTCAGAAGAGTGCCAATGATTTTTCTTGCATAATTTATGTAATTAGGGCTATTTGTTTCTGTCGCTGCATGCTTCAACTTTCTCCTTTATTCCATTCACCTGATAAATATCTGTTTCTTATAAACTTTACAGATGACAGCTCCTTTGGGGCCACTGGGGCCTATCCTATGGATACTGTTGTTGCATGGAACCAGTGGTTCAGTTTTTCTGTTTGGTTTACCCTGTCCTAACAACCAGATCACATGTTACTGCACGTTAACTCCTGTTGAATCAAGCTACTAAATATTACTTTAGCCCCCCCCCCCCCCAACTAATGGTTTAAATAAGTTTTTTGGCCGGTCTCCCTGGTCAAGGAGTTAGCAGCTTTCTCCGTAACCTCGAATATTCTCTTAGTTGACGTGAGCGCATGAGAATTGGATGCGGTTCGAGTCGCACCAGTGACTTATGAGAGTATGGAGCCAGTCGTTCAGAAAGTAGTGACGTGCTGATGAGCATAATCTAAGCCTAGGAATCAACATACAGCTGAAAGATGCTGATGTTGACCGCAATATCCTGAAACAGAATGGAAATGCGGGGAAAAAAACACAAAATAAGTATTTTTGGATGTAACCAGTTTTCTTGTAGCTTGTACTAAAGACTTTATTTCTACTTCTAGATGTTAATTGAAATAATTCATTTTAAAAAGTAATATTTCTGAGAAAACGTCGGGGGTTGAATTACAGTCCGCTGGATTAGATTTTTGGAGATTTATCTAATTATGTAGAACTTTATTAAAATAAAGTATATAGTATATTTAAATGTAAGTGGAAACTGGACTGGATCATGAGTATTATTAGATTCATTGGAAGCGACCCCTAAACTTGCGGTGCAATGAATTCAATATGATTGGTTTTCATTTTGTCAGCTCTCTCCAAGATTGTGTTTACTAAAGAAATTGTATTGCACTACCTACTATTACTATTTATTCCACAGAGTATATCACTCTGTAGTTAATGATGTTGTAGATCAATATCCAACATCAACAAATTGCGAGAGATTGTTGCAGGAAATATCCCATCCAGGAGGCCGCCATTTGTCCAAGATTGACGAAGTGAAATACAAACGATGATAGAGCATAGTTGCCATTCTAGATGTTTTACATCCAGATCTAGATGTTTTTGCTGGCGTCTAGATGTCGTTTTCTGAAGTCTGGATGCTAGATGTAATTCTAGATGTTTTTAATTTGGAGTTGGATATTTTCTAGATTTTACTTTTCATTCGGTGTCATTTAATTATCACTGTCTAAAATAGCTATTGCCGGTCTTTCTGGCTGAGGAGTTACAACACTTTCTCCGTAATCCCGTTTATCACGCAGTCTCGTAGCGGGAGAGAACTGGGAGCGGTTCGACCCCCGCTGGTGACTTGCGGGATACTGAACCGGCCGCTCGGATAGCAATGGCAAACTACTGCGCGTAATCTTGCCAAGAAATCAACAGACAGCTGAAAGATGCTGCTGTTGACAGCGATGTTCTGTAAAGGATATGAAAAAAAAATAGCTATTACCCATTTTTTTGTTTGGTCTGGACGAGCGGAAATTATGGTAACTGCTATTATTTAAACTTTGAACTCACTTGGGTCACCGCTCAACAATCTGGCAATCTCCCGGTAATGAGTAAAAGCGCGCATAAATCATTCATTCAGTAGCATATCCTTTGCAGAACCTCGCTCCCATAACAACCTTCCGGAAAACTTTTCGATCACAAGCAAGATGTCCCGCGTCCGATACGCTCATCTGGAGATAATCCGCCACATCCTGCACCCATCTTCTCTTTGGCCTTCCTCTTCCTCTCTTCCCAGGCCTATACCCCTCCATTATTGTTCTCTCCAAACTTTCATGACGTTTCAAGAGACCAAAATATATCAATTTTCTTTGTTGTATCGTCTTTAATAACCGACCCTTTTCAAAATTCAGCTCTTGAAGTATGGATGCATTTGTTCTTTTCTTTACCCAAGATATTCTTAGATCCCGTCTTTAACATGTATATTCAAAAGTATTTACGCGCTATTCAGCCTGTTTAGTAAGTGTCCAGGTCTCACAGGTGTATGTTGCAATGGGAAAGATGCATGCTCTTAAAAATCGAATTTTTGCAGTTCTATCTGTCCCACCCCATAATGTATTCAGTTCTTTTAGTCTTTGAAGAGCAATTGATAATCGTCGTTTAATTATTTTTTCATTGTGTCACCGTTGTTGACAGAAATAAATCATAGTAACATTATTTGAACTGTAAACTCACCGTGTTGCGAATTATTGCTGTGATGCCGACTTTGTGATTCTTTTTCATGTGATTTTTAAAAAATAATTGCTCACCTTCATATGTGTCTTCCACTTTGAACAAAGCTTTCAACATGCCAAAAGTAAAGCAATATGAACCAAAATTTCGGAAAGAGTGACTGCAGGATGACATCATTAAAGACTGGGTGATGCCAGTTCATAGAGATGGACTAAGGCTCGATGTAAGTACTGCAAGTGCAAAATGAACGCGAAAATACAAGACTTGAAGAATCATGCAGAGACTAAAAACCATAAAAATGCAGTGCCATTCACGGATATTTCACCGTTGACATCTGTTTTCAGAACTACCCAGATTAATGAACCATAAAAAGTTGAAGGATCTGTCGCAATGTTTTGAAGTTGTCATTGTGCAATTGCGAACTGTGGCCATTTGATTGATTTGTTTACAAACACTATTTCTGACAATAAAGTTCTAAATGACGTAAAAATGCATCGCAGCAAGTGTACAAATGTTATAAGAAGTACTTTGTTTTCTCACTTTGGAGAAGGTTTGATCCGTGATATTTCTACAAATAAATATAATTTATTATTAGACGAATCGAATGACATTTCGGTTCTGAAAGTGCTTGGTGTATGTGTTATATATTATAGCAACAGCAAAGACAAAGTAGTTTCTACATTTCTTGGACTTTTTCATTTGGAAAAGTGTGATGTAGAAGGTGGAGTTCAGACACATAAGAAACTTTTGGTCAGTAAACATTTAAACTTGAAGATTTTGGCTGTAAATGAGTACCTATAATGCTTCGGTAATGGTTGGTATCAACCATGGCGTTCATGCAAAATTGAAGGAAGATATCCCATCTTCCTGCAGGATCTTCCATACAGGATCTGCAACAATTAGTAGACGTAGTTGTTGTCCACAGTGAGCAGCTGGAGTTGGAATTAAATTGTAAGAAGACACAGGTTATGGTCGTCACTAGGAAGAACGAAGTACCACAATGTAATATACAAGTAAATGGGAATATTCTTCAACAAGTTGTGACGAAGTCTCCAGCTTCCCCATCATCTTTTGAGTAAAGTAGAGTAAATTCTCTTTAAAAACCCTTATTTAATTGTATACGAGTTTATCTGCATATTTATACCTAATTATATATGTATAGATAGGCCACGTCCATAGCATAAATCAACTGCTATTTAATGTTATTACACTAGTGGGAAATAATACGTTACAGAAGTATTCTGTAAATTTGGCTACGACGATTTCACAATTTGGTCGGATAAATTAAAGGAAACGAACTCCCTGGCACGACCACTTCCGGTCAGGAGAAAAATAGCTAAACTCGTTCTTTCGCAACCTAGACGTCGGTGTAGGAACAATCTGCTAGTCGCTAGGCTCTATAAAATACTTTTAAAGTGTTAAGAGTTTTATCTTTGGCGCGTATTACGGCCATAAATATATTTAAAATATATTAGAGAGATACCTAGAGCAGTGTTTGTACCTGACAAGTTCGGTCAGTAGATTAGAAGGGTAAGGAATAGTTATGTGTACCAATATAAAATATTGCCGTGTGCGCCCGAGATTTCCGTGTGTAGTTAAAGTTGGAAACCACCGATAATAGGTTATTTTACCTAATTTACCATAATAATTAATTTACCGACTAAACTCGATCGCGTATATTATACTTCGTACAGGTAGTTTACTAAGCACACAGAGTAAAGGGTAAAACGTAACTGTGTAGAAAATTACCTTTACATGAGGTTTAGAGAGGTGTAGCCGATTTGAGATAGTTGTAAACTTGATAAAGTCGGACATAACCCAATTTTCGATTAGTCCGTATAGCAGTAGACTAGGCCATACTAATCGAGCCGTTAGTTGAGGAATAACACGAGGCAGTTCCTAGTAATAATATTGCGAGGCCGCGAAAATAGATCTTACTAAACACGCGTAAAAATGTCAAATACTAGCGTAGTAGATCCTAGGCATGTTCGTAAATTTTTATCGGTGATTTCTCACCAATTCGCAGTCCTGTTCTTGCCTGCCACTCCATTAACTTTCAGCCTATCAGATTCTATTATGATAATTACATAAACTGTATTTTAAAATATACGTTATATAGAATCATTATTAATTATATGCTAGAAATATAGCTTCAGAATTTGAACATAAATATCTATAAAATGTAATCTGTTTAATAGATTCTATATGTATCTACCTCTAGATTACTTTGTAATTATTGTATTTTAATAATATAATTATGATATGCATTATATGATGATATGTTTAATTGTTACTGAATAATTATTATATTCACTTGTAAGGAAACATAGAATGATTTTATTTAAATGTTTTCCCTAGGTCAGTGTTTTACTATTTATCCTAGGATAGGGACGTATAGGGAGCAGGGACAAATAGCTCATGCTATTTTGTTTCTGCAGTTTTGTATGAGATGTTATTGGCCATCAGGAACAATCCATGGCCGATGCGTACCGATGTCTCGACAGAAGAGTCAACTGCTCTCGCTGTATATATTTCACAGATTTGACACCTTCAGCGCCAAGCTTTAGATGCGCTAACCTGTGTGACTCATTGCGAAGCATCACTCACCATCTCACTTATGCTTACTAACTAGGGTTTACATGCACTGTGTAAGCCGGAGAACCAGAAGATAAGTGGCCAAACTTACCGTTGGCCACCACCATCACCACCATTTACATGCAAATAATACCAGCTTTGTCAGGCCATGTCAATGATTAAAATGCAACATTGTCAGTTTCTTAAATTTTACACCCACTAGTTGTTACGTAATTAACCTTAGTCATAGTAGAGTGAGAAGATATGAAAGTTTGTCGCTTTTAAATATTTTACTCTGTCTTTCTCCGTGTCGGTGAGAGGGATTAGAGTTGGGGGCTCGAGCTTTGTTTTTATTTCAGGCACGTAGCTAGACAACCTTGGCAGACTGTCTGTATCCAACCAGTATAGTTGTACGCCATTCCTGTCTGCCTGAACACTGTCAGAAGATTAGACTTGTTCTGGGACCTTTACTCCGTCTAGAATTACGAGCTATTCAGTCTTGTCTTCTCCAGTGACTTAATTTTCTATTCTTAGAAAGTCTATCCGCAGCACGTTGATAGATTCCTTATCATCGTAGCTGACGCTACGCTACACAAGTGAATCGGTACAATTATCTCGGAACAGTCATAACATCTGATGGGAGATGCCTTGAAGAGATTTGAACAAGAATCGCCATGGCGAAAGTAGCCTTTAGCAAGATGAAAAACATTCTGACCAATAAAAATATGTCAATTGAAACGAGAAAAAGAGTGTTGAGGGGATACATAGAGCCTGTTCTTTTGTATGGATGTGAAACTTGGACAATGTGCAGTCAAGCTGAAAAACATCTGATGGCTGCAGAAATGTGGTTTCTGAGGAAAATGCAAAGAATACCATGGACAGATAGAAAAACCAGTGACCAAGTACTACAGGAGACAAATAAAAATCGTAGATTGATTAGAGAAATTAGACGTAGACAGTCAAAAATTTTTGGACATGTTATGAGAAGAAATGGACTGGAGAACTTAGTGACAATTGGCAAGATCGAAGGGAACAGACCAAGAGAAAGACCGAGAGAAAAATATCTGGATGGCTTAGCCACATGGCATGAACGAGACAGGAACACTGAGCTGATCCACGACTCTGGTGATCGAGTGAAATAGCGAGTCATGACCGCCCACGCTTTCCGGCATGGCACATGATTGATCCCATCTTTAATACTCATAAAATGTGTGTGTTATTCCTGGCAGCTAGCATTATCACATGCCTCCTCAGAATGTTTACCAAGGAATTTGGAATTCCTTATTGCTGAAACACATAACTGGTTCTCCAAATCATCTGTCAGACAACAGCAATACAATAATTTAAATGATAGTTAGTTAGTTAGTTAGTCGCAGTTCCAACTTCACAGCAACGGGTCGTCCCCATTATGCTCCGTTCCCGTGCCAGTGAATATTACACAAAATGCTCCCCACTGCCCAATGTGAAAAGTGGAAAAGACAGGAGTCTCGACAAACAACAGCCCGCACAGATACACTGTGCACAATGCCGCCGCCAGAATGCCAACACACCAGTCCCCCACAAAACACCCAGTTCATTTCTGATGGAATCGGCAGTCATTTTCCCATCTGGATGTTTCCTAGATGTTTACCCACACAGTCCACGAAAATACAGTTCATCGTCGATGGCAGTGGCAGTCAACCAGAAGCCCAGCAGTCACGCATTTCTGCATAAGGCAAAAACCGGTCAACTCTGGGACATAGCCACCTGCCATCGCTCCGAACATGCAGTCACGTTCCAAAAAACCTCGAGCAGATTCAAAAGCATTTCACACGAAACTCACAGCTCACAGTGTCGCGCCACGCACTCACTCAGTAGCAGGGCGACGGAACCATCAAGCCTCCTTAGTCGCCTCTTACGACATGTGTGGTAGGCTGCAGTGTTGCTATTATTTGCTTCCCTTATGGGTCCCAGCAACACACGGTACACTGATGGATCTGTATTGCACGGCCAAACAACAAAATGGGGGTTTCTCAGCTAGTGTCACAGGCTGAGTCATCAGCAAGCAGAATGGAGTATATCACATAAAACCTAAAGCAAGAGATTGGCGATTGAGGCAGGTACTACAGCAGTGTGATAGCTTCCCAATACTTCAACAGTCGGGGCAATTTTGGTCTCTGACTCTAGGTCATGATTCAGAAAGTGGATGGCTACAGTTTGAGTGGTTGTCACTTTTGAATGCCCCATACCTTTGGGAACATGTGTGGATCTATTGCCAGGGTCATGCATGGGCACACGGAATATGCCATCTTTTAAGATATCTATCGTTGGTACATTTAAGATGAACAGGGATGAAATACTGTGGGCAATAAATAATAGCTTGGTGCATGGTGATGTATCTCTTGGTTATAGCTTATGGAGTGAGGAACTGAATATTTAACTGCCCACAATAACTGCAGGAAGGCATGTCTTGTTTACTTACTGAGCATTAATGGTCTTGTCATGCGTACAGTGGTATTGATTCTTAATTATCACGAAGAACAGTCTCTTTACAACAAAGGCAAACCAATCTATAAGCCCAAGAGATGTTAGGAACAAAATATGAGTTGGAAGAAATGAGAAAGAGGCAAGTCAAATATTTTGGCCACATGAAAACACAAGACACTTATAGAAACCATATAGCAGGAACATGTCAAAGGCAGGTGAGTGAGAGATGGGGAATGATACAATTGAGAAGATATCATGAGATGGACAAGCAACAGCCTCATGGTGTACCATTAGAGAAATACAAGTGATCCATCGCAGCAGATCCATCATTGTGGAGACAGATATTGACTGATGTTTAAATATTGAGCACAACCCACTACTGGCAACGCTGATCGTATTCTGGTACGAACCTAAGGACTATCCACGTCAATATTGAAATTTAAATTTAAATGATAGTTCCTCACCACTGAAAATTCTCTCATACTGCAAAACTAGATGGTTATCAATTCAACGAGCTGTTGAAATAATTGTGAACCTATGGTTGGAGTTGAAGACACACTTCGAGATAGCAAAATAAAGTGAAAAGTGCTACACAGGTGAAATACAATATGGAATATACAGCGATGAAATAAAAAAAAAATTAGCATTTCTTCTCTTTTTACAACCCATTCTATGTGAAGTGCAAAAAGTTAATCAACTGTTTGAATCTGAAAATGTTGATAAAGTTAAATTACTTGACGATCTCACTTTGCTTTTTCACTCAATTGGTAAAAGACTTATATTGCCAACTTCTAAAGCTGAGTTGTTCACTTACACTATAGAGAGCTATTTGGCTCCTAAGCCATACCTGGAATATGAAATCGAATCAAAAATTAATAGTTTAAAAACAAAAGGACTGTTAACAGAAAATGAAGAGAACAACTTAAGAAAGCGCTGTGAAGATTTTCTTGTCTCATTGTTCAAGCAATTGAATCAGAGACTTCCTGAAAATTTAGATGTATTGAAAAATATTTCACTCTTTTCTGTTAACGACATACTTCAGCAAGTAAAGGACATACCTAAATATTGTCAAGTTTTGACATTTTAAGGGCTTCTGCTAATATTGTGGCGGAAGCAGAATATTAGTTAACCAAAATTAATTTGGTTGACTGGGCAAATAAAACAGAAACTGAAGCTTTTTGGAGTGAAGTAAGACAATTTAAAGATGCCAAAGGGAAACAGTCAATTCTGTAAGCTCTTTAAATGTGCGATGTCTGCCATGATGCTACCCCATTCAAACGCTGATGTGGAAAGAGTTTTCAGTACTATGAATTATATAGAATGTAAACTAAGAAATAGGATGAAATTATACCTCTTAAATGCTATCTTGACAATAAGATGTGGCCTGATGAAAGTAGGAAAATGCTGTTCAACTTATCAGCTCCCTGATCGTGCATTAAAAGAAATTGGAACAGTTAAAGCATACCAGAGTCATTTTGAATCTGAAGCTTCAACTTCATCATCCAAGCTAAGTTTATCCTGTGGATCTTGTGAGACAGACATTCGTGAAGTTGAGGACATAGCACCACGCTATTTACCCTCTCTCCAAAACAAAAGGCAGGGATCATCCAGATAAATGGAAAACCCCTAAGAGAAGATAAAGAACCAACATACCTTGGAGTAACATTCGATGGCAGGCTGACATGGAGAAAGCACATCAACAAAGCAGTAGCAAAAGCCAGAAGGAAAATAGCCATCCTGAGAAAGCTAAGTGGAACCACATGGGGAGCAAGTGGGAAAATATTTAGCAAAGTTTATCAACAGAGCATACGACCACACCTGGAATATGGGTCAACTGTGTGGTGTTCGGCATCAAAAACCACACTACAAGAGCTGAACAAGGTGCAAAATCAAGCTCCTAGAGTCACCACAGGAGGGGTGAGATCAACCCCTATAGTGGAAATGGAGAAGATGGGGAGGACACAAGCACTGAGAGAGCGCAGAGATACGAAAACGCTAATACAAGCAGAAAAGTTCCTCAGCTTGCCAGGCCACCCTATGAAGAACAGATTTGAAAACCTAGCTATGGGGCGGTTGAATAGAAGTACTTTTATCCACCAGGCCAAGCGACTCTGCAGAGAAACCACCGATCTACCCACAGTTGGTATCCCCGTAACGACTATTCCAGAGCGAACTCCATGGAAAGATGAACATAGACTATCATTACAAATCCAGACAAAAGTGAGAGGAATATTTGACAAGGAAGAACAGAACAGTGTGCAGCTCAGAACAGCCACACTCAGCTTCCTTGATGAAGAATACCCACAGGACCTCTGGATCCGAGTCTACACAGATGGGTCAGCACAAAATGCTGTTCGAAATGGAGGAGCGGGAGTGTATATAGAATACCCAAATAATACTAGGGACACAGCCAGAGTACCGACAGGAAAGTACTGCCATAACTATGAAGCTGAAATTGAGGCAATCAAGATAACAACAGAGAAATTACTAACTACCATCAATGGTACACAATCTGTGGTGCTATTGACAGATGCAAAATCAGTACTCGAGGCGCTCCTGTCTGGGAAATTTCCAGTATCAAGGACACTACTTTCTGAACTTAGCAGTCAGCATAAAGTCACCATACAGTGGATACCATCCCACTGTGGAGTACCCGGAAACGACAGAGCTGATCAACTGGCTAAAGAAGGAGCCAAAGAAGAACCAAAGAGTCATTATTCTCCGCCTCAGAACAGGACACAATCGATTACGCAACCACATGTATACAAAATTCAAGATTGGTGAAACAGTCATGTGCACATGTATATTGGCGTCGCAGACAGCAGAGCACATACTCCAAGACTGCCCAAAATATAACATATCAAGGTAAACCTTCTGACCTAAAGAGACAACAGTGGAAGATTAACTCTATGAACCGCTGCGTGAACTAAAAAAGAAAGTTAAATTCACACAAGCGACAACATTGCAATTATAGACATATTTCAAGCTAACGAAAGAGGAAGAAGAAGATGAGGACATGATTCTATAGGGTAAGTCACATCGATATCTATGTAATTTCTTACTTTCTCGATCTAGATGTTTTTTTCTAGATGTTTGTCACGAATTTGCAGCCTTTACTTCACAGAACAAATTTCGGTTCACTTTTGATGAACCATGTAGAGATATTACAGAACAAGGAATGGAATTCTCTATCATAAAGAATGCTGGGGAAAGGAGAAACAGGCCCAGAATTGTTAATAACACCACACAGTTATGCAGTGTTAAATGAACCGCGACTGTGAGTGGAAATTAAAACTGCCCAGGCCTGACACAAGCAACCTGGAGCTATAAACATGCCAAGACCAGCCATTCACACAGACTCAACAGACTGTGAACAGACCTTGTAAAACTGATCCTAAACATGACTAGAGGCTAGTAACTCCTGTAGACAGGTAGAAAGGCGGGGTGTTAGAAGGATAATAAACCATTAGGACTGGATTCAGAAATTAGGGGTTGGATGTCTGGCAGAGGCAATTAACACTGGGCCTGTGGACTTTGTACCAGACACTGTAGGGCAGACTGTGAAACTGATCTGGGGCTGGCAACTCAAAACCATACAGGTGTGACACTATGGTGAAGGCTAGTGTGCATGCAGAAAGAATTTTTATGGCTGAACAGACTTGGAGATAATTGCACTTAACGTCAGGGGGAGATAAGAAGAATTTATGAATGGAATTCCTGGGAGATAAGTGTCTACTGCTAGGCTAGGTATAAAAACCCACGATAGACCTGTTCCCTTTAGATTAAGTCTGACTTCAGAACAGGTAGGCAGCCAGCTCAATGTTTGTAGTCATATGCATGATTATTATGTTGGCTTCTAGGAAGGATTTCTTAGTAACTATGCAACAGTCTTTTAGACATATGAACTTTCAGTCTATATCTGACCTAGGTTATTTTCAAGAACTATCATTGTCATGTTACTTGAGTGTTCTTTCTAAGTTCTGTGTTCAATATCATTGTGCTTCATGTATTACTCTTCTGAGAAGTAGAAACTTGTGAAAGGCATATCATTGTCTAAGTATACTTTTAGGTGTCTTGGTAGATGCTTGTCATTTCTTGGTAAACTAGACTAGTCTCTTTTTGGTGTGTGCAGTTGTTGTACAGAATATAGTCAACTGACTATTTATTTAATTCTTACAACCGCAGTAACTAAGTGGTGATTAAACCGGGCAGATCAGCAAATATGGCTGGTCTGTGTGGTCACTTCAATTAGACTTGTTGTATATCTCATTTTGTAGCTATACAATATTAGTACTCATTAATAATGCCTGATGCTATTATGTTGAGTATCATTATATGTCTATCTTGAAGTAATATAATGTTTATGGATATGTTGGATGTATGTATGTGTAATTTCATATGAATATACGATGCTAGGAATATGCTTCGTACATATTCTTTTTGTGTATATACGTCTCATTTCGTATACATACAAACTAACTAGTGCATTGTGCTATGATGTTAAAGTATCATAATATGTCTAGTTTAATCAATATGTTTATGTGTATTGGATGTTTGATATATTGATTTGTCATATGCGAACTTACCAATATGAAGTGTTATGCTATTGTCTGCGCATTGGCACATTGGCCATCGATTGTGTTGGAAAAGGAGGTGTAATGGTACAGACATCACCCACAATTGTTATAGGGTATATGGTGCTAAACTTTCTCAGTGTATTGTGGGCGTGCGTCCACGGTAATGCATGGAAACCTGGCACAGCTACTGGTCACGGCTTGTAAGCCCGGATGACCCGGCATTATTATAATACCATTACCGATCCTGTGAGCTGTAAACCAACTTTGGACGGAGCGGCTGTACGACACAGAATTTCTGTATTAGCGACATGGACATGGGCCGGCAGAAATGTAATCATTACAGGCGTGTGAGACAATTGAAAAGCCCGTCCCAGACTAAAGACAGTAGGGAGAAGGAGGATGGAGAACGCAGTAGAGCTGGAAGATACACTTGGCCAGACTGGTCATTGTATATGTTTGTGTTATGATATGTTTTAATTAGGATTGCGCTGATGTAGAATTAGATATAACACATTCTCGACTTTCTTTCAAGCTCTCACAAGGAGCACCTATGTTATAGATCTCAAGAACGAGTTATGACTAGGTAGAGTCAGGACTGGCAGACGTCAGAATACCGGCAAGCTGTTTTCTTTTTTGGTTTCCACTGGAGAGTTGCTGATCTCTCACTGATCCAGACAGGATTCAGAGTTACGTATTGTATATTAATCATTTCACCTTCATGATTACTGTAGTACAGAAACTCATACGCATCCATCATCGTCTGGAAAAACCTTACATGTGTAATATGATTAGTAAATAAATGTTGTAGTATTGTAACTCATAGTTCTCTCGTTATATTTTAATTCCAATTGTGCATACGTGTTGTTGTGTACATTGGTGGGGGTTCACTTACACACCAAGGAAGGGAGCAGTCAGGGAGATAAACCTGTACTGAGATAGTCGTCTATACTCATATATTTAGACTTAAACATCTATCTTAGCTAACCTTCTCTTTCCCATTCCTTGGCGAATATTCAGCACAGTTCATTTCATTTTGTAACGAGCCACTTGGAGCTGTACGTTGGATATGCAGGGCTTAATCTATAGTTCAGCCATATAGTTTTTGTCCCTAGTCAGTTTCTGACTATTTGGGGTTGCTAGCCAGTGAAAAATACTTTCATCAAGCCGGTGTGGCACCCCGACTTCTGACAATGTTTACCAACACAGTCTAGACATTTGGAAAGCCACGCATCGAGTATGTCTTGGCCATCCTCACTGTCAGCCCTACACAGATTGGAAGACTTGAAAAGGTACAAAACGAAGCTATGCGCAACATTTTGGGCTGCACAAGAGACACCAGCTGTGTAGCAATGAGATACCTCCTTGACTTCCCGACAATGGAACACAGGATCAAGATCTGGAGAGCTCGTGCATACTTAAAAATAAGTGCAGATGAGCAGAACCCTCTGCATGATGCTATATTCAGAGAAAAGGGTAACAGGCTAAAGAGGGGCAAATCATGGATGGGTCGAGCGGAAGATGTCGTCAGACAGGTCTGCAGTCTTACCAGTATCAACCTCGGCAAGGAATGGATGCACTTTCTCCTGCATTATCACACTGACAGACGGTGCAGAGAGCAGAACCCTGCCGCTGTCAATGCAGAGGTCAACGCGCTCATCTATGAACACTCAGGTAGCCCCGAAGTGCTCATCTATACAGATGGGGCTGTTGTAAAGCAGCAGAGAAGTGCGTGGGCATTTACAGCCCGTTCAGCGGGCCGAACCGTTCAAGAATCCAGTGGTGCCCACTCTATGACCACGAGCAGCATGACGATGGAGGTGATGGCAGTTACACAGGCTTTCATATGGCTGGAATCAAAGTATTATACCAACGTGTGTGTACTAAGTGATTCAATTAGCATGATTCAGAAGGTCGAAGCTGGATCTGTACGCAGACAGTGGATTGAGGCGCTGCGAAGTCTGTTGTCCGTAAAGTCACCTTCATCTTCGTCCCGGGACATGTGGGAGTCGAGGGAAATGAACGAGCTGATAAACTGGCTGGCTCTGCACCCCCTGTAGATGGCCAGCCCATGGATCGTGCCGATGTTATTAACGCCCTTAAAGATATGGCGAGAACAGAGGACTTTGACGTCAGTGAATCCACATCGCTGTCCAGGATGAAAGACTTGGGAGTAAGAATTGGCACAGCCAGACGCGAGAGGTACATCGGGAAAACAAAGCGCTTCGTCAACCAACACAGAACTGGCACTATTAGCCACAGGACGCTGATGCATATGCTGGGGGGAGGATATGAGCACCTCTGGACCTGTTCGGAGTGCAGTGAAGATACCCCAACTGATAACTGAGATATTTGGAGATGTTGTTTTGGCCGTTTCTAGATTTTTTTTCTGTCAAAAAACAGTGGCAACTGTGGATACGAGTTATACTTTCCTTTTAAAAAAAAAGTGTTACAATTCGAGAGGATCCACTTCATTGTACCGGATTTTATCCCTAATGGCTCGGTCACTTTCAGCTCTATAAACTGTCATTTACTGCCAATATAGTACCTGATTAATGAATGTTTGTAGTTTATAAATAACTAGCTGACCCGGCTCAGCTTCGCCCAGTCCCTGGCGGGGATCTATCTATCTGTCTGCCTGCCTCTCTATCTATCCATCCATCCGTCTGTCTGCCCGTCCGTCTCTCCTTCGTCTATCCCTCCCTCTCTATCTATCGGGTCCGATCTATCTATCTATCTATATCTGTATGTATGTCTGTCTGACGACCCGGCCCGGCTGTCTATCTATCTATCCATCCATCCATCTAGAGGACCCGGCCCGGCTTCGCACAGCCCCTGGCGGTGATCTATCTATCTATCTATCTATCTATCTATCTATCTATCTATCTATCTATCTATCTATCTGTCTGTCTGTCTATCTATCTGTGTATCTATGTTCGGCGTACATATAGCAAGGGAACGTAACTTAATATATAGCAATGATACTAAGAGTTATGTCCCTTGATATAACTTTCCTTAAGATAAGTCCCCTTGCTATATATAAATTATAATTTACTTAAAAAATTAAATTCTTTTACGTAAATAACTGTAAACTAACAAACTACTATGCCAGTTGGCAGCACGGGAATGAGAACAACACGTGTAGAAAATTTCATATGGACCATTCGCGAAAGCATAAATAACATACATACAGACATACATTGTCTTATATATATATATATATATATATATATATATATATATATATATATATATATAATATATATATATATATATAATTTTACATATGTCATTTACATCTGTCCAGGTTGTTTGTAGCATGAACTGCATGTTCGGGAAAATGGCGGCCGATTTTGTCGCAGTACTGACTGGTTTTCCTTATGCAGTAGTGTGTGGCTGCTGGTTTTCTAGTGACTGCTGCTTCTATCGACGATGAACTGTATTTTTCGCTGAGGACTTCTGTTTTAGCATTCTGACGGTGGCAATATGCACAGTGAACCTATGCTGGATATTGGTTTGTTGAGACTCCTGTCTGTTCCACTTTTCAGATGGGGCAGTGAGGAGCATTTTGTGTGATATTCACTGGCACAGGAATGGAGAATAATGGGGATTACCCGTTGGCGTACTAATGACTAATAATTAGTTTCATCGTTCCCCGTGTGTCTGTTCAATCTGCACATGACATTGGCACCTTGCCGTCTTGACAGACGATAGTTTGTGCTTTAAAAAGGCATAATAACTTTTAACTATGGCGGTAGCGAGTGTGACTGATAAGGCCAATTTGCGCTGTAAATGTCCGTTCACAGTGGGTGCATGTGAACACGTGGTCATTTCCACCATCATTTTTGTTTGTACCTGGTGCATTGGTTTTACAGCCTGCGATTCAGATTTTGTCCTAGCCCCAAGCACCCTTTGAAGCAGGCAGGCTGTGGCGGATCAGCACCCAATTGGCTGGGGGCTGCCCAGCTTGAGGCGGGCGGTAGCTGATCAGTGACACCTATAGGTGTCTCCCACCGTCAGAGGCAACGCGTGGCGCCCCATGTCTACGCCAACTGACAAGGACTTATAACCCGTAACAGTTGCCTCTCGCTTTGATTCCGAGACCAGTTAAGACCAGGGATGGAGTTATTGCCTCTCCATAGCACAAAGCCTGGGCTAAAATATAGAGATCATGTGTTGCCCATGCAGCATGATCCCTCTCTCGGCCTGCCTAGTTCACTCCAGAGGAAAGGTAACACCCCTACATCTGGAACAAGACAAGCTGCAGAAGCTGCCGGATCAGCAAAGCAATGCTCTAACTGTTCGCCTGTCGGAGCTTCGATCCTAGACCAGTCGCCAACCAAGGCTTAGGGCCTGGTCTGCCCTGCCATGACAATTTTGTCTTTAGCTTGCATTTCCTCGCACCAGGGTAAGGCTTGTACCCAATCTGCACAAGCACCAGTAAAAAGCGTGAATGAATCACACATGCACACACCCATGCAAAACGAGAAGTAAACGATAGACTTTACTAGATCCCAAGTAACACAATCATACGTGACGGTCAAAGCCTTCGACAATCTTTCCTTGCCTTGTGTATTTCTGACTGTAAAATATCTCAATTCCCCCCCCCCATCATGTTTGTCTAAATCCTTACCTAAATCTATGTTTCCACCAATTGCGTTATTTTATTACCAGTTATTTTAGTCTCACACCCAAGTGCAGCTTTCCTCTGGCTAAAGGAAATACTGTCCACTCATGTCGTGATTTTAACGGACTCACAGAGCATATTAAGAAAAGTGAAGACGGGCATGCTTCGTGCAGTGTGGCGTGTTTCAATTTAAAAAAAAAAAAAATCAAATACTAAAACCCAGTTCAGCCACTGTATCTAAGGGGTGCCATTTGTCTTGACAGTTCCAGATTGAGTATTGCTGAAGAGGCTGGAATTTCAATTCAAGTTGTCAAGCCAAGCCCAGAGCATACCTCCTGGTGACAAGTGTAGAAAGTTGGAGCTGGAAGGCGCAGAATCAGATAACTCTAATGTTAAGTTGTCATACTTACAGACCACCAGTTGTACACCATCCTAAGATCACATCTTGTCATGTGATACTAAATTACATGCCATCCAATAGACGAATATTAACTATACTCCACATCTTGGATTTATTTCTATGTTAAGTGTCAGGGAATGTCCAGTTTACTTAACTGATTGCCTGCCGGAGACCGTCTGATAGACCCCGTAACCCTTGTGCGACACCCGCGAACCACTTTAAAGATTTGTTATTATCGTGGTTTAAACTGAACCATTTCTCCATTCCAGTCCACCATTTCAGTGTCCCATTGAATTAAACTTCAGAATTAAAGAATTACCTTGCTTCCGTGTGCAAAATCCCACATGGCAAAGAAGAATACACATGAAAACACGATTCGAAATTGATTTTTGTGATTGGAATTTTTGTGACATTACTTTCTGATGAATGACCTCATATATTTTAACAAAATTACAGTTTTAAGCAGTTTTATATTATAGTTATTGTGATGTAAACAACTTTGTGATAGATTCGAAAACGAACCTGTGCAGTAGTGAGATATTTATGTAGAAGACGGTAATAATATAGAGAGAAAAAATCTAACAGTCTAAGAACAACAACAATCTAACGACAATCTAAGAAAATGATGGTTTTTCCATTTTGTGTGAAAATGATGTACTTCATAATGTTATGATTTCATTGCGTTTTATTCGTGTTATGGAGCAGTTCTTGTGATATTCTAGAACCCAACTGGTGTTTGTAATAAAATTCACTAAATTTAACTGGATTAGCGGCTTCGGATATAAATTAACGCCTTGGTAAGTGAATTTTTTTCATAATTTTTAACACTTTAATTTCAATTGTTATTACTAAAACTCTCATTATTGTCATAATATTTGTAACCTATCAATTTATTATTAACACTGTCATGTTCCTTGTGCAATCCTCTTTAATTTTATATGTAATACAATAGATTTGCTACAATTTTAACCATTTTAAAAGCAAAATTGTGGCATACCTCTAGTTCAAATTTTCTGCCTTGAATCTCTGTTTGGGTATGGCCATTTTTTTGTTTGGCAGGCAATCAGTTTTAAGTATGGTAAACATAGCACTTAAACTGACAGGATCTCCATGGTTGTGGTGCCACCAAACTATGCCCCTTTAACCCAACAGTGGGAAAGCTAAGTATTTTAGATATATGTTCACGGGCTGGGATTTCCTGGTTATACTATCTGTTTAAAAGTTTCTTTTCTTTGCCAAGAATGGCAGGCTGACATGGAGAAAGCACATCAACAAAGCAGTAGCGAAAGCCAGAAGGAAAATAGCCATACTGATAAAGCTAAGTGGAACCACATGCGGGGGCCAGTGAGAAAATACTTAGCAAAGTTTATCAACAGAGCATACGCCCACCCCTGGAATACGGGTCAACTGCGTGGTGTTCGGCATCACAAACCACACTGCAAGAGCTGGACAAGGTGCAAAATCAAGCTCTTAGAGTCACCACAGGAGGTATGAGATCAACCCCTATAGTGGAGATGGAGAAGTTGGGGAGGACACAAGCACTGAGAGAGCGCAGAGATACGAAAACGCTAATACAGGCAGAAAAGTTCCTCAGCTTGCCAGGTCACCCTATGAAGAACTGATTAAAAAAAACTTAGCTATGAGGCGGTTGAAAAGAAATAGTTTTATCCACCAGACAAACGACTCTGCATAGAAACCACCGATCTGCCCACAGTTGGTATCCTCCTGATAACTATTCCAGAGCGAATTCCATGGAAAGATGAACATAGACTATCACTACAAATCCAGACAAAGGTGAGAGGAATATTTGACAAGGAAGAACAGAACAGTGTACAGCGCAGAACAGCCACCCTCAGCTTCCTTGATGACGAATACCCACAGGACCTCTGGATCTAAGTCTATACAGATGGGTCAGCACAAAATGCTGTTCGAAATGGAGGAGCGGGAGTGTACATAGAATACCCAAATAATACCAGGGACACAGCCACAGTTCCAACAGGAAAGTACTGCCATAACTATGATGCTGAAATTGAGGAAATCAAGATAGCAACAGAGAAATTACAAAATACCAGCCATGGCACACAACCTGTGGTGCTATTGACAGATGCAAAATCAGTACTCGAGGCACTCCTGTCTGGGAAATTGCCAGTTCTAAGAACACTACTTTCTGAACTTAGCAGTCAGCATAAGGTCACCATACAGTGGATACCATAACACTGTGGAATACCTGGAAACAACAGAGCTGATCGATTGGCTAAGGAAGGAGCAAAAGAAGACCAGCCTGATCTGCCCATTACATACCCCCAAAAGAAAAGAATGATCAAATCAGTCAGAAAGCCACCAAAACCTACTCAAGACGACTACCACACTATGGACAGACCAGAACAGATCATTATTCTTCGCCTCAGAACAGGAGACAATAGATTATGCAACCACATCTGTACAAAATTCAAGATTGGGGACTCAGCCATGTGCACATGTGGTTTGGCGTCACAGATAGCAGGACTGCCCAAACTACAACATATCCAGGCAAACCTTCTGGCCTAGAGAGACAACTGTGGACGATAAACTCTACGGACCAGTGAGTGAACTAAAAATGACTGTTAGATTCATTCAAGAGACAACATTGCAGTTATAGACATATTTCAGGCGAATGAAAGAAGAAGAAGAATACAAGAATTATACTAGGGCTGAAATACTTAAGACACACAGTCACTGGTATTGTTTGAATGAGGAGTTTCCCTTGCAAATTTAATTGGAAATCTTTCTTTTTGCACAAAATTGGCCGAAACCATCTAATTACTAATGTCTTGATGTATTTGAGTAATCATTTATTGTTCATCAAACACAATATACGAAATTTCTCTTTTTTAACTTTATAATGGCTGTCATAATGCTGATTTTTTTCAAGTATACGGTGAACAGATGGCGACCCTTAGCAAAGACTGCCCAAGAGAATTTTATAAACATGTCAATGCAATGAGAAACAGAGATGCATGCTACAGCCCAACCACCATCATAAACAGCAAAAGAGGTATACCAATATTTAATCCACAACAAAGACTAGCAAGGTGGGCAGAATACTTTCAAAGAACTACTTAACCCCACACATAACATAGAAAATCTCACTTTTGTGCCTAAAAGTCATGGACAACAAGAACCAAATTTTATACCTGCAGAAGTCAAAGCAGTTATAGTGAAAAGTCCTAAAAACAAATCACCATGTCCAGATGGAGTAACCACAGAAGCTATTCAGGCCTGTGAGGAAACAGGGGTTAAATGGCTAACAAGACTTTTTAATATAGCATGGAAAGAAAGAAAAGTCCCAGATGATTGTCAACAGGCAATAATAGTACCAATATGGAAAAAGAAAGGCAATATGAGAGAGTGCGAAACATACAGAGGTATATCACACCTGAGCCATATAGGGAAAATGTACGCAAAACTATTGGAACAAAGAACTAAACCCATAGGAAAACAACAGTTAAGCAAAGTACAATTCGGTTTTCGGAAAGATAAAAGTTGCACGGATGCATTATTTACACTTAGACAAATATGTGAAAAAAACTATCGAATATAGTGACCAGCAGAATATTGTGTTTGTAAATCAGGAAAAGGCTTTCGATAGAGTAGACAGATACAGATTATGGACCATCCTTGAAGACTATGGGATACAAGGGCAACTGCTAGAAAACATCATAGCCATATACCACTCGAGCCAAAGTGCAGTAAGAACACAAGAAGGTATATCAGATATGTTCACAGTTAATACAGGAGTGAGGCAGGGATGTGTGCTCTCTCCCCTGCTATTTAATATCCACATGGACAGAATTTCCAAAGAAGCAAGTCTCGACAGAACAGATTCAGAAAATTTAGAACTCTTTACTCCAGATGAAACAACTGATCCACAGGAAATAAATGAACTCCTATTTGCAGACGATCAGTGCCTGTTTTATAGCGACGAGAGCAGACTGCGAAATCATATTAATAATCTGAGTTCAACATACAGGAGATACAATATGAGTATAAATACAGCCAAAACCGAAGTAATGCGATTTAGCAGATCTCTGGGCCCACTAAGTATACAGATAAATAGCACAACTCTGAAACAAGTTAAAGAATTCAAATATCTTGGAAGTACGATCATAGAAGATGGCAGATTGGACAGAGAAATCGAAATCAGATGTCAAAAAGCTAGTGCACTTACACGTCAACTATCACCTTTACTGAAACATCCAAATATACCTATGTCCGAAAAACGACAGATAATAAACAGCATATTCACGCCAACCCTATGCTACCAATCTCAAACCTGGACTTTATCCAAATTACACCTTCGCAAAATCAACACCTGCGAAATGAGAAGCCTGAGGAGAGCTGCCAACTTAACAATCCGAGACCGAGTAAGAAATGCTATTATCAGACAGACAGTGGGATCAATACCTTGTGCCACATTTATTGAAAGGCAGAAGATCAAGTGGTTTCGCCATGTCGCTAGAATGCAACATCAGCAACTACCATCACTGGCCTTACATCAAAGATCATCTGCGACGAGACCAAGAGGACGTCCAAGAAGAAAATGGATTGACGACATCAGAGACATTGTACAATCACACAGAATGACACTATCCAGTGCTGCCCACCGGGCGCAGGATCGCAAATTATTCCTCCCCACAACGCTTGATGGCAGAAGTGGAGGAAGATGATGATGATGATGATGGCTGTCAGACAAATGTCTCAAAATTGCCGGTCTAAGTATTTCATGGCTTGTCGCCTGCACAGGGATTACCGATGACTAATTAAATCTGTTTTCAACCTGTACTGGTATATATTTGATTACTCACTACTTTTTCCATTATACCTATATAAATTACTAGCTGACCCGGCCTGGCTTCGCCCAGCCCCTGGCAGGGATCTATCTATCTATCTTCCTAGCTGACCCGGCCCGGCTTTGGCCAGCCCCTGGCGTTGATCTATCTATCTATCTAACTCTCTATCTCTATTCATCCATCCACCCACTCATCTATCTATCTATCTAAGAAATGCTATTATCAGACAGACTGTGGGATCAACACCTTGTGCCACATTTATTGAAAGGCAGAAGATCAAGTGGTTTGGCCATGTCGCTAGAATGCAACATCAGCAACTACCATCACTGGCCTTACATCAAAGATCATCTGCGCCCACACCAAGTCCGTTAAATACGTCGTCTTTCACACAGGAGGGTAATAATTACGAAGATATTTTTCCTATTCTCCCCAGAAAGAAACCAACTCTCAGCAACAACGACGTGCCACGACAACCTCCTGTTAGCCACCAACCAGAGGCTCTAGTTGGTAGTCATTACATACCCATGAGACATCATCAGTACCCATTTCATTGTAACCCAGAATGGTTGCACCTCACACGGTATAGCCCAGCTACACTTCGTCAAGCACTTATAATGTCGCTATACCAACAACCAAAACAACCTGGTATTTACTAGCAACTTAGCACAAAGCTACACCGGATCTCAGTACAATAAAGAGCCTCTCCTATAACGTTTATCTGCATATTTGGTTATTACTTGATCTAGTAACGTATTAGGTTATAAGTAACTACAAACATCGACTTGTTTTGACTTTATATTAATTGATAGTACTTAGCTGTATAGCTTTTATAATACTTTTAATTGTGTTTACTGTGAGTGAGGGGGTCTTCACTGCTCTTCCTTACGGTACTGTTTAACGTTTTATTCCCGTGTGGGGTACTCAATTTAAACAGAAACATTGAATTGGATAGTCATTTATTCATTCTTTTGGATAACAGCTGGTTATTTAGCTTGTGAAGTAGTTTTTTTTCAGGTTAATTATTTGTTTTTATGTTCTTTAATTCGTTTTATTCTGTGTTTGCATTATATTTGTTGGTCTAATTAGTTATATCGTTATAACATTGTCATTTACATATCGATTTGTATTTCTTATATTTTGTAAGCTAATGTATTTGTGAATTTTTATGATCTTGTATTTTTGCTTAATTTTGACTAATTTACACTTTCTTCATGGATGAAATGTCTGAGAAGTGGCAACACTGGCTCAATAAGTCAGGAATACGCCTTGGACACTTAAACATTTGCAGCTTATTTAACAAGCTACCAGAGTTTTCTATTCTTAATCAAAATTTTCATTTATTCGGCCTTAGTGAAAGTAGGCTTAATGATAACATTTCAGATGAGGACATCTCTATTAAAGGGTACAAAGTTTTTATAAGGGATCCCTGTAGGAAACAAGAGACAGGCATAGTAGCCTATGTTTCTAATTTACTAAATGCTCACCTTAGGCTAGACTTTGAAACTTGCGAAATAGAATGTATTTGGTTAGAGCTAAAACTTCGAAACCGCACACCCCTGATAATTGGCTACCTCTATCGAAATCCCAGTGCTGGACACGTCTGGTACGAAAACTTCACTACCATGATGGATGTGATTTTCGCTTCCGGGAAGGAAATTATACTACTCGGAGACTTTAACATTGACACCAACAAATCCAAAATAATATGGGGGAATATAATTGCATCATACAATTTCCAACAAATAGTACAACAAGCTACTAGAGTAACAAAGTCATCTTCAACAGTCATAGATCACATTTATGTAACTTGCTCAGACAACATCATAGAATGCACCGTACCCAATTGTGCAATGAGCGATCACTATCCAATATGCTGCACGTGGTCTAAAAAAGGAATTAAAACTCCTAAACATAAACACATAAGTGTAAAATATAGAAGTTACAAAAATTTCAACCAAAACGCATTTTTACAGGACTTGCTCATTTCACCTCTAGACAATGTTTATCAACTTCCTGACCCAGATGATGCTCTGGAATTCTGGATGAAAACCTTTATTGATGTTTTTGATAGACATGTGCCAATCAAGGAAGTTCGAGTAAAACACCATGTCAAGCCACCTTGGATCACCCAGGAAATACTTGAAATTATGAGAGACAGAGATAAAGCACATAAAAAGCGGGATCTCAGCGCATACCGTACTCTTAGAAACAAAGTTCAATATACCATACGACGGGAAAAGAAAAATTACTTTAAGAACTTAGTAATGGATAAAACAAATAGTAAGGATATATGGAAGGCAATTAACACCTTGACAAACAAGTATAACTTCCGAAATTCTTTACCATCAAATCATATTACATGCGACCAATTCAGTAATTTTTTTCAAACTGACATAGACCAGTTGAAGGCTTCAATACCTAATTCTCCTTGCAACTTATCTTTACTGTCATCGTTTTGCGAGAATAGATACTCCCGCGATATTCTTTCCGACATACCGCTAATGACAATCACTGAAGTATTCACTTACCTCAGTAACCTAAAAAAACACAACCTCATCTGGGTTAGATGGAATCAGCAACCGGATTCTCCGTTGTGCTGCGCCAGTGATCTGTATATCACTAACCTATGTATATAATCAGTGTCTCACCAAAGGCCACTTTCCATCAGCTCTCAAAATCGCTAAAGTGTACCCTCTTCTTAAATCTGGTTCATTGGACAATGGTCTCCCAAACAATTACAGACCCATTTCCTTACTATCATCACTATCTAAGCCACTAGAAAAACACATCCATAAAGTAACATTACAGTATTTAGTTCGCAACAAGCTTATTGTTGACAGCCAACCAGGATTTCGACCAAAATATTCTTGCCATATGGCCCTAACAAACATGATAGAAAATTGGCACCAGAATATAAACAACAACAGTCTATGTGGAACTGTGTTTATTGATTTCAAGAAAGCATTTGATATGATAGACCATTTTATTTTAATTAAAATACTTGAGACAATGAAAATTGGCCCTAATGTAGTCACTCTAATATAATCTTTTCTATCAAACAGAAAGCAAGTAGTATCACATAATAAATCTCTGTCTCAAACCACTACCTTCAATATTGGAGTACCGCAAGGCTCTATTCTTGGCCCTCTATTATTTGCCATATATATTAACGATCTACCTTTGCATCTTTCGTCGTCCTGCGATCTATTTGCAGACGACTGTACAGTGCACACAAATGCTGAAAACTGTATTTTACTGGAGTCGTCTTTACAACAAGAATTAAATAATGTAGTTAGGTGGAGCTATTCAAACCGTATGCAAATTACATCACTAAAACAAAATCAATGTTATTAACAACCAGACAAAGACTTCAAACTCTAAGCTCACACACACCACTTCAACTTCACATCGATAACATGCCAGTAGAAAGTGTAATTGAGCACAAAACATTAGGCCTAATCATTGATAGAAACCTAACCTTTAATTCCCACGTTCAAGCGCTCATTAAACAAAGAGCGAAAAAAGTCTACCAACTCGCCAAGATTAAAAACTTCCTTGATGAGGACACAAGGAAACTATTCTATACTTCTCATATACATACACACTTTGACTACTGCTCTACAATCTGGGATGGTTGTTCTAATTCAAACACCAAGCGACTTTACTCACTCCAGAAACGGGCCATGAGTCTAATTTATAGCAAACATTTATCTGACAATCCTAGCCTGTATAAACGCCTTCAGTTACTACCACTCCACAAACGCCTGCTTTTCAATAAAGCTAAACTAATTCACAAAATCCTGCATCGGAATGCCCCAAATTACCTTTGGCCATTGTTTAAATATAATGCTAGACACAGTAAACGTTTAAATATATTACACATTCCGAAGCCTAGGATTGACTTATACAAAACAAGCTTAACGTACTCCGCAGCTCAGCTGTGGAACAATCTTCCACAAGAAATCAAAGACATCACCAATCCCTATTCATATAATCGCAAATTATTCGAACACTATCTCAGTACAGATTACCTTCCCCCTTAATAATAGAGATAATAATAATAATAACAAAATCCTAGTATAACAGCCAGTCCCCTTTTGGTAGGCCAGTATATTCCACATGGCTAATAACAAGTGTCAGATCATTATGTAATATTACTGAGTCGTGTAGTTTTGATGTTCGCATTTTGCCCATGCCTTTATAATGCATATCTTTTATATTGTTGCTGTTCTCTGTTAGCCTTGAATGATGCGTGAATGAAATAATGTATGAAAGAGTGATAGAAGGGCAGAATGTTAACGGGTCTGCGTGCCCAATTCTTAACCCTTTGAAAATAAAGTTTGTTCTATCTATCTATCTATCTATCTGTCTGTCTGTCTGTCTATCTAATCTATCTATCTATCTATCTAATCTCTCTCTCTCTCTATCTATCTATCTATCTATCTATCATGTGAGGCATCATGTATATGTCTAGATGTGAGGATGTGTGTATGGGTGTGTATGTGAGGGATATGTGTGTGTGTGTGGGGAATGTATGTGTGGAGGGGTTGTGCGTGGGGGATGTGTATGGGTTAATGGGTGATGTGTGGATGTGTGAAGGGATGTGTAGTCGGTGGTGGATTTATGTGTGTGTGAGGGATATGTGTGTGTTTGTGTGTGTGTGTGGGGGGGGGGGGGTATATGTGAGAGGATAGTTGGAAGTATGTGGGTGTTAGTGGGTTGGGAGGGGGTGTGGGCAGGGAGTGTGTGTTTGGGTGGGTGAATGGGTGTGTAGGAGATTGTGTGGGTTGGGGGATGGGTGTGTAATGGGTGTGGGTGATGAGTGTGAGGGGTGTCTGTGAATGGGATGTCTGTGTGGGTGGGAGTGTGTGAATGTGGATGGGGTAAATGTGAGTGGGTGGAGGATGTATGTGTGGTTTGTGAGGATGTTTGTAGGTGGAGGATGTGTGAGTGGGTGGGGAGATGTGTGGGTGGGGATGTGTATGGGGAATCTATGTGGGGGATGTGTATGGGGAATCTATGTGGGGGATGTGTGTGTGGGGGGAATGTGTTTATGGGTGGAGTTTTGTGTGGGAGGGGAGATGTGTGAGAGGTGGGGGAGGTGTGGGATGTGCAGGTGATTGAAGGATGTATGCGAGGATGGGGGATGTGTGTTTGGCTGGGTTGTTGGGGTGTGTGGGTGGGAGGGTAGATGAGAGATGCGTGTGTTGATGGGCACGTGGGTGATGTGTGGGTGTGAGTGGTTGATGGATAAGTAAGTGAGTGGGTGGATGTGTGTGAGAGTGTATGGGTGGGGGGAGGTGTGTAGTTGTTAGAAGATGTGTGTGAGCGGCGGATGTGTGTGGGTGGGGTATATGTGGGTGGTGGGTGTGTGTGGGTGGGAGGTGTGTGTTTTGGGGTTATGGGTGGGGGATATGTGTGGGCAGGTGGGGAGATGTGTTTATGGGTGGGGATGTGTGTATAGGTGGGGATGTGTAGTTGAGAGGTGGCGAATATGGGTGGGTGAGTGGGTGTAGGTTGGCTGATGTGTGTGTGGGTGGGTGGGAAAAATTGTGAGAGTGCGGGATATGTGTGTGGATAGGTGCGAGATGTGTGGGTTGGCGGGGGTATGTGTGTGTGGTTTCTTCTTCTTCTCCTCCTTCTTCTTCTTCTTGGGGAAATGTGTGTGGGTGGGGGATCAGTGGGTGTGTGGTGGCATGTGTGTTCGCCTGGTTCTGTGTGAGCGCATGGAGGTATGTGTGGGTGGGTGGGAGTGGTCTGGTGGATGGGGGATGTGTTCGTGGCTGCGGGATATGAGGGTGGATTTGGGATGTGTCTCACAACATTGCAATATGCACTGTTTATGTTTACAACTTTCATTTGATGTTTTTTGTTTGTTTTCTCATGTGAATGTATCATGCGTAATATGCATTGTTTATGCTTACAAAATCCATTTGACGTTTTTTCCCCTATGTTAACTCTTTCACTACCAAACAAAAACTGGGCTGTGACCAAACAGAAATTTATGGCAGAAAATTGGAACTAGGGGTGTGTTACAATAATGCTTTTAAAATGGTTAAGATGGTAGAAGATCTATTGTATTACATATCAAATTAAAGAGGATTGCACAAGGAACATGACAGTGTTAATAATTAATTGATAGGTTACAATTATTATGACAATAATGAGAGGTTTAATAATAACAACTGAAATTAAAGAGGTAAAAATTATTTTAAAAACTGCACTTATAAGGTGTTTTCTACACTCCTATACTGCTAATCATGTTTAATTTACTGAATAATCAAACAAACACCACTTGTCTTCAAGAATATAAACAGTATTGCTCATTAAAGTAACCCAAAAAGAAGTTTTGGTGCATATTCTGAACCATGTATTTTTCACAAATAATGACAAAAAATAATGGCTGAAATCTTGAAGGTGGGGTCTGTCACAGTAAAGTTATGAAAATGGTTGCAATTGTAGCAGAAATGTTGTATTATATATCAAAATAAAGGGGATTGCACAAGGAATATGTTGGTAGGAGAATTTTTGCTTTAGGTTGTAAATAAAATAAAAATAATAATATAATTTGTAAAATAATTGGACAAAAGTAGGTAAAAATAATGTAAACATTGCACTTAGAATGTGTTTTCTACACTCCTATACTGCTAATCATGTTTAATTTACTGAATAATCAAACAAACACCACTTGTCTTCAAGAATATAAACAGTATTGCTCATTTAAATCACCCAAAAGGAAGTTTTGGTGCATATTCTGAACCATGTCTTTTTCACAAAAATGAAAAAAACTAATGGCCGAAATCTGGAAATTGGTGTATGTCGCAATAATGTTATGAAAATGGTTAAAATTGTAGCAGAAATGTTGTATTATATATCAAAATAAAGGGGATTGCACAAGGAATATGTTGGTAGGAGAATTTTTGCTGTATGTTGTAAATAAAATAAAAATAATAATATAACTTCTAAAATAATTTGTTAAAAAGAGGTAAAAAATAATGTAAACATTGTACTTACCGAGGGGGCATTGTTATCCAATATCCTGATCACTGCTAATCCAATTGAATTTACTGAACAAACAACACTATTCTAAACTATAAACACCATTGCTTCCAATCAACCATCCGAAAAGAAGTTTTGCCGCAGATTCTGAATCTGCTTCGCAATGAGCACTTTCCAGTAAACTTTTCTTGAAATCCTTCAATGACAGTTTTTTTCCTCCTTTCTCTGTTTGGCATATAGAATGTAGGATGTGAGCATTGATCTGTGCAATTTCAAAGATCTAGTAGTAGATCTTCTTCCACCACTTAATGGTTTTCCTATCATGGATATTATAATATCCAACCATTTGGTTCATTCTGTCGCAGCCATTCATCGCCATGTTATATTCATGGATCATCTTCGGCTTGCTTTGCGGTTTTCGCAATCCGCTCTCAACAGTTCCAACTACAGACTTGGTAGAGACAACAATGCATGGTTTTTTAGCTTTTTTATCTCTCCATGCCACACACAATATTCTTTCTCCTTCAAGAAACCACTTCATCTCTTGATGCTGAAGTCGCAAATGCTTCAACTCAGGAGGGAAGCCTACTCGGTTGACATTCAGTGTCCCTGTATAATTGAAATTGTTGGAATGCAGAAAATCAATCAGAGCTTTCGAAGTGTAGAATCTGTCAGCAAAGATGTGATGGCCAGCTCCGAGAACATTCAGTAGTGTGGCAAACACTTTCACTGCATGAGCAGTTGTGAGATCTAAATCTGGACTGTATTCGGTGTTTCATCCATAGTAAATTTTTAAATTCACCACATAGCCAGTCGCAGAATCACAAAGGCCAAATGTTTTGATGTGGTACTTGTGAGGTTTTGTTGCATTGTATTGTCTGTGCTGAAATCTGCCCTTCCATCCAATAATCATTTCATCAATGGACACATTTTCAAATGGGTAAAATGCTTCCTGGAATTTCTTCAGGATCATGTCAACAAGAGGATCAATTTTTTTTTCACCTGATGCTTCTGGTTCACATACGTGAAACATGGTGTGAAAAATAGATTCAAATCTGTTCCTGGGAAACATAGTGGCATACCAAGGAGTATATAAATGTGCACTTGTACACCAATAGTCTTTGATAGATGGTCTTGGATCAAGTCCCATAGCAATAATGACAGACGTAAACTTCAGCCATTCATGCTTCGTGAGTGGGGTCCAGGATAACAGACTAGAATGTTTTCTTTTAGGAGTGTTCTTCATCAAGATCTTTTCTGCATATTTGTTTACATTTTTAATTAAACAATCCACTATGTCATCATCAAAAAAAACTTTGAGAAAATCCATAGGTGTTTGCAGATGATAAAGTTTAGAGTTGACGTGAGATCTTCGAGGACGAAACTCAAACTTCGGTTTTGTTTCTCCTTTTGACACATCTTGCCATGTCGATGGTGATGGGATAGGTGCATCACGCTGTACAGAAGCTTGTAGATTCAAGTTTTTTCCTCCAGTTTTATTCTTATTTTGTACTGTTTGCTTTCCTTTCCGCTGAGAAGTGATTGTGACATCCTGACATTCATTGTCAGACGGAAATTCATCAGACACCTCAGCTGAAGACGAAGTTCCACTAGTAATATCTTTATCACCACGTGCTAAAATGTTAGATTCACAGATATAACTGCTGTCTGAATCACTATTATCGGAATCACTATTGTTTAAAACAGTTTCGAATAATAATCTAGCTTGATCTGAAGTCATTCTACGTGGACGCATACTGGTGGGCGTTTCCATTGTGAAAAACCAAAACAAACAAATTAACACTACCTTAAAACTGAAAATTCACAAGAATCCAATATTAGAAAACGATTGACCGCACCAAGATGGCGTAGAGATCTTTCGGCTGTACGACTTTTTAGTTTACTGTAACTTAAAATTCCGAAACGGAGCAGAAATATGTGAAATAAACCACTGATCATTTTGTGTGACTAAAAGGGCGGACTGCCATCTCAGGAAATACATCGTGTCCACAGATGGGATCACGGTAGCGAAAGAGTTAATGTAACATGCACATTTGATGAATGAAAGATGAGTGATTGAAATGGCCGAATGTAAGACGGGCCTGCGTGCCCAATTTGTTACCCTTTTAAAATAAAGTTTGTTCTATCTATCTATCTACCTATCTATGTATCTATCTATCTATCTATCTACCTATCTATGTATCTATCTATCTATAATCTATCTATCAAATAATGTAGTTAGGTGGAGCTATTCAAACCGTATGCAAATTAACATCACTAAAACAAAATCAATGTTACTAACAACCAGACAAAGACTTCAAACTCTAAGCTAGTTAGTTAGTCGACAGATCATCCTCGTTGCACATCGGACCATTCAGTCCATAAGTGCTCGGATCCCCTCCTCAGCAAATCCCGCAGCGTGTAGCGGCTAACGACGCCAGTTCTGTGTTGGTTTATCAATCTTCTTTGGCTTCCTGCGTAGTGTTCTTGTTTGGCCACCCCTCTTTTAATTTGCTGCTCTCGCAGTCTGGCCATTGTTGTAGATTCACAGTCATCACTTGGTTCTTGCAAAAGTCTCACTTCTCGTAGAGCATTCAGAATGTCAGCCTGGTCCATGGCGCGTCCGCCCTCAACAGTAGCCTCACCTGCGAGCTTGTCAGCCCGCTCATTTCCTTGTACTCCCGCATGCCCTGGCACGAAGATGAAACGATGAAATGATCATGAAACTCTAAGCTCACACACATCACTTCAACTTCACATCGATAACTTGCCAGTAGAAAGTGTAATTGAGCACAAAACATTAGGCATAATCATTGATAGAAACCTAACCTTTAATTCCCACGATCAAGCGCTTATTAAACAAACAGCGAAAAAAATCTACCAACTCGCCAAAATTAAAGACTTCCTTGATGAGGACACAAGAAAACTATTCTATAGTTCTCATATACAGACACACTTTGACTACTGCTCTACAATCTGGGACGGTTGTTCTAATTCAAACACCAAGCGACTTTACTCACTCCAGAAACGGGCCATGAGTCTAATTTATAGCAAACATTTATCTGACAATCCTAGCCTGTATAAACGCCTTCAGTTACTACCACTCCGCAAACGCCTGCTTTTCAATAAAGCTAAACTAATTCACAAAATCCTGCATCGGAATGCCCCAAATTACCTTTGGCCATTGTTTAAATATAAAGCTAGACACAGTAAACGTTTAAATATATTACACATTCCGAAGCCTAGGATTGACTTATACAAAACAAGCTTAACGTACTCTGCAGCTCAGCTGTGGAACAATCTTCCACAAGAAATCAAAGACATCACCAATCCCTATTCATATAATCGCAAATTACTCTAACACTATCTCAGTACGGATTATCTTCCCCCTTAATAATAGAGATAATAATAATAATAACAAAACCCTAGTATAACAGCCAGTCCCCTTTTGGTTGGCCAGTATATTCCACATGGCTAATAACAAGTGTCAGACCATTATCTAATTTTACTGTGTCGTGTAGTTTTGATGTTCGCATTTTGCCCATGCCTTTATAATGCATATCTTTTATATTGTTACTGTTCTCTGTTAGCCTTGAATGATGTGTGAATGAAATAATGTATGAAAGAGAGTGATAGAAGGGCAGAATGTTAGACGGGCCTGCGTGCCCAATTCTTAACCCTTTGAAAATAAAGTTTGTTTATCTATCTATCTATCTATCTATCTATATCTATCTATCTATCTATCTTCCACACCCACAACATTGAATTAAATGTTGACCGCACACACGGCCAGCTATTGTTGCAACTTTTTATTTTTTTTAAATATAAACATTAATTGTATACAAAAACAATGTCCTTTTAGTATTTTAACAGGCGTGCTGCGTGTATGGCATTTGTGTAGGTCAGTTTAACAGTGCGTTTGAACATCAAATGACATATTTACATAGTATGCATAAAGTATGAACACAAAAAAAAAATTAACTTAAGAATGTCCTTCCACACACTATGTGTTCTCTTTCACACCCACAACATTGAATGAAATGTTGGGGAAACCTGATGTTGACCGCACACATGGCCAACTATTGTTGCACCTTTTTTAAAAATATAAACGTTAATTGTATACAAAAACAATGTCGTTTTAAAATAAAAATAAAGCATATACATTTTATGCAAGTGTGACTTTTGTACTGACCTTCTCCCGGCCAAGTGAACGGAAAAACAAATCCTTCGTACCTGTAAACGCCAAAGTGTGAAGGATATCCAAGATATGCTGGGTTGACTGCAGCGTAATTCAAAGGATATGGAAAAGTTTTTCTCCCCAAAAAAGTACAGAAATAAAATTTTCACGTATCTAAAATAAATCCATTATTTTTAATGAAAACTTTTTTTATCAGCTTGCTTATAACGGTCATGACTGTAGATAACTTCTTTAAACATAAAAGGATGAGTTAGAAAATTTTCACGTATTTAAAATAGATGCATTATTTTTATGAAAACTTTGAAAATGCCTTAAAGATTTTATCATTATATTATAACGCATATGTCTGTAGATAAACATTTTATAAAACTTTGAGAAAAACACAATTATTTAAATTACATAATATAGCAATGCTACTAAAAGTAATGTCCCTTGATATAACTTTTCTTAAGTTTAGTCCCCTTGCACTATGTTAATTATAATTTAATTAAAAGATTACATTTTATTACGTAAATAACTGTTTGTAAACTAACAAAATAAAACTATGCCAGTTGGCTGCACGGGAATTAGAAGAATATCTGTACAAAATTTCATCTCAATCGGCTGGACTGTTCAGGAACACATAAAGGACACACACACAAAGACACAAATATTCTCTTATATATATATATATATATATATATATATATATATATATATATATATATATATATATATATATATATACACAGGGACACAGGGGTGTTTCCAAGGCACCAGGGCCAGGAAATATACTGGCCAAGACCTGCTGACGCGTCCACGTCGTGAGTCCTGGGCAACAGGTCCCTTCGGAGACCTGGCTAACATCAGTAGGATCGATGATTCCTCCAAAGCCAGAGAGTATCTGCCTGCATGGCAAGGAACCACCAGTTTGCGCACCAATAAGCCAGACACGGGACAACGGATACTCACGCAAACCTCAGGTCCAGTATGACATCACATTGATGGTGGACAACAGGGTGTATTCATCCGACCTACAGGACTTCACGCTGGAGTTCACAGCCAGCGAACACAAGCAAGCAAGCATATATATATATATATATATAGACTTGGCACTCACACTGGAATTGATAAATGCAGTCAGATTTGGTGTAGAGACAATAGTTCTTTCACAGATGGGAGTAGAATCCATGTGGTTTTGATATTTGATCAGTGGTTCAGCAACAAATAATGTTTGCTTTCATCATCATCATCAAGTGCCCCGCCAACTGGCGTAGACATTCATAGCTCTCCACAGATCTCGGTCTTTGGTTTTCTGGATCAACTCTGCTGCTGATATTCTTCCATGCCACCGTCTGAATCCATCCAGCATTATTTCTCTTGGTCTGTGTCTGCCTCTCGTCCCTTCGATCTTTCCAGTTGTTACACTGGCAGTCCAAGGAATTCGCAACATTCTTCTCAGGAACCACATCTCTGTTGCTTCTAATTTCTACTTAATTTGTTCATTTACATTCCAAGATTCACTGCCATACAGCAAAACTGGTTCTATATAGCATTTCAGCACTCTCTTTCTTACATTCAGTGATAGTGACTTATTGCATAAGATACTCCTGATTTTCTGAAATGCAGCTTTTGCTTGCCCTATTCTGCTCTTAATCTATGTTTTACATCTTCCATCTGATGTTATAAATGCCCCTAGGTATCTAAAATTATCCACTTGGTTAAGAATTTTTCCTTCTATTTCTGTCACATTTTGGTGTCACTATTTTCTTTTATATCACCATTGTTACTGTTTTCTTGATAATCAAGGAGAGTCCTTTCCTTGCACTCTCTGTTACTACGGTGTCCAACAATTGTTGTAGGTCTGTTGATTTATCCGCCACCAATACTGTGTCATCTGCATAGCGTATATTATTTATATTATAACTTGCAACTAGTATTCCTGGCATCTCTTTGATCTCTCTCATTATTACTTCGCTATATAGGGAGAAGAGGTCTGGTGACAAGACACACCCCTGTCGTACTCCTAACTTTATCTGTTCGTAACTAGCCTCTTTATTTCCCATTTTAATTGCTGCTACTTGGTTCCAGTAAATATTCTTTATTATTCTTAAATCTTTCCCATCAATGTTTATATCTTCCACCATTTTAATCAGTTCATCAAGTTTTACTTTATCAAATGCCTTAGTATAATCTATGGAGCACAAATATGTTTGCTTTACGCTGTATAATTATTTGTTTCATTAGTGTCCCCTCGAAAGGTTAGTGGGGGAAAAAAAAACATTTGAAGTCTGGGGACCGATGAATCTGTGGGAGTAGGTTTGGGTGGCTAATAATGATGCCTGATGAATTCAGCTGAATATACATTTGATTATAGATTATGGTTAAGAGATTCTGGTCTTCTTTTAGGGTGCCATCATAGCAAATCATTCTAGCTTGATTAAACAGGGTCTGTTCCAGGCCATGCTTATACTGAATAGATGCAAAGTTATTTAAATTCAGGTATTTGCCTGTCAATGTTCCCTTTCAATAGACAGATCTGTGGATGGTGCCATCCTGTCAATGTTGAATTAATATTTCTAAGAATGATAAGGTGTAATCATGTTCTTGGTCAACAGACAAATAAATTTTCTTGTGAGCTTGGTTCATAATTGAGTGGAATGATTCAGCCTGTTGTCTGGTCTCTGGGATAAATAATATATCATACACATACCAGCGGTATAGAACTAGGTCCTTAATATTTGAGGCTTTTTTGTTTTTCTGAGTGCACTATAAAGACATCTGTTAGAACGGGACCTAGAAGACTCCTCATGGCCACTCCATGGTCAATTAGGTGGTCCAATTGTTTAAAGAAAAATTAATTTATTAGATGTGCACAGCAGTAGTAATTTCTAGAGCGCGAATGTCGGTAGGCCTAACTTTTGTTTCTTTTCTTTTATGCAATCACAGATGATGACCACTGTTTCTTCCATGGGAACATCAGTAAAAATAGAGGCAATATATACTGACACCATGTGCTTTAGTTTAAAAATCTATAGTATCCAGTAGTTTGACCAGTTCAAATCGATCTCGTAATATTAAGGGGTTGAATGACTGTCACACTCGTTTAGCAGTTTCTGCAAGCCATTACACCATCCCGTGTTGGACAGAGTTGAGCATGAATTAAATCATCCTTAGTGGTACCCCAGGCCTGTGCAATTTAGCAAGGCCATAAAGTTGGGGGTTTATGAATCGCATAGAATGACTAACTGTGCCTCACTGATGACTTTGCAATCTAAAGGTGACTGAATCTCTTTCCTCATTTTTGCAACCAATTTATCATGGTTGTTGGCTTTAGAATCGAAGTCAAATTTGGTTGGATTTGATAAAATGTTTTCTATTTTGTTGTAAGCAGCAAAGATGTAATTCCTGAGATGGTTGTTGTGAATGGCTTGAATTGCCAGAGTAACTTAACAAAGATTGCCTGGAAGGGGCTAATGAAAGTAGAACATTATATACAACTATACTGGGAAGGTTAACCTGGTCACAAATGCTTGCAGAAGTCGGATGTGTCAGCCTAACAGCGCAAGAACGCAGCTCTGCTGTAAACAGGCACAATGCAATCACGTCCGGAAAAAAAACACTCCGGATGAACACAGAAGAAGAAGAATATACAACTATAAAAAAGAGACAAAAGCATTCTTTAGTATTGTAATAAGAAGAGAAGCGTGGGAAGCATTGTGATATCTGGAAAGATCAGTGGGAAAAGAGACATGGGCAGGCAGAGAGAGATGATGCCGGATGGACTGTATGGTGACATTGAGAAATATTATCAGCAGAGTTGATCCTGAACAGGGACCAAAATCTGAGAAGATACATGAACACCTATGGTAGTTGGCAGAGCACATGATGATGATGCAGTCTCACGTTTCTTCAGATTACAAGTCTAAATAAAAGAAGCACCATAATCCTCACACTTGCAAGGTTTCTCTAATGTGGTATTTCAAACTACCAGCATGAATAGAAGAAGCACCGCAAACATCACACTTCTAATGTTTCTCTCCTGTATGTGTTCTCTTATGGACCTTCAGATGGCCAGCTTGAGTAAAACAAGCACCACAAACATCACACTTGTTAGGTTTCTCTCCTGTATGTGTTCTCTTATGGACCTTCAGATGGCCAGTTTGAGTAAAACAAGCACCACAAACATCACACTTGTAAGGTTTCTCTCCTGTATGTGTTCGCTTATGGCGCTTCAGACTACATGTCTGAGTAAAAGAAGCACCACAAACATCACACTTGTAAGGTTTCTCTCCTGTATGTGTTCTCTTATGGACCTTCAGATGGCCAGTTTGAGTAAAACAAGCACCACAAACATCACACTTGTAAGGTTTCTCTCCTGTATGTGATTTCTTATGGTATTTCAAACTGCAAGCATGAGTAAAAGAAGCACAACAAACATCACACATGTAATGTTTCTCTCCTGTATGTACTCTTTTGTGGGTCTTTAGACTGCCAGTTAGAGAAAAGGAAACACCACATTCATCACATGTATGTGATTTTTCTCCTGTGTGTGTTCTCATATGGTACTTCAGATTGCCAGCAAGAGTGAAAGAAGCACCACAATCATCACACTTGTAAGGTTTCTCTCCTGTGTGTGTTCTCATATGGTACTTCAGATTGCCAGCAAGAGTGAAAGAAGCACCACAATCATCACACTTGTAAGGTTTCTCTCCTGTATGTGTTCTCATATGGTACTTCAGATGGCCAGCTAGAGTGAAAGAAGCACCACAATCATCACACTTGTAAGGTTTCCCTCCTGTATGTGTTCTCATATGGTCCTTCAGATAGCTAGCTTGAGCAAAAGAAGCACCACAGTCATTACACTTGTAAGGTTTCTCTCCTGTATGCATTCTCTTGTGGGTCTTTAGATGGCGAGCTTGAGTAAAAGAAGCACCACAATCATCACACTTGTAAGGTTTCTCTCCTGTATGTGTTCTCATGTGGTATTTCAAACTGCCAATGTGAGTAAAAAAAGCATCACAGACATCACACTTGTAAGGTTTCTCTCCTGTGTGTGTTCTCTTGTGGGTATTTAGATGACCAGCTTGAGTAAAAGAAGCACCACAATCATCACACTTGTAAGGTTTCTCTCCTGTATGTGTCCTCATGTGGGTCTTTAGATGGTCAGCTTTAGTAAAAGAAGCACCACAATCATCACACTTGCAATGTTTCTCTCCTGTATGTGTTCTCCTATGGTATTTCAAACTGCCAGTTTTAGTAAAAAAAGCACCACAATCATCACACTTGCAAGGTGTATGTTTTCTCTTGTGTTTCATATTCTTTTGACACTCTAGATGGTCATCTTGAATCAAAAGACCATTCCAGTCATTACGTTTGTTTGGCATCCCTTTAGAATGTGTTCTCTTATATCTGTATACACAAACATTTGGACTAGAAACATCAGGCAAGTCTCCAGTGTGTTTTCTTTGAGAGCTATAATTGGTATAATCAACAATGTCATCAAGAGACTTTGCACAGTTCTGTGTATTTTTTTCTTGTGTTTCCTTATTTTGCTGCTGACAAGTATCAATAGCCAGAGATAGTTTATTGTTTGTATCAATCATAGAAGACACATTTTCTGATATTTGACAACAATTTTCATATTTTACTGATGCCTGACAACTGTTCTCAACCATTCTTGATTCTGAGTTGCTGTGTTCTGTCATTTCTTGAATGATGCTACCCCCAGCGATGTCTACCATATTACTGAAGCTATGATTCCTGTCCTCACACAGAACATCCGATAGTCCTTGTTTCACAACCTTCATGTCTATACTGTCATGTGTCCACTTTTGTGAAAGCTCTTGTATGGAGAGATAAGGACTACCTGGAGACCATGAGTGTGTTTCTGAAAGGCACAAAAGAAAATAATTAATAGCCTCATGAATATACAAGGTATTGAACAGATGTGTATATGTAATCAAACAGGCAAACATCACAGCTGTAGACAATCAATTTCATGTGAACGAAAGATAGAGAAGAAGAATGATTAATGTGCTCATGTATAATGTAAGCTTATATATGATCTATGAGAGATAAAGTGACTGTTTACATATAAATTAACAGATGAACAGGTACTGTATGTTTAATTTATTACTGACATTTTTCACTTATGAGGTCTATTATAAGTACAGTTATCTCTACTAAACGACTTATAATGGCAAGCAATATTAATATTTCATTACAGTCATATTTGGAGTGCTACCCTCCTGCCTGAAACTAACATTTATGGTGCAGTTTGAGGTAACATATTAAAGAAAACAAACTAACGAGGCACGTCAGAAAAAAACAACAACTTGAGATGGTATGTCAGAAATTTAACTCAAATTTTGTATTGTTCAATGTAGCTCAGTGTTACTGTTCCTCAATTTTTGGTTCACAAATCTGCTACAGTGCACTGAACTCCACAAGGTGTTCCCCTTCCATTAGGTTAGCAGAAACACCAGCTGTTTAAACTATTAGAGGATAAGATTATGAAACCACTGCTTATTGGCTGAATCTCACTGACTAGACTCATACATTATTTCTTCTTCTTTCATTCACTTGCAAATGGCTGATTCACCAATCTTGAATTTTGTGTACATGTGGTTGCGTAATCTATGGTGTCTTGTTCAGAGGTGCAGAATAATCACCCCAACTCTGCACCTCCGGCTACATAACAGCAACTTTTGGAACTCATATCATGTGCCTTGCCGGCTGATGTAGGCTTCATACCTCTCCACAGATTTCCATCCCTGGTGCTCAGAATCAAATCTGCTGATGATATCCCACCATACCACTGTCTCAGTCCATCCAGCATAAAATCATCACAGTGTTTTCCAATTCCCCTCTTCTAACTACATGACCAAAGTATGATGTTTGTCTCCTTATAGTTGTATATAATGTTCTAGTGACATTAGCCTTTACCAGGCAATCATTGTTAGTTACTCTTGATGTCCAAAGTATTCACAAAATTCATCTTAGCATCCACATCTCCGTTGTTTCTAAGCTGTTCAGAATTTGTTTATTCATGTTCCATGATTCACTGCCATATAGTAAGACAGGTTTTATATAACTGTCACAGTGCAGATAGAGTAACTATGATGGAAAGTTCATGGCCAGAGTTGTCATGTCAAATCAGACATAAATAATGCCCCATTCAGGCATGAGGCAGCTCAGCAACAAGTCATACAGCTTAGCCACAAGTAATACGAACGAACGAATGAATAAACGAATGGACTTTATTTTCAAAGGGTAACAAATTGGGCATGCAGGCCCATCTTACATTCAGCCCTTCCAATCACTCATCTTTTGTTCATCAATAGTGCATAATACATTCACATGGGAAAAAAACATTGTCAAAAGAATGTTGTAAACATAAACAATGGATATTAATATGTTATGAGACACATCCCCCACTCACCCACCCTTCCCCCACACAAACACCTACACACCCCCAGGCACACATAATTCCCCCACCCATCCCCCACATACACACATCTCCCACTCACCACATATCCCTCACACACACATTCCCCAGGTACACATACATGCACCCACCCACACACCCCCAGTTACACACATCTCCTCACCCACACACACATCCTCCACCCACACATCCTCCACCTCCCACCCACACACCCCCAACCACCCAGCCAAACACACATCCCCCACCCACACATATCCTTGCCAACCCACACATCCCACACACAAAACCCACCCTCACCCACATTTCCCCACTTACATACATCCCCACCCACACAATCTCCCCCAACCCACCCATACATTCCAAACCCACACACACATCCCCCACCAATGCCCCCAACCTACATATACCCACCAACAATCCTCCACCCACCCATCCCCAGATCATACTTCCCTTACCACACATCCCCCACCCACACACATCTCCCCATCCATACACACACATACCCCCACTTACATACACATCCTCACCCACACACACATCCTCCACCCACCAACACTCACCCACCCACATATTCTCCACCACCCACCCACACACCCCAACCACCCAGCCAAACACACACCCCCACCCACACATATCCCTGCCAACCCAGACATCCCACACACAAAATCCACCCTCACCCACATTTCCCAACTTACACACATCCCACCCACACAATCTCCCCCAACCCACCCACACATCCCAAAGCCCCCCACACACACATCCCCCAACCTACACACATCCACCCACCCATCCCCAGATCATACTTCCCTTACTACACATCCCCCACCCCCACCCACACACATCTCCCCATCCATACACACACATACCCCCACTTACATACATCTCCTCACCCACACACACATCCTCCACCCACCAACACTCACCCACTCACGTATCCTCCACCACCCACCCACACACCCCCAACCACCCAGGCAAATACACATCCCCCACCCACACATATCCGTGCCAACGCAGATATCCCACACACAAAACCCACCCTCACCCACATTTCCCCACTTACACACATCCCCACCCATCCCCCAACCTACACACACACACCCACAATCCTCCACCCACCCATCCCCAGATCCCACTTCCCTTACCACACATCCCCCACCCACACATATCCCTGCCAACCCAGACATCCCACACACAAAACCCACCCTCACCCACATTTCCCCACTTACACACATCCCCACCCACACAATCTCCCCCAACCCACCCACACATCCCCACCCATCCCCCCAACCTACACACACCCACCCACAATCCTCCACCCACCCATCCCCAGATCACCCTTCCCTTACCACACATCCCCCACTCACACACACATCTCCCCATCCATACACACATCCCCACACACACACACACACATCCCCACACAATAACACATCCTCCATCCATACAAGTCGAGGAGTTATACAAGTTAGAGAGGTTACACATTAGATGCAAGCACTTTACATCACTTGGACAGTATCAACTACACATCCCATATTTATATTTCAAGTATATTTTCACAAACATCGTAATCATGCGTGCGTGTGTGCATGTGTGTGTGTAAATGAGGATCAACTGAGAGATGGAAAGTCAAGTGTTTGATGCAAGAGGACAGTGATGATTGTTTGATGTTAGAGGACATTAATGATTGTTTGATGTGAGAGGACACTAATGATTGTCAGCAGTGGTACCCTACAAGTGAGTTCTGTTGTCAAGTATATATAATGACTCCTGTATGCTAGCATTTCGGACAATACTAGATCATAACAGAGAGAGAAAGAGAGAGAGATATTATAGTGTGTCAAAGCATACCATGAGCTGGACTGCATATATTGTATAAAGGGCCACTAAGCAATCAGTCCACAGTGGACAGAGAGAATTCACAGTGGCATGAGAATTCCATGAACATAAGCACAAGTGAGTGACTCTGCTAGCATTGGAGGTATGTTTATATATCCTCAGAAATAAACTATATGTTAGCTGCCACTGGAGTTGTGTTAAAAGCATTAATCTCAGCATCTGCCAAACTACTGCCACTGAAGTTGTGTTAAATGCATTAATCTCAGCATCTGCCAAACTACCATGTGAGCGAGCGACGTTGTTGTGTTTACAGACTTATCTATGTCATAACCCCTCTAGATCTACATCGCACCCTCTTGGCACCAAGTATTATTTTTATTTCTTGTGATTTTGTTTGAGATATTGCCAAACAGCATTATGTTTCATAATGCAGCATTATGTTCATATTGGTCTACAAGGTGTGGACTGTGCCTGGCCTTGCAGCCAGCAGGGTCAGGATCGGCTAGCCTCTCCCAGAAGGGGCAAAAAGTGAAAATTAGTAGCCTGTCGATGACCCGCAGACTAAACAAGTCAACCCCACCTCCACGTGGTGTCGATTGGGAAACCATGGCCACAAGGTCATGGGCTAATGAGGATATGACTCACCATGGGGACGGACTCCCTATGGTCAGATGTTTGTTCTAAACCTGCGACTGGCCTAGCAAGCCTTTTCATACTGCTCATAGAAAAACTAAGAAGTATAAACATATTGGACAAATGGCACCAATGCTAAAAAACAAACATGTATCAATAGTTACTAAGACAGCACTTTACAACACAATCTTCCTACCAACTCTATGCTACCAATGCCAAACCTGTACAATGACAGAAAATGAGAAAAGGAAAATAAGAACAGAAATGAGATTCCTGAGAAGAATACTCAATGTATCAAGAAGAGACAAGCTCAGAAATGAAGAAATAAGGACTCAAGTAGGGGTTATAGCTGCACTAGATTTTATTAGAAAGCAGCAACTCAAATGGTTTGGCCATGCAAGTAGGTTACCAACAGTATACACAACAAGCAATGATATACAGACCAGATGGAAGCAGAGGAAGGGGCCGACCATGTAAACGATGGATAGAGGGAATGGCAGAGTCCATGAGAATAGTGATGCATGAAGCCTGTAAGTGGTCAATCCCCCGTTGTTTATACTTCACCTCGACGTCACAAGGTACAAAAGGAATATGAGATGAGATCATGATATGAGATCGCCAATCAGGGGTACAAACTTTGCCTGAAAATGCATCACACAGCGACAGAGAAGAGAACGAAGGCAAGAAGCCAGCAAATCAAAGTGTGTTTTATAATTTTCAAGATAACGATCAGCAAAATATGAATCTTTGTGACATAGTTAGTTGCATATCCTTTACAGGAAGTTGTAGTCAACTCCAGTATTTTATGGTATGTTTATGTTCAGTAGTTTGCCATTGCTTTCTGAATATGATATAGATGACAATGAAAAACCTATCATGATGATCATCATCATTTCCATGTTTGCCATCAATCGTTGTTGGAAGGAATAGTTAATGTTTGAGCGCTCAATTAGTGGCACTAGATAGTGTCATTCCATGTGATTGTACAGTCTTTGATGTCGTCAGTCCATTTTCTTCTTGGGTGCCCTCTTGTCCTCACATCAGATCTTCTTTGATGTAGTGCCAGTGCTGTTAACTGATGATGTTGCATTAAAGATAGTGTTTCTAAATTCCCTAGTTGAACATTTCAGCAATCATGGCTAGAACTTCTACCACTGCTGTGCTAAAAAGAAAGAATTGCAAAGTGAGCAGTAAATTTCCAACCAACACTGCAGACTAAAATTCTAAAGTTGTCTTTGGATGTTTGAGAACATTTAAATTGGAAACGTACAAAGCACCACAAATTCTATATGTACTTCAAGTGTCAGAAAGCTGAGAGTACAAAGAAAATACTGATTGTGCTTCCTTAGCAGTGAGAGAAAAAAAAGCATGGATGCTAATATGCTGCAAAATATAAATGTACATTTCATAGCATTGTATTTTATTGAGAGACGTATGTAAATGAACCAAAGAACACCCCCCCCCCCTTCCAAAAAAAAATAATTTAGATAATTTATTTCATACATTGCTTCATATCTGCATGAAGATTTGATATTGAAACAAAGGAAAACCTGTATGTCAGTATCTTACTTGATGGACATGCAGCACAGATCTGATGATGAGGGGCTGATATTATATATTCATTTATCAGAGAAAGAAAGTGAAGGAGACATTTCTTTCTTCTTCTTCTGCGTTTATCCTGAGTCTTTTTTGGATGTGACTGCGTTATGTCTGCTTACAGTGGAAATGTGATACTGCGCCCTTAGGCCAACAGATCCGACTTCTGCGGGTGATTGTTGACCGGGTTAACCTTCCTGGACCATGGAAGTCATGGCAGTAAGTAAAGCAATAACATGGCTCGAGACACAGACATTCACTAGGGCTTGTTTCCTTAGCGACTCAATGAACATGATCAAGAGGATAGAGGAGGGGTCGATCCGAAGAGAATGGTTGCTGCCTCTGAAGCGGTCTCGGCTGGCAAAGATTAGTTTCATCTTCGTGCCAGGGCATGCGGGAGTACAAGGAAATGAGCGGGCTGACAAGCTCGCAGGTGAGGCTACTGTTGAGGGCGGACGCGCCAAGGACCAGGCTGACATTCTGAATGCTCTACGAGAAGTGAGACTTTTGCAAGAACCAAGTGATGACTGTGAATCTACAACAATGGCCAGACTGCGAGAGCAGCAAATTAAAAGAGGGGTGGCCAAACAAGAACACTACGCAGGAAGCCAAAGAAGATTGATAAACCAACACAGAACTGGCGTCGTTAGCCGCTACACGCTGCGGGATTTGCTGAGGAGGGGATCCGAGCACTTATGGACTGAATGGTCCGATGTGCAACGAGGATGATCTGTCGACTAACTAACTAACTAACCTTCCTGGATTTCTTTCTATTGTGCCACTGTAAGATGCAACTTGTGATGGGCACTTTAAATCTCCAGAGATGTGTGAATAACTTAAGTGATCACATGATATCTTTCACTGGGCCTTTCAAAAACGGTTATTTAATGGCTCATTTCAAAATTTGTAGCTTTATCTTAGATTCATTCATATTTTTCTTAACCTGTGTTAAAAAGAAATATGCTGACTCCTGAATCATGTTTAAATTGTTCTACCTATCGCCATTTCTACTTTGTCATATAATGTTTGTAATTTCACTTCATTACTGCTTGCTTTTGGTGCATACACTTGTATAATATTTATATCTCTTGGTTTGACTTTGAATTTGAGAATAATAACTCCTATCTGATCTAATCAAATAACCTTTAACTGACTTAGCTGTTTCCACATCAAACATTAGTCCTACTCCTTTTACGTATGTATTACCTCCTGGACAAATTATTATGTTGTTATTACTTTTCCAGATCTCCTCCACCTCATCTTACTCATGCCTAGGATATTAATCTTTATATTTTGTCATTTCTTTTATTACTTTATGTAACTTTCTATCAAAACTATGTCCTGACATTCCACGTTCCTATTTCAAACTTGTCTTGGGAAGATAATGTGGTGGTTTTCCCTTGGCTTCCTTATTCACATGGGGTCTTTTACCTCTGCTTTTGCCAGCAATGTCTGATTGTCAGGAGAAGAGAGTGCCCTGCTCTGTTCAACTGCAGGGTTGTGCACTGATCTTAGTGGATACTTGGTCACACTTATGACCTTTTCCCAGTGTCTGAGTAGATTTAAATTCTGCTATTGTGTTGATTTAAATGTTGTACATCTTTGGCCATTCAGAAAGCAATGACAAACTCCTAAATTTAGAATGATCTAGTACATTAAAAACAGCCAGTAAATGCTGGGGTTGATTGCGACATCCTGTAAAGAATATTCAATGTTACGTTATATTGCACTTAAGCTTACCTTGACCTACACAGACTTTAGGTTGTTCTATCTTGACACTTAATGGTAGTTTAATCTCCATCTTATGTCTACAGTCAGTCTGCAAGGATTTGAAGTTACATTTGTATGCAAACATAAACTACATAAGTGAATTTGATATTTTGGTTTTCAAGATAATTAATGATGCAGAATTTTATTATTAGATGCAGAATTATACACCTATTTAGGTAGCAATGTAGACACAGTTGGGTCTACATATAAAGACATTAAATAAGAATGTCTTAAGATTACTTCAAAACATGATTTCTGATAAGTTATTCCTCAAGCCCTGTTCAAGAATTTGAGTTTGGGAATCTTTTCACAGTGTAATGTTATTGGTTTATCATGATAAAAATAACATAACAATACATGACAGTTTCATGGAAATTCCCTATTACTTGTATCACACATCATACACACATTAAAGTTGATGCGATACTTATAGCAGCAGCCATTCTTTATTGTATCTTTTTCCCCCTTCCATACATTCTTCTTCTTCTGCGTTCATCCAGAGTTTTTTTTCTGACGTGATTGCATTGTGCCTGTTTACAGCAGAGCTGCGTTCTTGCGCCATTAGGCCGACACATCTGACTTCTTCGGGCATTTGTTGACCGGGTTAACCTTCCTGGGGCTTCCATACATTCAATAATGAGTCTTCAATTGAAGAGAAAAACAAGCAAATCTTGTCATCAATGTTCCCCCTAAACCAGGGGTGGCCAACGTTTTTAGCAGGCGGGCCAAATTTCAGAAATATTTCCTGCCGGGCCACTCGCCTATTTTGTTTTTTGTTAATTAAATTAAGCAAGCAAGCATGCTACAGCCTCGACCACATCGTCGCTTCCCACTCCGAGGGCTGAAAACTGACTCCCGGCGGGCCGCATGCAGCCCGCGGGACTCGTGTTGGCCACCCCTGCTCTAAACTGTCCCCAAGGAGCAAGAATTTTACTTTTTTAGCTTCTATCATGAAATTTGTGAGCGGGCCTACATTTGACAATTAGGTACATTTGGTCCCAAAATTGTCTGCTTGTGCACTGAAGCTTGATGATCTGGAATCTGTTGATGACATAGCCTTTCTCTCCCAAAAATTGAAATGAGATGCAAGATTTAGTTAAACACATTGGATAGGAGGTCACAATAATTAATCTTAAAAATCCATAGGGAAATACAAAGATAATGAGAATAAATCAAGCAAATGATAACCTGATCTCCCTTGGTGAAAGTTCACTTCCAGATGCAGAATTATACACCTATTTAGGTAGCAATGTAGACACAGTTGGGTCAACATAGAAAGACATTAAAATTAGAATGCAAAAGGCAAACGGACTTTCACAGTAACTGGACATTTGTGGAAGTCAAAAAGATTAAATATATTGTTCAAATAAAACATTAAAACAGTACTACTGTATGGATCAGAAACATGAAGAATGATATACGAGGGTAGGTCAGAAAGTTATGTACCACAATTATTATCTCTTTAACCATTAATAACATACAAATGCAATTTAGTCACAATGTACAAGCACATGTGCAGCAAACATTTCTACTTCTCAACATAATCCCCATCAACTTTAACGGTTTTACACTATCAACAAGAGCATGTATCCCAGATCTGTACCACATTGTTTCCTGTTCTCTTAGCCATTTCTTCACTGCATTAATCACTCACTCGTTGGCTTCAAACTCAGAAAATGGGAAGTAGGGGTGTGTCATAATAATGCTATTAAAATTGTTAAAATGGTAGCAGATATATTGTATTATATATCAAATTAAAGAATGTTACACAAGGAACATGCTGGTATTACTACTACTACTATAGGTTAGAAATATAATGATAATATTAGCAGGTGTTGTTAAACAAACATGAAGACAGGTGTGACAAACATGAAGACAGGTGTGACAAACATGAAGACAGGTGTGACAAACATGAAGACAGGTGTGACAATCACGTGACATTTCCAATTACCAAGGTGCTACATCTACATCACTGATGATAATCCAATGAAATTTACTGAATAATGATAACTACACCACTTATCTTCACGAATATCACTAGAACTGTTCCATAACCCCAATTAAACACAATTAAAATTATTTGTGATAAGCAAAGTAAACTTAGGGGCAAAAGTGTGGCCCATTAGAGCAAGCCTAATTTGACATGTGCCATCATATGATGACGAACTGTCGCTTTTAGTAGTGTTAGGTTTGTTTCCCATAATGCTAAATAATTTAATCGAATAACCACACAATTGTATGTGCTATCAGTTTTACAATCATTTGCACATTTTATTAAATCAGAATAACTATAATTTAACGTTGTTGAACACGATTATCTGGCATAAATTGACTAGTCGAGAACCACTGCGTGTTGCATGATAAAAACAAACAATTTTCATAAAGTTAACTCTGCTTAATCCACTGTCACAAAGCTTAATCCCCATGTCTTGACGAAAGTATATCTATTCTGTGTTTAATTTTCTCAATTACCAGGCACTAAATATTGTGGAAAATAAGAGAAATGAAACAAATAGTGAACTGCCAGGATCTTATCACTAAAACAGCACATGGTTTCCAGCGTTTTCCATGGTTTGTCACTGAAGTGGCGCTTGACACTGAATCAGTTAAGGGGACCAAAACAATATAAATCAGATAGTGCCAGGTCTGGATTGTAAGGTGGGTGGGCCTGTACATTCCACTACATTTTGTCGATTGCCTCTATTGTTTGCAAACTTGTTTGAGGCCGCTTGTTGTCGTGAAAATGAAGCACTTGCTCTATATTCTTGTGCGGCCTAACCCTGACGTGATGACAATTAAGTTTTGTGAGTTTTTTTATGTAAATTTCCGAATTGATGGTTCTACATTTTGTGCTCCACTAGAATAACCCCATAATTGTCCCAAAAGTCAGTGAGGATGACTTTACCAGCTGATGGAGTTGTTTTGAATTTTGTCCTCGACAGTGATTGAGAATAATCCACTCCATTGACTGTCTTTTTGTCACAGCTCAAAATGATGAACCCAAGTTTTGTCTCATGTCACAATGTTTGACAAAAACACATCCCCATCTGTCTTGAACTGCTGTAACAATTCCAAAGAAATTGTTTTCCTTTCGGCCTTATGGTCCTCTGTAAGAGCTCGAGGAACCCATCTTGCAAAAACCTTTGAATATGCCAGGTTTTTGAAAATTTCAATTGCACTACCTTTGCTTATTGAAACCTGCATGGACAACTACTGACTTGTGATTCGCCTATCTCTGTGAATCATGATGTCAGCACGTTCCAACATGATCCGGCAGGTGGTTGTGGCAGGACATTTAGAGTGCAGCTTATCAGCCAGCTCTACATCTTCACTTGCAGAAACCAAAACTCTCTGTGCCCAGCGACTAACTGTGCTTCTATCAAATGCAAAAGAGCCATAAACAGCACACAAACATTTGTGAATGTCCACAATGTTGTTTTAGACGTAATTGTGTTGTGCCTGTTTACAGCAGAGCTGCAATATTTGAACCTTTCGGCCAACACATCTGACTTCTTCAGGTATTTGTTGGCCGGGTTACCTTCCCGGGTGATCACAATTTCTGTAGCAATCCTCTACATGTAACGTACATCATTATTATCTGCCACATCAACGGGTTTGTGTTGCAGTTAGAATTGGTTTACAGAAGTGCAATTGAGTATACACCTTCAAGAGATTATAAACTTAAATTGGTGCAAATTTAATGCTTCTATCTTTAATATTCGTGCAGCGCTGGTAACTTACAGGGGTATGTGAGCTGGTCGTTCAGAAAGCAATAAGCAAACTACTGAACGTAAAACTTGCCTTGCAAATACAAATGAATCAAGATGGACTAAAAGATGCGGTGCTGCACTTCTGAGAAAACCTGAGAATTGTATCACGTGAAAAGCCTTTGCCCAGAATTGACAGGGCAAATGAAATCAAGGAAGACCTAAAGACACAAGGAGAAGAGCGTTAGAGGCAGAAATCAATGATATAAGGAGGGCATGGGCAGCTGCATGAGACAGAAAAAGATACAACGGCTTGGATGGAATTGATTGATAGTCCATAGCAAATGAAGGATAAAGTGAAAAAGAAAACATTCTGATAAAATCCAACGTGACATGTCCCTAATTATCATAAAATATATCAGGCCAGAGGCATTTAATCTTTGACCCCTGCCACAAAAGTCTTCCAATCAAGGTCTTTTTCTTGTTCTTCTTCTTCTGCGTTCATCTGGAATGTTGTTTTAGACATAATTGTGTTGTGCCTGTTTACAGCAGAGCTGTGATATTTGCACCTTTCGGCCAATTCACCCAACCTCTTCAGGCATTTGTTGACCAGGTTATCTTCCCGGGCTATCTAGGTCTATGTCCATGGTTTCCCACATTCTTCTGACAAATGTCGTCGACCAACCAGCAGTAACATTTACTTACTATTTGTGCAGCTGAAGGACACAATTAATTCACAATCAAATAATAATAATAATCTATCCATTATAATTGACTTAGAGTCTTGAATGAGGTACCATTGCATTCCATTATGTAAGTACTATCCAACATTTTATTGTCTTTATTTTCCCTCCAACTGGGAGTCCATGACGAAGTGGTCAAGCCGTTTGACTCGGGCTCCAAAGGTTGTGGGATCGATTCCGGTCTGCGTCCTTTGGTTCACGAGTTACATTTTTTGGAAGACTCCTGTGGGTCGCCGCTGGAGCTACGGAGTTCATGCTTTGTGCAACACTTTTCGCGCTGCAGAAAGAGACCAAGCCAAATGTGATAAAACCTTTTGCAATGAAATTGACCATGTCGACTTTTGAGTGACATTTTGTCCCCTCCAATTATTTTCTCAAAACATTAGGCCATTAGGGAAGTGTCATGAAACTAAAAACATTTAATGGGAGGTCACAACAACTAGGTCTAAAATTCAAAAGCTAAAATTGACAATAATAATCGAATAAACATAGCAAATGATAATCTGATATCTCTTAGTGAATGATAATAGGTAAGATTTGTCTAGTTCTCTCCATGAGTCCCCTTAGTGAAATTTTACTTCAGTAAGTGGAATCATAAATCTATTTACATACCAATGTAGACAAAGATGAGGGAACATATAAAGATATTAAAATAAGCATACAAAAAGAGCTTCCATAGAGGTAACAAATAGTTAAACTCTAACATTAAATCATTACTGCATGAGTACTGAGAGTCCCCATGGTGAAGTGGTCAAGCCATCTGCCTCAAGATTCGAAGGTTGTGGGTTCGGTTCCGAGCTATGTCATTCAGTTCATAAGTGCATTTTTCTCGGGGACTCCTGGGGATCATCGTTGGAGCTACAGAGTTTGTGCCTTGTGCGACGTTTTCGGCAGGCCACCCTGAGGACAAAGACTGAGCCATATGGGATAAAACCCGGTGCAATAAGGTGGATCCTCTTGATCTTTAAGACTTGTTTTTATTAAATCATTACTGCTGTATGTATCAGAAATATAGGAAATGACTACTGTAAGGAGTACTTATTTCTTAGCAGAGCACCAGTACTTAATTATTTAAATTTAAATAAAATACTGTGAAATAAGTTATGGTTTTTTTTTTAAAGTTAGTATTTAATTATTAATTGCTCACTTCTAGATACAGAACAGTGTAATTATTGAGCAGAAGTAGAAATCCATTATTAGCGAATATTTACTTATTTTTTAAAAAGATTTTTTAAATTTAATATTTTAATAATTAATTAACTACTCCTTAATTTATGCAGCAGTTACAAACTTATTTACTTACATTAATGCATGATATTTAATCAACAAAAGAAAGCTGCCGCAATGCAGTTGGTACATTAAGACAAAATGAGTACATTTTCATGAATTGTTCTTTCACTAACGACGAACATTTCACATGACATTTAATTAATATAAATGGGCAGCTATTTTTAATTATTAATTAGGTCACAGCACATCCTATCGAAAAGTCTTAAAAGTCGAGTGCACTTTAGTCAAAGACTCTGAGACTCTCGTGCTTTATACGATGCTTTCGGCAGGCCACCACGCAGAAAGAGACCGAGCCATATGGGGTAAAACCTAGTGCAATGAAGCTGATCCTCTCAACATTCTATCAACAGAGGAATGTGACCTTTACTTTCCTGTTACCAAGACGCACAATAAAATATACATCTTACCAGGTTTGTTAGCAATGTGACAAACTTTTAATGAATAATAAACAATTGGCGGCCATTTTAAATTGTTAATTAGGTCACAGCATATTCTATCCAAAAATAAATATTATGTCAAGTTAGGCCTCGCTGCCCCGGATGCAATGATATGTGGCACTAAGTTGTCCGTTTAAAAATAAACAAGTCACAGTAATAGAAGGCAAATAATACACAATTGGCGGCCATTTTAAATTGTTAATTAGGTCACAGCACATCCTATCAAAAAATAAATATTATGTCAAGTTAGGCCTCACCGCCCCAGACGCAATGATATATGGTACTACGTTGTCCGTTTAAAAATAAACAAGCCACAGTAATAGAAGGCAGAATTTCTCAGCTTCCAATTTAATGGGCCGCGATAAAATCTCCCTTATCTCTTAGGTCATCATTACACTTCCTCGTATTAAATTACGTCACCAAAAAATTCATAACTCCGCTTAGAATTAATGTACACTCTTCGTTGAGATACCGTTGGATTTGTCTTGTCAAGCTGTATCCATCTGTTATGATTTCATAAGTAAAAACCCAAATTTTAAATACTGACCAAAATTGCTACTTACAGGTTTACAGAGATGGGTCTGAAAACTGGCTTTCAAAATTATTTTCAGTCGTGTTAAATGCTGAAATATTAAAGAAGTACCCAGATACATTACTGCTACAAATGACACTTGTATTCTGTTTAAATTTAGTATTTAAATTATCAGTTCTAATTATAAATAAATACAGGTTCGCTAAAGTTTAGTACTACTGTATTGTATGGGCGCCGCCATCTTGAATTTTGTGTTATGACGGCCACGTCACTAAATATTTTTTCCTGAACTCCAGCAAACACCAGCTGTGTTGAAACTCTTCACATTTATGTAAAATTGTACGAGGAATTTGAAAATGCAATAAAAAGTTAAGCCTTCTTTTTACTTCAGGAGTTATAAGACAAATTAGCTTACTATTCATGAATAGACTCAAAATATTTCAGAGAAAATGGTTTTTCGGCCTCAATTTCTTGGCGCCTAGCAGAAAGCCCTCTACTACAAATATCAGAGTAGGTTCCCCTTTCGTCGTACACGCTAGTTTCAAAGAATTCACATCTAGCAGGACATGGTAACAACCGGAAGTGAATCTTTGGTCTCAAGAAATAGCGTGCGAAATTTAAAAAACATCCCCCCCCCCAAGGGCAAAGTTCGATAACTCTGACATTGCTAGTACAATAAATAAATTGGTACCATTATGATATATTATGTACAGTTATTGTGTGTGTGGTGGACTGCTAGACCGATCAGCGGATGCAATAAATGTTTCTGGGCCCATATACGAGTTAAATGTGGAAATAGGTATGTATAAGATATAGATATACACTCTGGCGACAGTGAGGGCCCTCCAGGCCCAGAAACATTTATTAGCGAGTCCCATCGTGCTGTTACCGGAAAGGAAACAAAAATGTAATATACGGAGTCACCATCCAATTTTTCACCGCGTCTCCAGAAATCTTTTCTACAGACCATGCATTCTTTTGACGTCATTCATTCATTCAAAACTCACGTGGAAATAACTAGCTACTATGTTTATCTGTTACCGAACGTTGCCCGAGATGATTTTTACGGCGATTTTCGCTTTCTTGTTATTGTACCCCGATATTAAGGATATATAGAGTACTCGTTATGTTAAATTCCCCGGTTATTTCAAGATCGCGTAAAAAAGGACCGATTACTTTATAAAGGTTCTCCAACACCGGTTTACACTTTGCACATCTCGTGTTTCTGAAATTCGCTTCCGACACAGAAATACAGAGTGACATTTTCAGGCGTAAGTAGACCTACAAATCACGTTTTATGTAGATGTCTGTGTTTGTTCTTAGATGTATTATTAAATCAACCATTCATTTTTATATAAATTGTGTTATTTTGGACTATTAAAGTCGGAGGGCATATGCCAAACTAAAATGATGAAGATCGCATGCTATGATCAACAATGATGTGATATTTCAATGGCGGGAAATAGCCGCTTTCTTGTCATACTCCAGCGATGACTATTTAATATTCTTATGGAACATTCACAGCGATGTTAATGCCAATGAATGCAGTTTTGCATTTTACATCCATTTTAGTAATTTTGTTTAATTTTCCATCACGCTACACGGTCGGGATCGTTTATTTTTGGGTAACTTTTCATCACGACTTAACTCATATATACGCATGCTGGTAGGAAGTAGATAGGGCATGCAGACTGACATCATCACAGCATGATGTGGTATGTGCATATATCTGTATGTGCATATATATACATATATATATATATATATATATATATATATATATATATATATATATATATATATATATATTGAGTAAGTGTGTATGTTTGTAAGGGTTTTATGTTAAGTAGTTTGCCATTGCTTTCTGAATGACTAGCTCACATATCTTTCCGTAAGAAACCAACGCAACGTGATCTGCTTCCGAATCTCACGCAGCTGTGTTTTGTGCCTGGGTATATGCGATTACGAACAGCATCTTTAACTTCTTCGCCAGGGAGACCAGCATATATATATATATATATATATATATATATATACGTATGTACGTATACATATATATATATATATATATATATATATATATATATATATATATATATATATATACGTATGTACGTATACATATATATGCACTACGTACGTACGTGTGTGTATGTGTGTGTGTGTGTATATGTATGTATTTGACCTGGGTATACAGGATTATGAACAGCGACCTTAACGCCTTCGCCAGGGAGACCGGCATATATATATATATATATATATATATATATATATATATATTTTTTTGCGTATCCCTTACGGGACATTGCAGTCAACACCAGCATTTTTCAGCTGCTGTTGATGTACTAGGCAAGTGTTATGTTCAGTAGTTTGCCATTGCTTTCTGAACGACCGGCTCCCATACCAGCACGTTATAACACAACGCGACACTGTCCGCTGCACAAATCGGTCGCAGCTGAGGTTCGAACGCTTGGTACCCGGCTCACAAACCGCGTTTACAAGCCTTTGGCCATGGAGACCAGTATATATATATATATAAATATATATATATAGACACACACACTCACACATATATACACACCATTTACTGTTGATTCTCTTCTTAAAAGTGAGAAAGATGTACACTTTATTATTATTCTTCAACTCTGACCTAATTAAAAATTGTAAATGGGTAGTAAAATATGCAGCTTTCAATGTAAATGTACGCACAAATTGTTGGCTTGCTTATTATAGAAACTGGCACTGTAATATTTTTGTGGGATGGCAAAGCAAATCAAATAGATTGGTGTAATGATTTATTAATGCACGATCTGACCTAATGGAAATAATTGAAATGGGCTCATATTAAACCCAGCAGCCAGCTTCTAAAGTAAATCATAATACACTATCAATAAATCCCATAGAAACAATATATATTGGCATCTAAGGGACAAGGAAACAGAACATATGGTGTCACTATTTTATTAATATCACATGATTTGAATCAGTGAAATATTTAATAATGTTAGTTAGTTGCTTATCCTTTACAGGATGTCACAGTCAACACCAGCATATTTTGCTGTTGTGATCTCTTGGCAAGTTTACATTTAATAGTTTGTCGTTGCTTTCTGAATGACCAGCTCCCCCATACCATTTTATAAAAAACCAACACAAGGCAGTCTGCTGCCAAATCGTCCACAGTTGTGTTTCGAACGTGGGTATGCGGGGTTACGAACTGCGTCTGTAACCTATTTGCCAATGAGCTGGCTTTAATAATGTAGTTGATTAATAACAATTACTCAATTAATATAACTCAGAATAATATTTTTGTATATGCAGACTACTATTGTCCGCGGCGAAGGGGTTACGGACACGATTCGTAATCCTGTATACCTGGGTTCAAATCATAGCGGTGCTGTTTTTTTTTTCGAAAAAGGTATTGGTGCCAGTCATTCAGAAAACAATGGCAAACTACTGAACATAAGATTTGCCTAGAAGTCATGAACAGCCAAAAATGCTGGCGTTGACTGCTACGTCCAGTGAAGGACATGCAACTAAAAACATATGCAGACTAAATAACTCATGGTTTTGTTATTTATTTTTTCTAAAGTGCATGATTTGGCATTTTATAAAAGTTGAAAGTCACCATAAATCTTAAGACATTATTCACAATTTTTATTATTACATGATAGTCATGGTGTACTAATTTTGCATTTGCAAATGTGTGCCATATTATTAAAATGGCTTTAGGAGGAAGGAGGAGGAGGAGGAAGAATGAGAAGGAGTAGGCGGAGGTGGGGTTGGAGTGGAGGAAGAGGCAGGAGGAAGAGAGAGTTTAAGGTTTTCATTTGAATTTTACGTTCTAACGGTGGCCCTCAAAATAACAACACGAGTTATCCCCTTTAGCAAGAAAAACACCAAGAGCAGTTATTTGCACTTAGCTTAATAGTTTTGGTCACACTTTCCAAAGGGGATTTTGACCCTTTTTCTCTTTGCCTTTGTTATATAATAAACTGACACACAAACATTAATATCTCAGCTTATAATTGACTTACAGACTTGAATAAGGTATCGTTGGATTTGTTTTTTCAAGAGGTAACCAAATATGCAGCTTATATAATTAAAAAGCAATTTAGAAAATGTTACTAAAGTACCTAACAATAACACACGTCATCCTAGGTTTTCCAGGAATGGTTTGCCTAATATTCTGTGCACAGCGAATGGTTGAAATTATCTTAACCTTTTATATAAACAAGAATATATTTCATACTTACTGTAATTAATTTTTTTTTGGCGCGGTCGACAGAACTACCTCAATTATATATGTATTTTTGAATTCTGCATACATTTTTAAATATATCTGGAAAGTTTCATCACTGTAATTGCTTCCGATCTGTATGAAAACAAAATTTTCTTCGAAGATGTGTTTTTGTTCTTTGCGCATATTGATTGGATTGGCATGTGCAATTTGTAAAACTATTCTGGCGCTGTCGATAGAACTACTTCAATTATATATGTATTTTTGAATTATGATTACAATTTTAAATATATCTGGAAAGTTTCATTGTTGTAATTGCTTCCGATGTGTATGAAAAATAACATTTTCAGCGAAGCGTGTCTTTGTGAATGGGGAAACGCAAGGCCATGTGCCATGGCGACTGCGCATGCGCATACTGATCAACATGGCATGTACACTTTCACTTTTAAACACTCATAACGTGCAATTTGACCTACTAAAGTTAAAGAGAACACAAGTTTAAAGATTATTAATAATTTATTTGTATACTTGTACTATTGTTTTAATCAATTAACATGACGGAACATATTTTAGAAGTCAGTTTTCATAATCCGCCTATGACCCATTTGGTTGAGGCAACCTCGCACGCAGAGAAAAATGGAAATGGCACGCTAAACCGTAATTAATTTTTTATTTCTGGCGCTTTCAATAGAAAACCATCAATTGTAGATGTATCTTCGACTGCATCAAATTTTTCAGAAATTTGGAAAGTTTCATCGCTAAACTTGCTTTAATTGTGGCTGAAAAACAGGCAAAGAATTCAAAGATGTTACGATCATGAAACTTAAAACGGCGGGTTCACTATATAAAAATCTTTGTGGAACGATCATTGTGTCCTCGCTAGCGTAGTCATAAGCATTCCGCCTGTCACGCAGGAGACAGGGGTTCTGTTCCCGGTTGGGCATATTTTTTTTTTTTTCACAAAATTATTAGGCGATATAATAGAAACTATTAAACATTACGAACTAAAATATTATATAGAACTAAGAAACTGGAAATTTGTGAAAAAAGTGTGCTCTATGGATCTGTGCAAGCTGCCGACTGCTAGGGAGCGCATCCCATAGAGGCAGCGGAATAATGATCGCGTATCAGAATCGATGGATACAATACATGTCTTTGATTAATGTAAATTTTAATTGCCATATAAAATATAGCCCCTTGAATTAGCAAAGTTTCATCGCTAAACTTGCTCGAATTGTGGTTGAAAAACAGATATTCTGCGAAGATGTGACTTTGTTAATTGGAAACCCATGGGTCATGACAGCTACCTATAATGATCCCGTATCAGAATCGATGGATACAATACATGTCTTTGTTTAATGTAAATTTTAACTGCCATATAAAATATAGCCCCTTGAATTAGCAAAGTTTCATCGCTAAACTTGCTCGAATTGTGGTTGAAAAACAGATATTCTGCGAAGATGTGACTTTGTTAATTGGAAACCCATGGGTCATGACAGCTGCGCATATTGATTGCGCTACACTTTGGAACACTCAAAACGTGCAACTTGAACTGCTAAAGTTAAAGTGAATACAATTTTAAAGATTCAATCAATCATGTGCCATGCCGGGAAGCGTGGACGGTCATGACTCGCCATTTCACTCGATCACCAGTGTCGTGGATCAGCTCATTGTTCCTGTCTCGTCCATGCCATGTGGCCAAGCCATCCAGGTATTTTCCTCTCAGTCTTCCTCTTGGTCTGTTCCCCTCGATCTTGCCAGTTGTCACTAAGTTCTCCAATCCATTTCTTCTCATAACATGTCCAAAAATTTTTGACTGTCTACGTCTAATTTCTCTAATCAGTTTACAATGTTCATTTGTCTCCTGTAGTACTTGGTCATTGGTTTTTCTGTCTGTCCATGGTATTCTTTGCATTTTCCTCAGAAACCACATTTCTGCAGCCATCAGATGCTTTTCAGCTTGACTGCTCATTGTCCAAGTTTCACATCCATACAAAAGAACAGGCTCTATGTATCCCCTCAACACTCTTTTTCTCGTTTCAATTGACATCTTCTTATTGGTCAGAATGTTTTTCATGTTGCTAAAGGCTACTTTCGCCATGGCGATTCTTGTTCTAATCTCTTCAAGGCATCTCCCATCAGATGTTATAACTGTTCCAAGATAATTGTACCGATTCACTTGTTGAAGAATATTTCCATTTACTTGTATATTACATTGTGGCACTTCTTCCTTCCTACTGATGACCATAACCTGAGTCTTTTTACAATTTAGTTCTAACCCCAGTTGCTCACTGTGTACAACAACTGCATCTACTAATTGTTGCAGGTCCTGCTCATTGTCTGCAATTAATACTGTATCATCTGCATATCTAATGTTATTGATGTTTCATCCTCCAATGCTGATTCCATTTATATCCTCTACATTTCTGAAAATATTTTCACTGTACAGGGAAAAAAGATCTGGAGACATCACACATCCCTGCCTAACACTTCTCTTAAATGGCTGATACTGTCCCACTTCATTATCAATCCTTATTGCAGCTTGTTGTTTCCAATATATGTTTTTTATAAGTCTAATGTCTTTCCCATCAATTTGTAGATCTGCAAGCATATCCACCATGCTGACATGTCTAACGCTATCAAAAGCCTTTGTATAGTCAATAAAGCAAAGATGTATATCCTTGTTTACTTCTATAGCACGTTCAATAACTGTTCGCAGCATATACACAGCATTTACTGTACCCTTTCCTTCTACAAACCCGCATTGTTCTTCCCCTATTTCAGGTTGTATCTTCTTCCTCATTCTTTGCATGATAATTCTTAGCAAAATCTTTGTGATGTGACTCATTATACTAATTGTTCTATGTTGATCACATTCCAAGGTTCCTGATTTCTTTGGGATTGCAATAAATATAGAGTTACATAATTCAGGAGGTATATTTCCAGTATCATATAATGTGTTCAGCAGTCTGGTGACTTGATCTAGTCCAAATTCTTCTAAAGCTTTAATCATTTCTGTTGTGATGTTATCTGCACCGGGGGCCTTGCCAGCTTTCATATGCTTAAGAACATTTCGAACCTCCATCTCCAAAATTGGCAATCCTTCATTATTAAATCTAATATCATACTGTTCGTCTCTGTTATCATCATAAAGGTGTTTCACATAATCTGTCCATACCTGTAGAATCTGGTCTTTTTCTATTATGATTTTGCCATCTTCAGTTTTTAGACACCCGGTTGATGTACTTGTTCTTTTATTAGTAAGTTCCTGAATTCTTTTGTGCACTAATTTGGTATTTTGACTGTTGTGTTGGTTTTCAATTTCTAAGCACTTTTCCTCAAGGCATGCTTCTTTTGCCTCCTTACATAATGTTCTGACTTGTCTGTGAATTTCTTCATATTTGACAGAATTATTTTTGCTGAGTCTTCTTGCTTCCATGAGGTGTAAAATTTCTTCAGTCATCCATTTCTTACGACCCACTTTCTTTAATTTTGGAATAGTTGTTTCTGCAGCCACATTGATTGAATTCTTCAACGTTTCCCATTGATCATCCACATCCTGGAATAGGATCTCTAGATCAGACACAACTTCAAATCTATTCTGTACTTCTATGTTGAATTTGTTTTGTATTTCCTTGTCATTACTCAATGTACACAAAGATTATTAATAATGTATTTGTATACTTGTACTATTTTGTAATCATTTAACATGATGGAACATATATTTGAAGTCAGTTTTCATATGACCGTTTGAGACAATCTCACATGCACATACGCACAGACACCAGCGGGTTTCGCTGGTGAAGGTAATCGGACACACTGGAGAGCTCTAATATTGGGTGAATAGCATGAGAAATCGCAACTCGTCCAACCTTCACAAAAATGTGAATATCTTCACTTAGAAGTGACATACAGGCATCGTTGAGGTACCATTAGATTTTGAATTTCAAGGCCTATCTACTGTGGTGGTCTCATTAGTAAATTCTCAAATTTAAATCGTGATAGGGCTACCTATGATTTATTGCATCCATCGATCTGTCTCTAGCATGTCCACCAAACACTCAATAACTACGTATCCGGTATCGCTTCTAAACCAGCATATCGCCCCGGAACGAGCATAATCACTTAATGAGACCCTGTAAGGGATACTTTTTACAAGAAACAATTTGGGACCGTTATTGGAAGAGTGCAGTGACCACAAATTCAAAATTAAGAAACTCTGAACCGTGCACCTGCGTCCTGCACCCGTGAACCGATGGGAATGAGTGACCAAGCCCGGAATAGAACACATACTATCGGAACGCGAGGTGGACTGCTTAAGCACCGAGACCCCCCCCCCCCCTCCCCCCCCCCCCCCCCCCCCCCGTGAGATAGGATGATGATATTCAACAACATTAAATGATAAATGATTGATGTAGTAAAATATTCAACATTACAAACTGAGTGTGTTTTAGTAGATCATTCAACATAAAGATGCCGCCATGTTTTTAACAACTGCGGGGTTAGTACAAAAACTCATAGTTACTATCAAAGTATCAATAGCAGTAGCGAAACAATATTACCATACGAGAAATCTATGTTGTTGTTTGTCCATCAAGAATGATGATGACCATTCATTTCATCCAGTGGGGTTGAAGGTGTGGAGCCGTGAGTTCTAAGATGGCTGATAAGAAATCACATACAAGTGAAAAAGCATGCGAGTGAAAATCGCAACTTATATTTTAACATAGCAAAAACAAAGATATTTCTAGCGTGATCCATCAGTACTGAAGCATACTTTAACCGGAAGCCATTTTTTTCGCGCTTGCGCAGAAGGGTTTCGCCGTGTCAACGAGTCATTGTCGATTATAGGTGGTTCTGTTGTTTCTGATTGGATACCTTCAAATAACGCATAACAACCACGGGCGCCATCTTGGCTTCATGACCAAAGGTCAGTCTGCCATTTTGAAATCGCAGAGTGTGGGTAACTTTTCCTTCAGTCTTTGAAAAATTGAATTTCTTGTGATATAAGTTAGTAATTGTCTATTTTAAGCTTGATTCATTAATAGTTTAATGTTTTTATATAGATTTTTGGATTCTGCATGCAATTTTACATATATTTGTAGAGTTTCATCTCTTATATAGCTTTGAATGTGAAAAGAATAATAAAACTGTGGACATGTGTTGTGCCGACTTTTTGCCATTGGGAAACAATGGCGGCGTTTGAGTCAATCTCGCACATACCTACAAAATTCATTTTAAAATCGATAAATTAGTTGTTAGATGTTTTTGTTTGCATTTTCGGATTCTGAATTCAATTGTATATATATATTCAGAGAGTTTTATCTCTTAAATCCTTTGAATTTGAAAAGAAAAGAAAAAGATTGGGGACATGTGTTGTGTAGCATGAACCATCAGATTTTTAAATTTGAGTATTTTCTCATGGGACCACCACCAAAAGATAGGCCTTGAGAAACCGAATCTAATGGTACCAAGATGATGCATGTATGTCAATTAGAAGCGAAGATATGCAACTTTGAGTGTCGAGATCATTTACGCAGAAATTGACACAAAAGATCTCTTCTGCACATCTTTTTTTCGTGTCCGAACCAAGGTCATAGCAGAAGTTATCAAAACTAGAGTAGTTTGTTTATTTTTAAACGAACATCCTAGCAACCATACACGAACATCCTAGCAACCATACATCATTGCGATCGGTGTAGCGAAGCCTAACCGCTCATGTCATCTATTTTTACATATGATGTAACATTATCTAATTAGCATATAAAAATGGCCACCAATTAGTTATTATATTAATTAATTACCAAGTGCATTCTTTACATTATGTTTAAACCCTGTCACGTAATATATTGTATTATGCGGAATGATGCTACCCACATAATGGGTTAATTCCTGTTTAGATAGTATGCAACGTTATCTAATTAGCATATAAAAATGGCCGCCAATTAGTTATTATATTAATTAATTACCAAGTGCATTATTTATATTATGTTTAAACCCTGGCACGTAATATATTGTATTATGCGGAATGATGCCACGCACATAATGGGTTAATTCCTGTTTAGATAGTATGCAACGTTATCTAATTAGCATATAAAAATGGCCGCCAATTAGTTATTATATTAATTAATTACCAAGTGCATTCTTTATATTATGTTTAAACCCTGGCACGTAATATATTGTATTATGCGGAATGATGCTACCCACATAATGGGTTAATTCCTGTTTAGATAGTATGCAACGTTATCTAATTAGCATATAAAAATGGCCGCCAATTAGTTATTATATTAATTAATTACCAAGTGCATTCTTTATATTATGTTTAAACCCTGGCACGTAATATATTGTATTATGCGGAATGATGCTACGCACATAATGGGTTAATTCCTGTTTAGATAGTATGCAACGTTATCTAATTAGCATATAAAAATGGCCACCAATTAGTTATTATATTAATTAATTACCAAGTGCATTCTTTATATTATGTTTAAACCCTGGCACGTAATATATTGTATTATGCGGAATGATGCTACGCACATAATGGGTTAATTCCTATTTAGATAGTATGCAACGTTATCTAATTAGCATATAGAAATGGCCGCGAGAAGAAGAAGAAGAAGAAGAAGACTGGCCACGATATGAAAAAGATTTGCAGAAAGAAATACAGAAAGACAGCATGATCGACCACAGTTGTACTCACAGTTTCTTGCTGCACCTCTTATACTCTTGAAGCCAAGCGTAGCAATTGGAGCTCTCTGCATTAAGGCATCCGAGCTATGTACCCTTTCAGAATAGGGTATCCTTCTTCGAACACAGACAGATGGGATCTTAGATCATCAGCAGTCCTTGCCATGATTCACTAGTGCGATTCTAAATATGAAATAAACTTACATAAAAAGTACAATTATTAGTAACATAAATTCATGAGATAATATATCTTTATTTATATGAGACATTTGTATAAAAATGGATGTCTCCTGTGAGCATTTAAACATTTCTAAAAACAAATAACATATAATATATGTAAATAAATATAATAAAAAATTTAATCCGATTGATATGCATGGTGTAGCGCCGCCATTGATGTCGATAAATACCAAAAGGACTGAATATCGTACCTCACAAGTAAGCGATGAAGTCCCTGAAGCTGAAGGGATACGTTCCATTCCAGATGAAAAAGAGAAAGACTATTGTGTGCAGTGACAGAAAAATTCCTGGAGGGCGGAAGCGGGCCCAGTCAATGTACAACAAATGTCAAAAGGGACTTCATGATTGTTTCTTTTCTAAACATAAGTGTTCAAAGTTATTCTAAAGTGGTGTAGGAATTCAGTGAGGAAATGTTAGGTGAGTATCATTTTTTTTTAAATGTATTTTATTACAAAATATTAAATTAAAATATTTTATTTTTCACAAAATGCAAATGAGGTCACCAAATTTGCATAAACATGAACAAAATAACTTCAGTCATACACAGAAATAAACTTTAGTTTATCCTCTTAACATCTTACAACTAATTTATCTATTTTAAAATGAATTTTGTAGGTATGTGCGAGATTGACTCAAACGCCGCCATTGTTTCCCAATGGCAAAAGTCGGCACAACACATGTCCCCAATCTTTTTCTTTTCTTTTCAAATTCAAAGGATTTAAGAGATAAAACTCTCTGAATATATATATACAATTGAATGCAGAATCCGAAAATGCAAACAAAAACATCTAACAACTAATTTATCTATTTTAAAATGAATTTTGTAGGTATGTGTGAGATTGAGTCAAACGCCGCCATTGTTTCCCAATGGCAAAAGTCGGCACAACAATTATTTCATACAGGGTAAACTAATAATATGGAGAAAGAAATATATTGATATAATTGGTTGTTTCAGGATTTAAGGTTTAAAGACCGAGCACAACCCATTCCTGAGACAAATGTTGCGAATTCCTTGGACTGCTAGATTAACTAACAACGACTGCCTGATGTGGGGAGACTGGGGAGAAATGGACCTGCAATTTTGTAGTTTTCAATTTTTGCTCATCACCGGAACAGATTTTATCGAAACATAACAAAACCATGACTAAAATGTTGTACATTCATTTATTTTAAAAGGGGAAAACATTTAGCAATCTATTTCTATATGTTTCTTTACAAAATGCATTTCAAAAATGTATATGAACATGGGGAGAAATTGACCACCATTGGGGTGAAATGAACCAGCACGTGGGGAGCAATGGACCATAGTGGGGAGAAATGGACCCTTTTTAAAAAGAAGCAGCAACAACTCATCCATATTGCTATAAGAAATAAATAATCATTAAAAGGATATTTGCAGTTTTTTTTAATTATTTTAAGCGACAGTAAAAAAAGTTTAATATGATATATTAATCTAATATAAAGTTTTATCGAACATTTATGCCTGCAAGACTTTCTTTGAAGACATAGCCATCTTTGGTCCTAGAAGTGGTTCCAGTGATTGTAGATCTAGTAAGCTGTGCTTTAATACATGTAATTGAGACACTGGCGACATCTTCTACCTTAGGCTTAACAAATTTACCAGCAACCTTCTCACTCTTGCGCAAGAACTCTACCTCAACATCACCATCATCATCAATGTCTCCCCTTACAATTCCTACATAGTAAACACAAGTCTTCTTTGTTCCATATTCACATAGCACACACTGGCCTTCAAAAACCTCACGCACACCAGTCAAGCTAACCGTACACTCCTCATTTTCACCAAATGAAACATCAGAATCTGTGTCATCACAAAACGAAATGTCAGTTTCTGGATCTGAATCAACATCAAGTTCTTTCAGCAGCTGTCTCTTTTATTTTTTGGGTGGAACTTTTGCTGCCTTTTCTTTCATCACCGCTCTTTCCCTAATTCGATCCATTTCTGGCGTAGAAGTAGCCAGCATAGTTTTTCCTCTTTTCCTCATATTATTTGAATCTTTTCGCGGACCAGCTTTTGGTAGTCCTCTGAAAACATGAGGCGAAGTAAAGGAAGAAGTAGCTTTATGTTGAAGACTCCCTGATATTTCCTGCAAGTCATCTACAAGGTTCTCAACATTACACTCTTTCTGATTTTCATGAAATTCTTGTGCAGTTTGATCTGTGCTGGTACCACAATGTGGAGATGCTGTTCCTGTCTGTTCATTGCTTTCTAAAGTGGCATTTTCACTGTCCTTGCTGATGGGCCTGTTCGTTATTTCTGAAGGCATAAAATCATCTTCTGTAAAAACATCTTCGTTAAAGGGCCAAATACCTGACACTGCAAAGCCTGATTGAATGTTAATGGGAGTTGCCGCTTTAAGAAAAGCGTAGCCTCCTAGATTTGCAACTTGATAGATTGTCAGTGGTGTCCCAACATTTTTCATCATCCTTGAATCACACGCATTATTGTAGACCGACTTCATGGGTCCAAAAACTGAACGGTCCAAGGGCTGAGTTTTAGATGAGGGGTGTGGTGGCAACGTGATCACATGAATGTTGTTTTTCTTGCACAGTTCAAGTGATTCAAATGAAATGTGGGAATCGTGATTGTCCAAGATCAAAATCAAAGGGAAGTCTTTGGAAGGTCTTGAATGCTTAATGAAGTGATTTATAACTTTGACGAAATTATCACGGGTCGTCCAACCTGATTCATTTACAAGGCCAAGGGAACCTTCAGGTGCTCTAGCAAGCATAAAATTCTTTAAAATTTTTCTGGGAAACACAAAAACTGGAGGGATAATGTGACCCGCAGCTGACACAATGCAACAGATTGTGACCAGTTCTCCTCTTTCTCTGGATGTCACCTGGCCTATTTGCTTCACTCCTCGTGGGGCAATTACTTTTGGCACTTTCTGTACAGTGGTCAGACCTGACTCATCCAAATTGTAGATTTGAGCTCCACTCACATTTAGTTTTGTAATGGTTTCCTTCACAATGTTGAAGAAGGTGCAAATATTATGTTTGTTGAAAGCTGTAGCTCTAGCCAGAGATGTTGCCTTATGGTCAGCTCGGAATTCCGTCGCAAAAATCCACAAAGCCAGTCATTCCCTGCCATCATTTGCTCATCCCAGGTTAAAGGATGTGCAATGTTATTGACTTTCGCCATCTCGTACGCTAAAATACGAACGTTTTTAGTTGTGAGTCCATGGAACATTCTTGCACAATCTTTCAAGTAACTAGCAAAATCAGCTTCTTGCTTAGCTGTGAAAACAAGGCTATGCCTATAATTTGGTACGAGTCTAGTAGGCAGACCATTTCCTTCTCTGTCTTTTGTAAGATTGTTATTGAGGGTAGAGCGAGCAATGCCGTACTCCGTTGCAGCTTTCCTCACTTTCATTCCATTTTTCACAGCATTAACAGCTTCTCTCATACGTTCCTCCGTAACGAGACCCTTGTTGGTGTTTCTGATGTACAATCTTGGCATCTGAAACAAAAGAGTGACAGAATTATATAACATTTAGAATGGTAGGCCTATCATTTGCAAAGAAATACTGATCATAGCACGAATGGCGTGCATCTTTAATAAATCACTGAAATCAAATTTGTTAACAGTTTTATTGGTCTAGATTTAGAACCCAGTATTAAAAAGAATCAATAATGCTGATATTCGAATGCAATCTTCAACACTTTTAATAACAACAGACTGTCTTGTCAATTTCTTCTATGGGGAGAAATGAACCATGGGGAGAAATGAACCGGTCCATTTCTCCCCCATCAATGTATTAAACTATTCAGCCATAAAGTCTCTTAAATCTAATCTTACATGCTATATTTTTATATGAACTCTTAAATAAGAAGTAAATAAAGATATTAACGTAATTACCTTGTCCTGATTCCTGACTATGCATCTGCTTTACGATGGTGTCTGGAACTGGAAAAAGAAACTTTAGTGCAGAAAATTTTTCAATTTTTCAAACTTTGCGTGGGAACGACCTGTGCGGGAAGTCGATGGCAAATGAAAAATTCGGACTATGTTTGATGTGGAAAAAAACTTATTATGGTTTCACTTTCATTGCATCACAGCCAGGGGCCAGAGAGGGGGTGGTCCATTTCTCCCCTATGTCCATTTCTCCCCAGTCTCCCCTACAGGCTAATGAAACTAGAACATTATATACAACAATAAGGAAGAGACAAACATCTTTCTTCAGTCATGTGATGAGAAGAGAGGCATTGGAGAACATCGTGACAACTGAAAAGATCGAGGGAAAGAGAGGCAGAGGCAGGCCAAGAGAAATGATGCTGGGTGGATTTAGACGGTGGCTTGGAGCAGAGGTTCCCAAACCACGGCTCGTGGGCCACTTGTGGCCCGCCTGCTGTAAGAAAGTGGCACGCGAGGCCTCGTTGTTTAATATAATATGTTTTAATAATTTAAAATAAAATGTGGTCGAAGCGCACTGTCAGCGTGCGATAATTTACCCTGCTGGTTGTTATGCTTATATATTATCGAATGCGCCTGTTCAGTTCACAACGAAACGTTATGAAGTTCCTATATTCCAGCCTTGTCGACCAATCAGAGTGCGCAAGGCGCCATGTTGTTGTCTGTTATTAATGTTTAGCAGAGATGGTAGTAAGTATTGTGTTGAAATTAGATTTTTTCAAATAAAAATGTACCGTTAAAGCCATGTACATGAGTGTGGAAAATCTAAAATCAAACAATGGTAAAACGTAAAAATATGAAGATGGTGCTTGTCGTTAATTCAACGAAGATTGGATGGAGAAATTTATATTTATTCCTAGCCGTAGCGGTAATCCAGTTTGCTTAATCTGCAGCTTTTGTGTTTCTGTTACAAATAATAATAATAATAATAATAATCTGGAACGACACTTCACGACCACACATTCAGAAATAAATGCTCAATATCCGATCAATTAGGAGTTTAAAAAAGATTTAATGGAGAAAGTTCTCTGACCAGGCAGCAGTAATTTTTCACCAAGGCTAATGAACAGAGCAAGAGTGCTATTGTTGCATCGTACGAAGTCGCTGTTCTGTTGGCTCGCAAACAAAAGGCCGTTCACCGATGCAGAAGAAATAATCAAGCCTTCCCTTAAAATTGCTGCTAGAATGCTTGGCAATAAAAAGTGTGAAAAAACATTTGATCAGATTCCTTTGACTAATAATACGATGGTCAGGCGAGTTCAAGAATTAGCAAAAGTTGTTCATCGTCAAGGAGCAGCATATATCAAAATTTGTAAATGTTTCTTTCAATGGCAGTTTATGAATCCACTGACATATCTGACACAGCTCAGGTCGCAGTTTTTGTTCGAGCAAATAAGCGATATAATTCCTAAAGTCATTGAAGAAATTCTAGGACTTGAATCAATGCATGCAACTACGAAAGGGAGTGATCTATTTGAAACTCTGAAGTTGTGTGTAGAGAAAAACAACGTAGAATGGACCATATTGGACAGTGCATACACCGACGGTGCCCCGGATTTGACTGGTAAAAAGTCTGGATGTCAAGCATTAGTGCAACAATTTCTTGGCAGAACTATATTAAAATATCATTGTATCATTCACCAAGAAGCTCTATGTGGGACGACTTTAAATCTGAAACATGTCATGGATGTCGTTCTGAGATGTGAACAAAATTCGAAGTAAGGCGCTGAACAGGCGTTAGTTCAGATAGTTTCTATCATCAGACCTGAACGAGGAATACAGTGAGCTACTGTTACACTTTGATGTCAGATGGCTATCTAAAGGGAAAGTTCTGTCACGTTTCTGGACACTGAAAAATAGTGTCTATCTGTTTATGTCTGGGAAAAAAATGCTTTGCCTACAGAACGGTAATATCTGCTTAATGACCTGGCATTTTTTGGTGGACATCACGTCTAATTTTAATTCTTTAAATACGAGGATCGATATGGGGGGGGGGGGGGGGGGGGAGGGAACTATTCACAAGTTTGTGCGATGACATTTCTTCATTTAAAATAGACTATGACTATTTATCGGACTGCTGACTGAATGGACTTTAGAGGGGTTTCCAACTTGTGGTGTAAAAGAAATTTGACGTGCTACAGTACAAAGAAAAAGTTGAAAATCTTCTGGATGTCTTTCAGTCGAGATGTCAAGGATTCACAATAGAGGAGGATAATGTTGCCATCTTCATAAATCCGCTCGTATTTCCTATTGCCAAGCTCTGTCAATTACAGCAAAACCTTCAGCACGAAGTAATTGATTTGAAATGCAATTATGCACTGAGATGTACATTTCTGGAGCTGCCTGAACATGAGAAAAGTCACCAGGAGCTGATGGTATCTCCAATGAAATGATCAGGAACCTAGGAACAGATGCCAAAGCAAAGCTGTTGCAGATCTTCAATAACAGTTGGAATGTAAGCAGTGTTCTACAAGCATGAAGAGAAGCAATCATGATACCCCTTCTAAAATCAGGGAAAAATAGTTTCATTGCCTCTAGCTACAGACCAATTAGCCTCATCAGCTGTCTCTGCAAAACACTGGAGCGCATCATCAATCACAGACGGCATTGGTACATTGAAAGTAAAAACATCCTTGTGCCACAGCAGGCTGGTTTTAGGCAGTGCTACTCTACAGAAGATCAGACAACCTACCTCTCTCAAGAAATTGAGGATGCACTCCAAGAGAAGAAGCTAGTGCTTCCGGCATGGATAGATCTGAAGAAAACCTTTGACAAAGTCTGGAAAGAAAGTCTGATGAAGAAACTGCGAAACTGCAAAGTCAATGGAAGAATGTTCAAATGGGTGAAAGCATTCTTGCACAACAGAAGAGCCCGAGTACAGATAGACGGACTCAAGAGCAAGAAAGTACTACTGCGTCACGGTGTTCCCCAGGGCACAGTCTTGTCCCCCATGTCGCGTGGTCCGCTACTGTTGAGAGAAGTCTCACAGGTACAGTAGAAGACAATGAGCCTAACCACTAGGAAAGACTCCCCACTGAAGAAATAGCAGACGAGTGGCTCGTGAAAATCAAAGGGAGTATGACAAATTGTCCCAGAAAAAGAAGTCTACTATTCTTACAGTGGCACAGGACTGCAGATAAAGTTGTACAGCTATACACACAAAGATGACAGCAAACTTAGTTAGCAGTGACATGATGATCCTGGAAAAGAATTTATCCCCCAGATTTGACTTGAGCTATGCAGCACAAATAAGTCGATAAAGATGAAAGATTCAACTTTCGTCCTACTCTCACACTTGTGTGATCTAATTAAATGTTGGATATGAGGATAACAACTAGGAATTCTTATTTAGCAATAAGCGACAACACCGCTTATCATGAGTTTAATACTGAACAAATAGAAATATAAGTTCCCACAAGGAACGTAAAAGGCAAATAATTGATGAGAAGTTTAAAAAAAAAACAATATGTAAATCAAACAATGTTCTCGGAGCGAGGTCTTAATCATAAGACTGTATGGTGGTAAGTCAAGCAAAGTATGGCCGTGACTCCAGGAAGGTGTTTAGGCACTCAGCTGCAAATGGTGTTTCCATCGGTGAAGATGGTAGTCTCTCCGTCTTTCCTCTTCGGGTCACCCTCTTCGCCAGTGGCCCACAAATCAGTTCTTTCAGAGTCGCGGATGCGCAAACTGAATCTTTTGTTGCTGTCGAGTTATGCTAGTTGATGCTGCTGGTGAGTTGCTCTGGTATACCACAACACTCTAGTTCCAGAATCAGATTCTCACTACTGGTCGGGGCGTTTATTCAATTTAACAACAGTTCGGTAGACTTACTGCTGTTATTAAATACTTTTTAAAATATCTACCTTCCGAACTACTAAATCTGCCCCGACCGTTGTCTGCGATTCCTAGCAGAATAGTGAGACCGGATATGGAACTAGGATACGCAAATGGTCGTTTCCGGGCCCAGTTGTCGGTTGGTTTGTAGTTGGCCAGGATAAGTAAGCCACACTAAATTACCCTATAAACAGTGTATGTATGTATGTATGTATGTATGTATGTATGTATGTATGTATGTATGTATGTATGTATGTATGTATGTATGTATGTATGTATGTATGTATGTATGTATGTATGTATGTATGTATGTATGTATGTATGTATGTATGTATGTATGTATGTATGTATGTATGTATGTATGTATGTATGTATGTATGTATGTATGTATGTATGTATGTATGTATGTATGTATGTATGTATGTATGTATGTATGTATGTATGTATGTATGTATGTATGTATGTATGTATGTATGTATGTATGTATGTATGTATGTATGTATGTATGTATGTATGTATGTATGTATGTATGTATGTATGTATGTATGTATGTATGTATGTATGTATGTATGTATGTATGTATGTATGTATGTATGTATGTATGTATGTATGTATGTATGTATGTATGTATGTATGTATGTATGTATGTATGTATGTATGTATGTATGTATGTATGTATGTATGTATGTATGTATGTATGTATGTATGTATGTATGTATGTATGTATGTATGTATGTATGTATGTATGTATGTATGTATGTATGTATGTATGTATGTATGTATGTATGTATGTATGTATGTATGTATGTATGTATGTATGTATGTATGTATGTATGTATGTATGTATGTATGTATGTATGTATGTATGTATGTATGTATGTATGTATGTATGTATGTATGTATGTATGTATGTATGTATGTATGTATGTATGTATGTATGTATGTATGTATGTATGTATGTATGTATGTATGTATGTATGTATGTATGTATGTATGTATGTATGTATGTATGTATGTATGTATGTATGTATGTATGTATGTATGTATGTATGTATGTATGTATGTGATACGATAAATCGTATTTTATCGTTTCTTTACTTATTCAGTCTTTTTCGGTAGAGATTTGTTCGCAGCAGACGAGCAAATCTCCGGCGGGCCTACTCTCGCTGGTCGCGAGATCCGCACAGTGGAAGTATGGGAGATTTGCTTGCAAATAGACAGGCAATATCTCCTGCGGCAGCTATGGCGGACCTATTCCCGCTGGTCGCGGGGGCCGCTATAAGTCAGGTGGGGAGTCTGACGATAGTGCACGCTTTACACAGGTCCGGACACTTGTGATTGACAGATGTGCGCGCCCTCATGGTCCGGGCTCATAAAAGGCCCTCACCTGTGGGACATGGCTGAACGTCTCTAAGCCGGGTCCCTTGGGTGTCAGGGTCTGGCCATAACTCGCCACCGGCTCGTGGTGGTGAGGTCTCGGTGGATTGACGCTGAGCCGCCAGCGTCTGCAGCCTACCTTGTGCCAGACGTATTGGTTACCCATTCCTCTGGAATACACAAGACTAGGCCGAGAGAGGGGTCATGTCGTTTGGGCATCACATGATCTCTGAAGCTCTGCCCAGACATTGTGATGGAATATTGGCCACATTCCACTCACATACTTTAGTCTGTCAAGACTGCAAGGTGTCTACTACTGTATGTGATATATTTTTTCACAAGTGTAACGACACTGAATATTTCTCCATATAACAGTGGAGTATTGACACTACAACAACAATAGTTTGTTCCGCAGCTGAAAATCCTAAATTTACGATTCATTTACGACAATAGGAAGCAACAGCGAAATCCAACCAAAAAATGGGAACCGAAAAGCTGAGTTAAAAACAGCAACCGGTCTAACAGTCTCTTTTGCCACAAACTCGTCGTAACTAGAAGGAAGGCGACTGTCTGCAGAAACTGGTAGCTGTCTACTCGCTATGAACATGTTAAAAAGCTAATTATAGTGAGAATAGTAGGACCAGAAAACCAGCAACCAGTAGATTTGGAAACAAGCCAAATCGAGTACCTTACCTCTTGTTGTTGAAATGTGGTGATTGGAGCCATTCAAAAGAATGAGATAGTGGCTTAGTACCACTAGATCCAGACCTGACTAGTTTGAATGCAACACCTTGTTGAATGTAACACCTTGTTGAGTGAGCACTTTGTTGAGTGATGCCCTTGATAGAGTAGAGCAGACAGCTATTCACCTGAAAGAGTTCCTATGCAAAAGGACAGATATTCATAGTTATTAGTCTAATGAAGTAGGAGAACTTGAGCCAACAAAAATTATACAATTCTACAAGCCTGGAAGACAACACTCTGCAGCTTACAAGATAAACATAAATTCCAGCTACTGCTTGAAGCAGGAACCCATAACCCACACTTCAAGACAAGGGAGGGCAGGCCAATTATTCTGTTTCAGATTTACCACCACAGAGGATCTGTAGGATAATTAGCTGCAAACTACCCATATATATTCTGCTAAAATCATATGCGCTATCTCGTAACACCAAGATCACAAACCAGTTGTTTTGTGGCACCCTGACAAAGATCTGTGGAGAAACATGGTCGCCTACACCACTCGACCGGGCATATGATGAGGAGGAGGTGAAGGATGTGTACATGTGATGCATTTGTGAACACAGGAATAATAAGAAAGCCGGTGTGGGGGGGGGGGGGGGGGGGGGGGGGGGGGGGGGTTAGGGGACACAAGTTATACATAACAAGGTATAATACGTTCATTGCTATAGATTTTTTGCATACCCTATTTACAGGACATCGTTGTCAACACCAGCATTTTACTGCTGTTGTTGATGTCTTGGCAATTTTACGTTCAGTAGTTTGCCATTGCTTTCTGAATGACCGGGTCCCATATCAACATGTTAAAACCCAGCATGACGTGGTCTGCTGCCAAATCGGTCACAGCTGATAAGTCAATTGCTATAGTACATGTTCTATAATAAGTTCAGTGATATAATATGTTCATGATTGATTGATTGATTTAGGAACCGACATCACAGCATTTGGGGCATTCCCATAAGCGCTCTGTCCCCATCCACAGAAGCCAGCGAAGAGTTCCAACCCCAATAGTACCAGTTTTTTATAGTACGTGTTCTATAATATGTTCATTACTATAGTAGAAGTTCTATAATAAGTTCATAATAGGGGGCTACATGGTCTTGAGGTATGGTGTCCGCCGTGAGTGCTGGAGGTCCTGCGTTCAAGCCCCGGTGAGGACCGGGATTTTTTCACGTTTACTTCTAGTAATAAAATTGCCCCTGGTCTGGGACACAAGTTATACATAAGGTATAATACGTTCATTGCTATAGATTTTTTGCATACCCTATTTACAGGACATCGTTGTCAACACCAGCATTTTACTGCTGTTGTTGATGTCTTGGCAATTTTACGTTCAGTAGTTTGCCATTGCTTTCTGAATGACCGGGTCCCATATCAACATGTTAAAACCCAGCATGACGTGGTCTGCTGCCAAATCGGTCACAGCTGATAAGTCAATTGCTATAGTACATGTTCTATAATAAGTTCAGTGATATAATATGTTCATGATTGATTGATTGATTTAGGAACCGACATCACAGCATTTGGGGCATTCCCATAAGCGCTCTGTCCCCATCCACAGAAGCCAGCGAAGAGTTCCAACCCCAATAGTACCAGTTTGTTATAGTACGTGTTCTATAATATGTTCATTACTATAGTAGAAGTTCTATAATAAGTTCATAATAGGGGGCTACATGGTCTTGAGGTATGGTGTCCGCCGTGAGTGCTGGAGGTCCTGCGTTCAAGCCCCGGTGAGGACCGGGATTTTTTCACGTTTACTTCTAGTAATAAAATTGCCCCTGGTCTCTGGGTAGTGAGATCGGACGCCCGTGTGTATTGATGCGCACGTAAAAAATGCCTTGGCAGTTGGAAATCGAAAAAGAGTAGCCTAACAGCGCTGCCCGGGCAAAATTTTGAGTTAAAAATCTACCCAAAGTATTTCAGGATCCTCGCGAGTGCTACGGAGTTCGTGCATTGAGCTGTGTTTCTCCAAACTCAGGTTTGAGTTAGGAAGAGAACGAAGCACTTATGGGTTACACCCGTGTGCCGTGATGTTGATCCATCTACTAAACTAAACTAAACCAATATCACAATATACAAAACACTGATCACACCAGTTGTGCTGTATGGCTCTGAAACCTGGAGTACAACTAAAGGAGACAAGCCTTGTTACAAACCTTTGAGAACAGTCTTAAGACGCATCTTTGGGCCCATTAGGGGTACACAAAGTGGAGAGTGGAAAAGAAGAAGCAACAGGGACGTAGAGGTGTTTTCATGGCACCAGGGCTGGGTTATATACTGGCCAAGACCTATTGACGCATCCTCGTCGAGCGTCCTGGGCAACAGGTCCCTTCTGGGTCCTGGCTAAAGTTAGTAGGATCGCCGATTCCTCCGAAGTCGGAGAATGTCTGCCTGTACGGTGAGGAACCACCAGTTCTGCACACCAATAAGCCAGACATGGGACAACGGATACTCACGCAAACCTCAGGTCCTGTATGACATCACACTGATGTTGGACAACAGGATGCCTTCATCCGACATACAGGACTTAGCGCTGGAGCTCAAGCCAATGAACACAAGCAAGCAAGAAGCAACAATGACATTTATGATCTAAGTCCCCGCTAATCACTGGTATCATGAAGGCTAATAGACTGCAATGGCTGGGGCATATAGAAAGAATGGAAGATAATAGGGAAACAAAACTCGCTTACACTCAGGACATAAATGACTGTAGACCCCGAGGTAGACCAAAAAGATGGTGGAGAGATAATATATATACAGACCTACAAGCACTTGGAATCAGCGACTGGCAAGAGGTCAACCAGAGAGACGAATGGAGACGGATTGTATCTGCAGCAAAGAACCTCAATAGTTAATAAATGTTGAAAACAAGGGAAGTCATTTCCTTTCATGAGTGTATTTTTTACTTGTCATAGTCAATTAGTTTAATCAAAACTACCCTAGATAAAATTAGGTTAACTGAGAGAGGAGAGGCAAGGAACCACCAAAAGGGGATTTTGGGTATAAAGGGGAAATACTTGTAATTGTTTTTCCTAGAGGTATTCCTTGGTTCTCTAAAACTCTATTTATGGACTCAAGCAACTGAGCCATTAAAGGTTAACATAATTAAACGGGCAGGATCACATTGGGAAAAAAGAATTTAACATCCTTTCTCTCTTTGGGATTGAGCCATCAATCTATACATACGACATATGTATGTGTGTGTGTGTGTGCGCGCACACCAAATAACGGCTATCATACATAATATATAGATACCAGTATACAATAATACAGAAATACATAAAAGGTGTTACTGAGGTCTATCCCAATCTAATAAAAGCGATGTGGAATTCTGGTGACCTCGTCAGTGTCCTGCTTTGATGCGCAGAATAATGATTTGTTCTGGTCTGTCCATAAGGTGGTAGTCGTCTTGAACAGGCTTTGGTGGCTTTCTAACTGATTTGATTATTCTTTTCTTTTGGTGGTATGTGTTGTTGTTTGTCCATCCAGAATGATGACGACCATTTATTTCATCCATTGAGGTTCAAGCATGGAGCCATGAGTTCTAAGATGTCTGATAAGGTCTTATTTGGCTCGAAATGTTCTTTGACAATGTGGACGAAGAATGCTTGATGTTCAAGGAGGAGGATCTCCTGCAATGGTTTTTCTGTCCAGCCTTTTCTTCACAGCTCTTGCAGTCATGTTTGCTTCACAAGTGACTGCACCCTTGCGTAATGATGTACACCACAGATTTCGGTCTTTGGCAGCAGTCTCCCAAGCGTCATGATGAATTCCAAAAGCTTTCAGTGGGATCTTCAGTGTCTTTAAAGTGTTTCCCCTGGCCACCTTGAGAGCATTTACCACGACTCAGCTCCCCGTAAAAAAAATGTGTTTAGGGAGCCTTTAATCTGGCACGCAAGTCAAGTGACCAGCCCAGCAAATCTGAATCTTCATTAGTATAGTGTGGATGCTGGGCATGGATGCTCTTTCTAGGACTTCAGTGTCTGGGATCTTGTCTTGCCATTTAATCTTCAATAGCTTCCTAAGGCAGACTGTGTGGAAATGGTTTAATTTCCTATCGTATCGCTGATAAACAGTAGTATGTAACGGGTACATCAAGATGTTCTTCTATTGCTCCTTTCTTAGCTAATCGGTCAGCTCTCTCATTTCCGAGAACAAGACAGTGAGATGGTATCAACTGTATGATGACCTTTTGCTGGCTGCAAAGTTCAGAAAGTAGTGACTATAGTACTAGCAATTTCCCAGACAGGAGCATCTCAAGTACTGATTTAATAAACAATAGAAATAATAAAGCATGTAAATGTCTGTGACATGCAGTAATTGTTCATGTATGTTACCATTATATATGTGTGTGTGTGTGCGTGCGTGTGTGCGCGCGTGTGTTCTTTTGATAGATTATACCTGCAGTGACTTATCAGTTGCTATAGTACATTCACAATAACTGTGAATATTATATAAAGACAAGTTTATTATAATATGTTGCCTGCTACTCTAATGTTTAACTAAATGTTAACTGTTTGTGTGTTTCAGAAATACACCGCTGTTGGGAAGTGAACTTATTTCTCATAAGTGCAGTCAGAAATAGAGAAGATGGCGTCTTCTTCTTCTTCTTCTTCTGTGTTCATCCTGAGGTTTTTTTCCGGATGTGATTGCGTTGTGCCTGTTTACAGCAGAGTTGCGTTATTGCGCCATTAGGTCGACACATCTGACTTTGTTAGCATTTGTTGACCGGGTTAGCCTTCCTGGGGAGATGGTATCTGATAACATTAAATTGGTGTTTGTGAAACAAAAACTTTCAGATGTGTTCTTTGATTACACAACGCATGTCAGATTCAATGACATGGTCGGCATGGAAGGTTGCTACAGCCTTGAAAACATGGCAGGATACACAGACGAAGGATCAAGAGTGACTGAAAATAAAATAACTCTTCTCTTGTTCATCATGAACAAGTATAACTTGATGATAGTGGGATTTAGAATGGTTCTATAACTTCGTTAAAATATACAGAACGTGATAAAATATCAGAGTGTGTGGCTGATGAGACTGGAGAATTACAATCTGTAGACAAACCATTGACATGTACTCAGATCTCTTACCAGTTGTATTCATCACAGAATACAAGAAGAAGCCATAACTAATATGTCTGAAGTTTCTGGTCCAAACGCTGGTGAAGACATACACTTAAACAGAAAGATCAGAAAAGATTCATTTGATAAATCTTGCAAGTGTGATGATTGTGGAGCATCTTTTACTCACACTGACCAATTAGTGTACCACTTGAGTACACATACAGGAGAGAAGCCTTACAAATGTGATGACTGTGGTGCTTCATTTACCCAATCTCGCAATCTGAAGCTTCATAAAAGAACACATACAGGAGAGAAACCTTACAAATGTGATGATTGTGGTGCATCTTTTACTCAAGCCAGCAGTCTTAAGCTTCACAAGAGAACACATATGGGAGAGAAACCTTACAAATGTGATGATTGTGGTGCTTCATTTACCCAATCTCACAATCTGAAGTTACATAAGAGAACACATACAGGAGAGAAACCTTACAAGTGTGATGATTGTGGTGCTTCATTTACCCAATCTCGCAATCTGAAGTTTCATAAGAGAACACATACAGGAGAGAAACCTTACAAGTGTGATGATTGTGGTGCATCGTTTACTCAACCCAGCAGTCTCAACCTTCACAAGAGAACACATACAGGAGAAAAACCGTACAAATGTGATGATTGTGGTGCATCTTTTACTTGGACTGGGAATTTAGTGTGTCATTTGAGAACACATACAGGAGAAAAACCGTACAAATGTGATGATTGTGGTGCGTCTTTTACTTGGACTGGGATTTTAGTGTGTCATTTGAGAACACATACAGGAGAGAAACCTTACAAATGTGATAATTGTAGTGCTTGTTTTACTCAGTCTAGCAACCTGAAATCTCACCTAAGGACACATACAGGAGAGAAACCTTACAAATGTGATGAATGTGGTGTATCTTTTAGTCAAGCTAATAGATTGATAAAACACAAGAGAACACACACAGGAGAGAAACCTTACAAATGTGATGATTGTGGTGCTTCATTTACTAGATCTGGCAATCTGAAGCTCCACAAGAGAACACATACAGGAGAGAAACCTTTCAAATGTGATGATTGTGGTGCATCTTTTTCTAGATCTGACAATCTGAAGCTCCACAAGAGAACACATACAGGAGAGAAACCTTACAAATGTGATGATTGTGGTGCTTCATTTACTAGATCTGGCAATCTGAAGCTCCACAAGAGAACACATACAGGAGAGAAACCTTACAAATGTGATGATTGTGGTGCAACTTTAATTAATGCTGGCAGTCTAAAGCACCACAAGAGAACACATACAGGAGAGATACCTTACAAATGTGATGATTGTGGTGCTACTTTTGTTAGTGCTGGCAGTCTAAAGCACCACAAGAGAAAACATACAGGAGAGAAACCTTACAAATGTGATGATTGTGGTGTAACTTTTGCTCTTTTTCACAATCTGAAGTGCCACATAAGAAAACATACAGGAGAGAAACCTTAGTTAGTTAGTCAGTTAGTCTTTCCTCTTGAGCCTAAGGCGGCGTATAGGGCAGAAGTCCTGTCTCTCCATGCCTGGCGGTTCGCTGCTACCTGTTGTAGATGTGTGTATGGTGTATGGTGTGTGGGTTTGAGATATGTGTGCGGTGTGTTGGTGGGGGATGTGTGAATGATGTGTGGGTGGAGGGTATGTTTGTGGTGGTATGGGTGGAGGATAGTGTGTGGTGTGGGGGATGTGTGTGATGGGTGTGGGGAATGTGCGTATGGGTGGGGTATATGTGTGGGTGAGCAGGGGATTGTGGTGGTTGGGGGAAGTATGTGGGGGAGTGTGGGTGGGAGATGTGTATGTGTGGGTGGGGGTGTGTGAGTGGCTTAGGGATGTGTAGGTGGGTGAGGGAGTTGTATGTGTCAGGGTGGGATGTGTGAGTGGGTGGAGGATGTGTGTGGGGGTAGGGGTATTGTGATCGAGAGATGTTTGGTTGGGAGTGGGTTGGTGGGGGTGGTGGGTGCGTAGTGGAGGATGTGTGAGTGAGTGTGTGTTGGTGGATGGGTAGGGAATGCGTGTGTGGGTGGGGAGAGGTGTGTGGTGTGTTGGTTGGTGATATTGTGTGGGTGAGGTATGTGTGTTTGGGTGGGGGATTTTTGTGGTGTGTGAGTGGGGGTATGTGGGGTGGATGGGTAAGGGTATCTGTGTGGGTGTGGGTGGGAATATTTTGTGGTATCTGGGTGGGGGATATGTGTGTGGTGGGGATGTGTTGGTGAGAGATGTGTGTGTGTGGTGCGTGGGTTGGGAATAGTGCGTGGTAGGGGGTGTATGTGATGTGCGGGTGGGGGATTGTGTGGTGGGGGATTAGGTTAAGGCATGTGTGGGTGGGTGGAAGTTGTATGTGTGGGGGGTGGTGTGTGTGTGAGTGGATTGGGGATGTATGGGTGGTTAGGGAGATGTGTGGGGGGGGGGGGGGGTAGGGACATGTCAGTTGGTGGGGATGTGTGTGTATGGTTTGGGGATGTGTGAGTGGATGTGCGATGTGTGGGTTGGTGGGGGATTGTGTGTGTGGGTGGGGAATATGTTGTCGATGGAGATGTGGCTGGGGAAAGGGTGGTTTGAGGTGTGGGTGGGGAGAGAATGTGGATGGGCGTGGGATGTGTGGGTTGGTGGGGGAATGTTTGTGGGTGGCGAGTGTGTTTTGGTTGGGGGATCAGGTGAGGGCAGTGTGTGTGGGTGGGGGATGTGCGGGAGGGGGATGGGTCGGTTGGTGGGGTATGTATATGTCCCTTGGTGTGCGTGTGTGTCGGTAGGTGGGGGTGTGTATGTGTCCCTTGGTGCGCATGTGTGTGGGTGGGTGGGGTGATGTATGGATAGGTGGGAGATGGGCTTCATACCATGGTAATTAGCCTTGTTTATGTTTACAACATTCATTTCACAATGTTTACTTTTCTTCCTATGCAAATGTATAATGCTCTTGATGAACGAAAGACGAGTGATTGGAAGGGCCGAATGTAAGACGGGCCTGCGCGCCCAATTTGTGACCCTAATAAAGTTGATTTGATTTGATTTGATTTGATTTGATCTTGGATATTTACTTGGCCATTGAATGAGCCTTCTCTAATGATGGTTCTACGCAGGGTCTCTCTTGATCTTCCCCGTTTTCTTTTCCCTACTGGTGACCATATGAGGGCTTGGTAGGGGAGTCTTGACTTGTCCATTCTGAGTACATGGCCGATGTAGTTCCAATGGCGTCTTCTTATGAAATTGGATACTGTATCTTGCTTAGTCTCTTGTCTTATTTGCGAATTGGTTCTGAAGTCTGTCCAGTGGATGTTTAGAAGTCTTCTAAGACATTTGTTCTCAAAATTGTCTAATTTTTTATCTAAAGCTACCGTTGATTTCCAACTTTCACATCCATACGTTAACACTGGAATCACACAAGAGTTGAAGATTTTAAGTTTTGTGTGTTTGCTGAGTGTCTTTGACTTCCAGATGTTTGACAGCTTATTGAAGGCACTAGATGCCAGTGCGATTCTAGATGATATTTCTGGTGTTGAGTCCCCTGTAGATGTCATTTTGCTTCCTAGGTATGTAAAGCTGTTGACTTTTTCAAGAACGTAGCTGTTCAATTTGGTGTCTCTGAACTGTTGGTAAGATCAATAGTCTTTGTTTTTGTGGTGTTAATTTGGAGACCAATTTGTCCTGAAACATTTTGGAGGTGGTTTATTTTCTCTTGGGCATCCCGGTGTGTTGAACTCAAAAGCACTATGTCGTCGGCAAAGTCCAGGTCTTCTAGAATTTTGTCAACCCAATGGATACCCATATTTGTGTTGATTGTGCATTTGCACATGACCCAGTCGATAGCTATTCCAAAAAGCATCGGTGATAAGACACAACCCTGTTTCACTCCTGTTTCGACTGAGAACCAGTCAGAGTTGCCTGTTTCTGTTCTTACGCAGCAACGTGTTTCTTTGTAGAAAGATTTTATGACGTTGGTATATTTGGTAGGAAAACCATAGATGTTAAGTAGATTCCAAAGTGAAGGACGGTGGATACTGTCGAAGGCTTTTTGAAAGTTGACAAAGTTGGTGATTAATTTCGACTGGAATTCTACGGAGTCTTCAATGATTATTCTGAGGGTGAAAATGTGGTCTATGCATGACCGTTTTTGTCTGAAGCCTGCTTGTTCTTCTCTGAGTCTTTCATCTATCGCCCTTTTCAATCTCTCAAGTAACATGCTACAAAAAAGTTTTCCTGGTACTGACAATAGAGTGATACCACGCCAATTATTGCAATCAGACATATCGCCCTTTTTAGGCAGTTTGAAAATTACACCATCTTTCCTTACCTTACAAGAAACCTTACAAATGTGAATATTGTGGTGCAGCTTTTACTCACTATTCTAGCTTTGTTTACCACAGAACAACACATACAGGAAAGAAACCTTACAAATGTGATGATTGTGGTGCTTCATTTGCTCAATTATGTGGTCTGAAGATCCACAAGAGAACACATACAGGAGAGAAACCTTACAAATGTGATGATTGTGGTGCATCTTTTTCTAGATCTGACAATCTGAAGCTCCACAAGAGAACACATACAAGAGAGAAACCTTACAAATGTGATAATTGTAGTGCTTGTTTTACTCAGTCTAGCAACCTGAAATCTCACCTAAGGACACATACAGGAGAGAAACCTTACAAATGTGATGAATGTGGTGTATCTTTTAGTCATGCTAATAGATTGATAAACCACAAGAGAACACATACAGGAGAAAAACCTTTCAAATGTGATGATTGTGGTGCATCTTTTACTGTTGCTTTCAGTCTGAAGCTCCACAAAATAACACATACAGGAGAGAAACCTTACAAATGTGATGATTGTAGTGCATCTTTTACTCAAGCTAATAGATTGACAAACCACGAGAGAACACATACAGGAGAGAAACCTTTCAAATGTGATGATTGTGGTGCTTCATTTGCTCAATTATGTGATCTGAAGATCCACAAGAGAACACATACAGGAGAGAAACCTTACAAATGTGATGATTGTGGTGCTTCATTTGCTCAATCTGGCAATCTGAAGCTCCACAAGAGAACACATACAAGAGAGAAACTTTACAAATGTGATGATTGTGGTGCTTCATTTGCTCAATCTGGCAATCTGAAGGTCCACAAACGAACACATACAGGAGATAAGCCTTACAAATGTGATGATTTTGGTTCTTCAGTTACTTATTCTGGTGATCTGAAGCTCCACATGAGAACACATACAGCAGAGAAACCTTACAGATGTGATGATTGTGGTGCAAATTTTACACACCCTGGCCATTTAGTGTACCACTTGAGAAAATACACAGGAGAGAAACCTTACAAATGTGATAATTGCGGTGGATCTTTTAACAAGCCTTGCAATCTGAAGCTCCACAACAGAACACATTCAGGATAGAAATCTTCAAATGTGATGATTGTTTGGCATCTTTTGCTCATACTTGCCATTTAGTGTAGCACTTGATAACACAAATGAGTCTCCATGATGAAGTGGTTGAGTCGGTCTGACTCGGGCTCCGAAGGTTGTGGGTAAAATTCTGGGCAGTGTCCTTCTCTTCACGAGTGCATTTTTCAGAGATTCCTGAGGGTCATCGCTGGAGCTATAGAGTTCGTGCTTTGTGTGACACTTTCCGCACTGCAGAAAGAGACTGAGCCATTTGGGATAAAGCGTGGTGCAATGAAGTCGACCTTGTCAAATTTTGTATGCTTTAAGAACACATTCAGGAAAGAAACATTACAAATAAGATGATAGTGGTGAATCTTTAACCACAGCTGGCAATCTGAAGGTCTATAAAAGAACATATACAGCAGAGAGACCTTACAAATGTACTGATTGTGGTGCAACTTTTACTCTCGCTGGCAGTCAAAAGCTCCAAAAGAGATCACATACAAGAAACCTTACAAATGTGATAATTGTGGTGCTTCATTTATTTAATCTGGCGATTGGAAGCTCCACAAGAGGACACATACATGAGATAAACCTTACATATGTGATGATTGTGTTGCATCATTTATTCATGCTGGCAATCTGAAGCTCCACAATAGAAAACATAAAGAGAGAAACCTTACAAATGTGATAATTTTGGTGCAACTTTTACTAAATCTAGCAATCTGAGGCTCCACAAGAGTACACATACAGGATAGAAAGATTACAAATATAATTATTGTGGTTCTTCATTTACTCACTTTGACAATCTGATGCTCCACAAAACAACACTTTCAGGAGAGAAACCTTACAGATGTAATGATTGTGGTACTTCATTTACTCAATCTCGCGAGCTGAAGCTCCACAACAGAACACATACAGTAGAGAAACCTTACAAATGTGATGTTTGTGGTGCATCTTTTACTCAAGCTGGGAATCTGAAGATCCACAAGAGAACACATACTGGAGAGAATCCTTTCAAATGTGATGATTATGGTGCACCTTTTACTGTTGCTTGCAGTCTGAAGCCCCACAATAGAACACATACAGGAGAGAAACCTTTCAAATGTGATGATTGTGGTACATCTTGTACTGTTGCTTGGAGTCTGAAGCTCCACAATAGAACACACACAGGAGAGAAACCTTGCAAATGTGAATATTGTGGTACAGCTATTCTAGCTTTGTTTACCACAAGAGAACACATAACGGAGAGAAACCTTACAAATGTGATGATTGTGGTCCAACTGTTACTCTTTTTCACAATCTGAAGTGCCACATAAGAAAACATACAGGAGAGAAACCTTACAAATGTGAATATTGTGTTGCAACTTTTACTCACCGGCGCTTGCTTTGCATGACATGCCCGGGGCTTGCCTCACATGACTTCGTTTTATCGTCACAGTTTTGTAATGCTTCTGGGAATGACCTAAACTACCGTGATAGTGTATTAGTGGTATGTGCTCTGATATAGCCACCCGAATTTTGTCTTGTCATGCAGTAGATACGCAGCCCACCGCTGTCAGCAGTATAATATTTAACACTTTTGTGAGATTACCGCAAACTAAATCAGATTTGTCAACATCCAAGCAAACCCACGGGTTCTGGCTTTCGAGATGTAGCATTTCTGGCATAATTTGTAGTTAGGTGTTCACATTTACCCAAATTTTTCTTGGGTTTACTTAATTGGCACCAAAGCAAAGTGCCTTAGAATATTTGTTTACAGCTTCAACGATGTGTTCAATCAATTCAGCACTGTTTAAAACCACTATATTCCAAATTATTGTACTTTAATTCTATCGCGAGCTACATTCCATTACCTCTTCTCAGTTAGTGCAAAAAAGATGTTTACTGGAGACATCAGGGGACACAATTAATTGTAATCTGTACAAGTTAAATAACTCGCGTTATAATGATTTTTATATTTTATCATTTATTACACACAATTCACTAATTATGTTATTTCAATTGATTGTGTAATTATGAGACTCGTATTGTATGTTATACCTACTAGAAATAAAGCATTTTATATGTTATTAAGCATATTTATGTGTGTGGTAATCTAACCCTATATAGAATTAAGACCCATATTCTCACCTCAGTCTTTTTCCTAAACTTGAAACAAGATAATGCCCGATTTACTCATTGACATATTATTGTCTACCGTCCTTTTGGCTAAGATAAACATGCGTATACTATCACATCCCCCTTTCCCACCCTTTTGATACTGTGATTGTTGTCTCTGCTGCCACCCTCACCGTTTTGTTTCAGTTCTGCACCGCCATGTTTATCATCACCGAGGGTGATGGTACTTGGTAGGAGTTTTGGAGCTGACAGGAGAGCGGGGCGGCAGGGGAAAAAATAACAGCCCGCTACCATCACGCTTTTGATTTAAAATATTTCCTTACAACAATGTCAATGGAGAAATGTTTAAATGTATAAAATATTTGTAATTTTTGCGCAAATGTCACCTACACGCCCACATGCAACGCTCTGTAAAAACACGCACACAAATACTGAACACACAGTACGCATGTAACAACACAAACAATACAAATGCAACAACTACCCCTCCTGCATTGTAAACTAGGATACTCCTTGACAACCCCCCCCCCCCCCCCACCTTTTCGATACTGTTGGTTTTGATGCTGCTGCTGCCTTCACCGGTCGGTTCTAACAAGTTTTTTACTGCCTTTTCCTCATTACCAAGTGGTGATGATGGTATTGGTGGGGTTGGAGCTGACAGGTGAAAGGGTGGCAGAGGGAAAATAATGGTATACTACCGCCTGTTTGTTGTTTGTACTCGTTTTTCGCTTACCCCCCATTTCAAATGTAAAAAGGTTGAAACAAATGTAAAAATTTGCGCATATGTCACCTACACTTCCACATGCAACGCTCTGTAACACCACGAACAATACAAATGCAAATGTTTCTTAACACTCAATAAAAGGTTTAAAAAAAAAAAAATAATAAGATAAACGTGCTGCTTCTCGCTTCTCGGCCTTCTGGCTAAGGTCAAGTGCATTTGCTGCCCCTCCCCTCCAGTAGTGCGCTTGGGCTGGTCGGAGGCCGGATGATCGTTCTCGGCCCTTCGGCTAAGATCAGACGCATTTGCTGCCCCCAGAAGTAGTGCGCCTGGTCTAGTCGGAGGCCGGGGATCCAAACCACCTCACATAAGCATCACTTTAAATGTGGGCCCGGTGGACCACTGTGGGCAATAGCTCACAGTGGGACTAAGGGTCCACGCCAAAAAAAAGGGGATGCGGGGTTACCAGCCGAACCCCCCCCCCCCTAAATAATAAGATAAACGTGCCGGCAGAGGGATTAGAGCTATCGATACAGCACCTGGAACAAGAAAGGGAACGAGTGACAATTCATTGGCTTCCCAATACGATTTCTCCACAGGGAGTTAAGTTCATAGTCGAAAAGACAATTGGAGACGAAAATGCAGAAGTCTTCAGAATCCAGTACGGCGTCGGAAAGTGGGGTATGCTGTGCACCCTTTCAAAACCGGTGCCGCACTATGCAAAGATCACGGCACCAGGAAAAATAACAGGCGATCATCGCATACTGTTCACTATGCCAGGTTGCTGGACCCAATGTCCATTTTGCAGCCAAGACGATCACTGGTCTAACAAATGCCTGACAAGGCAGCATAAGAAAAACAACAAGAAGAAAACTGAACCAGCACAAGAGGAATTCCCGGCAATCAAGGGTAAGGCTGACAAACAGCAAAACAACGCCGTCCAAGATGACGTCGAGGTAATTGGCGGACTGGTGACCACGGAGACAGCCATAGAAACTCAAACAAAAACAATTTCACAAGAAACCAATGACGACGGTTTCCAAACCGTCCACCATGGCAGAAAAAGACAGTGGGCAGAGAGAAGAAATTCCTCAAGCAACAAAGACATGAGAGAAGAGGAAGGAAGATCTTCCCCTTCTCCTTCCAAACCATGCAAGAAAGCTGCTACAAAACAGAATGAAAACAGCGACAACAAAGGACCACTTTTTATCAACACTGACGAAGACCACGAGGAAAACGAAAACCACAAAAATATTATCAAAACCGAAGACAAACCCAGAACTGAATTACCACAGAAAAGATAAAGGTAATCACTTAAATTTAACCATCATGTTGTTTAATTTTATTTTAAAAATGGCAGACAACTTATGTGTAATTAGCTTGAATATCTGTGGTATGAAAATGAAATTACAACACATAGTCACACTCATACACAAACACAAACCCGATTTTATTTTACTACAAGAAACAAACATTAAAACAGACTTTCAAGCAGCAGAACTAGCAACATGGTTAGGATTAAGAAATTTGTGTTTCAGTTTGGCGAAACATAACAGGATCAGGGACAGCCATTCTTCAAACTTCCGACACATGGACTATTTTTAGAACACACACAGACCCACATGGTAGAATTTCCACAGTTCAAGTTAAAAACGACACACATTCATTTGTCATTGTGAACATACACGCACCACCTAACTACAATTATCAACCTCTATTTTATGAACAGTTAGACGACTTACTAACACAGACATACAGGGGACAAAATATTGTTCTTGCCGGTGATTACAATTGTGTTCTTGAAGATTTAGACGTGGTGGGTGAGGAGGTGAGAACACAGCTGAGGAGAGCTGGCAGAGACAGCTTACATCAACTTGACACACTACGAAATATCATCGATACACACAACCTCACAAACGCATTCAGGCATACACATCCTGACAGTAGAGAAACGACACACACAAATAAAACACACAACAGATCATCTAGATTAGACCGGATTTACACGCCCGCAACACATCACATCATACAAACCAAACACCTACGGGAAACATTAGATTACACAGACCACAAAGGTATACTAGTACACGTCAACACAAACAGCACAAACACGCAGCCATACAAAAGGTCACCACACTGGAAGCTCAATAACTCACTATTGAAACACCCAGAATATGTAAAATATATGACGCAGCTCATAAACACGTACACAGACAATATACCAACTGAGAACATCACACAATACTGGGACTTATTGAAAAACACCATATGAAGCAGAACACAACATCTAGCAACCATGATCCACAAAGACAGACTAAGACAGGAGCGTATCATACAGACAGCCATACGACTAACAAAACAGACAGACAAAGATGCACTTCACTTACACACACTAGAAGCACAACTAGAAGAACACCAACAACACAGATATCTGGGTGATCTTCTCAGAACAAAGCTCAACACAATCACACAAGAGACACCTACGAGACAATATTTAGCAATAGAACAGAGCGTACAATGTAACAGACAAATAAGCAAAATATCAGACACGCAAGGAAACATGCAGACAGAAACACCACACATAGAGACTGCTTTCCAGCAACACTACACACAACTATTCACAGCAGAGACAGTTGACACACAGATGCAAGACAACTTCTTAGGTACACAAAGAAATTATCTGACACAGACAGAGACACACTGGACACAGAACTGACACTGACAGACATAACATAGGCACTAAGCACACTAAACAAAGACAAAACTCCAGGACCAGACGGTGTAACAGTAGAATTCTACCAACACTTCTTTCCTATTCTAGGCAATCTTCTCAAAGTCTATCAAGAAGCCTTTGACACAAAAAATCTTCCGGACAGCTGCAACATGTCTTACATCACACTCATATGCAAAGATAAAACTGACAAAACACAACTGAAGAACTACAGACCAATTTCCTTACTCAACACAGACTACAAGATACTCGCCAAATCACTCACCAACAAACTTAAACCTTTCATGCCAACACTAATACAGCCAGACCAACAGTGCAGTGTCAAAGACAGAAATATACACAGCCACACACACCTCATTAGAGACATAATCAACTACACACACGGGAAAGACTGTCCATCCTCCATCTTATCCTTGGATCAAGAGAAGGCCTTCGACAGAATTTCCCACACATACCTGCATAGAACACTAGAACATTGTAACATAGGAGAATACTACAGGCAGTGGATACAGATCTTGTACAAAAACCCTGAGAGCAGAGTGTTGGCGAACCATTCACTGACAGCTAGCTTCAGGCTCATGAGATCTGTAAGACAGGGATGTCCCTTATCACCGCTCCTGTATGTGCTCACCCTAGAACCGTTATTAGAGAAGATAAGATAAGACACTAGTATTAAAGGAACCTTCCTGCATGGGATAGGAGAGCAGAAGCTCATCGCTTATGCAGATGACACTGCCTTCTTTCCCACCAGCAACACATCAATAAGGAATATACTCCACACCTTTACCCATTTTGGAAAAGGCAGTGGAGCCAAAATTAATGTACAGAAATCACAGATAATGGGTCTGGGAAAGTGAAAACAAAAGTCTGATTTCCCTCCATATCTGAGACTCATAGACACCATGAAGCTGTATGGGATCACATTTCCATGTGATCCCACAGAAACACACAGACAGACATGGCACACACTGACCAAACAGATCACAGACATGTTACACAGGTATAGGTACAAGACATCCACAATATTTGGTAGAAGCACAATAGTCAACACATACATAATACCCAAAATAATATACTTAGCGACAGTACTGGACCCTCCCAAACAGACCATCACAAACATAAACAAACAAATCAGACACTTCATCTTCACCAACACAATACACAGCATACAACACAAAACTCTCATACAAGACAAGAAACAAGGGGATTTTGCACTACAGGACATCCACACAAAAATACTGTCACTTAGAATCAGTCACATAGGTAAAATCATCAGACACCCAGAACAGAACAGACTAGCACTATACTACATAGGCCACAACATCAAACATCTCACACCCATTAACAGTGCAACTGCACACTACCAGGGAAGACTGCCAACATTCTATCAAACATGCATACAGGCAATAAAAGAACATGAACAGTTAATACAGCAAACAACACACAAAATATACAAACATTTAGTAAGAAAACAAGCACCATCACTAAGATTTAGGATTAAAAGAGGACACAAATACTTCATGACTGACTTCATATGCACCTTTTCAAACCTACACAACAAACATATAACTCCAAAAGCTAGGGAAATCACATATAGACTGTTATACAGTATGACCCCCACAACACAGGTAGAAGCATACATATCCAAACAATGTCAATTATGTAGAAACAACACACAAGAGACAGAGGAACACATTTATTATACATGTCCAACAATTACTGCAACACTCCAACACCTCATACAAACGCACACAGGCAAACAAACCGACATATATAAAGCAATATTTCTCAACATTATACCAAAGACAGCAAAACACATACATACAAAACTACTTGTAGCACTTTCTTACTATAGACAACTTATATGGACCTGCAGAAACACGCACAAAATATCACAACTATTTCCAGAGTAAACCATATGTATTCTTCTTTATTGTATTACAAATTTGGTATATATGAGTGCGACAAAGAAAGAAGAAACTGTGAGTGAATGATTATAAAATATCACATATGGTAACCAAAACCAATGAATAATCCCTCATGTAAAGATTTGTGGAAGTCAAATGCTTGTTCATTTGCTTCAAAATGTTGATTTAACCCTTATAGATAAGAGGAAAAGAAAATCAACTCCTTCTATTCCAATTTATTAATTATTGAATGTTTGCTTTAAAAGCACTTGCTATGCTATACTGCCACCATTACTATGACTATCATTTTAGTAAACAGAATCACATATCTATTATACTATTAAAATATTATTTTATTATTATTATTTTTATTACTATTATTATCTTATTATTATTATCATTCTTATTACTATTATCATTATCATTATTACTATCATTAATTTACCCTTACTAACCTTAGTATCATTGATGTTATATTGATATCATCTTTATTATTTTACAACTTCATCTCCCCTGTGCCACCCTTTGCTTATGGTTGGTTGCCTTTGCTACTACCCCCACTGATTGGTTCAAACAATTATCATGACTGTGCCATCATTACCAGAGGGTGGTAATGAGGGCATTGGTGGAGTGGAACCAATTGGTGAGAGTGTAGCGAGGGAAACAAAAATGTAAAGATTTCCCCTTTTCTCTGTATTCAGTATTTGCCTTATTATCCTTAGTAACACAAATTTTATAAGTATTATTGATATCATCATTATTAAATTACAACTTCATCTCCCCTGTGCCCCCCTTTGCTGATGGTTTTCTGCCTTTGCTACTACCCCCACTGATTGGTTCAAACATTTATCCTGCCTGTACCATCATTACCAGAGGGTGGTCATGAGGGCATTGGTGGAGTGGAATCAATGGGTGAGGGTGTGGCAAGGGAAGAAAATATGTAAAGATTTCCCATTTTCTCTGTATTCAGTATTTACCTTATTATCCTTAGTATCACTAATTTTATAAGTATTATTGATATCATTATTATTATTTTACAACTTCATCTCCCCTGTGCCCCCCTTTGCTTATGGTTTGCTGCCTTTGCTACCACCCCCACTGTTTGGTTCAAACATGTATCCTGCCTGTGCCATCATTACCAGAGTAGTCATGAGGGCATTGGTGGAGCGAAACCAGTTAGTGAGAGTGTGGCGAGGGAAACAAAAAAGTAAAGATTTCCCCTTGCCTTTGTTACCCCCCTTTTCACATGTAAATGTGTTCAAGGAATGGAATATGCAAATGGCAAATTTCCTGTGTTGTAAACACAAAATATCACAGATATCTCCAGAGTAAACACAAGTACTCTTCTTTATGATTTTAAAATTTAGTATACATGAGTGCGAGAAAGAAACAGGAAAATGTGAGTGAATGTTGAATGAATGAATACAAAATCACATATGGTTACCAAATCAGTGAGATTGGAAAATCTGTGTTAATACAAATGCTTGTTTATTTTAAAATTTAAAAAAAAAAAGAGGAAAGGGAAAGAATGAATGAACCCTTACAATTAGGGAAAAAATAAGCAAGGAGAAAAAGATAACCAACTCCTTTTACTCCTACTATTATTGAACATTGCAGGTTGCAATTGTATGTATCTGCTATGCTATGTTAACACCATTCCTAAGATAATCATTTCAGCAAATGGAATCAAATGTTTTGAAAATGTGATCATTATCATAACTATTGCTATCATTGCTGTTATTATCATTGCTGTTATCACCCTTAGTAGGTTTATTTTTTGTCATTATTATTACTGATGTATTTGGTTTTACTTGCATTATTATTATTGTTATCATTATTAATATATAACCTCATCTTATTTTTTTTGTCATTATTACTGATGTATTTGGTTTTATTTGCATTATTATTATTGTTATCATTATTAATATATAACCTCATCTCCCATTTGCCTCCCCCTTCCCTTGCTCATGATTGTTGTTGCCTTTGCTGATACCCTCACTATTTGTTTCAAATATTTATCCTGCCTTTACCTTCATTACCAGAGAGTGGTGATGGGGGCATTGGTGTGGTGGGTCCAATTGGTGGGAGTGCAGCGAGGGAAACAAAAATGTAAAGATTTCCCATTTTTTTGGTATTCAGTATTTACCTTATTATCCTTAGTATCTTTAATTTTATAAGTATTATTGATATCACCATTAGTATTTTACAACTTCATCTCCCATGTGCCCCACTTTGCTTATGGTTTGTTGCCTTTGCTACTTCCCCCACTGGTTGGTTCAAACATTTATCCTGCCTGTACCATCATTACCAGATAGTCATGAGTGCATTGGTGGAGTGGTGGAACCAATTGGGGAGAGTGTGGTAAGGGAAACAAAAATGTAAAGATTTCTCCTCTTCTCTGTTTACCCCCCTTTCACATATAAATGTGTTCAAGGAATGAAATATGCAAATGGGCAATTTCCTACGTTGTAAACACAAAATATATCAGATATCTCCAGAGTAAACACAAGTACTCTTCTTTATGATATTATAATTTAGTATACATGAGTGCGAGAAAAAAACAGGAAAATGTGAGTGAATGTTGAATGAATGAATACAAAATCACATATGGTTACCAAACCAATGAGATTAGAAAAATTTGTGTAAATACAAATGCTTGTTTATATGTTTTTTACAAAAAAAAAAGAGGAAAGGGAAAAAATGAATGAACCCTTACAATTCAATCAATCAATCAATCATGTGACATGCCGGAAAGCGTGGGCGGTCATGACTCGCCATTTCACTCGATCACCAGTGTCGTGGATCATCTCATTACAATTAAGACACACACACACACAAAGAGAAGCAAGGAGAAAAAGAAAACCAACTCCTTTTACTCCTACTGTCATTCAACATTGCAGGTTGCAATTGCATGTACCTGCTATGCTAGGTTAACACCATTGCTAAGAAGCTCATTAGCAAATGGAATCACATGTTTAAAAATTCTATCATTATCATTACTATTATTATTATTGCTGTTTATTATCCTTAGCATGTTTTTATTTTTACCATTTATTATGATTGTCATCACTATTAATATATAACCTCATCCTTCATGTACCTCCCACCCCCCCCCCCCCCACTTGCTCATGGCTGTTGCCCTTGCTGATATCCTCACCAGTTAGTTTCAGACAGTTATCCTGCCTCTACCATCATTACCAGAGAGTGGTGATGAGGGCATTGGTGTGGTGGGTCTGATGGGTGAGAGTGTGGCAAGGGAAACAAAAATGGGAAGTTTTTTTTCTTTCTCCCTATCTACCCCCTTCACATGTAAATATGTTGAATGAATAAAATATGCACACGTCACATACATGCCCACATGCAATGCTCTGTAAATACACCTACACAAATACTAAATACACAGAACGCATGTAACAACACAAACATTATAAATGCAACGACTACCTTTTATGCCTTGTAAACCCGGATACTGTTACACCTCCCATTCCAACCATCTTGATACTGTTGTTTGTTTTGATGCTGTTGCCGCCCTCGCCGATTGGTTCAAACATTTTATACTGCCAGTTTCATCATTACCGATTGATGGTGATGGTATTGGTGGTTTTGGAGCCTACAGGAGAGGGGGGTGGCAGGGGAAATAAAAACGGTGCACTATCATCATGCGTTTGTTTTGTAAGGTTTACCCTACAACAAATTCATGTAGAAATGATAAAATGTATAAAATATTTGTATTTTTGCGCATATGTCACCTACACGTCCACATGCAACGCTCTGTAAAAACACAAACAATACACTTTGCAATGATTTTAACACTCAATAAAAGTTTAAAAAAAAAAAAAAAAAAAGATAAACGTGCACGCCCGCATGTAACGCTCTGTAAATACACGCACACAAATACTGAACACACAGGACGCATGTAACAACACTAACAATACAAATGCAAAGGTACTATCATTATCATGCTTCTTTATTGCCATTGTTACCTTTCTGCATCACTAATTTTATTATCATGGTTAGATTTCCTTTTAATTTTATGATCATTATTATTATTATTACAATCCCTCAGTTCCCCCTCTCCCCGTTTGTTTTGCTGTTGATGCTGCTGCCACCCTCACTGGTTGGTTCTAAACAGATTACTGCCATTATTATTATTACCGAAGGGGTGGAGATGGTATTGGTGGGTTTAGAGCCTTTTGGTGAGGGGGCAACAGGGGAAACCATCCATCCATCATCCATCATGTGCCATGCCAGTAAGCGTGGGCGGTCATGTTCTGCCATCTCACTCGATCACCAGAGTCGTGGATCAGTTCCGTGCTTCTGTCTCGACCATGCCACAGGGCCAAGCCATCCAGATACTTGCTTCTAGGTCTTCCCCTTGGTCTGTTCCCCTCGATCTTACCAGTTGTCACCAAGTTCTCCAAATCATTTCTTCTCATAACATGCCCCAAAAAATGTGACTGTCTACGTCTAATGTCTCTAATCAGTTTACGATCTTCATTTGTTTCTTGAAGGACTTGTTCATTGGTCTTTCTGGCTGTCCATGGTATTCTTTGCATTTTCCTCACAAACCACATTTCTACAGCCATCGGATGTTTTTCAGCCTGACTGCTCATTGTCCAAGCTTCACATCCATATAAAAGTACAGGTTCTATGTAGCATCTCAACACTCTTTTTCTCGTTTCAATTGACATCTTTTTATTGGTCAGTATGTTTTTCATCTGGCTAAAGGCTACTTTTACCATGGCGATTCTTGTTCTAATCTCTTCAAGCATCTCCAATCAGATGTTATTACTGTTCCGAGATAATTGTACCTATTCACTTGTTGAAGAATATTCCCATTTACTTGTATATTACATTGTGGTATTTCGTTCTTCCTAGTGACGACCATAATCTGTGTCTTTTTACAATTTAATTCTAACCCTTGTTGTTCACTGTGTGTAACAACCGCATCTACTAAATTTTGGAGGTCCTGTTCATTGTCTGCAATCAAGACTGTATCATCTGCATATCTAATATTATTGATGCATCGTCCCCCAATGTTGATTCCTTCCATATCTTCAATATTTCTGAAAATATTTTCACTGTACAGGGAAAACAGATCTGTAGACAATACACATCCCTGTCTCACACCTCTCTTAATAGGCTGATATTGGCTTACTTCATTATCAACTCTTATGGCAGCTTGTTGTTTCCAATATATGTTTTTTACAAGTCTAAGGTCTTTCCCATCAATTTGTAGATCTTCAAGCATCCTTATCATGTTGACATGTCTCACTTTATCGAAAGCCTTTGTGTAGTCAATAAAGCAAAGGTGTAGATCTTTGTTTACTTCTATAGAACGTTCGATTATGGTTCTCAGTATATACACAGCATTTACTGTACCCTTGCCTTCTACAAACCCACATTGTTCTTCTCCTATTTCAGATTGTATTTCCTCCTAACTCTTTGCGTGATAATTCTTAGCAAAATCTTCGTGATGTGACTCATTATACTAATTGTTCGATGTTGATCACATTCCAAGGCTCCTGATTGTGATCAACATCGAACAATTAGTATAATTAGTCACATCACGAAGATTTTGCTAACAAACACAGTAATACAAAATTTTTGGGTAACCCCTCTTTCATATGTAACTATGTCAATGAATAAATTGTACTAATATTGCACATATGTCACCTACATGCCCACATGCAACACGTTAATATTCGCACACAAATACTGAACACACAGGATGCATGTAACAACACTAACAGTACAAATGCATTTGTACTATTATTATCATCCTTTCTCATTGCGATTATTACCTATTGCATTACCATTTCTATTATTAAGGTTTATCTCTATTAATTTTATTTTCCTTATTGTTTTTATCTCCTTGATTATCACTATTATTATCATACCCCCTTCTCTCCACTGTTTACTGTCGTTGCTGACACTGCCGCTGCCCTCACTGGTTGGTACAAACATTTTACTGCCACTGTCATCACTACCAAAGAGGGGGTGATGATATTGGTTGGTTTGGAGCCGATCGGGACGGTGGTGACAGGGGAAACAAACATAGTAAAATAAAAAAAATTGGATTACCCTCATTTCACAGGCAAATATGCCAAATGAATAAATTGTTGGAGTATTACACATTTGTCACCTACTCGCTCACATGCAACACTCTGTAAATACACGCACACAAACACTGAACACACAGGACTCGTGTAACAACATGAACAAAACAAATGCAATCACTACCCTCTGTGCAGTGTAAACTAGTATTCCCACCATACTGCTGCTGTTGTTGTTTGACACTGCTGCTGCCCTCGCTGGTCGGTTCAAACAAGCTTCCTGTCTATGTCATCATTACCTAAGATTGGTGGGGTTGGAACCAATAGGTGAGGGTGGTGGCAGGTGAAAAAATAATAGAACAATTTGTTCGTTGTTGATTGTTTTTCTTCTCCTTTACAACCATTTCAAATGTAAAAATGTTTCAATGAATAAAATGTTGTAATATTGCGCATATGTCACCTACACGTCCACATGTAATGCTCTGTAAAAACACACAATACATTGCAACAATTTTAACACTCAATAAAAGTTTTAAAATAAAAAAAATAAGATCGAAGTGCAGTATTGCCTTTACTGCACTTGGTCTGGCCAGGGGCCTCGCTGATCTTCAAACTTCATACATCCTCACTGTAGGTGTGGGTTTGATTACCCCCTTTGTTGGCAAAGGCTAATAGTAGGATCAGGGGCCCATTCCCCTCACGTCGGCCTAACCCATGCGCGCATACACACACACACACACACACACACACACACACATGGTCATTTAAAAAAAATTATTTCGTAAATAATGTACTTTTTAATACTGTTTGACCTTTTTACACTCCCAAAACTGGAATCTTGCCAGTCGCCCCTGGAGACACTCTTCTGCCACCTATGAACTGGAAGTACAGTAGACAAGAAGTACAATAGACCTTAAGAGACATCGGAAGTACCAAAAACTCCGCAAATTTTGACACATCTGGAGTCGATTTATGACGTCTCAGATCTGGAGGTAAACTTTTTATATGGTAAAATATGACATCACCTTGCTGGAAGGACTCCAGATTTGCGGTCCCATTACCACCTGATATACTATTGTATCTTACTACTTTACCTGGCAGGGGAGAGAGGAAGGGTACTGAGTCTGAGGAATTAATGCCACTTGGCTAGTGCAGTCACTGTGAACTGTGAAGAGTTGAATTAGAGTTTTCTTTTTGCCCCTGACAGAAACAAAATCCACACATTATCAAAGATTCTAATCTGGATCTCCTGAACGAGAATCTGGCAATCTAGCCCCTCGGCCAGCGGCTTCTCAGATATGTATAAATAGTGCTAGAGTTTATACCCAAGAACAGATGGGCAGATATGTAAGATATACTTGATGGCTGATGCCATTATGGCATTGTTTATATGAGGACTTGTGTGTAGCTGTCTGAACTAAAAATCCACCTCAGGCAGTCTTTCTAACGTGTGCCATTTGTTTTCACAGTTTCAGATTGAGTATCGCTGAAGGTGCTGTAGTTTTCATAATCCAAATTGACAAGCCAAACCCAGGGCATACTTCCTGGTGACAAATTTAGAAATTTGGAGCTAGAAGGAGCAGAGCCAGATAACTCTAATGTTAAGTTGTCATACTTACAGACCATCAGCAGTACACCATACTAAGATTACACTTTGTCATGTGATACTAAATTACATGCCATCCAATAGATGTATATTAACAACACTCCACATCTTGGATTTATTTCTATGTTAAGTGACAGTGAATGTCCATTTTACTTAAGTAAAGTAAACATCTTGTTAGCATATAAACTGCCAGGATCTCCATGGTTGTGGGGCCTCCAAACTCTGCCTCTTTATCCCAACAGTGGGAAAGTTAAGCATTTTAGATATAGGTTCTCAGACTGGGATTTCCTGGTTATACTGTCTGTTTAGAAGATTATTTTCTTTGCCACAGGAAGTCTTCTGACAACATTCTGTTCTAAGTTTTCAGCATACATCTTCTAAACTGGAAACTTTGTGGGAACACTTTATTTTATTTTCACTCGTTCATTAGTCATAGTGATCATTCTGTGTCTGTGACCAACCCACAACACACAAATTGATACATGCCATTGAAGATTGCAAGATGTGGACAAGCATATTCGCCTACGCCAGTCGGCAAATTTGAGTTTTTATATTCGCTCGCTCGCTTTGAACCCAAGCGGAGACCATCACATGCTACTACTTTTAGTGCACTGTGCTGATTTTGGTATGTGGAATAGCTTTCCCTATTCCCTCACCATCAGGCGAACCCACTCTGACTTCAGAGGCACTTGTAATTTACATCTCCAAGTTAAGGATCCTAAATGATCAGTGAATATGGTTGAACCCTCTACCTCGGCAACAGCAAACTGGATGTTAAAGAGTGAATGCTCTTATCTATTCCAGCAATGTTGATCTCCGACAAGGCTGATGATGATGACTATGCCATTGTAGTGGAGTTGCCAGATGTACATGACTTCCCTTACCGTGTGAGGCTGATCCTATAGAACACACATTTACATTGTAGTGGAGTTGCCAGATGTACATGACTTCCCTTATCGTGTGAGGCTGATCTGAACAATAAGGCACATCTCTTCCATGACAAATACAGTACAACAGTTGACAATGTGGAGCAATAAGGCACATCTATTCCATGACATTTAGGAAGCAAAATGACATCTACAGGGGACTCAACGCCAGAAATATTATCTAGAATTGCACAGGCATCTGGTGCCGTCAATAAACTGTCAAACATCTGGAAGTCAAAGGCACTCAGCAAACATACGAAACTTAAAATCTTCAACTCTTGTGTGATTCCAGTGCTAACGTATGGATGTGAGAGTTGGAAATCAATGGTAGCCTTAGATTTAAAAAAAAATTAGACAATTTTGAGAACACACTCTTCTAAAAGAATTCTAAACCTCCACTGGACAGATTTCAGAAACAATACGCAAATACGACAAGAGACTAAGCAAGATATTGTATCAAATTTTATAAGAAAACGCCGTTGGAACTACATCGGCCATGTACTCAGAATGGACAAGCCAAGACTCCTCAACAAAGCCCTCATATGGTCACCTATAGGGAAAATAAAACGGAGAAGACCAAGAGAGACCCTGCGTAGAACCATCATCAGAGAAGGCTCATTCAACGGCCAAGTGAACATCCAGGATCTACAACGGGTAGCAGCGAACCGTCAGACATGGAGAGCCATGACTTCTGCCCTATGCGCCGCCTTAGGCTCAAGAGGAAAGACTAACTAACTAATTCGATGACAAATACAGTACAGCAGTTGACAATGCGGAGCAGTAAGGCACATCTATTCCATGACAAATACAATACAACAGTTGACAATGCGGAGCAATAAGGCACATCTATTCCATGACAAATACAGTAGAACAGTTGACAATGTGGAGCAATAAGGCACATCTATTCCATGACAAATACAGTACAACAGTTGACAATGTGGAGCAATAAGGCACATCTATTCCATGACAAATACAGTACAACAGTTGACAATGTGGAGCAATAAGGCACATCTATTCCATGACAAATACAGTACAACAGTTGACAATGTGGAGCAATAAGGCACATCTATTCCATGACAAATACAGTACAACAGTTGACAATGTGGAGCAATAAGGTACATCTATTCCATGACAGATACAGTACAACAGTTGACAATGTGGAGCAATACGGCACATCTATTCCATGACAAATACAGTACAACAGTTGACAATGAGGAGCAATAAGGCACATCTATTCCGTGACAAATACAGTACAACAGTTGACAATGTGGAGCAATAAGGAAAATCTATTCCATGACAAATACAGTACAACAGTTGACAGTGTGGAGCAATAAGGCACATCTATTCCATGACAAATACAGTACAACAGTTGACAATATGGAGCACTAAGGCACATCTATTCCATGACAAATACAGTACAACAGTTGACAATGTGGAGCAATAAGGCACATCTATTCCATGACAAATACAGTACAACAGTTGACAATGTGGAGCAATAAGGCACATCTATTCCATGACAAATACAGTACAACAGTTGACAATGTGGAGCAATAAGGCACATCTATTCCATGACAAATACAGTACAACAGTTGACAATGTGTAACAATAAGGCACATCTATTCCATGACAAATACAGTACAACAGTTGACAGTGTGGAGCAATAAGGCACATCTATCTATTCCATGACAAATACAGTACAACAGTTGACAATGTGGAGCAATAAGGCACATCTATTCCATGACAAATACAGTACAACAGTTGACAATATGGAGCACTAAGGCACATCTATTCCATGACAAATACAGTACAACAGTTGACAATGTGGAGCAATAAGGTACATCTATTCCATGACAGATACAGTACAACAGTTGACAATGTGGAGCAATAAGGCACATCTATTCCATGACAAATACAGTACAACAGTTGACAATGTGGAGCAATAAGGCACATCTATTCCGTGACAAATACAGTACAACAGTTGACAATGTGGAGCAATAAGGCACATCTATTCCATGACAAATACAGTACAACAGTTGACAGTGTGGAGCAATAAGGCACATCTATTCCATGACAAATACAGTACAACAGTTGACAATGTGGAGCAATAAGGCACATCTATTCCATGACAAATACAGTACAACAGTTGACAATATGGAGCACTAAGGCACATCTATTCCATGACAAATACAGTACAACAATTGACAATGTGGAGCAATAAGGCACATCTATTCCATGACAAATACAGTACAACAATTGACAATGTGGAGCAATAAGGCACATCTATTCCATGACAAATACAGTACAACAGTTGACAATGTGTAACAATAAGGCACATCTATTCCATGACAAATACAGTACAACAGTTGACAGTGTGGAGCAATAAGGCACATCTATTCCATGACAAATGCAGTACAACAGTTGACAATGTGGAGCAATAAGGCACATCTATTCCATGACAAATACAGTACAACAGTTGACAATATGGAGCACTAAGGCACATCTATTCCATGACAAATACAGTACAACAGTTGACAATGTGGAGCAATAAGGTACATCTATTCCATGACAAATACAGTACAACAGTTGACAATGTGGAGCAATAAGGCACATCTATTCCATGACAAATACAGTACAACAGTTGACAATGTGGAGCAATAAGGCACATCTATTCCGTGACAAATACAGTACAACAGTTGACAATGTGGAGCAATAAGGCACATCTATTCCATGACAAATACAGTACAACAGTTGACAGTGTGGAGCAATAAGGCACATATATTCCATGACAAATACAGTACAAGAGTTGACAATGTGGAGCAATAAGGCACATCTATTCCATGACAAATACAGTACAACAGTTGACAATATGGAGCACTAAGTCACATCTTTTCCATGACAAATACAGTACAACAGTTGACAATGTGGAGCAATAAGGCACATCTATTCCATGACAAATACAGTACAACAGTTGACAATGTGGAGCAATAAGGCACATCTATTCCATGACAAATACAGTACAACAGTTGACAATGTGGAGCAATAAGGCACATCTATTCCATGACAAATACGGTACAACAGTTGACAATGTGTAACAATAAGGCACATCTATTCCATGACAAATACAGTACAACAGTTGACAGTGTGGAGCAATAAGGCACATCTATTCCATGACAAATACAGTACAACAGTTGACAATGTGGAGCAATAAGGCACATCTATTCCATGACAAATACAGTACAACAGTTGACAATTTGTAACAATAAGTCACATCTATTCCATGACAAATACAGTACAACAGTTGACAATGTGGAGCAATAAGGCACATCTATTCCATGACAAATACAGTACAACAGTTGACAATGTGGAGCAATAAGGCACATCTATTCCATGACAAATACAGTACAACAGTTGACAATGTGTAACAATAAGGCACATCTATTCCATAACAAATACAGTACAACAGTTGACAATGTGTAACAATAAGGCACATCTATTCCATGACAAATACAGTACAACAGTTGACAATGTGTAACAATAAGGCACATCTTTTCCATGACAAATACAGTACAACAGTTGACAATGTGGAGCAATAAGGCACATCTATTCCATGACAAATACAGTACAACAGTTGACAATGTGGAGCAATAAGGCACATCTATTCCATGACAAATACAGTACAACAGTTGACAATGTGGAGCAATAAGGCACATCTATTCCATGACAAATACAGTACAACAGTTGACAATGTGGAGCAATAAGGCACATCTATTCCGTGACAAATACAGTACAACAGTTGACAATGTGGAGCAATAAGGCACATCTATTCCATGACAAATACAGTACAACAGTTGACAGTGTGGAGCAATAAGGCACATATATTCCATGACAAATACAGTACAAGAGTTGACAATGTGGAGCAATAAGGCACATCTATTCCATGACAAATACAGTACAACAGTTGACAATATGGAGCACTAAGTCACATCTATTCCATGACAAATACAGTACAACAGTTGACAATGTGGAGCAATAAGGCACATCTATTCCATGACAAATACAGTACAACAGTTGACAATGTGGAGCAATAAGGCACATCTATTCCATGACAAATACAGTACAACAGTTGACAATGTGGAGCAATAAGGCACATCTATTCCATGACAAATACGGTACAACAGTTGACAATGTGTAACAATAAGGCACATCTATTCCATGACAAATACAGTACAACAGTTGACAGTGTGGAGCAATAAGGCACATCTATTCCATGACAAATACAGTACAACAGTTGACAATGTGGAGCAATAAGGCACATCTATTCCATGACAAATACAGTACAACAGTTGACAATTTGTAACAATAAGTCACATCTATTCCATGACAAATACAGTACAACAGTTGACAATGTGGAGCAATAAGGCACATCTATTCCATGACAAATACAGTACAACAGTTGACAATGTGGAGCAATAAGGCACATCTATTCCATGACAAATACAGTACAACAGTTGACAATGTGTAACAATAAGGCACATCTATTCCATAACAAATACAGTACAACAGTTGACAATGTGTAACAATAAGGCACATCTATTCCATGACAAATACAGTACAACAGTTGACAATGTGTAACAATAAGGCACATCTTTTCCATGACAAATACAGTACAACAGTTGACAATGTGGAGCAATAAGGCACATCTATTCCATGACAAATACAGTACAACAGTTGACAATGTGGAGCAATAAGGCACATCTATTCCGTGACAAATACAGTACAACAGTTGACAATGTGGAGCAATAAGGCACATCTATTCCATGACAAATACAGTACAACAGTTGACAGTGTGGAGCAATAAGGCACATCTATTCCATGACAAATACAGTACAACAGTTGACAATGTGGAGCAATAAGGCACATCTATTCCATGACAAATACAGTACAACAGTTGACAATATGGAGCACTAAGGCACATCTATTCCATGACAAATACAGTACAACAATTGACAATGTGGAGCAATAAGGCACATCTATTCCATGACAAATACAGTACAACAATTGACAATGTGGAGCAATAAGGCACATCTATTCCATGACAAATACAGTACAACAGTTGACAATGTGTAACAATAAGGCACATCTATTCCATGACAAATACAGTACAACAGTTGACAGTGTGGAGCAATAAGGCACATCTATTCCATGACAAATGCAGTACAACAGTTGACAATGTGGAGCAATAAGGCACATCTATTCCATGACAAATACAGTACAACAGTTGACAATATGGAGCACTAAGGCACATCTATTCCATGACAAATACAGTACAACAGTTGACAATGTGGAGCAATAAGGTACATCTATTCCATGACAAATACAGTACAACAGTTGACAATGTGGAGCAATAAGGCACATCTATTCCATGACAAATACAGTACAACAGTTGACAATGTGGAGCAATAAGGCACATCTATTCCGTGACAAATACAGTACAACAGTTGACAATGTGGAGCAATAAGGCACATCTATTCCATGACAAATACAGTACAACAGTTGACAGTGTGGAGCAATAAGGCACATATATTCCATGACAAATACAGTACAAGAGTTGACAATGTGGAGCAATAAGGCACATCTATTCCATGACAAATACAGTACAACAGTTGACAATATGGAGCACTAAGTCACATCTATTCCATGACAAATACAGTACAACAGTTGACAATGTGGAGCAATAAGGCACATCTATTCCATGACAAATACAGTACAACAGTTGACAATGTGGAGCAATAAGGCACATCTATTCCATGACAAATACAGTACAACAGTTGACAATGTGGAGCAATAAGGCACATCTATTCCATGACAAATACGGTACAACAGTTGACAATGTGTAACAATAAGGCACATCTATTCCATGACAAATACAGTACAACAGTTGACAGTGTGGAGCAATAAGGCACATCTATTCCATGACAAATACAGTACAACAGTTGACAATGTGGAGCAATAAGGCACATCTATTCCATGACAAATACAGTACAACAGTTGACAATTTGTAACAATAAGTCACATCTATTCCATGACAAATACAGTACAACAGTTGACAATGTGGAGCAATAAGGCACATCTATTCCATGACAAATACAGTACAACAGTTGACAATGTGGAGCAATAAGGCACATCTATTCCATGACAAATACAGTACAACAGTTGACAATGTGTAACAATAAGGCACATCTATTCCATAACAAATACAGTACAACAGTTGACAATGTGTAACAATAAGGCACATCTATTCCATGACAAATACAGTACAACAGTTGACAATGTGTAACAATAAGGCACATCTTTTCCATGACAAATACAGTACAACAGTTGACAATGTGGAGCAATAAGGCACATCTATTCCATGACAAATACAGTACAACAGTTGACAATGGGGAGCAATAAGGCACATCTATTCCATGACAAATACAGTACAACAGTTGACAATGTGGAGCAATAAGGCACATCTATCCCATGACAAATACAGTACAACAGTTGACAATGTGGAGCAATAAGGCACATCTATTCCATGACAAATACAGTACAACAGTTGACAATGTGTAATAATAAAGCACATCTATTCCATGACACATACAGTACAACAGTTGACAATGTGGAGCAATAAGGCACATCTATTCCATGACAAATATAGTACAACAGTTGACAATGTGGAGCAATAAGGCACATCTATTCTATGACAAATACAGTACAACAGTTGACAATGTGGAGCAATAAAGCACATCTATTCCATGACAAATATAGTACAACAGTTGACAATGTGGAGCAATAAGGCACATCTATTCCATGACAAATACAGTACAACAGTTGACAATGTGGAGCAATAAGGCACATCTATTCCATGACAAATACAGTACAACAGTTGACAATGTGGAGCAATAAAGCACATCTATTCCATGACAAATACAGTACAACAGTTGACAATGTGGAGCAATAAGGCACATCTATTCCATGACAAATACAGTACAACAGTTGACAATGTGGAGCAATAAGGCACATCTATTCCATGACAAATACAGTACAACAGTTGACAATGTGGAGCAATAAAGCACATCTATTCCATGACAAATACAGTACAACAGTTGACAATGTGGAGCAATAAGGCACATCTATTCCATGACAAATACGGTACAACAGTTGACAATGTGGAGCACTAAGGCACATCTATTCCATAAAAAATACAGTACATCAGTTGACAATGTGGAGCAATAAGGCACATCTATTCCATGAAAAATACAGTACAACAGTTGACAATGTGGAGCAATAAGGCACATCTATTCCATGACAAATACAGTACAACAGTTGACAATGTGGAGCAATAAGGCACATCTATTCCATGACAAATACAGTACAACAGTTGACAATGTGGAGCAATAAGGTACATCTATTCCATGACAGATACAGTACAACAGTTGACAATGTGGAGCAATAAGGCACATCTATTCCATGACAAATACAGTACAACAGTTGACAATGTGGAGCAATAAGGCACATCTATTTCATGACAAATACAGTACAACAGTTGACAATGTGGAGCAATAAGGCACATCTATTCCATGACAAATACGTTACAACAGTTGACAATGTGTAACAATAAGGCACATCTATTCCATGACAAATACAGTACAACAGTTGACAGTGTGGAGCAATAAGGCACATCTATTCCATGACAAATACAGTACAACAGTTGACAATGTGGAGCAATAAGGCACATCAATTCCATGACAAATACAGTACAACAGTTGACAATGTGGAGCAATAAGGCACATCTATTCCATGACAAATACAGTACAACAGTTGACAATTTGTAACAATAAGTCACATCTATTCCATGACAAATACAGTACAACAGTTGACAATGTGGAGCAATAAGGCACATCTATTCCATGACAAATACAGTACAACAGTTGACAATGTGGAGCAATAAGGCACATCTATTCCATGACAAATAAAGTACAACAGTTGACAATGTGGAGCAATAAGGCACATCTATTCCATGACAAATACGGTACAACAGTTGACAATGTGTAACAATAAGGCACATCTATTCCATGACAAATACAGTACAACAGTTGACAGTGTGGAGCAATAAGGCACATCTATTCCATGACAAATACAGTACAACAGTTGACAATGTGGAGCAATAAGGCACATCTATTCCATGACAAATACAGTACAACAGTTGACAATTTGTAACAATAAGTCACATCTATTCCATGACAAATACAGTACAACAGTTGACAATGTGGAGCAATAAGGCACATCTATTCCATGACAAATACAGTACAAGAGTTGACAATGTGGAGCAATAAGGCACATCTATTCCATGACAAATACAGTACAACAGTTGACAATGTGTAACAATAAGGCACATCTATTCCATAACAAATACAGTACAACAGTTGACAATGTGTAACAATAAGGCACATCTATTCCATGACAAATACAGTACAACAGTTGACAATGTGTAACAATAAGGCACATCTTTTCCATGACAAATACAGTACAACAGTTGACAATGTGGAGCAATAAGGCACATCTATTCCATGACAAATACATTACAACAGTTGACAATGTGGAGCAATAAGGCACATCTATTCCATGACAAATACAGTACAACAGTTGACAATGTGGAGCAATAAGGCACATCTATTCCATGACAAATACAGTACAACAGTTGACAATGTGGAGCAATAAGGCACATCTATTCCATGACAAATACAGTACAACAGTTGACAATGTGTAATAATAAAGCACATCTATTCCATGACAAATACAGTACAACAGTTGACAATGTGGAGCAATAAGGCACATCTATTCCATGACAAATATAGTACAACAGTTGACAATGTGGAGCAATAAGGCACATCTATTCTATGACAAATACAGTACAACAGTTGACAATGTGGAGCAATAAAGCACATCTATTCCATGACAAATACAGTACAACAGTTGACAATGTGGAGCAATAAGGCACATCTATTCCATGACAAATACAGTACAACAGTTGACAATGTGGAGCAATAAGGCACATCTATTCCATGACAAATACAATACAACAGTTGACAATATGGAGCAATAAAGCACATCTATTCCATGACAAATACAGTACAACAGTTGACAATGTGGAGCAATAAGGCACATCTATTCCATGACAAATACGGTACAACAGTTGACAATGTGGAGCACTAAGGCACATCTATTCCATAAAAAATACAGTATAACAGTTGACAATATGGAGCAATAAGGCACATCTATTCCATGAAAAATACAGTACAACAGTTGACAATGTGGAGCAATAAGGCACATCTATTCCATGACAAATACAGTACAACAGTTGACAATGTGGAGCAATAAGGCACATCTATTCCATGACAAATACAGTACAACAGTTGACAATGTGGAGCAATAAGGTACATCTATTCCATGACAGATACAGTACAACAGTTGACAATGTGGAGCAATAAGGCACATCTATTCCATGACAAATACAGTACAACAGTTGACAATGTGGAGCAATAAGGCACATCTATTCCGTGACAAATACAGTACAACAGTTGACAATGTGGAGCAATAAGGCACATCTATTCCATGACAAATACAGTACAACAGTTGAAAGTGTGGAGCAATAAGGCACATCTATTCCATGACAAATACAGTACAACAGTTGACAATGTGGAGCAATAAGGCACATCTATTCCATGACAAATACAGTACAACAGTTGACAATATGGAGCACTAAGGCACATCTATTCCATGACAAATACAGTACAACAATTGACAATGTGGAGCAATAAGGCACATCTATTCCATGACAAATACAGTACAACAATTGACAATGTGGAGCAATAAGGCACATCTTTTCCATGACAAATACAGTACAACAGTTGACAATGTGGAGCAATAAGGCACATCTATTCCATGACAAATACAGTACAACAGTTGACAATGTGGAGCAATAAGGCACATCTATTCCATGACAAATACAGTACAACAGTTGACAATGTGGAGCAATAAGGCACATCTATTCCATGACAAATACAGTACAACAGTTGACAATGTGGAGCAATAAGGCACATCTATTCCATGACAAATACAGTACAACAGTTGACAATGTGTAACAATAAGGCACATCTATTCCATGACAAATACAGTACAACAGTTGACAGTGTGGAGCAATAAGGCACATCTATCTATTCCATGACAAATACAGTACAACAGTTGACAATGTGGAGCAATAAGGCACATCTATTCCATGACAAATACAGTACAACAGTTGACAATATGGAGCACTAAGGCACATCTATTCCATGACAAATACAGTACAACAGTTGACAATGTGGAGCAATAAGGTACATCTATTCCATGACAGATACAGTACAACAGTTGACAATGTGGAGCAATAAGGCACATCTATTCCATGACAAATACAGTACAACAGTTGACAATGTGGAGCAATAAGGCACATCTATTCCGTGACAAATACAGTACAACAGTTGACAATGTGGAGCAATAAGGCACATCTATTCCATGACAAATACAGTACAACAGTTGACAGTGTGGAGCAATAAGGCACATCTATTCCATGACAAATACAGTACAACAGTTGACAATGTGGAGCAATAAGGCACATCTATTCCATGACAAATACAGTACAACAGTTGACAATATGGAGCACTAAGGCACATCTATTCCATGACAAATACAGTACAACAATTGACAATGTGGAGCAATAAGGCACATCTATTCCATGACAAATACAGTACAACAATTGACAATGTGGAGCAATAAGGCACATCTATTCCATGACAAATACAGTACAACAGTTGACAATGTGGAGCAATAAGGCACATCTATTCCATGACAAATACAGTACAACAGTTAACAATGTGTAACAATAAGGCACATCTATTCCATGACAAATACAGTACAACAGTTGACAGTGTGGAGCAATAAGGCACATCTATTCCATGACAAATGCAGTACAACAGTTGACAATGTGGAGCAATAAGGCACATCTATTCCATGACAAATACAGTACAACAGTTGACAATGTGGAGCACTAAGGCACATCTATTCCATGACAAATACAGTACAACAGTTGACAATGTGGAGCAATAAGGTACATCTATTCCATGACAAATACAGTACAACAGTTGACAATGTGGAGCAATAAGGCACATCTATTCCATGACAAATACAGTACAACAGTTGACAATGTGGAGCAATAAGGCACATCTATTCCGTGACAAATACAGTACAACAGTTGACAATGTGGAGCAATAAGGCACATCTATTCCATGACAAATACAGTACAACAGTTGACAGTGTGGAGCAATAAGGCACATATATTCCATGACAAATACAGTACAAGAGTTGACAATGTGGAGCAATAAGGCACATCTATTCCATGACAAATACAGTACAACAGTTGACAATATGGAGCACTAAGTCACATCTATTCCATGACAAATACAGTACAACAGTTGACAATGTGGAGCAATAAGGCACATCTATTCCATGACAAATACAGTACAACAGTTGACAATGTGGAGCAATAAGGCACATCTATTCCATGACAAATACAGTACAACAGTTGACAATGTGGAGCAATAAGGCACATCTATTCCATGACAAATACGGTACAACAGTTGACAATGTGTAACAATAAGGCACATCTATTCCATGACAAATACAGTACAACAGTTGACAGTGTGGAGCAATAAGGCACATCTATTCCATGACAAATACAGTACAACAGTTGACAATGTGGAGCAATAAGGCACATCTATTCCATGACAAATACAGTACAACAGTTGACAATTTGTAACAATAAGTCACATCTATTCCATGACAAATACAGTACAACAGTTGACAATGTGGAGCAATAAGGCACATCTATTCCATGACAAATACAGTACAACAGTTGACAATGTGGAGCAATAAGGCACATCTATTCCATGACAAATACAGTACAACAGTTGACAATGTGTAACAATAAGGCACATCTATTCCATAACAAATACAGTACAACAGTTGACAATGTGTAACAATAAGGCACATCTATTCCATGACAAATACAGTACAACAGTTGACAATGTGTAACAATAAGGCACATCTTTTCCATGACAAATACAGTACAACAGTTGACAATGTGGAGCAATAAGGCACATCTATTCCATGACAAATACAGTACAACAGTTGACAATGTGGAGCAATAAGGCACATCTATTCCATGACAAATACAGTACAACAGTTGACAATGTGGAGCAATAAGGCACATCTATCCCATGACAAATACAGTACAACAGTTGACAATGTGGAGCAATAAGGCACATCTATCCCATGACAAATACAGTACAACAGTTGACAATGTGGAGCAATAAGGCACATCTATTCCATGACAAATACAGTACAACAGTTGACAATGTGTAATAATAAAGCACATCTATTCCATGACAAATACAGTACAACAGTTGACAATGTGGAGCAATAAGGCACATCTATTCCATGACAAATATAGTACAACAGTTGACAATGTGGAGCAATAAGGCACATCTATTCTATGACAAATACAGTACAACAGTTGACAATGTGGAGCAATAAAGCACATCTATTCCATGACAAATATAGTACAACAGTTGACAATGTGGAGCAATAAGGCACATCTATTCCATGACAAATACAGTACAACAGTTGACAATGTGGAGCAATAAGGCACATCTATTCCATGACAAATACAGTACAACAGTTGACAATGTGGAGCAATAAAGCACATCTATTCCATGACAAATACAGTACAACAGTTGACAATGTGGAGCAATAAGGCACATCTATTCCATGACAAATACAGTACAACAGTTGACAATGTGGAGCAATAAGGCACATCTATTCCATGACAAATACAGTACAACAGTTGACAATGTGGAGCAATAAAGCACATCTATTCCATGACAAATACAGTACAACAGTTGACAATGTGGAGCAATAAGGCACATCTATTCCATGACAAATACGGTACAACAGTTGACAATGTGGAGCACTAAGGCACATCTATTCCATAAAAAATACAGTACAACAGTTGACAATGTGGAGCAATAAGGCACATCTATTCCATGACAAATACAGTACAACAGTTGACAATGTGGAGCAATAAGGCACATCTATTCCATGACAAATACAGTACAACAGTTGACAATGTGGAGCAATAAGGCACATCTATTCCATGACAAATACAGTACAACAGTTGACAATGTGGAGCAATAAGGTACATCTATTCCATGACAGATACAGTACAACAGTTGACAATGTGGAGCAATAAGGCACATCTATTCCATGACAAATACAGTACAACAGTTGACAATGTGGAGCAATAAGGCACATCTATTTCATGACAAATACAGTACAACAGTTGACAATGTGGAGCAATAAGGCACATCTATTCCATGACAAATACGTTACAACAGTTGACAATGTGTAACAATAAGGCACATCTATTCCATGACAAATACAGTACAACAGTTGACAGTGTGGAGCAATAAGGCACATCTATTCCATGACAAATACAGTACAACAGTTGACAATGTGGAGCAATAAGGCACATCAATTCCATGACAAATACAGTACAACAGTTGACAATGTGGAGCAATAAGGCACATCTATTCCATGACAAATACAGTACAACAGTTGACAATTTGTAACAATAAGTCACATCTATTCCATGACAAATACAGTACAACAGTTGACAATGTGGAGCAATAAGGCACATCTATTCCATGACAAATACAGTACAACAGTTGACAATGTGGAGCAATAAGGCACATCTATTCCATGACAAATAAAGTACAACAGTTGACAATGTGGAGCAATAAGGCACATCTATTCCATGACAAATACGGTACAACAGTTGACAATGTGTAACAATAAGGCACATCTATTCCATGACAAATACAGTACAACAGTTGACAGTGTGGAGCAATAAGGCACATCTATTCCATGACAAATACAGTACAACAGTTGACAATGTGGAGCAATAAGGCACATCTATTCCATGACAAATACAGTACAACAGTTGACAATTTGTAACAATAAGTCACATCTATTCCATGACAAATACAGTACAACAGTTGACAATGTGGAGCAATAAGGCACATCTATTCCATGACAAATACAGTACAACAGTTGACAATGTGGAGCAATAAGGCACATCTATTCCATGACAAATACAGTACAACAGTTGACAATGTGTAACAATAAGGCACATCTATTCCATAACAAATACAGTACAACAGTTGACAATGTGTAACAATAAGGCACATCTATTCCATGACAAATACAGTACAACAGTTGACAATGTGTAACAATAAGGCACATCTTTTCCATGACAAATACAGTACAACAGTTGACAATGTGGAGCAATAAGGCACATCTATTCCATGACAAATACATTACAACAGTTGACAATGTGGAGCAATAAGGCACATCTATTCCATGACAAATACAGTACAACAGTTGACAATGTGGAGCAATAAATCACATCTATTCCATGACAAATACAGTACAACAGTTGACAATGTGGAGCAATAAGGCACATCTATTCCATGACAAATACAGTACAACAGTTGACAATGTGTAATAATAAAGCACATCTATTCCATGACAAATACAGTACAACAGTTGACAATGTGGAGCAATAAGGCACATCTATTCCATGACAAATATAGTACAACAGTTGACAATGTGGAGCAATAAGGCACATCTATTCTATGACAAATACAGTACAACAGTTGACAATGTGGAGCAATAAAGCACATCTATTCCATGACAAATACAGTACAACAGTTGACAATGTGGAGCAATAAGGCACATCTATTCCATGACAAATACAGTACAACAGTTGACAATGTGGAGCAATAAGGCACATCTATTCCATGACAAATACAATACAACAGTTGACAATGTGGAGCAATAAAGCACATCTATTCCATGACAAATACAGTACAACAGTTGACAATGTGGAGCAATAAGGCACATCTATTCCATGACAAATACGGTACAACAGTTGACAATGTGGAGCACTAAGGCACATCTATTCCATAAAAAATACAGTACAACAGTTGACAATATGGAGCAATAAGGCACATCTATTCCATGAAAAATACAGTACAACAGTTGACAATGTGGAGCAATAAGGCACATCTATTCCATGACAAATACAGTACAACAGTTGACAATGTGGAGCAATAAGGCACATCTATTCCATGACAAATACAGTACAACAGTTGACAATGTGGAGCAATAAGGTACATCTATTCCATGACAGATACAGTACAACAGTTGACAATGTGGAGCAATAAGGCACATCTATTCCATGACAAATACAGTACAACAGTTGACAATGTGGAGCAATAAGGCACATCTATTCCGTGACAAATACAGTACAACAGTTGACAATGTGGAGCAATAAGGCACATCTATTCCATGACAAATACAGTACAACAGTTGAAAGTGTGGAGCAATAAGGCACATCTATTCCATGACAAATACAGTACAACAGTTGACAATGTGGAGCAATAAGGCACATCTATTCCATGACAAATACAGTACAACAGTTGACAATATGGAGCACTAAGGCACATCTATTCCATGACAAATACAGTACAACAATTGACAATGTGGAGCAATAAGGCACATCTATTCCATGACAAATACAGTACAACAATTGACAATGTGGAGCAATAAGGCACATCTTTTCCATGACAAATACAGTACAACAGTTGACAATGTGGAGCAATAAGGCACATCTATTCCATGACAAATACAGTACAACAGTTGACAATGTGGAGCAATAAGGCACATCTATTCCATGACAAATACAGTACAACAGTTGACAATGTGGAGCAATAAGGCACATCTATTCCATGACAAATAAAGTACAACAGTTGACAATGTGGAGCAATAAGGCACATCTATTCCATGACAAATCCGCTACAACAGTTGACAATGTGTAACAATAAGGCACATCTATTCCATGACAAATACAGTACAACAATTGACAATGTGGAGCAATAAGGCACATCTATTCCATGACAAATACAGTACAACAGTTGACAATGTGGAGCAATAAGGTACATCTATTCCATGACAGATACAGTACAACAGTTGACAATGTGGAGCAATAAGGCACATCTATTCCATGACAAATACAGTACAACAGTTGACAATGTGGAGCAATAAGGCACATCTATTCCGTGACAAATACAGTACAACAGTTGACAATGTGGAGCAATAAGGCACATCTATTCCATGACAAATACAGTACAACAGTTGACAGTGTGGAGCAATAAGGCACATCTATTCCATGACAAATACAGTACAACAGTTGACAATGTGGAGCAATAAGGCACATCTATTCCATGACAAATACAGTACAACAGTTGACAATATGGAGCACTAAGGCACATCTATTCCATGACAAATACAGTACAACAATTGACAATGTGGAGCAATAAGGCACATCTATTCCATGACAAATACAGTACAACAATTGACAATGTGGAGCAATAAGGCACATCTTTTCCATGACAAATACAGTACAACAGTTGACAATGTGGAGCAATAAGGCACATCTATTCCATGACAAATACAGTACAACAGTTGACAATGTGGAGCAATAAGGCACATCTATTCCATGACAAATACAGTACAACAGTTGACAATGTGGAGCAATAAGGCACATCTATTCCATGACAAATAAAGTACAACAGTTGACAATGTGGAGCAATAAGGCACATCTATTCCATGACAAATACGGTACAACAGTTGACAATGTGTAACAATAAGGCACATCTATTCCATGACAAATACAGTACAACAGTTGACAGTGTGGAGCAATAAGGCACATCTATTCCATGACAAATACAGTACAACAGTTGACAATGTGGAGCAATAAGGCACATCTATTCCATGACAAATACAGTACAACAGTTGACAATTTGTAACAATAAGTCACATCTATTCCATGACAAATACAGTACAACAGTTGACAATGTGGAGCAATAAGGCACATCTATTCCATGACAAATACAGTACAAGAGTTGACAATGTGGAGCAATAAGGCACATCTATTCCATGACAAATACAGTACAACAGTTGACAATGTGTAACAATAAGGCACATCTATTCCATAACAAATACAGTACAACAGTTGACAATGTGTAACAATAAGGCACATCTATTCCATGACAAATACAGTACAACAGTTGACAATGTGTAACAATAAGGCACATCTTTTCCATGACAAATACAGTACAACAGTTGACAATGTGGAGCAATAAGGCACATCTATTCCATGACAAATACAGTACAACAGTTGACAATGTGGAGCAATAAGGCACATCTATTCCATGATAAGGCACATCTATTCCATGACAAATACAGTACAACAGTTGACAATGTGTAACAATAAGGCACATCTATTCCATGACAAATACAGTACAACAGTTGACAGTGTGGAGCAATAAGGCACATCTATTCCATGACAAATACAGTACAACAGTTGACAATGTGGAGCAATAAGGCACATCTATTCCATGACAAATACAGTACAACAGTTGACAATATGGAGCACTAAGGCACATCTATTCCATGACAAATACAGTACAACAGTTGACAATGTGTAACAATAAGGCACATCTATTCCATGACAAATACAGTACAACAGTTGACAATTTGTAACAATAAGGCACATCTATTCCACGACAAATACAGTACAACAGTTGACGATGTGTAACAATAAGGCACATCTATTCAATGACAAATACAGTACAACAGTTGACAATGTGCAGCAATAAGGCAGATCTATTCCATTACAAATACAGTACAACAGTTGACAATGCGGAGCACTAAGGCACATCTATTCCATGAAAAATACAGTACAACAGTTGACAATGTGGAGCAATAAGGCACATCTATTCCGTGACAAATACAGTACAACAGTTGACAATGTGGAGCAATAAGGCACCTCTAATCCGTGACAAATACAGTACAACAGTTGACAGTGTGGAGCAATAAGGCACATCTATTCCATGACAAATACAGTACAACAGTTGACAATGTGGAGCAATAAGGCACATCTATTCCATGACAAATACAGTACAACAGTTGACAATGTGGAGCACTAAGGCACATCTATTCCATGACAAATACAGTACAACAGTTGACAATGTGGAGCAATAAGGCACATCTATTCCATGACAAATACAGTACAACAGTTGACAATGTGGAGCAATAAAGCACATCTATTCCATGACAAATACAGTACAACAGTTGACAATGTGGAGCAATAAGGCACATCTATTCCATGACAAATACAGTACAACAGTTGACAATGTGGAGCAATAAGGCACATCTATTCCATGACAAATACAGTACAACAGTTGACAATGTGGAGCAATAAGGCACATCTATTCCATAACAAATACAGTACAACAGTTGACAATGTGGAACAATAAGGCACATCTATTCCATGACAAATACAGTACAACAGTTGACAATGTGGAACAATAAGGCACATCTATTCCATGACAAATACAGTACAACAGTTGACAATGTGGAGCAATAAGGCACATCTATTCCATGACAAATACAGTACAACAGTTGACAATGTGGAGCAATAAGGCACACCTATTCCATGACAAATACAGTACAACAGTTGACAATGTGGAGCAATAAGGCACATCTATTCCATGACAAATACAGTACAACAGTTGACAATGTGGAGCAATAAGGCACATCTATTCCATGACAAATACAGTACAACAGTTGACAATGTGGAGCAATAAGGCACATCTATTCCATGACAAATACAGTACAACAGTTGACAATGTGTAATAATAAGGCACATCTATTCCATGACAAATACAGTACAACAGTTGACAATGTGGAGCAATAAGGCACATCTATTCCATGACAAATACAGTACAACAGTTGACAATGTGGAGCAATAAGGCACATCTATTCCATGACAAATATAGTACAACAGTTGACAATGTGGAGCAATAAGGCACATCTATTCCATGACAAATACAGTACAACAGTTGACAATGTGGAGCAATAAGGCACATCTATTCCATGATAAATACAGTACAACAGTTGACAATGTGGAGCAAAAAGGCACATCTATTCTATGACAAATACAGTACAACAGTTGACAATGTGGAGCAATAAGGAACATCTATTCCATGACAAATACAGTACAACAGTTGACAATGTGGAGCAATAAGACACATCTATTCCATGACAAATATAGTACAACAGTTGACAATTTGGAGCAATAAGGCACATCTATTCCGTGACAAATACAGTACAACAGTTGACAATGTGGAGCAATAAGGCACATCTATTCCGTGACAAATACAGTACAACAGTTGACAATGTGGAGCAATAAGGCACATCTATTCCATGACAAATACAGTACAACAGTTGACAATGTGTAACAATAAGGCACATCTATTCCATGACAAATACAGTACAACAGTTGACAATGTGTAACAATAAGGCACATCTATTCCATGACAAATACAGTACAACAGTTGACAATGTGGAGCAATAAGGCACATACATTCCACGACAAATACAGTACAACAGTTGACAATGTGGAGCAATAAGGCACATCTATTCCACGACAAATACAGTACAACAGTTGACAATGTGGAGCAATAAGGCACATCTATTCCATGACAAATACAGTACAACAGTTGACAATGTGTAACAATAAGGCACATCTATTCTATGACAAATACAGTACAACAGTTGACAATGTGGAGCAATAAGGCACATCTATTCCATGACAAATACAGTACAACAGTTGACAATGTGGAGCAATAAAGCACATCTATTCCATGACAAATACAGTACAACAGTTGACAATGTGGAGCAATAAGGCACATCTATTCCATGACAAATACAGTACAACAGTTGACAATGTGGAGCAATAAGGCAAATCTATTCCATGACAAATACAGTACAACAGTTGACAATGTGTAGCAATAAGGCACATCTATTCCATGACAAATACAGTACAACAGTTGACAATGTGGAGCAATAAGGCACATCTATTCCATGACAAATACAGTACAACAGTTGACAATGTGGAGCAATAAGGCACATCTATTCCATGACAAATACAGTACAACAGTTGACAATGTGTAACAATAAGGCACATCTATTCCATGACAAATACAGTACAACAGTTGACAATGTGGAGCAATAAGGCACATCTATTCCATGACACATACAGAACAACAGTTGACAATGTGGAGCAATAAAGCACATCTATTCCATGACAAATACAGTACAACAGTTGACAATGTGGAGCAATAAGGTACATCTATTCCATGACAAATACAGTACAACAGTTGACAATGTGGAGCAATAAGGCACATCTATTCCATGACAAATACAGTACAACAGTTGACAATGTGGAGCACTAAGGCACATCTATTCCATAAAAAATACAGTACAACAGATGACAATGTGGAGCAATAAGGCACATCTATTCCATGAAAAATACAGTACAACAGTTGACAATGTGGAGCACTAAGGCACATCTATTCCATGAAAAATACAGTACAACAGTTGACAATGTGGAGCAATAAGGCACATCTATTCCGTGACAAATACAGTACAACAGTTGAAAATGTGGAGCAATAAGGCACCTCTATTCCGTGACAAATACAGTACAACAGTTGACAGTGTGTAACAATAAGGCACATCTATTCAATGACAAATACAGTACAACAGTTGACAATGTGCAGCAATAAGGCACATCTATTCCATGACAAATACAGTACAACAGTTGACAATGTGGAGCACTAAGGCACATCTATTCCATGAAAAATACAGTACAACAGTTGACAATGTGGAGCAATAAGGCACATCTATTCCGTGACAAATACAGTACAACAGTTGAAAATGTGGAGCAATAAGGCACCTCTATTCCGTGACAAATACAGTACAACAGTTGACAATGTGGAGCAATACGGCACATCTATTCCACGACAAATACAGTACAACAGTTGACAGTGTGTAACAATAAGGCACATCTATTCAATGACAAATACAGTACAACAGTTGACAATGTGCAGCAATAAGGCACATCTATTCCATGACAAATACAGTACAACAGTTGACAATGTGGAGCACTAAGGCACATCTATTCCATGAAAAATACAGTACAACAGTTGACAATGTGGAGCAATAAGGCACATCTATTCCGTGACAAATACAGTACAACAGTTGAAAATGTGGACCAATAAGGCACCTCTATTCCGTGACAAATACAGTACAACAGTTGACAGTGTGGAGCAATAAGGCACATCTATTCCATGACAAATACAGTACAACAGTTGACAATGTGGAGCAATAAGCCACATCTATTCCATGACAAATACAGTACAACAGTTGACAATGTGGAGCACTAAGGCACATCTATTCCATGACAAATACAGTACAACAGTTAACAATGTGGAGCAATAAGGCACATCTATTCCATGAAAAATACAGTACAACAGTTGACAATGTGGAGCAATAAGGCACATCTATTCCATGACAAATACAGTACAACAGTTGACAGTGTGGAGCAATAAGGCACATCTATTCCATGACAAATACAGTACAACAGTTTACAGTGTGGAGCAATAAGGCACATCTATTCCATGACAAATACAGTACAACAGTTGGCAATATGGAGCACTAAGGCACATCTATTCCATGACAAATACAGTACAACAGTTGACAATGTGGAGCAATAAGGCACATCTATTCCATGACAAATACAGTACAACAGTTGACAATGTGGAGCAATAAGGCACATCTATTCCATGACAAATACAGTACAACAGTTGACAATGTGGAGCAATAAGGCACATCTATTCCATGACAAATACAGTACAACAGTTGACAATGTGTAACAATAAGGCACATCTATTCCATGATAAATACAGTACAACAGTTGACAGTGTGGCGCAATAAGGCACATCTATTCCATGACAAATACAGTACAACAGTTGACAATGTGGAGCAATAAGGCACATCTATTCCATGACAAATACAGTACAACAGTTGACAATATGGAGCACTAAGGCACATCTATTCCATGACAAATACAGTACAACAGTTGACAATGTGGAGCAATAAGGCACATCTATTCCATGACAAATACAGTATAACAGTTGACAATTTGTAACAATAAGGCACATCTATTCCATGACAAATACAGTACAACAGTTGACAATGTGGAGCAATAAGGCACATCTATTCCACGACAAATACAGTACAACAGTTGACAATGTGTAACAATAAGGCACATCTATTCAATGACAAATACAGTACAACAGTTGACAATGTGCAGCAATAAGGCACATCTATTCCATGACAAATACAGTACAACAGTTGACAATGTGGAGCACTAAGGCACATCTATTCCATGAAAAATACAGTACAACAGTTGACAATGTGGAGCAATAAGGCACATCTATTCCGTGACAAATACAGTACAACAGTTGACAATGTGGAGCAATAAGGCACCTCTATTCCGTGACAAATACAGTACAACAGTTGACAGTGTGGAGCAATAAGGCACATCTATTCCATGACAAATACAGTACAACAGTTGACAATGTGGAGCAATAAGGCACATCTATTCCATGACAAATACAGTACAACCGTTCACAATGTGGAGCACTAAGGCACATCTATTCCATGACAAATACAGTACAACAGTTAACAATGTGGAGCAATAAGGCACATCTATTCCATGAAAAATACAGTACAACAGTTGACAATGTGTAACAATAAGGCACATCTATTCCATGACAAATACAGTACAACAGTTGACAATGTGGAGCAATAAGGCACATCTATTCCATGACAAATACAGTACAACAGTTGACAATGTGTAACAATAAGGCACATCTATTCTATGACAAATACAGTACAACAGTTGACAATGTGGAGCAATAAGGCACATCTATTCCATGACAAATACAGTACAACAGTTGACAATGTGGAGCAATAAAGCACATCTATTCCATGACAAATACAGTACAACAGTTGACAATGTGGAGCAATAAGGCACATCTATTCCATGACAAATACAGTACAACAGTTGACAATGTGGAGCAATAAGGCAAATCTATTCCATGACAAATACAGTACAACAGTTGACAATGTGTAGCAATAAGGCACATCTATTCCATGACAAATACAGTACAACAGTTGACAATGTGGAGCAATAAGGCACATCTATTCCATGACAAATACAGTACAACAGTTGACAATGTGGAGCAATAAGGCACATCTATTCCATGACAAATACAGTACAACAGTTGACAATGTGTAACAATAAGGCACATCTATTCCATGACAAATACAGTACAACAGTTGACAATGTGGAGCAATAAGGCACATCTATTCCATGACACATACAGAACAACAGTTGACAATGTGGAGCAATAAAGCACATCTATTCCATGACAAATACAGTACAACAGTTGACAATGTGGAGCAATAAGGTACATCTATTCCATGACAAATACAGTACAACAGTTGACAATGTGGAGCAATAAGGCACATCTATTCCATGACAAATACAGTACAACAGTTGACAATGTGGAGCACTAAGGCACATCTATTCCATAAAAAATACAGTACAACAGATGACAATGTGGAGCAATAAGGCACATCTATTCCATGAAAAATACAGTACAACAGTTGACAATGTGGAGCACTAAGGCACATCTATTCCATGAAAAATACAGTACAACAGTTGACAATGTGGAGCAATAAGGCACATCTATTCCGTGACAAATACAGTACAACAGTTGAAAATGTTGAGCAATAAGGCACCTCTATTCCGTGACAAATACAGTACAACAGTTGACAGTGTGTAACAATAAGGCACATCTATTCAATGACAAATACAGTACAACAGTTGACAATGTGCAGCAATAAGGCACATCTATTCCATGACAAATACAGTACAACAGTTGACAATGTGGAGCACTAAGGCACATCTATTCCATGAAAAATACAGTACAACAGTTGACAATGTGGAGCAATAAGGCACCTCTATTCCGTGACAAATACAGTACAACAGTTGAAAATGTGGAGCAATAAGGCACCTCTATTCCGTGACAAATACAGTACAACAGTTGACAATGTGGAGCAATACGGCACATCTATTCCACGACAAATACAGTACAACAGTTGACAGTGTGTAACAATAAGGCACATCTATTCAATGACAAATACAGTACAACAGTTGACAATGTGCAGCAATAAGGCACATCTATTCCATGACAAATACAGTACAACAGTTGACAATGTGGAGCACTAAGGCACATCTATTCCATGAAAAATACAGTACAACAGTTGACAATGTGGAGCAATAAGGCACATCTATTCCGTGACAAATACAGTACAACAGTTGAAAATGTGGAGCAATAAGGCACCTCTATTCCGTGACAAATACAGTACAACAGTTGACAGTGTGGAGCAATAAGGCACATCTATTCCATGACAAATACAGTACAACAGTTGACAATGTGGAGCAATAAGCCACATCTATTCCATGACAAATACAGTACAACAGTTGACAATGTGGAGCACTAAGGCACATCTATTCCATGACAAATACAGTACAACAGTTAACAATGTGGAGCAATAAGGCACATCTATTCCATGAAAAATACAGTACAACAGTTGACAATGTGGAGCAATAAGGCACATCTATTCCATGACAAATACAGTACAACAGTTGACAGTGTGGAGCAATAAGGCACATCTATTCCATGACAAATACAGTACAACAGTTTACAGTGTGGAGCAATAAGGCACATCTATTCCATGACAAATACAGTACAACAGTTGGCAATATGGAGCACTAAGGCACATCTATTCCATGACAAATACAGTACAACAGTTGACAATGTGGAGCAATAAGGCACATCTATTCCATGACAAATACAGTACAACAGTTGACAATGTGGAGCAATAAGGCACATCTATTCCATGACAAATACAGTACAACAGTTGACAATGTGGAGCAATAAGGCACATCTATTCCATGATAAATACAGTACAACAGTTGACAGTGTGGCGCAATAAGGCACATCTATTCCATGACAAATACAGTACAACAGTTGACAATGTGGAGCAATAAGGCACATCTATTCCATGACAAATACAGTACAACAGTTGACAATATGGAGCACTAAGGCACATCTATTCCATGACAAATACAGTACAACAGTTGACAATGTGGAGCAATAAGGTACATCTATTCCATGACAAATACAGTATAACAGTTGACAATTTGTAACAATAAGGCACATCTATTCCATGACAAATACAGTACAACAGTTGACAATGTGGAGCAATAAGGCACATCTATTCCACGACAAATACAGTACAACAGTTGACAATGTGTAACAATAAGGCACATCTATTCAATGACAAATACAGTACAACAGTTGACAATGTGCAGCAATAAGGCACATCTATTCCATGACAAATACAGTACAACAGTTAACAATGTGGAGCACTAAGGCACATCTATTCCATGAAAAATACAGTACAACAGTTGACAATGTGGAGCAATAAGGCACATCTATTCCGTGACAAATACAGTACAACAGTTGACAATGTGGAGCAATAAGGCACCTCTATTCCGTGACAAATACAGCACAACAGTTGACAGTGTGGAGCAATAAGGCACATCTATTCCATGACAAATACAGTACAACAGTTGACAATGTGGAGCAATAAGGCACATCTATTCCATGACAAATACAGTACAACCGGTGACAATGTGGAGCAATAAGGCACATCTATTCCATGACAAATACAGTACAACCGGTGACAATGTGGAGCAATAAGGCACATCTATTCCATGACAAATACAGTACAACAGTTGACACTGTGGAGCAATAAGGCACATCTATTCCATGACAAATACAGTACAACAGTTGACAATGTGGAGCAATAAGGCACATCTATTCCATGACAAATACAGTACAACAGTTGACAATGTGGAGCAATAAGGCACATCTATTGCATGACAAATACAGTACAACAGTTTACAATGTGGAGCAATAAGTCACATCTATTGCATGACAAATACAGTACAACAGTTGACAATGTGAAGCAATAAGGCACATCTATTCCGTGACAAATACAGTAAAACAGTTGACAATGTGGAGCAATAAGGCACATCTATTCCATGACAAATACAGTACAACAGTTGACAGTGTGGAGCAATAAGGCACATCTATTCCATGACAATTACAGTACAACAGTTGACAATGTGGAGCAATAAGGCACATCTATTCCATGATAAATACAGTACAACAGTTGACAATATGGAGCACTAAGGCACATCTATTCCATGACAAATACAGTACAACAGTTGACAATGTGGAGCAATAAGGCACATCTATTCCATGACAAATACAGTACAACAGTTGACAATGTGGAGCAATAAGGCACATCTATTCCATGACAAATACAGTACAACAGTTGACAATGTGGAGCAATAAGGCACATCTATTCCATGACAAATACAGTACAACAGTTGACAATGTGTAACAATAAGGCACATCTATTCCATGATAAATACAGTACAACAGTTGACAGTGTGGAGCAATAAGGCACATCTATTCCATGACAAATACAGTACAACAGTTGACAATGTGGAGCAATAAGGCACATCTATTCCGTGACAAATACAGTACAACAGTTGACAATGTGGAGCAATAAGGCACCTCTATTCCGTGACAAATACAGTACAACAGTTGACAGTGTGGAGCAATAAGGCACATCTATTCCATGACAAATACAGTACAACAGTTGACAGTGTGGAGCAATAAGGCACATCTATTCCATGACAAATACAGTACAACAGTTGACAATGTGGAGCAATAAGGCACATCTATTCCATGACAAATACAGTACAACAGTTGACAATGTGGAGCAATAAGGCACATCTATTCCGTGACAAATACAGTACAACAGTTGACAATGTGGAGCAATAAGGCACATCTATTCCGTGACAAATACAGTACAACAGTTGACAATGTGTAACAATAAGGCACATCTATTCCACGACAAATACAGTACAACAGTTGACAATGTGGAGCAAAAAGGCACATCTATTCCATGACAAATACAGTACAACAGTTAACAATGTGGACCACTAAGGCACATCTATTCCATGACAAATACAGTACAACAGTTAACAATGTGGACCACTAAGGCACATCTATTCCATGAAAAATACAGTACAACAGTTGACAATGTGGAGCAATAAGGCACCTCTATTCCGTGACAAATACAGTACAACAGTTGACAATGTGGAGCAATAAGGCACCTCTATTCCGTGACAAATACAGTACAACAGTTGACAGTGTGGAGCAATAAGGCACCTCTATTCCGTGACAAATACAGTACAACAGTTGACAGTGTGGAGCAAAAAGGCACATCTATTCTATGAAAAATACAGTACAACAGTTGACAATGTGGAGCAATAAGGAACATCTATTCCATGACAAATACAGTACAACAGTTGACAATGTGGAGCAATAAGGCACATCTATTCCATGACAAATATAGTACAACAGTTGACAATTTGGAGCAATAAGGGACATCTATTCCATGACAAATACAGTACAACAGTTGACAATGTGGAGCAATAAGGCACATCTATTCCGTGACAAATACAGTACAACAGTTGACAATGTGGAGCAATAAGGCACATCTATTCCATGACAAATACAGTACAACAGTTGACAATGTGTAACAATAAGGCACATCTATTCCATGACAAATACAGTACAACAGTTGACAATGTGTAACAATAAGGCACATCTATTCCATGACAAATACAGTACAACAGTTGACATTTTGTAACAATAAGGCACATCTATTCCATGACAAATACAGTACAACAGTTGACAATGTGGAGCAATAAGGCACACACATTCCACGACAAATACAGTACAACAGTTGACAATGTGGAGCAATAAGGCACATCTATTCCATGACAAATACAGTACAACAGTTGACAATGTGGAGCAATAAGGCACATCTATTCCATGACAAATACAGTACAACAGTTGACAATGTGTAACAATAAGGCACATCTATTCTATGACAAATAAAGTACAACAGTTGACAATGTGGAGCAATAAGGCACATCTATTCCATGACAAATACAGTACAACAGTTGACAATGTGGAGCAATAAGGCACATCTATTCCATGACAAATACAGTACAACAGTTGACAATGTGGAGCACTAAGGCACATCTATTCTATGACAAATACAGTACAACAGTTGACAATTTGTAACAAGAAGGCACATCTATTCCATGACAAATACAGTACAACAGTTGACAATGTGGAGCAATAAGGCACATCTATTCCATGACAAATACAGTACAACAGTTGACAATGTGGAGCAATAAGGCACATCTATTCCATGACAAATACAGTACAACAGTTGACAATGTGGAGCAATAAGGCACATCTATTCCATGACAAATACAGTACAACGGTTGACAATGTGGAGCAATAAAGCACATCTATTCCATGACAAATACAGTACAACAGTTGACAATGTGGAGCAATAAGGCACATCTATTCCATGACAAATAAAGTACAACAGTTGACAATGTGGAGCAATAAGGCACATCTATTCCATGACAAATACAGTACAACAGTTGACAATGTGGAGCAATAAGGCACATCTATTCCATGACAAATACAGTACAACAATTGACAATGTGTAACAATAAGGCACATCTATTCCATAACAAATACAGTACAACAGTTGACAATGTGTAACAATAAGGCACATCTATTCCATGACAAATACAGTACAACAGTTAACAATGTGGAGCAATAAGGCACATCTATTCCACGACAAATACAATACAACAGTTGACAATGTGTAACAATAAGGCACATCTATTCAACGACAAATACAGTACAACAGTTGACAATGTGCAGCAATAAGGGACATCTATTCCATGACAAATACAGTACAACAGTTGACAATGTGGAGCACTAAGGCACATCTATTCCATGACAAATACAGTACAACAGTTGACAATGTGGAGCAATAAGGCACATCTATTCCGTGACAAATACAGTACAACAGTTGACAATGTGGAGCAATAAGGCACCTCTATTCCGTGACAAATACAGTACAACAGTTGACAGTGTGGAGCAATAAGGCACATCTATTCCATAACAAATACAGTACAACACTTGACAATGTGGAGCAATAAGGCATATCTATTCCATGACAAATACAGTACAACAGTTGACAATGTGGAGCACTAAGGCACATCTATTCCATGACAAATACAGTACAACAGTTGACAATGTGGAGCAATAAGGCACATCTATTCCATGACAAATACAGTACAACAGTTGACAATGTGGAGCAATAAAGCACATCTATTCCATGAAAAATACAGTACAACAGTTGACAATGTGGAGCAATAAGGCACATCTATTCCATGACAAATAAAGTACAACAGTTGACAATGTGGAGCAATAAGGCACATCTATTCCATGACAAATACAGTACAACAGTTGACAATGTGGAGCAATAAGGCACATCTATTCCATAACAAATACAGTACAACAATTGACAATGTGTAACAATAAGGCACATCTATTCCATGACAAATACAGTACAACAGTTGACAATGTGTAACAATAAGGCACATCAATTCCATGACAAATACAGTACAACAGTTGACAATGTGGAGCAATAAGGCACATCTATTCCATGACAAATACAGTACAACAGTTGACAATGTGGAGCAATAAGGCGCATCTATTCCATGACAAATACAGTACAACAGTTGACAATGTGGAGCAATAAGGCACATCTATTCCATGACAAATACAGTACAACAGTTGACAATGTGGAGCAATAAGGCACATCTATTCCATGACAAATACAGTACAACAGTTGACAATGTGGAGCAATAAGGCACATCTATTCAATGACAAATACAGTACAACAGTTGACAATGTGGAACAATAAGGCACATCTATTCCATGACAAATACAGTACAACAGTTGACAATGTGTAATAATAAGGCACATCTATTCCATGACAAATACAGTACAACAGTTGACAATGTGGAGCAATAAGGCACATCTATTCCATGACAAATACAGTACAACAGTTGACAATGTGTAACAATAAGGCACATCTATTCCATGACAAATACAGTACAACAGTTGACAATGTGTAACAATAAGGCACATCTATTCCGTGACAAATACAGTACAACAGTTGACAATGTGGAGCAATAAGGCACATCTATTCCATGACAAATACAGTACAACAGTTGACAATGTGTAACAATAAGGCACATCTATTCCATGACAAATACAGTACAACAGTTGACAATGTGTAACAATAAGGCACATCTATTCCATGACAAATACAGTACAACAGTTGACATTTTGTAACAATAAGGCACATCTATTCCATGACAAATACAGTACAACAGTTGACAATGTGGAGCAATAAGGCACACACATTCCACGACAAATACAGTACAACAGTTGACAATGTGGAGCAATAAGGCACATCTATTCCATGACAAATACAGTACAACAGTTGACAATGTGGAGCAATAAGGCACATCTATTCCATGACAAATACAGTACAACAGTTGACAATGTGTAACAATAAGGCACATCTATTCTATGACAAATAAAGTACAACAGTTGACAATGTGGAGCAATAAGGCACATCTATTCCATGACAAATACAGTACAACAGTTGACAATGTGGAGCAATAAGGCACATCTATTCCATGACAAATACAGTACAACAGTTGACAATGTGGAGCACTAAGGCACATCTATTCTATGACAAATACAGTACAACAGTTGACAATTTGTAACAAGAAGGCACATCTATTCCATGACAAATACAGTACAACAGTTGACAATGTGGAGCAATAAGGCACATCTATTCCATGACAAATACAGTACAACAGTTGACAATGTGGAGCAATAAGGCACATCTATTCCATGACAAATACAGTACAACAGTTGACAATGTGGAGCAATAAGGCACATCTATTCCATGACAAATACAGTACAACGGTTGACAATGTGGAGCAATAAAGCACATCTATTCCATGACAAATACAGTACAACAGTTGACAATGTGGAGCAATAAGGCACATCTATTCCATGACAAATAAAGTACAACAGTTGACAATGTGGAGCAATAAGGCACATCTATTCCATGACAAATACAGTACAACAGTTGACAATGTGGAGCAATAAGGCACATCTATTCCATGACAAATACAGTACAACAATTGACAATGTGTAACAATAAGGCACATCTATTCCATAACAAATACAGTACAACAGTTGACAATGTGTAACAATAAGGCACATCTATTCCATGACAAATACAGTACAACAGTTAACAATGTGGAGCAATAAGGCACATCTATTCCACGACAAATACAATACAACAGTTGACAATGTGTAACAATAAGGCACATCTATTCAACGACAAATACAGTACAACAGTTGACAATGTGCAGCAATAAGGGACATCTATTCCATGACAAATACAGTACAACAGTTGACAATGTGGAGCACTAAGGCACATCTATTCCATGACAAATACAGTACAACAGTTGACAATGTGGAGCAATAAGGCACATCTATTCCGTGACAAATACAGTACAACAGTTGACAATGTGGAGCAATAAGGCACCTCTATTCCGTGACAAATACAGTACAACAGTTGACAGTGTGGAGCAATAAGGCACATCTATTCCATAACAAATACAGTACAACACTTGACAATGTGGAGCAATAAGGCATATCTATTCCATGACAAATACAGTACAACAGTTGACAATGTGGAGCACTAAGGCACATCTATTCCATGACAAATACAGTACAACAGTTGACAATGTGGAGCAATAAGGCACATCTATTCCATGACAAATACAGTACAACAGTTGACAATGTGGAGCAATAAAGCACATCTATTCCATGAAAAATACAGTACAACAGTTGACAATGTGGAGCAATAAGGCACATCTATTCCATGACAAATAAAGTACAACAGTTGACAATGTGGAGCAATAAGGCACATCTATTCCATGACAAATACAGTACAACAGTTGACAATGTGGAGCAATAAGGCACATCTATTCCATAACAAATACAGTACAACAATTGACAATGTGTAACAATAAGGCACATCTATTCCATGACAAATACAGTACAACAGTTGACAATGTGTAACAATAAGGCACATCAATTCCATGACAAATACAGTACAACAGTTGACAATGTGGAGCAATAAGGCACATCTATTCCATGACAAATACAGTACAACAGTTGACAATGTGGAGCAATAAGGCGCATCTATTCCATGACAAATACAGTACAACAGTTGACAATGTGGAGCAATAAGGCACATCTATTCCATGACAAATACAGTACAACAGTTGACAATGTGGAGCAATAAGGCACATCTATTCCATGACAAATACAGTACAACAGTTGACAATGTGGAGCAATAAGGCACATCTATTCAATGACAAATACAGTACAACAGTTGACAATGTGGAACAATAAGGCACATCTATTCCATGACAAATACAGTACAACAGTTGACAATGTGTAATAATAAGGCACATCTATTCCATGACAAATACAGTACAACAGTTGACAATGTGGAGCAATAAGGCACATCTATTCCATGACAAATATAGTACAACAGTTGACAATGTGGAGCAATAAGGCACATCTATTCCATGACAAATACAGTACAACAGTTGACAATGTGGAGCAATAAGGCACATCTATTCCGTGACAAATACAGTACAACAGTTGACAATGTGGAGCAATAAGGCACCTCTATTCCGTGACAAATACAGTACAACAGTTGACAGTGTGGAGCAATAAGGCACATCTATTCCATGACAAATACAGTACAACAGTTGACAATGTGGAGCAATAAGGCACATCTATTCCATGACAAATACAGTACAACAGTTGACAATGTGGAGCACTAAGGCACATCTATTCCATGACAAATACAGTACAACAGTTGACAATGTGGAGCAATAAGGCACATCTATTCCATGACAAATACAGTACAACAGTTGACAATGTGGAGCAATAAAGCACATCTATTCCATGACAAATACAGTACAACAGTTGACAATGTGGAGCAATAAGGCACATCTATTCCATGACAAATAAAGTACACCAGTTGACAATGTGGAGCAATAAGGCACATCTATTCCATGACAAATACAGTACAACAGTTGACAATGTGTAACAATAAGGCACATCTATTCCATAACAAATACAGTACAACAGTTGACAATTTGTAACAAGAAGGCACATCTATTCCATGACAAATACAGTACAACAGTTGACAATGTGGAGCAATAAGGCACATCTATTCCACGACAAATACAGTACAACAGTTGACAATGTGTAACAGTAAGGCACATCTATTCAATGACAAATACAGTACAACAGTTGACAATGTGCAGCAATAAGGCACATCTATTCCATGACAAATACAGTACAACAGTTGACAATGTGGAGCACTAAGGCACATCTATTCCATGAAAAATACAGTACAACAGTTGACAATGTGGAGCAATAAGGCACATCTATTCCGTGACAAATACAGTACAACAGTTGACAATGTGGAGCAATAAGGCACCTCTATTCCGTGACAAATACAGTACAACAGTTGACAATGTGGAGCAATAAGGCACATCTATTCCATGACAAATACAGTACAACAGTTGACAATGTGGAACAATAAGGCACATCTATTCCATGACAAATACAGTACAACAGTTGACAATGTGGAGCAATAAGGCACATCTATTCCATGACAAATACAGTACAACAGTTGACAATGTGGAGCAATAAGGCACATCTATTCCATGACAAATACAGTACAACAGTTGACAATGTGGAGCAATAAAGCACATCTATTCCATGACAAATACAGTACAACAGTTGACAATGTGGAGCAATAAGGCACATCTATTCCATGACAAATAAAGTACAACAGTTGACAATGTGGAGCAATAAGGCACATCTATTCCATGACAAATACAGTACAACAGTTGACAATGTGGAGCACTAAGGCACATCTATTCCATGACAACGACAGTACAACAGTTGACAATGTGGAGCAATAAGGCACATCTATTCCATGAAAAATACAGTACAACAGTTGACAATGTGGAGCAATAAGGCACATCTATTCCATGACAATTACAGTACAACAGTTGACAATGTGGAGCAATAAGGCACATCTATTCCATGACAAATACAGTACAACAGTTGACAATGTGGAGCAATAAGGTACATCTATTCCATGACAAATACAGTACAACAGTTGACAATGTGGAGCAATAAGGCACATCTATTCCATGACAAATACAGTACAACAGTTGATAATGTGGAGCAATAAGGCACATCTATTCCGTGACAAATATAGTACAACAGTTGACAGTGTGGAGCAATAAGGCACATCTATTCCATGACAAATACAGTACAATAGTTGACAGTGTGGAGCAATAAGGCACATCTATTCCATGACAAATACAGTACAACAGTTGACAATGTGGAGCAATAAGGCACATCTATTCCATGACAAATACAGTACAACAGTTGACAATGTGAAGCACTAAGGCACATCTATTCCATGACAAATACAGTACAACAGTTGACAATGTGGAGCAATAAGGCACATCTATTCCATGACAAATACAGTACAACAGTTGACAATGTGGAGCAATAAGGCACATCTATTCCATGACAAATACAGTACAACAGTTGACAATGTGGAGCAATAAGGCACATCTATTCCATGACAAATACAGTACAACAGTTGACAATGTGTAACAATAAGGCACATCTATTCCATGACAAATACAGTACAACAGTTGACAGTGTGGAGCAATAAGGCACATCTATTCCATGACAAATACAGTACAACAGTTGACAATGTGGAGCAATAAGGCACATCTATTCCATGACAAATACAGTACAACAGTTGACAATATGGAGCACTAAGGCACATCTATTCCATGACAAATACAGTACAACAGTTGACAATGTGGAGCAATAAGGCACATCTATTCCATGACAAATACAGTACAACAGTTGACAATTTGTAACAAGAAGGTACATCTATTCCATGACAAATACAGTACAACAGTTGACAATGTGGAGCAATAAGGCACATCTATTCCACGACAAATACAATACAACAGTTGACATTGTGTAACAATAAGGCACATCTATTCAATGACAAATACAGTACAACAGTTGACAATGTGCAGCAATAAGGGACATCTATTCCATGACAAATACAGTACAACAGTTGACAATGTGGAGCACTAAGGCACATCTATTCCGTGAAAAATACAGTACAACAGTTGACAATGTGGAGCAATAAGGCACATCTATTCCGTGACAAATACAGTACAACAGTTGACAATGTGGAGCAATAAGGCACATCTATTCCATGACAAATACAGTACAACAGTTGACAATGTGGAGCAATAAGGCACATCTATTCTATGACAAATACAGTACAACAGTTGACAATGTGGTGCAATAAGGCACATCTATTCCATGACAAATACAGTACAACAGTTGACAATGTGGAGCAATAAGGCACATCTATTCCATGACAAATACAGTACAACAGTTGACAATGTGGAGCAATAAAGCACATCTATTCCATGACAAATACAGTACAACAGTTGACAATGTGGAGCAATAAGGCACATCTATTCCATGACAAATAAAGTACAACAGTTGACAATGTGGAACAATAAGGCACATCTATTCCATGACAAATACAGTACAACAGTTGACAATGTGGAGCAATAAGGCACATCTATTCCATGACAAATACAGTACAACAATTGACAATGTGTAACAATAAGGCACATCTATTCCATGACAAATACAGTACAACAGTTGACAATTTGTAACAAGAAGGTACATCTATTCCATGACAAATACAGTACAACAGTTAACAATGTGGAGCAATAAGGCACATCTATTCCACGACAAATACAATACAACAGTTGACAATGTGTAACAATAAGGCACATCTATTCAATGACAAATACAGTACAACAGTTGACAATGTGCAGCAATAAGGCACATCTATTCCATGACAAATACAGTACAACAGTTGACAATGTGGAGCACTAAGGCACATCTATTCCATGAAAAATACAGTACAACAGTTGACAATGTGGAGCAATAAGGCACATCTATTCCGTGACAAATACAGTACAACAGTTGACAATGTGGAGCAATAAGGCACCTCTATTCCGTGACAAATACAGTACAACAGTTGACAGTGTGGAGCAATAAGGCACATCTATTCCATGACAAATACAGTACAACAGTTGACAATGTGGAGCAATAAGGCACATCTATTCCATGACAAATACAGTACAACAGTTGACAATGTGGAGCACTAAGGCACATCTATTCCATGACAAATACAGTACAACAGTTGACAATGTGGAGCAATAAGGCACATCTATTCCATGACAAATACAGTACAACAGTTGACAATGTGGAGCAATAAAGCACATCTATTCCATGAAAAATACAGTACAACAGTTGACAATGTGGAGCAATAAGGCACATCTATTCCATGACAAATAAAGTACAACAGTTGACAATGTGGAGCAATAAGGCACATCTATTCCATGACAAATACAGTACAACAGTTGACAATGTGGAGCAATAAGGCACATCTATTCCATAACAAATACAGTACAAAAATTGACAATGTGTAACAATAAGGCACATCTATTCCATGACAAATACAGTACAACAGTTGACAATGTGTAACAATAAGGCACATCAATTCCATGACAAATACAGTACAACAGTTGACAATGTGGAGCAATAAGGCACATCTATTCCATGAAAAATACAGTACAACAGTTGACAATGTGGAGCAATAAGGCGCATCTATTCCATGACAAATACAGTACAACAGTTGACAATGTGGAGCAATAAGGCACATCTATTCCATGACAAATACAGTACAACAGTTGACAATGTGGAGCAATAAGGCACATCTATTCCATGACAAATACAGTACAACAGTTGACAATGTGGAACAATAAGGCACATATATTCCATGACAAATACAGTACAACAGTTGACAATGTGTAATAATAAGGCACATCTATTCCATGACAAATACAGTACAACAGTTGACACTGTGGAGCAATAAGGCACATCTATTCCATGACAAATATAGTACAACAGTTGACAATGTGGAGCAATAAGGCACATCTATTCCATGACAAATACAGTACAACAGTTGACAATGTGGAGCAATAAGGCACATCTATTCCGTGACAAATACAGTACAACAGTTGACAATGTGGAGCAATAAGGCACCTCTATTCCGTGACAAATACAGTACAACAGTTGACAGTGTGGAGCAATAAGGCACATCTATTCCATGACAAATACAGTACAACAGCTGACAATGTGGAGCAATAAGGCACATCTATTCCATGACAAATACAGTACAACAGTTGACAATGTGGAGCACTAAGGCACATCTATTCCATGACAAATAAAGTACAACAGTTGACAATGTGGAGCAATAAGGCACATCTATTCCATGACAAATACAGTACAACAGTTGACAATGTGGAGCAATAAAGCACATCTATTCCATGACAAATACAGTACAACAGTTGACAATGTGGAGCAATAAGGCACATCTATTCCATGACAAATAAAGTACAACAGTTGACAATGTGGAGCAATAAGGCACATCTATTCCATGACAAATACAGTACAACAGTTAACAATGTGTAACAATAAGGCACATCTATTCCATAACAAATACAGTACAACAATTGACAATGTGTAACAATAAGGCACATCTATTCCATGACAAATACAGTACAACAGTTGACAATGTGTAACAATAAGGCACATCAATTCCATGACAAATACAGTACAACATATGACAATGTGGAGCAATAAGGCACATCTATTCCATGACAAATACAGTACAACAGTTGACAATGTGGAGCAATAAAGCACATCTATTCCATGAAAAATACAGTACAACAGTTGACAATGTGGAGCAATAAGGCACATCTATTCCATGACAAATAAAGTACAACAGTTGACAATGTGGAGCAATAAGGCACATCTATTCCATGACAAATATAGTACAACAGTTGACAATGTGGAGCAATAAGTCACATCTATTCCATGACAAATACAGTACAACAGTTGACAATGTGGAGCAATAAGGCACATCTATTCCGTGACAAATACAGTACAACAGTTGACAATGTGGAGCAATAAGGCACTTCTATTCCGTGACAAATACAGTACAACAGTTGACAGTGTGGAGCAATAAGGCACATCTATTCCATGACAAATACAGTACAACAGTTGACAATGTGGAGCAATAAGGCACATCTATTCCATGACAAATACAGTACAACAGTTGACAATGTGGAGCACTAAGGCACATCTATTCCATGACAAATACAGTACAACAGATGACAATGTGGAGTAATAAGGCACATCTATTCCATGACAAATACAGTACAACAGTTGACAATGTGGAGCAATAAAGCACATCTATTCCATGACAAATACAGTACAACAGTTGAGAATGTGGAGCAATAAGGCACATCTATTCCATGACAAATAAAGTAAAACAGTTGACAATGTGGAGCAATAAGGCACATCTATTCCATGACAAATACAGTACAACAATTGACAATGTGTAACAATAAGGCACATCTATTCCATAACAAGTACAGTACAACAATTGACAATGTGTAACAATAAGGCACATCTATTCCATGACAAATACAGTACAACAGTTGACAATGTGTAACAATAAGGCACATCAATTCCATGACAAATACAGTACAACAGTTGACAATGTGGAGCAATAAGGCACATCTATTCCATGACAAATACAGTACAACAGTTGACAATGTGGAGCACTAAGGCACATCTATTCCATGACAAATACAGTACAACAGATGACAATGTGGAGTAATAAGGCACATCTATTCCATGACAAATACAGTACAACAGTTGACAATGTGGAGCAATAAAGCACATCTATTCCATGACAAATACAGTACAACAGTTGACAATGTGGAGCAATAAGGCACATCTATTCCATGACAAATAAAGTAAAACAGTTGACAATGTGGAGCAATAAGGCACATCTATTCCACGACAAATACAATACAACAGTTGACAATGTGTAACAATAAGGCACATCTATTCAATGACAAATACAGTACAACAGTTGACAATGTGCAGCAATAAGGCACATCTATTCCATGACAAATACAGTACAATAGTTGACAATGTGGAGCACTAAGGCACATCTATTCCATGAAAAATACAGTACAACAGTTGACAATGTGGAGCAATAAGGCACATCTATTCCGTGACAAATACAGTACAACAGTTGACAATGTGGAGCAATAAGGCACCTCTATTCCGTGACAAATACAGTACAACAGTTGACAGTGTGGAGCAATAAGGCACATCTATTCCATGACAAATACAGTACAACAGTTGACAATGTGGAGCAATAAGGCACATCTATTCCATGACAAATACAGTACAACAGTTGACAATGTGTAACAATAAGGCACATCTATTCCATAACAAATACAGTACAACAATTGACAATGTGTAACAATAAGGCACATCTATTCCATGACAAATACAGTACAACAGTTGACAATGTGTAATAATAAGGCACATCTATTCCATGACAAATACAGTACAACAGTTGACAATGTGGAGCAATAAGGCACATCTATTCCATGACAAATACAGTACAACAGTTGACAATGTGGAGCAATAAGGCACATCTATTCCGTGACAAATACAGTACAACAGTTGACAATGTGGAGCAATAAGGCACATCTATTCCATGACAAATACAGTACAACAGTTGACAATAAGGAGCAATAAGGCACATCTATTCCATGACAAATACAGTACAACAGTTGACAATGTGGAACAATAAGGCACATCTATTCCATGACAAATACAGTACAACAGTTGACAATGTGTAATAATAAGGCACATCTATTCCATGACAAATACAGTACAACAGTTGACAATGTGGAGCAATAAGGCACATCTATTCCATGACAAATACAGTACAACAGTTGACAATGTGGAGCAATAAGGCACTTCTATTCCATGACAAATACAGTACAACAGTTGACAATGTGGAGCAATAAGGCACTTCTATTCCGTGACAAATACAGTACAACAGTTGACAATGTGGAGCAATAAGGCACATCTATTCCGTGACAAATACAGTACAACAGTTGACAATGTGGAGCAATAATACACATCTATTCCATGACAAATACAGTGCAACAGTTGACAATGTGGAGCAATAAGGTACATCTATTCCATGACAAATACAGTACAACAGTTGACAATATGGAGCACTAAGGCACATCTATTCCGTGACAAATACAGTACAACAGTTGACAATGTGGAGCAATAAGGCACATCTATTCCATGACAAATACAGTACAACAGTTGATAATGTGGAGCAATAAGGCACATCTATTCCATAACAAATACAGTACAACAGTTGACAATGTGGAGCAATAAGGCACATCTATTCCATGACAAATACAATACAACATTTGACAATGTGTAACAATAAGGCACATCTATTCCATGACAAATACAGTACAACAGTTGACAGTATGGAGCAATAAGGCACATCTATTCCATGACAAATACAGTACAACAGTTGACAATGTGGAGCAATAAGGCACATCTATTCCATGATAAATACAGTACAACAGTTGACAATATGGAGCACTAAGGCACATCTATTCCATGACAAATACAGTACAACAGTTGACAATGTGGAGCAATAAGGCACATCTATTCCGTGACAAATACAGTACAACAGTTGACAATTTGTAACAAGAAGGCACATCTATTCCATGACAAATACAGTACAACAGTTGACAATGTGGAGCAATAAGGCACATCTATTCCACGACAAATACAATACAACAGTTGACAATGTGTAACAATAAGGCACATCTATTCAATGACAAATACAGTACAACAGTTGACAATGTGCAGCAATAAGGCACATCTATTCCATGACAAATACAGTACAACAGTTGACAATGTGGAGCACTAAGGCACATCTATTCCATGACAAATACAGTACAACAGTTGACAATGTGGAGCAATAAGGCACATCTATTCCGTGACAAATACAGTACAACAGTTGACAATGTGGAGCAATAAGGCACCTCTATTCCGTGACAAATACAGTACAACAGTTGACAGTGTGGAGCAATAAGGCACATCTATTCCATGACAAATACAGTACAACAGTTGACAATGTGGAGCAATAAGGCACATCTATTCCATGACAAATACAGTACAACAGTTGACAATGTGGAGCACTAAGGCACATCTATTCCATGACAAATACAGTACAACAGTTGACAATGTGGAGCAATAAAGCACATCTATTCCATGACAAATACAGTACAACAGTTGACAATGTGGAGCAATAAAGCACATCTATTCCATGACAAATACAGTACAACATTTGACAATGTGGAGCAATAAGGCACATCTATTCCATGACAAATAAAGTACAACAGTTGACAATGTGGAGCAATAAGGCACATCTATTCCATGACAAATACAGTACAACAGTTGACAATGTTTAACAATAAGGCACATCTATTCCATAACAAATACAGTACAACAGTTGACAATGTGTAACAATAAGGCACATCAATTCCATGACAAATACAGTACAACAGTTGACAATGTGGAGCAATAAGGCACATCTATTCCATGACGAATACAGTACAACAGTTGACAATGTGGAGCAATAAGGCACATCTATTCCATGACAAATACAGTACAACAGTTGACAATATGGAGCACTAAGGCACATCTATTCCATGACAAATACAGTACAACAGTTGACAATGTGGAGCAATAAGGCACATCTATTCCATGACAAATACAGTACAACAGTTGACAATTTGTAACAAGAAGGCACATCTATTCCATGACAAATAAAGTACAACAGTTGACAATGTGGAGCAATAAGGCACATCTATTCCATGACAAATACAGTACAACAATTGACAATGTGTAACAATAAGGCACATCTATTCCATAACAAGTACAGTACAACAATTGACAATGTGTAACAATAAGGCACATCTATTCCATGACAAATACAGTACAACAGTTGACAATGTGTAACAATAAGGCACATCAATTCCATGACAAATACAGTACAACAGTTGACAATGTGGAGCAATAAGGCACATCTATTCCATGACAAATACAGTACAACAGTTGACAATGTGGAGCACTAAGGCACATCTATTCCATGACAAATACAGTACAACAGATGACAATGTGGAGTAATAAGGCACATCTATTCCATGACAAATACAGTACAACAGTTGACAATGTGGAGCAATAAAGCACATCTATTCCATGACAAATACAGTACAACAGTTGACAATGTGGAGCAATAAGGCACATCTATTCCATGACAAATAAAGTAAAACAGTTGACAATGTGGAGCAATAAGGCACATCTATTCCACGACAAATACAATACAACAGTTGACAATGTGTAACAATAAGGCACATCTATTCAATGACAAATACAGTACAACAGTTGACAATGTGCAGCAATAAGGCACATCTATTCCATGACAAATACAGTACAATAGTTGACAATGTGGAGCACTAAGGCACATCTATTCCATGAAAAATACAGTACAACAGTTGACAATGTGGAGCAATAAGGCACATCTATTCCGTGACAAATACAGTACAACAGTTGACAATGTGGAGCAATAAGGCACCTCTATTCCGTGACAAATACAGTACAACAGTTGACAGTGTGGAGCAATAAGGCACATCTATTCCATGACAAATACAGTACAACAGTTGACAATGTGGAGCAATAAGGCACATCTATTCCATGACAAATACAGTACAACAGTTGACAATGTGTAACAATAAGGCACATCTATTCCATAACAAATACAGTACAACAATTGACAATGTGTAACAATAAGGCACATCTATTCCATGACAAATACAGTACAACAGTTGACAATGTGTAATAATAAGGCACATCTATTCCATGACAAATACAGTACAACAGTTGACAATGTGGAGCAATAAGGCACATCTATTCCATGACAAATACAGTACAACAGTTGACAATGTGGAGCAATAAGGCACATCTATTCCGTGACAAATACAGTACAACAGTTGACAATGTGGAGCAATAAGGCACATCTATTCCATGACAAATACAGTACAACAGTTGACAATAAGGAGCAATAAGGCACATCTATTCCATGACAAATACAGTACAACAGTTGACAATGTGGAACAATAAGGCACATCTATTCCATGACAAATACAGTACAACAGTTGACAATGTGTAATAATAAGGCACATCTATTCCATGACAAATACAGTACAACAGTTGACAATGTGGAGCAATAAGGCACATCTATTCCATGACAAATACAGTACAACAGTTGACAATGTGGAGCAATAAGGCACTTCTATTCCATGACAAATACAGTACAACAGTTGACAATGTGGAGCAATAAGGCACTTCTATTCCGTGACAAATACAGTACAACAGTTGACAATGTGGAGCAATAAGGCACATCTATTCCGTGACAAATACAGTACAACAGTTGACAATGTGGAGCAATAATACACATCTATTCCATGACAAATACAGTGCAACAGTTGACAATGTGGAGCAATAAGGTACATCTATTCCATGACAAATACAGTACAACAGTTGACAATATGGAGCACTAAGGCACATCTATTCCGTGACAAATACAGTACAACAGTTGACAATGTGGAGCAATAAGGCACATCTATTCCATGACAAATACAGTACAACAGTTGATAATGTGGAGCAATAAGGCACATCTATTCCATAACAAATACAGTACAACAGTTGACAATGTGGAGCAATAAGGCACATCTATTCCATGACAAATACAATACAACATTTGACAATGTGTAACAATAAGGCACATCTATTCCATGACAAATACAGTACAACAGTTGACAGTATGGAGCAATAAGGCACATCTATTCCATGACAAATACAGTACAACAGTTGACAATGTGGAGCAATAAGGCACATCTATTCCATGATAAATACAGTACAACAGTTGACAATATGGAGCACTAAGGCACATCTATTCCATGACAAATACAGTACAACAGTTGACAATGTGGAGCAATAAGGCACATCTATTCCGTGACAAATACAGTACAACAGTTGACAATTTGTAACAAGAAGGCACATCTATTCCATGACAAATACAGTACAACAGTTGACAATGTGGAGCAATAAGGCACATCTATTCCACGACAAATACAATACAACAGTTGACAATGTGTAACAATAAGGCACATCTATTCAATGACAAATACAGTACAACAGTTGACAATGTGCAGCAATAAGGCACATCTATTCCATGACAAATACAGTACAACAGTTGACAATGTGGAGCACTAAGGCACATCTATTCCATGACAAATACAGTACAACAGTTGACAATGTGGAGCAATAAGGCACATCTATTCCGTGACAAATACAGTACAACAGTTGACAATGTGGAGCAATAAGGCACCTCTATTCCGTGACAAATACAGTACAACAGTTGACAGTGTGGAGCAATAAGGCACATCTATTCCATGACAAATACAGTACAACAGTTGACAATGTGGAGCAATAAGGCACATCTATTCCATGACAAATACAGTACAACAGTTGACAATGTGGAGCACTAAGGCACATCTATTCCATGACAAATACAGTACAACAGTTGACAATGTGGAGCAATAAAGCACATCTATTCCATGACAAATACAGTACAACAGTTGACAATGTGGAGCAATAAAGCACATCTATTCCATGACAAATACAGTACAACATTTGACAATGTGGAGCAATAAGGCACATCTATTCCATGACAAATAAAGTACAACAGTTGACAATGTGGAGCAATAAGGCACATCTATTCCATGACAAATACAGTACAACAGTTGACAATGTTTAACAATAAGGCACATCTATTCCATAACAAATACAGTACAACAGTTGACAATGTGTAACAATAAGGCACATCAATTCCATGACAAATACAGTACAACAGTTGACAATGTGGAGCAATAAGGCACATCTATTCCATGACGAATACAGTACAACAGTTGACAATGTGGAGCAAGAAGGCACATCTATTCCATGACAAATACAGTACAACAGTTGACAATATGGAGCACTAAGGCACATCTATTCCATGACAAATACAGTACAACAGTTGACAATGTGGAGCAATAAGGCACATCTATTCCATGACAAATACAGTACAACAGTTGACAATTTGTAACAAGAAGGCACATCTATTCCATGACAAATAAAGTACAACAGTTGACAATGTGGAGCAATAAGGCACATCTATTCCATGACAAATACAGTACAACAGTTGACAATGTGTAACAATAAGGCACATCTATTCCATAACAAATACAGTACAACAATTGACAATGTGTAACAATAAGGCACATCTATTCCATGACAAATACAGTACAACAGTTGACAATGTGTAACAATAAGGCACATCAATTCCACGACAAATACAATACAACAGTTGACAATGTGGAGCAATAAGGCACATCTATTCCGTGACAAATACAGTACAACAGTTGACAATGTGGAGCAATAAGGCACCTCTATTCCGTGACAAATACAGTACAACAGTTGACAGTGTGGAGCAATAAGGCACATCTATTCCATGACAAATACAGTACAACAGTTGACAATGTGGAGCAATAAGGCACATCTATTCCATGACAAATACAGTACAACAGTTGACAATGTGTAACAATAAGGCACATCTATTCCATAACAAATACAGTACAACAATTGACAATGTGTAACAATAAGGCACATCTATTCCATGACAAATACAGTACAACAGTTGACAATGTGTAACAATAAGGCACATCAATTCCATGACAAATACAGTACAACAGTTGACAATGTGGAGCAGTAAGGCACATCTATTCCATGACAAATACAGTACAACAGTTGACAATGTGGAGCAATAAGGCACATCTATTCCATGACAAATACAGTACAACAGTTGACAATGTGGAGCAATAAGGCACATCTATTCCATGACAAATACAGTACAACAGTTGACAATAAGGAGCAATAAGGCACATCTATTCCATGACAAATACAGTACAACAGTTGACAATGTGGAACAATAAGGCACATCTATTCCATGACAAATACAGTACAACAGTTGACAATGTGTAATAATAAGGCACATCTATTCCATGACAAATACAGTACAACAGTTGACAATGTGGAGCAATAAGGCACATCTATTCCATGACAAATATAGTACAACAGTTGACAATGTGGAGCAATAAGGCACATCTATTCCATGACAAATACAGTACAACAGTTGACAATGTTTAACAATAAGGCACATCTATTCCATAACAAATACAGTACAACAGTTGACAATGTGTAACAATAAGGCACATCAATTCCATGACAAATACAGTACAACAGTTGACAATGTGGAGCAATAAGGCACATCTATTCCATGACAAATACAGTACAACAGTTGACAATGTGGAGCAATAAGGCACATCTATTCCATGACAAATACAGTACAACAGTTGACAATGTGTAACAATAAGGCACATCTATTCCATAACAAATACAGTACAACAATTGACAATGTGTAACAATAAGGCACATCTATTCCATGACAAATACAGTACAACAGTTGACAATGTGTAACAATAAGGCACATCAATTCCATGACAAATACAGTACAACAGTTGACAATGTGGAGCAATAAGGCACATCTATTCCATGACAAATACAGTACAACAGTTGACAATGTGGAGCAATAAGGCACATCTATTCCATGACAAATACAGTACAACAGTTGACAATGTGGAGCAATAAGGCACATCTATTCCATGACAAATACAGTACAACAGTTGACAATAAGGAGCAATAAGGCACATCTATTCCATGACAAATACAGTACAACAGTTGACAATGTGGAACAATAAGGCACATCTATTCCATGACAAATACAGTACAACAGTTGACAATGTGTAATAATAAGGCACATCTATTCCATGACAAATACAGTACAACAGTTGACAATGTGGAGCAATAAGGCACATCTATTCCATGACAAATACAGTACAACAGTTGACAATGTGGAGCAATAAGGCACATCTATTCCGTGACAAATACAGTACAACAGTTGACAATGTGGAGCAATAAGGCACTTCTATTCCGTGACAAATACAGTACAACAGTTGACAATGTGGAGCAATAAGGCACATCTATTCCGTTAAAAAAATACAGTACAACAGTTGACAATGTGGAGCAATAAGGCACTTCTATTCCATGACAAATACAGTACAACAGTTGACAATGTGGAGCAATAAGGCACATCTATTCCATGACAAATACAGTACAACAGTTGACAATGTGGAGCAATAAGGCACATCTATTCCGTGACAAATACAGTACAACAGTTGACAATGTGGAGCAATAAGGCACATCTATTCCATGACAAATACAGTACAACAGTTGACAATGTGGAGCAATAAGGCACATCTATTCCATGACAAATACAGTACAACAGTTGACAATGTGGAGCACTAAGGCACATCTATTCCATGACAAATACAGTACAACAGATGACAATGTGGAGTAATAAGGCACATCTATTCCATGACAAATACAGTACAACAGTTGACAATGTGGAGCAATAAAGCACATCTATTCCATAACAAATACAGTACAACAGTTGAGAATGTGGAGCAATAAGGCACATCTATTCCATGACAAATAAAGTAAAACAGTTGACAATGTGGAGCAATAAGGCACATCTATTCCATGACAAATACAGTACAACAATTGACAATGTGTAACAATAAGGCACATCTATTCCATAACAAGTACAGTACAACAATTGACAATGTGTAACAATAAGGCACATCTATTCCATGACAAATACAGTACAACAGTTGACAATGTGTAACAATAAGGCATATCAATTCCATGACAAATACAGTACAACAGTTGACAATGTGGAGCAATAAGGCACATCTATTCCATGACAAATAAAGTAAAACAGTTGACAATGTGGAGCAATAAGGCACATCTATTCCACGACAAATACAATACAACAGTTGACAATGTGTAACAATAAGGCACATCTATTCAATGACAAATACAGTACAACAGTTGACAATGTGCAGCAATAAGGCACATCTATTCCATGACAAATACAGTACAATAGTTGACAATGTGGAGCACTACGGCACATCTATTCCATGAAAAATACAGTACAACAGTTGACAATGTGGAGCAATAAGGCACATCTATTCCGTGACAAATACAGTACAACAGTTGACAATGTGGAGCAAAAAGGCACCTCTATTCCGTGACAAATACAGTACAACAGTTGACAGTGTGGAGCAATAAGGCACATCTATTCCATGACAAATACAGTACAACAGTTGACAATGTGGAGCAATAAGGCACATCTATTCCATGACAAATACAGTACAACAGTTGACAATGTGGAGCACTAAGGCACATCTATTCCATGACAAATACAGTACAACAGTTGACAATGTGGAGCAATAAGGCACATCTATTCCATGACAAATACAGTACAACAGTTGACAATGTGGAGCAATAAAGCACATCTATTCCATGACAAATACAGTACAACAGTTGACAATGTGGAGCAATAAGGCACATCTATTCCATGACAAATAAAGTACAACAGTTGACAATGTGGAGCAATAAGGCACATCTATTCCATGACAAATACAGTACAACAGTTGACAATGTGTAACAATAAGGCACATCTATTCCATAACAAATACAGTACAACAATTGACAATGTGTAACAATAAGGCACATCTATTCCATGACAAATACAGTACAACAGTTGACAATGTGTAACAATAAGGCACATCAATTCCACGACAAATACAATACAACAGTTGACAATGTGGAGCAATAAGGCACATCTATTCCGTGACAAATACAGTACAACAGTTGACAATGTGGAGCAATAAGGCACCTCTATTCCGTGACAAATACAGTACAACAGTTGACAGTGTGGAGCAATAAGGCACATCTATTCCATGACAAATACAGTACAACAGTTGACAATGTGGAGCAATAAGGCACATCTATTCCATGACAAATACAGTACAACAGTTGACAATGTGTAACAATAAGGCACATCTATTCCATAACAAATACAGTACAACAATTGACAATGTGTAACAATAAGGCACATCTATTCCATGACAAATACAGTACAACAGTTGACAATGTGTAACAATAAGGCACATCAATTCCATGACAAATACAGTACAACAGTTGACAATGTGGAGCAGTAAGGCACATCTATTCCATGACAAATACAGTACAACAGTTGACAATGTGGAGCAATAAGGCACATCTATTCCATGACAAATACAGTACAACAGTTGACAATGTGGAGCAATAAGGCACATCTATTCCATGACAAATACAGTACAACAGTTGACAATAAGGAGCAATAAGGCACATCTATTCCATGACAAATACAGTACAACAGTTGACAATGTGGAACAATAAGTCACATCTATTCCATGACAAATACAGTACAACAGTTGACAATGTGTAATAATAAGGCACATCTATTCCATGACAAATACAGTACAACAGTTGACAATGTGGAGCAATAAGGCACATCTATTCCATGACAAATATAGTACAACAGTTGACAATGTGGAGCAATAAGGCACATCTATTCCATGACAAATACAGTACAACAGTTGACAATGTGGAGCAATAAGGCACATCTATTCCGTGACAAATACAGTACAACAGTTGACAATGTGGAGCAATAAGGCACTTCTATTCCGTGACAAATACAGTACAACAGTTGACAGTGTGGAGCAATAAGGCACATCTATTCCGTGACAAATACAGTACAACAGTTGACAATGTGGAGCAATAAGGCACATCTATTCCATGACAAATACAGTACAACAGTTGACAACGTGGAGCACTAAGGCACATCTATTCCATGACAAATACAGTACAACAGATGACAATGTGGAGTAATAAGGCACATCTATTCCATGACAAATACAGTACAACAGTTGACAATGTGGAGCAATAAAGCACATCTATTCCATGACAAATACAGTACAACAGTTGACAATGTGGAGCAATAAGGCACATCTATTCCATGACAAATAAAGTAAAACAGTTGACAATGTGGAGCAATAAGGCACATCTATTCCATGACAAATACAGTACAACAATTGACAATGTGTAACAATAAGGCACATCTATTCCATAACAAGTACAGTACAACAATTGACAATGTGTAACAATAAGGCACATCTATTCCATGACAAATACAGTACAACAGTTGACAATGTGTAACAATAAGGCACATCAATTCCATGACAAATACAGTACAACAGTTGACAATGTGGAGCAATAAGGCACATCTATTCCATGACAAATACAGTACAACAGTTGACAATGTGGAGCACTAAGGCACATCTATTCCATGACAAATACAGTACAACAGTTGACAATGTGGAGCAATAAGGCACATCTATTCCATGACAAATACAGTACAACAGTTGACAATGTGGAGCAATAAAGCACATCTATTCCATGACAAATACAGTACAATAGTTGACAATGTGGAGCAATAAGGCACATCTATTCCATGACAAATAAAGTACAACAGTTGACAATGTGGAGCAATAAGGCACATCTATTCCATGACAAATACAGTACAACAGTTGACAATGTGGAGCACTAAGGCACATCTATTCCATGGCAACGACAGTACAACAGTTGACAATGTGGAGCAATAAGGCACATCTATTTCATGAAAAATACAGTACAACAGTTGACAATGTGGAGCAATAAGGCACATCTATTCCATGACAATTACAGTACAACAGTTGACAATGTGGAGCAATAAGGCACATCTATTCCATGACAAATACAGTACAACAGTTGACAATGTGGAGCAATAAGGTACATCTATTCCATGACAAATACAGTACAACAGTTGACAATGTGGAGCAATAAGGCACATCTATTCCATGACAAATACAGTACAACAGTTGACAATGTGGAGCAATAAGGCACATCTATTCCGTGACAAATACAGTACAACAGTTGACAATGTGGAGCAATAAGGCACATCTATTCCATGACATATACAGTACAATAGTTGACAGTGTGGAGCAATAAGGCACATCTATTCCATGACAAATACAGTACAACAGTTGACAGTGTGGAGCAATAAGGCACATCTATTCCATGACAAATACAGTACAACAGTTGACAATGTGGAGCAATAAGGCACATCTATTCCATGACAAATACAGTACAACAGTTGACAATTTGTAACAAGAAGGCACATCTATTCCATGACAAATACAGTACAACAGTTGACAATGTGGAGCAAAAAGGCACATCTATTCCATGAAAAATACAGTACAACAGTTGACAATGTGGAACACTAAGGCACATCTATTCCATGAAAAATACATTACAACAGTTGACAATGTGGAGCAATAAGGCACATCTATTCCGTGACAAATACAGTACAACAGTTGACAATGTGGAGCAATAAGGCACCTCTATTCCGTGACAAATACAGTACAACAGTTGACAGTGTGGAGCAATAAGGCACATCTATTCCATGACAAATACAGTACAACAGTTGACAATGTGGAGCAATAAGGCACATCTATTCCATGACAAATACAGTACAACAGTTGACAATGTGTAACAATAAGGCACATCTATTCCATAACAAATACAGTACAACAATTGACAATGTGTAACAATAAGGCACATCTATTCCATGACAAATACAGTACAACAGTTGACAATGTGTAACAATAAGGCACATCAATTCCATGACAAATACAGTACAACAGTTGACAATGTGGAGCAATAAGGCACATCTATTCCATGACAAATACAGTACAACAGTTGACAATGTGGAGCAATAAGGCACATCTATTCCATGACAAATACAGTACAACAGTTGACAATGTTGAGCAATAAGGCACATCTATTCCATGACAAATACAGTACAACAGTTGACAATAAGGAGCAATAAGGCACATCTATTCCATGACAAATACAGTACAACAGTTGACAATGTGGAACAATAAGGCACATCTATTCCATGACAAATACAGTACAACAGTTGACAATGTGTAATAATAAGGCACATCTATTCCATGACAAATACAGTACAACAGTTGACAATGTGGAGCAATAAGGCACATCTATTCCATGACAAATATAGTACAACAGTTGACAATGTGGAGCAATAAGGCACATCTATTCCATGACAAATACAGTACAACAGTTGACAATGTGGAGCAATAAGGCACATCTATTCCGTGACAAATACAGTACAACAGTTGACAATGTGGAGCAATAAGGCACTTCTATTCCGTGACAAATACAGTACAACAGTTGACAGTGTGGAGCAATAAGGCACATCTATTCCATGACAAATACAGTACAACAGTTGACAATGTGGAGCAATAAGGCACATCTATTCCATGACAAATACAGTACAACAGTTGACAATGTGGAGCACTAAGGCACATCTATTCCATGACAAATACAGTACAACAGATGACAATGTGGAGTAATAAGGCACATCTATTCCATGACAAATACAGTACAACAGTTGACAATGTGGAGCAATAAAGCACATCTATTCCATGACAAATACAGTACAACAGTTGAGAATGTGGAGCAATAAGGCACATCTATTCCATGACAAATAATGTAAAACAGTTGACAATGTGGAGCAATAAGGCACATCTATTCCATGACAAATACAGTACAACAATTGACAATGTGTAACAATAAGGCACATCTATTCCATAACAAGTACAGTACAACAATTGACAATGTGTAACAATAAGGCACATCTATTCCATGACAAATACAGTACAACAGTTGACAATGTGTAACAATAAGGCACATCAATTCCATGACAAATACAGTACAACAGTTGACAATGTGGAGCAATAAGGCACATCTATTCCATGACAAATACAGTACAACAGTTGACAATGTGGAGCACTAAGGCACATCTATTCCATGACAAATACAGTACAACAGATGACAATGTGGAGTAATAAGGCACATCTATTCCATGACAAATACAGTACAACAGTTGACAATGTGGAGCAATAAAGCACATCTATTCCATGACAAATACAGTACAACAGTTGACAATGTGGAGCAATAAGGCACATCTATTCCATGACAAATAAAGTAAAACAGTTGACAATGTGGAGCAATAAGGCACATCTATTCCACGACAAATACAATACAACAGTTGACAATGTGTAACAATAAGGCACATCTATTCCATGACAAATACAGTACAATAGTTGACAATGTGGAGCACTAAGGCACATCTATTCCATGAAAAATACAGTACAACAGTTGACAATGTGGAGCAATAAGGCACATCTATTCCGTGACAAATACAGTACAACAGTTGACAATGTGGAGCAATAAGGCACCTCTATTCCGTGACAAATACAGTACAACAGTTGACAGTGTGGAGCAATAAGGCACATCTATTCCATGACAAATACAGTACAACAGTTGACAATGTGGAGCAATAAGGCACATCTATTCCATGACAAATACAGTACAACAGTTGACAATGTGGAGCACTAAGGCACATCTATTCCATGACAAATACAGTACAACAGTTGACAATGTGGAGCAATAAGGCACATCTATTCCATGACAAATACAGTACAACAGTTGACAATGTGGAGCAATAAAGCACATCTATTCCATGACAAATACAGTACAACAGTTGACAATGTGGAGCAATAAGGCACATCTATTCCATGACAAATAAAGTACAACAGTTGACAATGTGGAGCAATAAGGCACATCTATTCCATGACAAATACAGTACAACAGTTGACAATGTGTAACAATAAGGCACATCTATTCCATAACAAATACAGTACAACAATTGACAATGTGTAACAATAAGGCACATCTATTCCATGACAAATACAGTACAACAGTTGACAATGTGTAACAATAAGGCACATCAATTCCACGACAAATACAATACAACAGTTGACAATGTGGAGCAATAAGGCACATCTATTCCGTGACAAATACAGTACAACAGTTGACAATGTGGAGCAATAAGGCACCTCTATTCCGTGACAAATACAGTACAACAGTTGACAGTGTGGAGCAATAAGGCACATCTATTCCATGACAAATACAGTACAACAGTTGACAATGTGGAGCAATAAGGCACATCTATTCCATGACAAATACAGTACAACAGTTGACAATGTGTAACAATAAGGCACATCTATTCCATAACAAATACAGTACAACAATTGACAATGTGTAACAATAAGGCACATCTATTCCATGACAAATACAGTACAACAGTTGACAATGTGTAACAATAAGGCACATCAATTCCATGACAAATACAGTACAACAGTTGACAATGTGGAGCAGTAAGGCACATCTATTCCATGACAAATACAGTACAACAGTTGACAATGTGGAGCAATAAGGCACATCTATTCCATGACAAATACAGTACAACAGTTGACAATGTGGAGCAATAAGGCACATCTATTCCATGACAAATACAGTACAACAGTTGACAATAAGGAGCAATAAGGCACATCTATTCCATGACAAATACAGTACAACAGTTGACAATGTGGAACAATAAGTCACATCTATTCCATGACAAATACAGTACAACAGTTGACAATGTGTAATAATAAGGCACATCTATTCCATGACAAATACAGTACAACAGTTGACAATGTGGAGCAATAAGGCACATCTATTCCATGACAAATATAGTACAACAGTTGACAATGTGGAGCAATAAGGCACATCTATTCCATGACAAATACAGTACAACAGTTGACAATGTGGAGCAATAAGGCACATCTATTCCGTGACAAATACAGTACAACAGTTGACAATGTGGAGCAATAAGGCACTTCTATTCCGTGACAAATACAGTACAACAGTTGACAGTGTGGAGCAATAAGGCACATCTATTCCGTGACAAATACAGTACAACAGTTGACAATGTGGAGCAATAAGGCACATCTATTCCATGACAAATACAGTACAACAGTTGACAACGTGGAGCACTAAGGCACATCTATTCCATGACAAATACAGTACAACAGATGACAATGTGGAGTAATAAGGCACATCTATTCTATGACAAATACAGTACAACAGTTGACAATGTGGAGCAATAAAGCACATCTATTCCATGACAAATACAGTACAACAGTTGACAATGTGGAGCAATAAGGCACATCTATTCCATGACAAATAAAGTAAAACAGTTGACAATGTGGAGCAATAAGGCACATCTATTCCATGACAAATACAGTACAACAATTGACAATGTGTAACAATAAGGCACATCTATTCCATAACAAGTACAGTACAACAATTGACAATGTGTAACAATAAGGCACATCTATTCCATGACAAATACAGTACAACAGTTGACAATGTGTAACAATAAGGCACATCAATTCCATGACAAATACAGTACAACAGTTGACAATGTGGAGCAATAAGGCACATCTATTCCTTGACAAATACAGTACAACAGTTGACAATGTGGAGCACTAAGGCACATCTATTCCATGACAAATACAGTACAACAGTTGACAATGTGGAGCAATAAGGCACATCTATTCCATGACAAGTACAGTACAACAGTTGACAATGTGGAGCAATAAAGCACATCTATTCCATGACAAATACAGTACAACAGTTGACAATGTGGAGCAATAAGGCACATCTATTCCATGACAAATAAAGTACAACAGTTGACAATGTGGAGCAATAAGGCACATCTATTCCATGACAAATACAGTACAACAGTTGACAATGTGGAGCACTAAGGCACATCTATTCCATGGCAACGACAGTACAACAGTTGACAATGTGGAGCAATAAGGCACATCTATTCCATGAAAAATACAGTACAACAGTTGACAATGTGGAGCAATAAGGCACATCTATTCCATGACAATTACAGTACAACAGTTGACAATGTGGAGCAATAAGGCACATCTATTCCATGACAAATACAGTACAACAGTTGACAATGTGGAGCAATAAGGTACATCTATTCCATGACAAATACAGTACAACAGTTGACAATGTGGAGCAATAAGGCACATCTATTCCATGACAAATACAGTACAACAGTTGACAATGTGGAGCAATAAGGCACATCTATTCCATGACAAATACAGTACAACAGTTGACAATGTGGAGCAATAAGGCACATCTATTCCATGACAAATAAAGTACAACAGTTGACAATGTTTAGCAATAAGGCACATCTATTCCATGACAAATACAGTACAACAGTTGACAATGTGGAGCAATAAGGCACATCTATTCCATGACAAATACAGTACAACAGTTGACAATGTGGAGCAATAAAGCACATCTATTCCATGACAAATACAGTACAACAGTTGACAATGTGGAGCAATAAGGCACATCTATTCCATGACAAATAAAGTACAACAGTTGACAATGTGGAGCAATAAGGCACATCTATTCCATGACAAATACAGTACAACAGTTGACAATGTGTAACAATAAGGCACATCTATTCCATAACAAATACAGTACAACAATTGACAATGTGTATCAATAAGGCACATCTATTCCATGACAAATACAGTACAACAGTTGACAATGTGTCACAATAAGGCACATCAATTCCATGACAAATACAGTACAACAGTTGACAATGTGGAGCAATAAGGCACATCTATTCCATGACAAATACAGTACAACAGTTGACAATGTGGAGCACTAAGGCACATCTATTCCATGACAAATACAGTACAACAGTTGACAATGTGGAGCAATAAGGCACATCTATTTCATGACAAATACAGTACAACAGTTGACAATGTGGATCAATAAAGCACATCCATTCCTTACACATACAGTACAACAGTTGACAATGTGGAGCAATAAGGCACATCTATTCCATGACAAATAAAGTACAACAGTTGACAATGTGGAGCAATAAGGCACATCTATTCCATGACAAATACAGTACAACAGTTGACAATGTGGAGCACTAAGGCACATCTATTCCATGACAACGACAGTACAACAGTTGACAATGTGGAGCAATAAGGCACATCTATTCCATGAAAAATACAGTACAACAGTTGACAATGTGGAGCAATAAGGCACATCTATTCCATGACAATTACAGTACAACAGTTGACAATGTGGAGCAATAAGGCACATCTATTCCATGACAAATACAGTACAACAGTTGACAATGTGGAGCTATAAGTTAGTTAGTTAGTTAGTCGACAGATCATCCTCGTTGCACATCGGACCATTCAGTCCATAAGTGCTCGGATCCCCTCCTCAGCAAATCCCGCAGCGTGTAGCGGCTAACGACGCCAGTTCTGTGTTGGTTTATCAATCTTCTTTGGCTTCCTGCGTAGTGTTCTTGTTTGGCCACCCCTCTTTTAATTTGCTGCTCTCGCAGTCTGGTCATTGTTGTAGATTCACAGTCATCACTTGGTTCTTGCAAAAGTCTCACTTCTCGTAGAGCATTCAGAATGTCAGCCTGGTCCATGGCGCGTCCGCCCTCCACAGTAGCCTCACCTGCGAGCTTGTCAGCCCGCTCATTTCCTTGTACTCCCGCATGCCCTGGCACGAAGATGAAACTAATCTTTGCCAGCCGAGACCGCTCCAGAGGCAGCAACCATTCTCTTCGGATCGACCCCTCCTCTATCCTCTTGATCATGTTCATTGAGTCGCTAAGGAAACAAGCCCTAGTGAATGTCTGTGTCTCGAGCCATGTTATTGCTTTACTTACTGCCATGACTTCCATGGTCAGGCTACTTGTGGTTTCAGTGAAAGCACCAGAGTCCTCCTTCACAATTCTCCCTCCGGCCCGAGCTGTAAAGGCCCATGAGCTTCTCACATGTCGGACGACCGACCCATCTGTGTAGATGACCGCGTCACTGTCTAGCGAATTCTCGAAAATCAACGCTTGTACTTCAGCCTCCACAGCAGCCGGATTTTCTTGTCTGCATTTTCTATCTAGTTGGATGCAAACTGAAAAGGATGTGCAGAAGTCTGTTGGCACTTGCACCCACTCCTCGCCAGGTTCTAAGTCCTCAAGTGAACACACCTGTTGAAGAATGTCTTCGGCTTGACCCATCCACGACCGTCCTCTTTTTAACCTGCTGCCCTTCACCTTCCTAATTTCACTATGCAGTGGATGCTGTGTGTTTGCGTTAATTCTGAGGTAGGCGCGTGCCCTGCAAACTTGCATTCTCTCTTCAATGGTTGGAAAATCAAGAAGGTAGCGCATCGCCCTGCATGCTGTATCTCTTGTACATCCAAGAATAATGCGCATAGCTTCATTCTGTATCCTTTCCATCCTTTCTATCTGCTTATGGCTGACAGTCAGGATTACCATTGCATACTCCAAAACAGACATGACCAGCCCCTCGTACAGAAGACATAGATGGCGCTGCTCACAGTTTGCTGCCGCCATCACCCGCATCGCTGCCAAACCCCGCTTGGCCTTTGCTATCACCCGGCCTATGTGCACATTATAAGCAAGGCTTCGATCAAACCGTATCCCCAGGTAATTCATTGCCTGCGTTCTTTCCACCGTCTCTGAACACAGCATTACAGTTGGTGTTGGATTGTTGACAATATGATTATTCAACGAGAACCAAGTCACTGTTGCCTTTGTTGGGTTGACCATTGCCCCAGCTTCATCACACCAAGTACTTATGCGATTGAGTTCGGTTTGTAGTTCCACAGCAACCTCCTCTCTATCCTTACCCTGACGATACACTAAAACATCATCTGCATATGACAATGTCCTGCCAGGTCCAGTGATCTGCTCACTGGTGATTCTCACTGTGTAGGCGTTGAACAGTACCGGAGATAATGGTGATCCCTGTGGTAGGCCAGGATATATTGTTGTTGGTTCCGAAGTCCAACTGCCACATCTAAAAACTACTTTCCGTTGGAAGAGGGCTGCAGCGATCCAACTAAGGAGGAATGGACTTACGTTTAGTTCAAGAAGCTGAAACATTAAAAAATCCAGTGGTACTCTGTTGTATGCGTCCTCAAGATCAATCGCTGCAGCAACGGTTTCAGTGCCTGAGTGGAAACCTTCATAGACATCGTGGGCAAAGACTGCTGCATTGGTCCAGGTTTCTCTTTTTGGACGGTACCCACCCAGGGTAGGTGGGAAAACACCTTGCCTCTCTAGTTGGCTTGATATTTTCCTGGCAATTACCTTCTCCAGCAGCTTGCCTATTGTATTCTGCATGGTTATAATTCGATATCCCTGAATTTTTTTGTGGTCTTTGTCAGGCTTCGGCAAGGGAATCAGATAGCTGTGTAACCATTCCTCCTTGATGCTAGCACTCCCTATACTGTTGTTGTACATGTCTGCTAGTTTCTCTAGCTCATTGTCGGTACACCTATTTATGTCGTCGTATCTTATGCCATCAGGACCTGGAGCACTGTTTTTTGATCGTCGAAGCACAGCCTTGATTTCTTTCACTGTCACTGTGTCTTCATCCGAAGTGTTCTGGGCCTTGCATCTGTCTGAGGTGACCTCCTTGGCCAGATTCCGGCCTCCCATGTCTGTCTGGTTGCTCTGCTCAAGGTAGCGTTCAAAGAGGGCTTTGCCCTTGTCCTCGTCAGTCCTCTGCCAGATGAGGTCAGCACCTTGGAAGTCAGAAATGCTCTTATTCTTGACTACACCACTCATGCTTTTATGTAGTCGCCAGAACAATTTCAGTGACTTGTCTGTGCTTACTCTTTGACACACCTCTGCCCATTTTTCGCTTTTAACCACCTTGACCAGTTTTTTGAAATAGCTTACTTTTGTGTGCATCTCTCTTACTAAGTGCAAGCAGGGACTAGGATGACCAGCTCTGTTCCTCTTGGCATTTTGCCATCTCCTTACAGCACTACGCTTATCCACCCAAGCCTTCTCCACCTCGAAACTCCACCACGGTGGCTGCTCCCACCTTTTTTTCCTGCCCTGAAACGTTCTGCGCTTGTCACGTCTTATTTTACTCACCACATCTTGCCCTTTACTGTCATACTGGAACGTCTTTACCTTTAGCTTGTGCTGCCTGGTTCTGCCTTTCTCCACCAATATGCTGCATGGGTGGTGGTCGCTGCCATGGTGTCCTAGGACACCCCATCTACACACTGTAGTGAGTGAAGGTGAAACTAGCGCCAGATCAATAGCACTGTCCTCATCGCCTGGGCGGCTTGCTGTCCTGGTGACACAGCCGCTGTTGATACAAACCAGGTCGATGGTTTCCAGTGCAGTCTCGAGCTCCTCCCCTTGTGTATTGGAGGAAGTGTTTCCCCATGATATGCCTTTAGCGTTGAAGTCACCACAGAAAATAACATTTCTCTCGTGGCCTAATATGCCACTTAAGCACTGCCACTTCTGGGCGTCCACACTCGCATTGCGGGCATAAACATTAACCAACACGAATGGTATACTGGAATGAACTCTCAACGCCTGTATTTGTATATCGTCACTGTTCCAACTGGACATGTCTAGCTCTGACGCCACCATGCTGTCGCGAACGAGAATCGCCGTTCCCAGATGTCGTCTGTTGTAGAAACATTTGAAGCCGGCAATTCGGAGTAGCTGATCGCCCAGTCTCGTCTCCTGGAGTGCTACAATGTCGTTCCTGTAAACTAGGGTTTCTAAAATAGAGCCCCGTTGTTTTACACTGGCACAGTTCCAATATAGAATACGGATGTTCCTGAGTCCTAGACGGTGACACTTGAGTCTAAAACGTCTCATGCCACCGCGTTTACCTGGCTTCTTTTTCCCTGCGCGGCTACCACGCCGCTTCGGTATGTTGACTGCTGATCGCTCGGAAAACACACGTTGTTCCGCCATGTTGAAAAAACGTAAACACAGACTTTTGAGAACCACACACGCTGCTGAAAATTCACTCAAGGATGGCTTCGCTCAATGCACGAACTCCGTAGCACCCGCGCAGATCTTGAGTAGAAACTCCTGGTTTTACATCCTGGCACACCAATTACACGCAAGAAATGAATAAATCCATCCCCTACGCGAAAAAGTTAACGAACACAAAACAACACGACCGTCCGTCGCCATCTTGAAACCGGAAGTCTGGAGCTATAAGGTACATCTATTCCATGACAAATACAGTACAACAGTTGACAATGTGGAGCAATAAGGCACATCTATTCCATGACAAATACAGTACAACAGTTGACAATGTGGAGCAATAAGGCACATCTATTCCGTGACAAATACAGTACAACAGTCGACAATGTGGAGCAATAAGGCACATCTATTCCATGACATATACAGTACAATAGTTGACAGTGTGGAGCAATAAGGCACATCTATTCCATGACAAATACAGTACAACAGTTGACAATGTGGAGCAATAAGGCACATCTATTCCATGACAAATACAGTACAACAGTTGACAATATGGAGCACTAAGGCACATCTATTCCATGACAAGTACAGTACACCAGTTGACAATGTGGAGCAATAAGGCACATCTATTCCATGACAAATACAGTACAACAGTTGACAATGTGGAGCAATAAGGCACATCTATTCCATGACAAATACAGTACAACAGTTGACAATGTGGAGCAATAAGGCACATCTATTCCATGACAAATACAGTACAACAGTTGACAATTTGTAACAAGAAGGCACATCTATTCCATGACAAATACAGTACAACAGTTGACAATGTGGAGCAATAAGGCACATTTATTCCACGACAAATACAATACAACAGTTGACAATGTGTAACAATAAGGCACATCTATTCAATGACAAATACAGTACAACAGTTGACAATGTGCAGCAATAAGGCACATCTATTCCATGACAAATACAGTACAACAGTTGACAATGTGGAGCACTAAGGCACATCTATTCCATGAAAAATACAGTACAACAGTTGACAATGTGGAGCAATAAGGCACATCTATTCCGTGACAAATACAGTACAACAGTTGACAATGTGGAGCAATAAGGCACCTCTATTCCGTGACAAATACAGTACAACAGTTGACAGTGTGAAGCAATAAGGCACATCTATTCCATGACAAATACAGTACAACAGTTGACAATGTGGAGCAATAAGGGACATCTATTCCATGACAAATACAGTACAACAGTTGACAATGTGGAGCACTAAGGCACATCTATTCAATGACAAATACAGTACAACAGTTGACAATGTGGAGCAATAAGGCACATCTATTCCATGACAAATACAGTACAACAGTTGACAATGTGGAGCAATAAAGCACATCTATTCCATGACAAATACAGTACAACAGTTGACAATGTGGAGCAATAAGGCACATCTATTCCATGACAAATAAAGTACAACAGTTGACAATGTTGAGCAATAAGGCACATCTATTCCATGACAAATACAGTACAACAGTTGACAATATGGAGCACTAAGGCACATCTATTCCATGACAAATACAGTACAACAGTTGACAATGTGGAGCAATAAGGCACATCTATTCCATGACAAATACAGTACAACAGTTGACAATTTGTAACAAGAAGGCAAATCTATTCCATGACAAATACAGTACAACAGTTGACAATGTGGAGCAATAAGGCACATCTATTCCATGACAAATACAGTACAACAGTTGACAATGTGGAGCAATAAGGCACATCTATTCCATGACAAATACAGTACAACAGTTGACAATGTGGAGCAATAAAGCACATCTATTCCATGACAAATACAGTACAACAGTTGACAATGTGGAGCAATAAGGCACATCTATTCCATGACAAATAAAGTACAACAGTTGACAATGTGGAGCAATAAGGCACATCTATTCCATGACAAATACAGTACAACAGTTGACAATGTGTAACAATAAGGCACATCTATTCCATAACAAATACAGTACAACAATTGACAGTGTGTAACAGTAAGGCACATCTATTCCATGACAAATACAGTACAACAGTTGACAATGTGTAACAATAAGGCACATCAATTCCATGACAAATACAGTACAACAGTTGACAATGTGGAGCAATAAGGCACATCTATTCCATGACAAATACAGTACAACAGTTGACAATGTGGAGCACTAAGGCACATCTATTCAGTGACAAATACAGTACAACAGTTGACAATGTGGAGCACTAAGGCACATCTATTCCATGACAAATACAGTACAACAGTTGACAATGTGGACCAATAAAGCACATCTATTCCATGACAAATACAGTACAACAGTTGACAATGTGGAGCAATAAGGCACATCTATTCCATGAAAAATAAAGTACAACAGTTAACAATGTGGAGCAATAAGGCACATCTATTCCATGACAAATACAGTACAACAGTTGACAATGTGGAGCAATAAGGCACATCTATTCCATGACAAATAAAGTACAACAGTTGACAATGTTGAGCAATAAGGCACATCTATTCCATGACAAATACAGTACAACAGTTGACAATATGGAGCACTAAGGCACATCTATTCCATGACAAATACAGTACAACAGTTGACAATGTGGAGCAATAAGTCACATCTATTCCATGACAAATACAGTACAACAGTTGACAATTTGTAACAAGAAGGCACATCTATTCCATGACAAATACAGTACAACAGTTGACAATGTGGAGCAATAAGGCACATCTATTCCACGACAAATACAATACAACAGTTGACAATGTGTAACAATAAGGCACATCTATTCAATGACAAATACAGTACAACAGTTGACAATGTGCAGCAATAAGGCACATCTATTCCATGACAAATACAGTACAACAGTTGACAATGTGGAGCACTAAGGCACATCTATTCCATGAAAAATACAGTACAACAGTTGACAATGTGGAGCAATAAGGCACATCTATTCCGTGACAAATACAGTACAACAGTTGACAATGTGGAGCAATAAGGCACCTCTATTCCGTGACAAATACAGTACAACAGTTGACAGTGTGGAGCAATAAGGCACATCTATTCCGTGACAAATACAGTACAACAGTTGACAATGTGGAGCAATAAGGCACATCTATTCCATGACAAATACAGTACAACAGTTGAAAATGTGGAGCACTAAGGCACATCTATTCCATGACAAATACAGTACAACAGTTGACAATGTGCAGCAATAAGGCACATCTATTCCATGACAAATACAGTACAACAGTTGACAATGTGTAACAATAAGGCACATCTATTCCATGAAAAATACAGTACAACAGTTGACAATGTGGAGCAATAAAGCACATCTATTCCGTGACAAATACAGTACAACAGTTGACAATGTGGAGCAATAAGGCACCTCTATTCCGTGACAAATACAGTACAACAGTTGACAGTGTGGAGCAATAAGGCACATCTATTCCATGACAAATACAGTACAACAGTTGACAATGTGGAGCAATAAGGCACATCTATTCCATGACAAATACAGTACAACAGTTGACAATGTGGAGCAATAAGGCACATCTATTCCATGACAAATACAGTACAACAGTTGACAATGTGGAGCAATAAGGCACATCTATTCCATGACAAATACAGTACAACAGTTGACAATGTGGAGCAATAAAGCACATCTATTCCATGACAAATACAGTACAACAGTTGACAATGTGGAGCAATAAGGCACATCTATTCCATGACAAATACAGTACAACAGTTGACAATGTGGAGCAATAAGGCACATCTATTCCATGACAAATACAGTACAACAGTTGACAATGTGGAGCAATAAGGCACATCTATTCCATACTAAATACAGTACAACAATTGACAATGTGTAACAATAAGGCACATCTATTCCATGACAAATACAGTACAACAGTTGACAATGTGTAACAATAAGGCACCTCTATTCCGTGACAAATACAGTACAACAGTTGACAGTGTGGAGCAATAAGGCACATCTATTCCATGACAAATACAGTACAACAGTTGACAATGTGGAGCAATAAGGCAAATCTATTCCATGACAAATACAGTACAACAGTTGACAATGTGGAGCAATAAGGCACATCTATTCCATGACAAATACAGTACAACAGTTGACAATGTGGAGCAATAAGGCACATCTATTCCATGACAAATACAGTACAACAGTTGACAATGTGGAGCAATAAAGCACATCTATTCCATGACAAATACAGTACAACAGTTGACAATGTGGAGCAATAAGGCACATCTATTCCATGACAAATAAAGTACAACAGTTGACAATGTGGAGCAATAAGGCACATCTATTCCATGACAAATACAGTACAACAGTTGACAATGTGTAACAATAAGGCACATCTATTCCATAACAAATACAGTACAACAATTGACAATGTGTAACAGTAAGGCACATCTATTCCATGACAAATACAGTACAACAGTTGACAATGTGTAACAATAAGGCACATCAATTCCATGACAAATACAGTACAACAGTTGACAATGTGGAGCAATAAGGCACATCTATTCCATGACAAATACAGTACAACAGTTGACAATGTGGAGCACTAAGGCACATCTATTCAGTGACAAATACAGTACAACAGTTGACAATGTGGAGCACTAAGGCACATCTATTCCATGACAAATACAGTACAACAGTTGACAATGTGGACCAATAAAGCACATCTATTCCATGACAAATACAGTACAACAGTTGACAATGTGGAGCAATAAGGCACATCTATTCCATGAAAAATAAAGTACAACAGTTGACAATGTGGAGCAATAAGGCACATCTATTCCATGACAAATACAGTACAACAGTTGACAATGTGGAGCAATAAGGCACATCTATTCCATGACAAATAAAGTACAACAGTTGACAATGTTGAGCAATAAGGCACATCTATTCCATGACAAATACAGTACAACAGTTGACAATATGGAGCACTAAGGCACATCTATTCCATGACAAATACAGTACAACAGTTGACAATGTGGAGCAATAAGTCACATCTATTCCATGACAAATACAGTACAACAGTTGACAATTTGTAACAAGAAGGCACATCTATTCCATGACAAATACAGTACAACAGTTGACAATGTGGAGCAATAAGGCACATCTATTCCACGACAAATACAATACAACAGTTGACAATGTGTAACAATAAGGCACATCTATTCAATGACAAATACAGTACAACAGTTGACAATGTGCAGCAATAAGGCACATCTATTCCATGACAAATACAGTACAACAGTTGACAATGTGGAGCACTAAGGCACATCTATTCCATGAAAAATACAGTACAACAGTTGACAATGTGGAGCAATAAGGCACATCTATTCCGTGACAAATACAGTACAACAGTTGACAATGTGGAGCAATAAGGCACATCTATTCCATGACAAATAAAGTACAACAGTTGACAATGTTGAGCAATAAGGCACATCTATTCCATGACAAATACAGTACAACAGTTGACAATATGGAGCACTAAGGCACATCTATTCCATGACAAATACAGTACAACAGTTGACAATGTGGAGCAATAAGTCACATCTATTCCATGACAAATACAGTACAACAGTTGACAATTTGTAACAAGAAGGCACATCTATTCCATGACAAATACAGTACAACAGTTGACAATGTGGAGCAATAAGGCACATCTATTCCACGACAAATACAATACAACAGTTGACAATGTGTAACAATAAGGCACATCTATTCAATGACAAATACAGTACAACAGTTGACAATGTGCAGCAATAAGGCACATCTATTCCATGACAAATACAGTACAACAGTTGACAATGTGGAGCACTAAGGCACATCTATTCCATGAAAAATACAGTACAACAGTTGACAATGTGGAGCAATAAGGCACATCTATTCCGTGACAAATACAGTACAACAGTTGACAATGTGGAGCAATAAGGCACCTCTATTCCGTGACAAATACAGTACAACAGTTGACAGTGTGGAGCAATAAGGCACATCTATTCCGTGACAAATACAGTACAACAGTTGACAATGTGGAGCAATAAGGCACATCTATTCCATGACAAATACAGTACAACAGTTGACAATGTGGAGCACTAAGGCACATCTATTCCATGACAAATACAGTACAACAGTTGACAATGTGCAGCAATAAGGCACATCTATTCCATGACAAATACAGTACAACAGTTGACAATGTGTAACAATAAGGCACATCTATTCCATGAAAAATACAGTACAACAGTTGACAATGTGGAGCAATAAGGCACATCTATTCCGTGACAAATACAGTACAACAGTTGACAATGTGGAGCAATAAGGCACCTCTATTCCGTGACAAATACAGTACAACAGTTGACAGTGTGGAGCAATAAGGCACATCTATTCCATGACAAATACAGTACAACAGTTGACAATGTGGAGCAATAAGGCACATCTATTCCATGACAAATACAGTACAACAGTTGACAATGTGGAGCAATAAGGCACATCTATTCCATGACAAATACAGTACAACAGTTGACAATGTGGAGCAATAAGGCACATCTATTCCATGACAAATACAGTACAACAGTTGACAATGTGGAGCAATAAAGCACATCTATTCCATGACAAATACAGTACAACAGTTGACAATGTGGAGCAATAAGGCACATCTATTCCATGACAAATACAGTACAACAGTTGACAATGTGGAGCAATAAGGCACATCTATTCCATGACAAATACAGTACAACAGTTGACAATGTGGAGCAATAAGGCACATCTATTCCATACTAAATACAGTACAACAATTGACAATGTGTAACAATAAGGCACATCTATTCCATGACAAATACAGTACAACAGTTGACAATGTGTAACAATAAGGCACCTCTATTCCGTGACAAATACAGTACAACAGTTGACAGTGTGGAGCAATAAGGCACATCTATTCCATGACAAATACAGTACAACAGTTGACAATGTGGAGCAATAAGGCAAATCTATTCCATGACAAATACAGTACAACAGTTGACAATGTGGAGCAATAAGGCACATCTATTCCATGACAAATACAGTACAACAGTTGACAATGTGGAGCAATAAGGCACATCTATTCCATGACAAATACAGTACAACAGTTGACAATGTGGAGCAATAAAGCACATCTATTCCATGACAAATACAGTACAACAGTTGACAATGTGGAGCAATAAGGCACATCTATTCCATGACAAATAAAGTACAACAGTTGACAATGTGGAGCAATAAGGCACATCTATTCCATGACAAATACAGTACAACAGTTGACAATGTGTAACAATAAGGCACATCTATTCCATAACAAATACAGTACAACAATTGACAATGTGTAACAGTAAGGCACATCTATTCCATGACAAATACAGTACAACAGTTGACAATGTGTAACAATAAGGCACATCAATTCCATGACAAATACAGTACAACAGTTGACAATGTGGAGCAATAAGGCACATCTATTCCATGACAAATACAGTACAACAGTTGACAATGTGGAGCACTAAGGCACATCTATTCAGTGACAAATACAGTACAACAGTTGACAATGTGGAGCACTAAGGCACATCTATTCCATGACAAATACAGTACAACAGTTGACAATGTGGACCAATAAAGCACATCTATTCCATGACAAATACAGTACAACAGTTGACAATGTGGAGCAATAAGGCACATCTATTCCATGAAAAATAAAGTACAACAGTTGACAATGTGGAGCAATAAGGCACATCTATTCCATGACAAATACAGTACAACAGTTGACAATGTGGAGCAATAAGGCACATCTATTCCATGACAAATAAAGTACAACAGTTGACAATGTTGAGCAATAAGGCACATCTATTCCATGACAAATACAGTACAACAGTTGACAATATGGAGCACTAAGGCACATCTATTCCATGACAAATACAGTACAACAGTTGACAATGTGGAGCAATAAGTCACATCTATTCCATGACAAATACAGTACAACAGTTGACAATTTGTAACAAGAAGGCACATCTATTCCATGACAAATACAGTACAACAGTTGACAATGTGGAGCAATAAGGCACATCTATTCCACGACAAATACAATACAACAGTTGACAATGTGTAACAATAAGGCACATCTATTCAATGACAAATACAGTACAACAGTTGACAATGTGCAGCAATAAGGCACATCTATTCCATGACAAATACAGTACAACAGTTGACAATGTGGAGCACTAAGGCACATCTATTCCATGAAAAATACAGTACAACAGTTGACAATGTGGAGCAATAAGGCACATCTATTCCGTGACAAATACAGTACAACAGTTGACAATGTGGAGCAATAAGGCACCTCTATTCCGTGACAAATACAGTACAACAGTTGACAGTGTGGAGCAATAAGGCACATCTATTCCATGACAAATACAGTACAACAGTTGACAATGTGGAGCAATAAGGCACATCTATTCCATGACAAATACAGTACAACAGTTGACAATGTGGAGCACTAAGGCACATCTATTCCATGACAAATACAGTACAACAGTTGACAATGTGGAGCAATAAGGCACATCTATTCCATGACAAATACAGTACAACAGTTGACAATGTGGAGCAATAAAGCACATCTATTCCATGACAAATACAGTACAACAGTTGACAATGTGGAGCAATAAGGCACATCTATTCCATGACAAATAAAGTACAACAGTTGACAATGTGGAGCAATAAGGCACATCTATTCCATGACAAATACAGTACAACAGTTGACAATGTGTAACAATAAGGCACATCTATTCCATAACAAATACAGTACAACAATTGACAATGTGTAACAATAAGGCACATCTATTCCATGACAAATACAGTACAACAGTTGACAATGTGTAACAATAAGGCACATCAATTCCATGACAAATACAGTACAACAGTTGACAATGTGGAGCAATAAGGCACATCTATTCCATGACAGATACAGTACAACGGTTGACAATGTGGAGCAATAAGGCACATCTATTCCATGACAAATACAGTACAACAGTTGACAATATGGAGCACTAAGGCACATCTATTTCATGACAAATACAGTACAACAGTTGACAATGTGGAGCAATAATGCACATCTATTCCATGACAAATACAGTACAACAGTTGACAATTTGTAACAAGAAGGCACATCTATTCCATGACAAATACAGTACAACAGTTGACAATGTGGAGCAATAAGGCACATCTATTGAACGACAAATACAATACAACAGTTGACAATGTGTAACAATAAGGCACATCTATTCAATGACAAATACAGTACAACAGTTGACAATGTGCAGCAATAAGGCACGTCTATTCCATGACAAATACAGTACAACAGTTGACAATGTGGAACACTAAGGCACATCTATTCCATGAAAAATACAGTACAACAGTTGACAATGTGGAGCAATAAGGCACATCTATTCCGTGACAAATACAGTACAACAGTTGACAATGTGGAGCAATAAGGCACCTCTATTCCGTGACAAATACAGTACAACAGTTGACAGTGTGGAGCAATAAGGCACCTCTATTCCATGACAAATACAGTACAACAGTTGACAATGTGGAGCAATAAGGCACATCTATTCCATGACAAATACAGTACAACAGTTGACAATGTGTAACAATAAGGCACATCTATTCCATAACAAATACAGTACAACAATTGACAATGTGTAACAATAAGGTACATCTATTCCATGACAAATACAGTACAACAGTTGACAATGTGTAACAATAAGGTACATCAATTCCATGACAAATACAGTACAACAGTTGACAATGTGGAGCAATAAGGCACATCTATTCCATGACAAATACAGTACAACAGTTGACAATGTGGAGCAATAAGGCACATCTATTCCATGACAAATACAGTACAACAGTTGACAATGTGGAGCAATAAGGCACATCTATTCCATGACAAATACAGTACAACAGTTGACAATGTGGAGCAATAAGGCACATCTATTCCATGACAAATACAGTACAACAGTTGACAATGTGGAACAATAAGGCACATCTATTCCATGACAAATACAGTACAACAGTTGACAATGTGTAACAATAAGGCACATCTATTCCATGACAAATACAGTACAACAGTTGACAATGTGGAGCAATAAGGCACATCTATTCCATGACAAATACAGTACAACAGTTGACAATGTGGAGCAATAAGGCACATCTATTCCATGACAAATACAGTACAACAGTTGACAATGTGGAGCAATAAGGCACATCTATTCCGTGACAAATACAGTACAACAGTTGACAATGTGGAGCAATAAGGCACCTCTATTCCGTGACAAATACAGTACAACAGTTGACAGTGTGGAGCAATAAGGCACATCTATTCCATGACAAATACAGTACAACAGTTGACAATGTGGAGCAATAAGGCACATCTATTCCATGACAAATACAGTACAACAGTTGACAATGTGGAGCACTAAGGCACATCTATTCCATGACAAATACAGTACAACAGTTGACAATGTGGAGCAATAAGGCACATCTATTCCATGACAAATACAGTACAACAGTTGACAATGTGGAGCAATAAAGCACATCTATTCCATGACAAATACAGTACAACAGTTGACAATGTGGAGCAATAAGGCACATCTATTCCATGACAAATAAAGTACAACAGTTGACAATGTGGAGCAATAAGGCACATCTATTCCATGACAAATACAGTACAACAGTTGACAATGTGTAACAATAAGGCACATCTATTCCATAACAAATACAGTACAACAATTGACAATGTGTAACAGTAAGGCACATCTATTCCATGACAAATACAGTACAACAGTTGACAATGTGTAACAATAAGGCACATCAATTCCATGACAAATACAGTACAACAGTTGACAATGTGGAGCAATAAGGCACATCTATTCCATGACAAATACAGTACAACAGTTGACAATGTGGAGCACTAAGGCACATCTATTCAGTGACAAATACAGTACAACAGTTGACAATGTGGAGCACTAAGGCACATCTATTCCATGACAAATACAGTACAACAGTTGACAATGTGGACCAATAAAGCACATCTATTCCATGACAAATACAGTACAACAGTTGACAATGTGGAGCAATAAGGCACATCTATTCCATGAAAAATAAAGTACAACAGTTGACAATGTGGAGCAATAAGGCACATCTATTCCATGACAAATACAGTACAACAGTTGACAATGTGGAGCACTAAGGCACATCTATTCCATGACAACGACAGTACAACAGTTGACAATGTGGAGCAATAAGGCACATCTATTCCATGACAAATACAGTACAACAGTTGACAATTTGTAACAAGAAGGCACATCTATTCCATGACAAATACAGTACAACAGTTGACAATGTGGAGCAATAAGGCACATCTATTCCACGACAAATACAATACAACAGTTGACAATGTGTAACAATAAGGCACATCTATTCAATGACAAATACAGTACAACAGTTGACAATGTGCAGCAATAAGGCACATCTATTCCATGACAAATACAGTACAACAGTTGACAATGTGGAGCACTAAGGCACATCTATTCCATGAAAAATACAGTACAACAGTTGACAATGTGGAGCAATAAGGCACATCTATTCCGTGACAAATACAGTACAACAGTTGACAATGTGGAGCAATAAGGCACCTCTATTCCGTGACAAATACAGTACAACAGTTGACAGTGTGGAGCAATAAGGCACATCTATTCCATGACAAATACAGTACAACAGTTGACAATGTGGAGCAATAAGGCACATCTATTCCATGACAAATACAGTACAACAGTTGACAATGTGGAGCACTAAGGCACATCTATTCCATGACAAATACAGTACAACAGTTGACAATGTGGAGCAATAAGGCACATCTATTCCATGACAAATACAGTACAACAGTTGACAATGTGGAGCAATAAAGCACATCTATTCCATGACAAATACAGTACAACAGTTGACAATGTGGAGCAATAAGGCACATCTATTCCATGACAAATAAAGTACAACAGTTGACAATGTGGAGCAATAAGGCACATCTATTCCATGACAAATACAGTACAACAGTTGACAATGTGTAACAATAAGGCACATCTATTCCATACTAAATACAGTACAACAATTGACAATGTGTAACAATAAGGCACATCTATTCCATGACAAATACAGTACAACAGTTGACAATGTGTAACAATAAGGCACATCAATTCCATGACAAATACAGTACAACAGTTGACAATGTGGAGCAATAAGGCACATCTATTCCATGACAAATACAGTACAACAGTTGACAATGTGGAGCAATAAGGCAAATCTATTCCATGACAAATACAGTACAACAGTTGACAATGTGGAGCAATAAGGCACATCTATTCCATGACAAATACAGTACAACAGTTGACAATGTGGAGCAATAAGGCACATCTATTCCATGACAAATACAGTACAACAGTTGACAATGTGGAACAATAAGGCACATCTATTCCATGACAAATACAGTACAACAGTTGACAATGTGTAATAATAAGGCACATCTATTCCATGACAAATACAGTACAACAGTTGACAATGTGGAGCAATAAGGCACATATATTCCATGACAAATATAGTACAACAGTTGACAATGTGGAGCAATAAGGCACATCTATTCCATGACAAATACAGTACAACAGTTGACAATGTGGAGCAATAAGGCACATCTATTCCGTGACAAATACAGTACAACAGTTGGCAATGTGGAGCAATAAGGCACCTCTATTCCGTGACAAATACAGTACAACAGTTGACAGTGTGGAGCAATAAGGTACATCTATTCCATGACAAATACAGTACAACAGTTGACAATGTGGAGCAATAAGGCACATCTATTCCATGACAAATACAGTACAACAGTTGACAATGTGGAGCACTAAGGCACATCTATTCCATGACAAATACAGTACAACAGTTGACAATGTGGAGCAATAAGGCACATCTATTCCATGACAAATACAGTACAACAGTTGACAGTGGAGCAATAAAGCACATCTATTCCATGACAAATACAGTACATCAGTTGACAATGTGGAGCAATAAGGCACATCTATTCCATGACAAATAAAGTACAACAGTTGACAATGTGTAACAATAAGGCACATCTATTCCATGACAAATAGAGTACAACAGTTGACAATGTGTAACAATAAGGCACATCAATTCCATGACAAATACAGTACAACAGTTGACAATGTGGAGCAATAAGGCACATCTATTCCATGAAAAATACAGTACAACAGTTGACAATGTCGAGCAATAAGGCACATCTATTCCATGACAAATACAGTACAACAGTTGACAATGTGGAGCAATAAGGCACATCTATTCCATGACAAATACAGTACAACAGTTGACAATGTGGAACAATAAGGCACATCTATTCCATGACACATACAGTACAACAGTTGACAATGTGTAATAATAAGGCACATCTATTCCATGACAAATACAGTACAACAGTTGACAATGTGTAACAATAAGGCACATCTATTCCATAACAAATACAGTACAACAATTGACAATGTCTAACAATAAGGCACTTCTATTCCATGACAAATACAGTACAACAGTTGACAATGTGTAACAATAAGGCACATCAATTCCATGAAATATACAGTACAACAGTTGACAATGTGGAGCAATAAGGCACATCTATTCCATGACAAATACAGTACAACAGTTGACAATGTGGAGCAATAAGGCACATCTATTCCATGACAAATACAGTACAACAGTTGACAATGTGGAGCAATAAGGCACATCTATTCCATGACAAATACAGTACAACAGTTGACAATGTGGAGCAGTAAGGCACATCTATTCCATGACAAATACAGTACAACAGTTGACAATGTGGAACAATAAGGCACATCTATTCCATGACACATACAGTACAACAGTTGACAATGTGTAATAATAATGCACATCTATTCCATGACAAATACAGTACAACAGTTGACAATGTGGAGCAATAAGGCACATCTATTCCATGACAAATATAGTACAACAGTTGACAATGTGGAGCAATAAGGCACATCTATTCCATGAAAAATAAAGTACAACAGTTGACAATGTGGAGCAATAAGGCACATCTATTCCATGACAAATACAGTACAACAGTTGACAATGTGGAGCACTAAGGCACATCTATTCCATGACAACGACAGTACAACAGTTGACAATGTGGAGCAATAAGGCACATCTATTCCATGAAAAATACAGTACAACAGTTGACAATGTGGAGCAATAAGGCACATCTATTCCATGACAAATACAGTACAACAGTTGACAATGTGGAGCAATAAGGCACATCTATTCCATGACAAATACAGTACAACAGTTGACAATGTGGAGCAATAAGGCACATCTATTCCGTGACAAATACAGTACAACAGTTGACAATGTGGAGCAATAAGGCACATCTATTCCATGACAAATACAGTACAACAGTTGACAGTGTGGAGCAATAAGGCACATCTATTCCATGACAAATACAGTACAACAGTTGACAATGTGGAGCAATAAGGCACATCTATTCCATGACAAATACAGTACAACAGTTGACAATGTGGAGCAATAAGGCACATCTATTCCATGACAAATACAGTACAACAGTTGACAATGTGTAACAATAAGGCACATCTATTCCATGACAAATACAGTACAACAGTTGACAGTGTGGAGCAATAAGGCACATCTATTCCATGACAAATACAGTACAACAGTTGACAATGTGGAGCAATAAGGCACATCTATTCCATGACAAATACAGTACAACAGTTGACAATATGGAGCACTAAGGCACATCTATTCCATGACAAATACAGTAAAACAGTTGACAATGTGGAGCAATAAGGCACATCTATTCCATGACAAATACAGTACAACAGTTGACAATTTGTAACAAGAAGGCACATCTATTCCATGACAAATACAGTACAACAGTTGACAATGTGGAGCAATAAGGCACATCTATTCCACGACAAATATAATACAACAGTTGACAATGTGTAACAATAAGGGACATCTATTCAATGACAAATACAGTACAACAGTTGACAATGTGCAGCAATAAGGCACATCTATTCCATGACAAATACAACAGTTGACAATGTGGAGCAATAAGGCACATCTATTCCATGACAAATACAGTACAACAGTTGACAATGTGGAACAATAAGGCACATCTATTCCATGACACATACAGTACAACAGTTGACAATGTGTAATAATAAGGCACATCTATTCCATGACAAATACAGTACAACAGTTGACAATGTGTAACAATAAGGCACATCTATTCCATAACAAATACAGTACAACAATTGACAATGTCTAACAATAAGGCACTTCTATTCCATGACAAATACAGTACAACAGTTGACAATGTGTAACAATAAGGCACATCAATTCCATGAAATATACAGTACAACAGTTGACAATGTGGAGCAATAAGGCACATCTATTCCATGACAAATACAGTACAACAGTTGACAATGTGGAGCAATAAGGCACATCTATTCCATGACAAATACAGTACAACAGTTGACAATGTGGAGCAATAAGGCACATCTATTCCATGACAAATACAGTACAACAGTTGACAATGTGGAGCAGTAAGGCACATCTATTCCATGACAAATACAGTACAACAGTTGACAATGTGGAACAATAAGGCACATCTATTCCATGACACATACAGTACAACAGTTGACAATGTGTAATAATAAGGCACATCTATTCCATGACAAATACAGTACAACAGTTGACAATGTGGAGCAATAAGGCACATCTATTCCATGACAAATATAGTACAACAGTTGACAATGTGGAGCAATAAGGCACATCTATTCCATGAAAAATAAAGTACAACAGTTGACAATGTGGAGCAATAAGGCACATCTATTCCATGACAAATACAGTACAACAGTTGACAATGTGGAGCACTAAGGCACATCTATTCCATGACAACGACAGTACAACAGTTGACAATGTGGAGCAATAAGGCACATCTATTCCATGAAAAATACAGTACAACAGTTGACAATGTGGAGCAATAAGGCACATCTATTCCATGACAAATACAGTACAACAGTTGACAATGTGGAGCAATAAGGCACATCTATTCCATGACAAATACAGTACAACAGTTGACAATGTGGAGCAATAAGGCACATCTATTCCGTGACAAATACAGTACAACAGTTGACAATGTGGAGCAATAAGGCACATCTATTCCATGACAAATACAGTACAACAGTTGACAGTGTGGAGCAATAAGGCACATCTATTCCATGACAAATACAGTACAACAGTTGACAATGTGGAGCAATAAGGCACATCTATTCCATGACAAATACAGTACAACAGTTGACAATGTGGAGCAATAAGGCACATCTATTCCATGACAAATACAGTACAACAGTTGACAATGTGTAACAATAAGGCACATCTATTCCATGACAAATACAGTACAACAGTTGACAGTGTGGAGCAATAAGGCACATCTATTCCATGACAAATACAGTACAACAGTTGACAATGTGGAGCAATAAGGCACATCTATTCCATGACAAATACAGTACAACAGTTGACAATATGGAGCACTAAGGCACATCTATTCCATGACAAATACAGTAAAACAGTTGACAATGTGGAGCAATAAGGCACATCTATTCCATGACAAATACAGTACAACAGTTGACAATTTGTAACAAGAAGGCACATCTATTCCATGACAAATACAGTACAACAGTTGACAATGTGGAGCAATAAGGCACATCTATTCCACGACAAATACAATACAACAGTTGACAATGTGTAACAATAAGGGACATCTATTCCATGAAAAATACAGTACAACAGTTGACAATGTCGAGCAATAAGGCACATCTATTCCATGACAAATACAGTACAACAGTTGACAATGTGGAGCAATAAGGCACATCTATTCCATGACAAATACAGTACAACAGTTGACAATGTGGAACAATAAGGCACATCTATTCCATGACACATACAGTACAACAGTTGACAATGTGTAATAATAAGGCACATCTATTCCATGACAAATACAGTACAACAGTTGACAATGTGTAACAATAAGGCACATCTATTCCATAACAAATACAGTACAACAATTGACAATGTCTAACAATAAGGCACTTCTATTCCATGACAAATACAGTACAACAGTTGACAATGTGTAACAATAAGGCACATCAATTCCATGAAATATACAGTACAACAGTTGACAATGTGGAGCAATAAGGCACATCTATTCCATGACAAATACAGTACAACAGTTGACAATGTGGAGCAATAAGGCACATCTATTCCATGACAAATACAGTACAACAGTTGACAATGTGGAGCAATAAGGCACATCTATTCCATGACAAATACAGTACAACAGTTGACAATGTGGAGCAGTAAGGCACATCTATTCCATGACAAATACAGTACAACAGTTGACAATGTGGAACAATAAGGCACATCTATTCCATGACACATACAGTACAACAGTTGACAATGTGTAATAATAAGGCACATCTATTCCATGACAAATACAGTACAACAGTTGACAATGTGGAGCAATAAGGCACATCTATTCCATGACAAATATAGTACAACAGTTGACAATGTGGAGCAATAAGGCACATCTATTCCATGAAAAATAAAGTACAACAGTTGACAATGTGGAGCAATAAGGCACATCTATTCCATGACAAATACAGTACAACAGTTGACAATGTGGAGCACTAAGGCACATCTATTCCATGACAACGACAGTACAACAGTTGACAATGTGGAGCAATAAGGCACATCTATTCCATGAAAAATACAGTACAACAGTTGACAATGTGGAGCAATAAGGCACATCTATTCCATGACAAATACAGTACAACAGTTGACAATGTGGAGCAATAAGGCACATCTATTCCATGACAAATACAGTACAACAGTTGACAATGTGGAGCAATAAGGCACATCTATTCCGTGACAAATACAGTACAACAGTTGACAATGTGGAGCAATAAGGCACATCTATTCCATGACAAATACAGTACAACAGTTGACAGTGTGGAGCAATAAGGCACATCTATTCCATGACAAATACAGTACAACAGTTGACAATGTGGAGCAATAAGGCACATCTATTCCATGACAAATACAGTACAACAGTTGACAATGTGGAGCAATAAGGCACATCTATTCCATGACAAATACAGTACAACAGTTGACAATGTGTAACAATAAGGCACATCTATTCCATGACAAATACAGTACAACAGTTGACAGTGTGGAGCAATAAGGCACATCTATTCCATGACAAATACAGTACAACAGTTGACAATGTGGAGCAATAAGGCACATCTATTCCATGACAAATACAGTACAACAGTTGACAATATGGAGCACTAAGGCACATCTATTCCATGACAAATACAGTAAAACAGTTGACAATGTGGAGCAATAAGGCACATCTATTCCATGACAAATACAGTACAACAGTTGACAATTTGTAACAAGAAGGCACATCTATTCCATGACAAATACAGTACAACAGTTGACAATGTGGAGCAATAAGGCACATCTATTCCACGACAAATACAATACAACAGTTGACAATGTGTAACAATAAGGGACATCTATTCAATGACAAATACAGTACAACAGTTGACAATGTGCAGCAATAAGGCACATCTATTCCATGACAAATACAGTACAACAGTTGACAATGTGGAGCACTAAGGCACATCTATTCCATGAAAAATACAGTACAACAGTTGACAATGTGGAGCAATAAGGCACATCTATTCCATGACAAATACAGTACAACAGTTGACAATGTGGAACAATAAGGCACATCTATTCCATGACACATACAGTACAACAGTTGACAATGTGTAATAATAAGGCACATCTATTCCATGACAAATACAGTACAACAGTTGACAATGTGTAACAATAAGGCACATCTATTCCATAACAAATACAGTACAACAATTGACAATGTCTAACAATAAGGCACTTCTTATCCATGACAAATACAGTACAACAGTTGACAATGTGTAACAATAAGGCACATCAATTCCATGAAATATACAGTACAACAGTTGACAATGTGGAGCAATAAGGCACATCTATTCCATGACAAATACAGTACAACAGTTGACAATGTGGAGCAATAAGGCACATCTATTCCATGACAAATACAGTACAACAGTTGACAATGTGGAGCAATAAGGCACATCTATTCCATGACAAATACAGTACAACAGTTGACAATGTGGAGCAGTAAGGCACATCTATTCCATGACAAATACAGTACAACAGTTGACAATGTGGAACAATAAGGCACATCTATTCCATGACACATACAGTACAACAGTTGACAATGTGTAATAATAAGGCACATCTATTCCATGACAAATACAGTACAACAGTTGACAATGTGGAGCAATAAGGCACATCTATTCCATGACAAATATAGTACAACAGTTGACAATGTGGAGCAATAAGGCACATCTATTCCATGAAAAATAAAGTACAACAGTTGACAATGTGGAGCAATAAGGCACATCTATTCCATGACAAATACAGTACAACAGTTGACAATGTGGAGCACTAAGGCACATCTATTCCATGACAACGACAGTACAACAGTTGACAATGTGGAGCAATAAGGCACATCTATTCCATGAAAAATACAGTACAACAGTTGACAATGTGGAGCAATAAGGCACATCTATTCCATGACAAATACAGTACAACAGTTGACAATGTGGAGCAATAAGGCACATCTATTCCATGACAAATACAGTACAACAGTTGACAATGTGGAGCAATAAGGCACATCTATTCCGTGACAAATACAGTACAACAGTTGACAATGTGGAGCAATAAGGCACATCTATTCCATGACAAATACAGTACAACAGTTGACAGTGTGGAGCAATAAGGCACATCTATTCCATGACAAATACAGTACAACAGTTGACAATGTGGAGCAATAAGGCACATCTATTCCATGACAAATACAGTACAACAGTTGACAATGTGGAGCAATAAGGCACATCTATTCCATGACAAATACAGTACAACAGTTGACAATGTGTAACAATAAGGCACATCTATTCCATGACAAATACAGTACAACAGTTGACAGTGTGGAGCAATAAGGCACATCTATTCCATGACAAATACAGTACAACAGTTGACAATGTGGAGCAATAAGGCACATCTATTCCATGACAAATACAGTACAACAGTTGACAATATGGAGCACTAAGGCACATCTATTCCATGACAAATACAGTAAAACAGTTGACAATGTGGAGCAATAAGGCACATCTATTCCATGACAAATACAGTACAACAGTTGACAATTTGTAACAAGAAGGCACATCTATTCCATGACAAATACAGTACAACAGTTGACAATGTGGAGCAATAAGGCACATCTATTCCACGACAAATACAATACAACAGTTGACAATGTGTAACAATAAGGGACATCTATTCAATGACAAATACAGTACAACAGTTGACAATGTGCAGCAATAAGGCACATCTATTCCATGACAAATACAGTACAACAGTTGACAATGTGGAGCACTAAGGCACATCTATTCCATGAAAAATACAGTACAACAGTTGACAATGTGGAGCAATAAGGCACATCTATTCCGTGACAAATACAGTACAACAGTTGACAATGTGGAGCAATAAGGCACCTCTATTCCGTGACAAATACAGTACAACAGTTGACAGTGTGGAGCAATAAGGCACATCTATTCCATGACAAATACAGTACAACAGTTGACAATGTGGAGCAATAAGGCACATCTATTCCATGACAAATACAGTACAACAGTTGACAATGTGGAGCACTAAGGCACATCTATTCCATGACAAATACAGTACAACAGTTGACAATGTGGAGCAATAAGGCACATCTATTCCATGACAAATACAGTACAACAGTTGACAATGTGGAGCAATAAAGCACATCTATTCCATGACAAATACAGTACAACAGTTGACAATGTGGAGCAATAAGGCACATCTATTCCATGACAAATAAAGTACAACAGTTGACAATGTGGAGCAATAAGGCACATCTATTCCATGACAAATACAGTACAACAGTTGACAATGTGTAACAATAAGGCACATCTATTCCATACTAAATACAGTACAACAATTGACAATGTGTAACAATAAGGCACATCTATTCCATGACAAATACAGTACAACAGTTGACAATGTGTAACAATAAGGCACATCAATTCCATGACAAATACAGTACAACAGTTGACAATGTGGAGCAATAAGGCACATCTATTCCATGACAAATACAGTACAACAGTTGACAATGTGGAGCAATAAGGCAAATCTATTCCATGACAAATACAGTACAACAGTTGACAATGTGGAGCAATAAGGCACATCTATTCCATGACAAATACAGTACAACAGTTGACAATGTGGAGCAATAAGGCACATCTATTCCATGACAAATACAGTACAACAGTTGACAATGTGGAGCAATAAGGCACATCTATTCCGTGACAAATACAGTACAACAGTTGACAATGTGGAGCAATAAGGCACATCTATTCCATGACAAATACAGTACAACAGTTGACAGTGTGGAGCAATAAGGCACATCTATTCCATGACAAATACAGTACAACAGTTGACAATGTGGAGCAATAAGGCACATCTATTCCATGACAAATACAGTACAACAGTTGACAATGTGGAGCAATAAGGCACATCTATTCCATGACAAATACAGTACAACAGTTGACAATGTGTAACAATAAGGCACATCTATTCCATGACAAATACAGTACAACAGTTGACAGTGTGGAGCAATAAGGCACATCTATTCCATGACAAATACAGTACAACAGTTGACAATGTGGAGCAATAAGGCACATCTATTCCATGACAAATACAGTACAACAGTTGACAATATGGAGCACTAAGGCACATCTATTCCATGACAAATACAGTAAAACAGTTGACAATGTGGAGCAATAAGGCACATCTATTCCATGACAAATACAGTACAACAGTTGACAATTTGTAACAAGAAGGCACATCTATTCCATGACAAATACAGTACAACAGTTGACAATTTGTAACAAGAAGGCACATCTATTCCATGACAAATACAGTACAACAGTTGACAATGTGGAGCAATAAGGGACATCTATTCCACGACAAATACAATACAACAGTTGACAATGTGCAGCAATAAGGCACATCTATTCCATGACAAATACAGTACAACAGTTGACAATGTGCAGCAATAAGGCACATCTATTCCATGACAAATACAGTACAACAGTTGACAATGTGGAGCACTAAGGCACATCTATTCCATGAAAAATACAGTACAACAGTTGACAATGTGGAGCAATAAGGCACATCTATTCCGTGACAAATACAGTACAACAGTTGACAGTGTGGAGCAATAAGGCACCTCTATTCCATGACAAATACAGTACAACAGTTGACAATGTGGAGCAATAAGGCACATCTATTCCATGACAAATACAGTACAACAGTTGACAATGTGGAGCACTAAGGCACATCTATTCCATGACAAATACAGTACAACAGTTGACAATGTGGAGCAATAAGGCACATCTATTCCATGACAAATACAGTACAACAGTTGACAATGTGGAGCAATAAAGCACATCTATTCCATGACAAATACAGTACAACAGTTGACAATGTGGAGCAATAAGGCACATCTATTCCATGACAAATAAAGTACAACAGTTGACAATGTGGAGCAATAAGGCACATCTATTCCATGACAAATACAGTACAACAGTTGACAATGTGTAACAATAAGGCACATCTATTCCATACTAAATACAGTACAACAATTGACAATGTGTAACAATAAGGCACATCTATTCCATGACAAATACAGTACAACAGTTGACAATGTGTAACAATAAGGCACATCAATTCCATGACAAATACAGTACAACAGTTGACAATGTGTAACAATAAGGCACATCTATTCCATGACAAATACAGTACAACAGTTGACAATGTGGAGCAATAAGGCAAATCTATTCCATGACAAATACAGTACAACAGTTGACAATGTGGAGCAATAAGGCACATCTATTCCATGACAAATACAGTACAACAGTTGACAATGTGGAGCAATAAGGCACATCTATTCCATGACAAATACAGTACAACAGTTGACAATGTGGAACAATAAGGCACATCTATTCCATGACAAATACAGTACAACAGTTGACAATGTGTAATAATAAGGCACATCTATTCCATGACAAATACAGTACAACAGTTGACAATGTGGAGCAATAAGGCACATCTATTCCATGACAAATACAGTACAACAGTTGACAATGTGGAGCAATAAGGCACATCTATTCCATGACAAATACAGTACAACAGTTGACAATGTGGAGCAATAAGGCACATCTATTCCGTGACAAATACAGTACAACAGTTGGCAATGTGGAGCAATAAGGCACCTCTATTCCGTGACAAATACAGTACAACAGTTGACAGTGTGGAGCAATAAGGTACATCTATTCCATGACAAATACAGTACAACAGTTGACAATGTGGAGCAATAAGGCACATCTATTCCATGACAAATACAGTACAACAGTTGACAATGTGGAGCACTAAGGCACATCTATTCCATGACAAATACAGTACAAGAGTTGACAATGTGGAGCAATAAGGCACATCTATTCCATGACAAATACAGTACAACAGTTGACAGTGGAGCAATAAAGCACATCTATTCCATGACAAATACAGTACAACAGTTGACAATGTGGAGCAATAAGGCACATCTATTCCATGACAAATAAAGTACAACAGTTGACAATGTGTAACAATAAGGCACATCTATTCCATGACAAATAGAGTACAACAGTTGACAATGTGTAACAATAAGGCACATCAATTCCATGACAAATACAGTACAACAGTTGACAATGTGGAGCAATAAGGCACATCTATTCCATGACAAATACAGTACAACAGTTGACAATGTGGAGCAATAAGGCAAATCTATTCCATGACAAATACAGTACAACAGTTGACAATGTGGAGCAATAAGGCACATCTATTCCATGACAAATACAGTACAACAGTTGACAATGTGGAGCAATAAGGCACATCTATTCCATGACAAATACAGTACAACAGTTGACAATGTGGAACAATAAGGCACATCTATTCCATGACAAATACAGTACAACAGTTGACAATGTGTAATAATAAGGCACATCTATTCCATGACAAATACAGTACAACAGTTGACAATGTGGAGCAATAAGGCACATCTATTCCATGACAAATACAGTACAACAGTTGACAATGTGGAGCAATAAGGCACATCTATTCCATGACAAATACAGTACAACAGTTGACAATGTGGAGCAATAAGGCACATCTATTCCGTGACAAATACAGTACAACAGTTGGCAATGTGGAGCAATAAGGCACCTCTATTCCGTGACAAATACAGTACAACAGTTGACAGTGTGGAGCAATAAGGTACATCTATTCCATGACAAATACAGTACAACAGTTGACAATGTGGAGCAATAAGGCACATCTATTCCATGACAAATACAGTACAACAGTTGACAATGTGGAGCACTAAGGCACATCTATTCCATGACAAATACAGTACAAGAGTTGACAATGTGGAGCAATAAGGCACATCTATTCCATGACAAATACAGTACAACAGTTGACAGTGGAGCAATAAAGCACATCTATTCCATGACAAATACAGTACAACAGTTGACAATGTGGAGCAATAAGGCACATCTATTCCATGACAAATAAAGTACAACAGTTGACAATGTGTAACAATAAGGCACATCTATTCCATGACAAATAGAGTACAACAGTTGACAATGTGTAACAATAAGGCACATCAATTCCATGACAAATACAGTACAACAGTTGACAATGTGGAGCAATAAGGCACATCTATTCCATGAAAAATACAGTACAACAGTTGACAATGTCGAGCAATAAGGCACATCTATTCCATGACAAATACAGTACAACAGTTGACAATGTGGAGCAATAAGGCACATCTATTCCATGACAAATACAGTACAACAGTTGACAATGTGGAACAATAAGGCACATCTATTCCATGACACATACAGTACAACAGTTGACAATGTGTAATAATAAGGCACATCTATTCCATGACAAATACAGTACAACAGTTGACAATGTGTAACAATAAGGCACATCTATTCCATAACAAATACAGTACAACAATTGACAATGTGTAACAATAAGGCACTTCTATTCCATGACAAATACAGTACAACAGTTGACAATGTGTAACAATAAGGCACTTCTATTCCATGACAAATACAGTACAACAGTTGACAATGTGGAGCAATAAGGCACATCTATTCCATGACAAATACAGTACAACAGTTGACAATGTGGAGCAATAAGGCACATCTATTCCATGACAAATACAGTACAACAGTTGACAATGTGGAGCAGTAAGGCACATCTATTCCATGACAAATACAGTACAACAGTTGACAATGTGGAACAATAAGGCACATCTATTCCATGACACATACAGTACAACAGTTGACAATGTGTAATAATAAGGCACATCTATTCCATGACAAATACAGTACAACAGTTGACAATGTGGAGCAATAAGGCACATCTATTCCATGACAAATATAGTACAACAGTTGACAATGTGGAGCAATAAGGCACATCTATTCCATGACAAATACAGTACAACAGTTGACAATGTGGAGCAATAAGGCACATCTATTCCATGACAAATACAGTACAACAGTTGACAATATGGAGCACTAAGGCACATCTATTCCATGACAAATACAGTACAACAGTTGACAATGTGGAGCAATAAGGCACATCTATTCCATGACAAATACAGTACAACAGTTGACAATGTGGAGCAATAAGGCAAATCTATTCCATGACAAATACAGTACAGCAGTTGACAATGTGGAGCACTAAGGCACATCTATTCTATAAAAAATACAGTACAACAGTTGACAATGTGGAGCAATAAGGCACATCTATTCCATGAAAAATACAGTACAACAGTTGACAATGTGGAGCAATAAGGCACATCTATTCCATAAAAATTACAGTACAACAGTTGACAATGTGGAGCAATAAGGCACATCTATTCCATGACAAATACAGTACAACAGTTGACAATGTGGAGCAATAAGGCACATCTATTCCATGACAATTGCAGTACAACAGTTGACAATGTGGAGCAATAAGGCACATCTATTCCATGACAAATGCAGTACAACAGTTGACAATGTGGAGCAATAAGGCACATCTATTCCGTGACAAATACAGTACAACAGTTGACAATGTGGAGCAATAAGGCACATCTATTCCATGACAAATACAGTACAACAGTTGACAGTGTGGAGCAATAAGGCACATCTATTCCATGACAAATACAGTACAACAGTTGACAATGTGGAGCAATAAGGCACATCTATTCCATGACAAATACAGTACAACAGTTGACAATATGGAGCACTAAGGCACATCTATTCCATGACAAATACAGTACAACAGTTGACAGTGTGGAGCAATAAGGCACATCTATTCCATGACAAATACAGTACAACAGTTGACAATGTGGAGCAATAAGGCACATCTATTCCATGACAAATACAGTACAACAGTTGACAATGTGGAGCAATAAGGCACATCTATTCCATGACAAATACAGTACAACAGTTGACAATGTGTAACAATAAGGCACATCTATTCCATGACAAATACAGTACAACAGTTGACAGTGTGGAGCAATAAGGCACATCTATTCCATGACAAATACAGTACAACAGTTGACAATGTGGAGCAATAAGGCAAATCTATTCCATGACAAATACAGTACAACAGTTGACAATGTGGAGTGTAACAGTGGGAGAATGAGGTTAGGAGTAAAGAGTTAAGGAATGCTGCGCATTCCTTGACTAGGGGGAAAACCATAGTGAACGTGTGTGCACGAATGAAGAAGGGTATCTAGGTAGGACACACACGTCACTTGGAGCCAGCAAGAGAGAATGTCAACATCAAGAAGAGAGTCTCCATCATGTATGCTTAGATAGCACGATTAAGATAATAAAGTTATCTTTCTAACAACGCGAAGACTTGTGTGTGCTATACGATCATGACTATAACCTGTTTGTAGCACTGTCACAGGAGCACTAAGGCACATCTATTCCATGAAAAATACAGAACAACAGTTGACAATGTGGAGCAATAAGGCACATCTATTCCGTGACAAATACAGTACAACAGTTGACAATGTGGAGCAATAAGGCACCTCTATTCCGTGACAAATACAGTACAACAGTTGACAGTGTGGAGCAATAAGGCACATCTATTCCATGACAAATACAGTACAACAGTTGACAATGTGGAGCAATAAGGCACATCTATTCCATGACAAATACAGTACAACAGTTGACAATGTGTAACAATAAGGCACATCTATTCCATACTAAATACAGTACAACAATTGACAATGTGTAACAATAAGGCACATCTATTCCATGACAAATACAGTACAACAGTTGACAATGTGTAACAATAAGGCACATCAATTCCATGACAAATACAGTACAACAGTTGACAATGTGGAGCAATAAGGCACATCTATTCCATGACAAATACAGTACAACAGTTGACAATGTGGAGCAATAAGGCAAATCTATTCCATGACAAATACAGTACAACAGTTGACAATGTGGAGCAATAAGGCACATCTATTCCATGACAAATACAGTACAACAGTTGACAATGTGGAGCAATAAGGCACATCTATTCCATGACAAATACAGTACAACAGTTGACAATGTGGAACAATAAGGCACATCTATTCCATGACAAATACAGTACAACAGTTGACAATGTGTAATAATAAGGCACATCTATTCCATGACAAATACAGTACAACAGTTGACAATGTGGAGCAATAAGGCACATCTATTCCATGACAAATATAGTACAACAGTTGACAATGTGGAGCAATAAGGCACATCTATTCCATGACAAATACAGTACAACAGTTGACAATGTGGAGCAATAAGGCACATCTATTCCGTGACAAATACAGTACAACAGTTGGCAATGTGGAGCAATAAGGCACCTCTATTCCGTGACAAATACAGTACAACAGTTGACAGTGTGGAGCAATAAGGTACATCTATTCCATGACAAATACAGTACAACAGTTGACAATGTGGAGCAATAAGGCACATCTATTCCATGACAAATACAGTACAACAGTTGACAATGTGGAGCACTAAGGCACATCTATTCCATGACAAATACAGTACAACAGTTGACAATGTGGAGCAATAAGGCACATCTATTCCATGACAAATAAAGTACAACAGTTGACAGTGGAGCAATAAAGCACATCTATTCCATGACAAATACAGTACAACAGTTGACAATGTGGAGCAATAAGGCACATCTATTCCATGACAAATAAAGTACAACAGTTGACAATGTGTAACAATAAGGCACATCTATTCCATGACAAATAGAGTACAACAGTTGACAATGTGTAACAATAAGGCACATCAATTCCATGACAAATACAGTACAACAGTTGACAATGTGGAGCAATAAGGCACATCTATTCCATGAAAAATACAGTACAACAGTTGACAATGTGGAGCAATAAGGCACATCTATTCCATGAAAAATACAGTACAACAGTTGACAATGTGGAGCAATAAGGCACATCTATTCCATAAAAATTACAGTACAACAGTTGACAATGTGGAGCAATAAGGCACATCTATTCCATGACAAATACAGTACAACAGTTGACAATGTGGAGCAATAAGGCACATCTATTCCATGACAATTGCAGTACAACAGTTGACAATGTGGAGCAATAAGGCACATCTATTCCATGGCAAATGCAGTACAACAGTTGACAATGTGGAGCAATAAGGCACATCTATTCCGTGACAAATACAGTACAACAGTTGACAATGTGGAGCAATAAGGCACATCTATTCCATGACAAATACAGTACAACAGTTGACAGTGTGGAGCAATAAGGCACATCTATTCCATGACAAATTCAGTACAACAGTTGACAATGTGGAGCAATAAGGCACATCTATTCCATGACAAATACAGTACAACAGTTGACAATATGGAGCACTAAGGCACATCTATTCCATGACAAATACAGTACAACAGTTGACAGTGTGGAGCAATAAGGCACATCTATTCCATGACAAATACAGTACAACAGTTGACAATGTGGAGCAATAAGGCACATCTATTCCATGACAAATACAGTACAACAGTTGACAATGTGGAGCAATAAGGCAAATCTATTCCATGACAAATACAGTACAACAGTTGACAATGTGGAGCACTAAGGCACATCTATTCCATGAAAAATACAGAACAACAGTTGACAATGTGGAGCAATAAGGCACATCTATTCCGTGACAAATACAGTACAACAGTTGACAATGTGGAGCAATAAGGCACCTCTATTCCGTGACAAATACAATACAACAGTTGACAGTGTGGAGCAATAAGGCACATCTATTCCATGACAAATACAGTACAACAGTTGACAATGTGGAGCAATAAGGCACATCTATTCCATGACAAATACAGTACAACAGTTGACAATGTGTAACAATAAGGCACATCTATTCCATACTAAATACAGTACAACAATTGACAATGTGTAACAATAAGGCACATCTATTCCATGACAAATACAGTACAACAGTTGACAATGTGGAGCACTAAGGCACATCAATTCCATGACAAATACAGTACAACAGTTGACAATGTGGAGCAATAAGGCACATCTATTCCATGACAAATACAGTACAACAGTTGACAATGTGGAGCACTAAGGCACATCTATTCCATGAAAAATACAGAACAACAGTTGACAATGTGGAGCAATAAGGCACATCTATTCCGTGACAAATACAGTACAACAGTTGACAATGTGGAGCAATAAGGCACCTCTATTCCGTGACAAATACAGTACAACAGTTGACAATGTGTAACAATAAGGCAAATCTATTCCATGACAAATACAGTACAACAGTTGACAATGTGTAACAATAAGGCACATCTATTCCATGACAAATACAGTACAACAGTTGACAATGTGTAACAATAAGGCACATCTATTCCATGACAAATACAGTACAACAGTTGACAATGTGTAACAATAAGGCACATCAATTCCGTGACAAATACAGTACAACAGTTGACAATGTGGAGCAATAAGGCACCTCTATTCCGTGACAAATACAGTACAACAGTTGACAGTATGGAGCAATAAGGCACATCTATTCCATGACAAATACAGTACAACAGTTGACAATGTGGAGCAATAAGGCACATCTATTCCATGACAAATACAGTACAACAGTTGACAATGTGTAACAATAAGGCACATCTATTCCATACTAAATACAGTACAACAATTGACAATGTGTAACAATAAGGCACATCTATTCCATGACAAATACAGTACAACAGTTGACAATGTGTAACAATAAGGCACATCAATTCCATGACAAATACAGTACAACAGTTGACAATGTGGAGCAATAAGGCACATCTATTCCATGACAAATATAGTACAACAGTTGACAATGTGGAGCAATAAGGCACATCTATTCCATGACAAATACAGTACAACAGTTGACAATGTGGAGCAATAAGGCACATCTATTCCATGACAAATACAGTACAACAGTTGACAATGTGGAGCAATAAGGCACATCTATTCCGTGACAAATACAGTACAACAGTTGACAATGTGGAACAATAAGGCACATCTATTCCATGACAAATACAGTACAACAGTTGACAATGTGGAGCAATAAGGCACATCTATTCCATGACAAATACAGTACAACAGTTGACAATGTGGAGCACTAAGGCACATCTATTCCATGACAAATACAGTACAACAGTTGACAATGTGGAGCAATAAGGCACATCTATTCCATGACAAATACAGTACAACAGTTGACAGTGGAGCAATAAGGCACATCTATTCCGTGACAAATACAGTACAACAGTTGGCAATGTGGAGCAATAAGGCACATCAATTCCATGACAAATACAGTACAACAGTTGACAGTGTGGAGCAATAAGGTACATCTATTCCATGACAAATACAGTACAACAGTTGACAATGTGGAGCAATAAGGCACATCTATTCCATGACAAATACAGTACAACAGTTGACAATGTGGAGCAATAAGGCACATCTATTCCATGACAAATACAGTACAACAGTTGACAATGTGGAACAATAAGGCACATCTATTCCATGACACATACAGTACAACAGTTGACAATGTGTAATAATAAGGCACATCTATTCCATGACAAATACAGTACAACAGTTGACAATGTGTAACAATAAGGCACATCTATTCCATAACAAATACAGTACAACAATTGACAATGTGTAACAATAAGGCACATCTATTCCATGACAAATACAGTACAACAGTTGACAATGTGTAACAATAAGGCACATCTATTCCATGACAAATACAGTACAACAGTTGACAATGTGGAGCAATAAGGCACATCTATTCCATGACAAATACAGTACAACAGTTGACAATGTGGAACAATAAGGCACATCTATTCCATGACACATACAGTACAACAGTTGACAATGTGTAATAATAAGGCACATCTATTCCATGACAAATACAGTACAACAGTTGACAATGTGTAACAATAAGGCACATCTATTCCACAACAAATACAGTACAACAATTGACAATGTGTAACAATAAGGCACATCTATTCCATGACAAATACAGTACAACAGTTGACAATGTGTAACAATAAGGCACATCAATTCCATGAAATATACAGTACAACAGTTGACAATGTGGAGCAATAAGGCACATCTATTCCATGAAATATACAGTACAACAGTTGACAATGTGGAGCAATAAGGCACATCTATTCCATGACAAATACAGTACAACAGTTGACAATGTGGAGCAATAAGGCACATCTATTCCATGACAAATACAGTACAACAGTTGACAATGTGGAGCAGTAAGGCACATCTATTCCATGACAAATACAGTACAACTGTTGACAATGTGGAACAATAAGGCACATCTATTCCATGACAAATACAGTACAACAGTTGACAATGTGGAACAATAAGGCACATCTATTCCATGACAAATACAGTACAACAGTTGACAATGTGTAATAATAAGGCACATCTATTCCATGACAAATACAGTACAACAGTTGACAATGTGGAGCAATAAGGCACATCTATTCCATGACAAATATAGTACAACAGTTGACAATGTGGAGCAATAAGGCACATCTATTCCATGACAAATACAGTACAACAGTTGACAATATGGAGCACTAAGGCACATCTATTCCATGACAAATACAGTACAACAGTTGACAATATGGAGCACTAAGGCACATCTATTCCATGACAAATACAGTACAACAGTTGACAATGTGGAGCAATAAGGCACATCTATTCCATGACAAATACAGTACAACAGTTGACAATGTGGAGCAATAAGGCAAATCTATTCTATAAAAAATACAGTACAGCAGTTGACAATGTGGAGCACTAAGGCACATCTATTCTATAAAAAATACAGTACAACAGTTGACAATGTGGAGCAATAAGGCACATCTATTCCATGAAAAATACAGTACAACAGTTGACAATGTGGAGCAATAAGGCACATCTATTCCATAAAAATTACAGTACAACAGTTGACAATGTGGAGCAATAAGGCACATCTATTCCATGACAAATACAGTACAACAGTTGACAATGTGGAGCAATAAGGCACATCTATTCCATGACAATTGCAGTACAACAGTTGACAATGTGGAGCAATAAGGCACATCTATTCCGTGACAAATACAGTACAACAGTTGACAATGTGGAGCAATAAGGCACATCTATTCCATGACAAATACAGTACAACAGTTGACAGTGTGGAGCAATAAGGCACATCTATTCCATGACAAATACAGTACAACAGTTGACAATGTGGAGCAATAAGGCACATCTATTCCATGACAAATACAGTACAACAGTTGACAATATGGAGCACTAAGGCACATCTATTCCATGACAAATACAGTACAACAGTTGACAGTGTGGAGCAATAAGGCACATCTATTCCATGACAAATACAGTACAACAGTTGACAATATGGAGCAATAAGGCACATCTATTCCATGACAAATACAGTACAACAGTTGACAATGTGGAGCAATAAGGCACATCTATTCCATGACAAATACAGTACAACAGTTGACAATGTGTAACAATAAGGCACATCTATTCCATGACAAATACAGTACAACAGTTGACAGTGTGTAACAATAAGGCACATCTATTCCATGACAAATACAGTACAACAGTTGACAGTGTGGAGCAATAAGGCAAATCTATTCCATGACAAATACAGTACAACAGTTGACAATGTGGAGCACTAAGGCACATCTATTCCATGAAAAATACAGAACAACAGTTGACAATGTGGAGCAATAAGGCACATCTATTCCGTGACAAATACAGTACAACAGTTGACAATGTGGAGCAATAAGGCACCTCTATTTCGTGACAAATACAGTACAACAGTTGACAGTGTGGAGCAATAAGGCACATCTATTCCATGACAAATACAGTACAAAAGTTGACAATGTGGAGCAATAAGGCACATCTATTCCATGACAAATACAGTACAAAAGTTGACAATGTGGAGCACTAAGGCACATCTATTCCATGACAAATACAGTACAACAGTTGACAATGTGGAGCAATAAGGCACATCTATTCCATGAAAAATACAGTACAACAGTTGACAATGTGGAGCAATAAGGCACATCTATTCCATGAAAAATACAGTACAACAGTTGACAATGTGGAGCAATAAGGCACATCTATTCCATGACAAATACAGTACAACAGTTGACAATATGGAGCACTAAGGCACATCTATTCCATGACAAATACAGTACAACAGTTGACAATGTGGAGCAATAAGGCACATCTATTCCATGACAAATACAGTACAACAGTTGACAATGTGGAGCAATAAGGCACATCTATTCCATGACAAATACAGTACAACAGTTGACAATGTGGAGCACTAAGGCACATCTATTCCATGACAAATACAGTACAACAGTTGACAATGTGGAGCAATAAGGCACATCTATTCCATGACAAATACAGTACAACAGTTGACAATGTGGAGCAATAAGGCACATCTATTCTGTGACAAATACAGTACAACAGTTGACAGTGTGGAGCAATAAGGCACATCTATTCTGTGACAAATACAGTACAACAGTTGACAGTGTGGAGCAATAAGGCACATCAATTCCATGTCAAATACAGTACAACAGTTGACAATGTGGAGCAATAAGGCAAATCTATTCCATGACAAATACAGTACAACAGTTGACAATGTGGAGCACTAAGGCACATCTATTCCATGACAAATACAGTACAACAGTTGTCAATGTGGAGCAATAAGGCACATCTATTCCGTGACAAATACAGTACAACAGTTGACAATGTGGTGCAATAAGGCACCTCTATTCCGTGACAAATACAGTACAACAGTTGACAGTGTGGAGCAATAAGGCACATCTATTCCATGACAAATACAGTACAACAGTTGACAATGTGGAGCAATAAGGCACATCTATTCCATGAAATATACAGTACAACAGTTGACAATGTGGAGCACTAAGGCACATCTATTCCATGACAAATACAGTACAACAGTTGACAATGTGGAGCACTAAGGCACATCTATTCCATGAAAAATACAGTACAACAGTTGACAATGTGGAGCAATAAGGCACATCTATTCCATGACAAATACAGTACAACAGTTGACAATGTGGAGCAATAAGGCACATCTATTCCATGACAAATACAGTACAACAGTTGACAATTTGGAGCAATAAGGCACATCTATTCCATGACAAATACAGTACAACAGTTGACAATGTGGAGCAATAAGGCACATCTATTCCATGACAAATACAGTACAACAGTTGACAATGTGGAGCAATAAGGCACATCTATTCCGTGACAAATACAGTACAACAGTTGACAATGTGGAGCAATAAGGCACATCTATTCCATGACAAATACAGTACAACAGTTGACAATGTGGAGCAATAAGGCACATCTATTCCATGACAAATACAGTACAACAGTTGACAATGTGGAGCAATAAGGCAAATCTATTCCATGACAAATACAGTACAACAGTTGACAATGTGGAGCAATAAGGCACATCTATTCCATGACAAATACAGTACAACAGTTGACAATGTGGAGCAATAAGGCACATCTATTCCATGACAAATACAGTATAACAGTTGACAATGTGGAGCAATAAGGCACATCTATTCCACGACAAATACAGTACAACAGTTGACAATGTGGAGCAATAAGGCACATCTATTCCACGACAAATACAGTACAACAGTTGACAATGTGGAGCAATAAAGCACATCTATTCCATGACAATTACAGTACAACAGTTGACAATATGGAGCACTAAGGCACATCTATTCCATGACAAATACAGTACAACAGTTGACAATGTGGAGCAATAAGGCACATCTATTCCATGACAAATACAGTACAACAGTTGACAATGTGTAACAATAAGGCACATCTATTCCATAACAAATACAGTACAACAATTGACAATGTGTAACAGTAAGGCACATCTATTCCATGACAAATACAGTACAACAGTTGACAATGTGTAACAATAAGGCACATCAATTCCATGACAAATACAGTACAACAGTTGACAATGTGGAGCAATAAGGCACATCTATTCCATGACAAATACAGTACAACAGTTGACAATGTGGAACACTAAGGCACATCTATTCAGTGACAAATACAGTACAACAGTTGACAATGTGGAGCACTAAGGCACATCTATTCCATGACAAATACAGTACAACAGTTGACAATGTGGAGCAATAAAGCACATCTATTCCATGACAAATACAGTACAACAGTTGACAATGTGGAGCAATAAGGCACATCTATTCCATGAAAAATAAAGTACAACAGTTGACAATGTGGAGCAATAAGGCACATCTATTCCATGACAAATACAGTACAACAGTTGACAATGTGGAGCACTAAGGCACATCTATTCCATGACAACAACAGTACAACAGTTGACAATGTGGAGCAATAAGGCACATCTATTCCATGAAAAATACAGTACAACAGTTGACAATGTGGAGCAATAAGGCACATCTATTCCATGACAAATACAGTACAACAGTTGACAATGTGGAGCAATAAGGCACATCTATTCCATGACAAATACAGTACAACAGTTGACAATGTGGAGCAATAAGGCACATCTATTCCGTGACAAATACAGTACAACAGTTGACAATGTGGAGCAATAAGGCACATCTATTCCATGACAAATACAGTACAACAGTTGACAGTGTGGAGCAATAAGGCACATCTATTCCATGACAAATACAGTACAACAGTTGACAATGTGGAGCAATAAGGCACATCTATTCCATGACAAATACAGTACAACAGTTGACAATGTGGAGCAATAAGGCACATCTATTCCATGACAAATACAGTACAACAGTTGACAATGTGTAACAATAAGGCACATCTATTCCATGACAAATACAGTACAACAGTTGACAGTGTGGAGCAATAAGGCACATCTATTCCATGACAAATACAGTACAACAGTTGACAATGTGGAGCAATAAGGCACATCTATTCCATGACAAATACAGTACAACAGTTGACAATATGGAGCACTAAGGCACATCTATTCCATGACAAATACAGTAAAACAGTTGACAATGTGGAGCAATAAGGCACATCTATTCCATGACAAATACAGTACAACAGTTGACAATTTGTAACAAGAAGGCACATCTATTCCATGACAAATACAGTACAACAGTTGACAATGTGGAGCAATAAGGCACATCTATTCCACGACAAATACAATACAACAGTTGACAATGTGGAACAATAAGGCACATCTATTCAATGACAAATACAGTACAACAGTTGACAATGTGCAGCAATAAGGCACATCTATTCCATGACAAATACAGTACAACAGTTGACAATGTGGAGCACTAAGGCACATCTATTCCATGAAAAATACAGTACAACAGTTGACAATGTGGAGCAATAAGGCACATCTATTCCGTGACAAATACAGTACAACAGTTGACAATGTGGAGCAATAAGGCACCTCTATTCCGTGACAAATACAGTACAACAGTTGACAGTGTGGAGCAATAAGGCACATCTATTCCATGACAAATACAGTACAACAGTTGACAATGTGGAGCAATAAGGCACATCTATTCCATGACAAATACAGTACAACAGTTGACAATGTGGAGCACTAAGGCACATCTATTCCATGACAAATACAGTACAACAGTTGACAATGTGGAGCAATAAGGCACATCTATTCCATGACAAATACAGTACAACAGTTGACAATGTGGAGCAATAAAGCACATCTATTCCATGACAAATACAGTACAACAGTTGACAATGTGGAGCAATAAGGCACATCTATTCCATGACAAATAAAGTACAACAGTTGACAATGTGGAGCAATAAGGCACATCTATTCCATGACAAATACAGTACAACAGTTGACAATGTGTAACAATAAGGCACATCTATTCCATACTAAATACAGTACAACAATTGACAATGTGTAACAATAAGGCACATCTATTCCATGACAAATACAGTACAACAGTTGACAAAGTGTAACAATAAGGCACATCAATTCCATGACAAATACAGTACAACAGTTGACAATGTGGAGCAATAAGGCACATCTATTCCATGACAAATACAGTACAACAGTTGACAATGTGGAGCAATAAGGCAAATCTATTCCATGACAAATACAGTACAACAGTTGACAATGTGGAGCAATAAGGCACATCTATTCCATGACAAATACAGTACAACAGTTGACAATGTGGAGCAATAAGGCACATCTATTCCATGACAAATACAGTACAACAGTTGACAATGTGGAACAATAAGGCACATCTATTCCATGACAAATACAGTACAACAGTTGACAATGTGTAATAATAAGGCACATCTATTCCATGACAAATACAGTACAACAGTTGACAATGTGGAGCAATAAGGCACATCTATTCCATGACAAATATAGTACAACAGTTGACAATGTGGAGCAATAAGGCACATCTATTCCATGACAAATACAGTACAACAGTTGACAATGTGGAGCAATAAGGCACATCTATTCCGTGACAAATACAGTACAACAGTTGGCAATGTGGAGCAATAAGGCACCTCTATTCCGTGACAAATACAGTACAACAGTTGACAGTGTGGAGCAATAAGGTACATCTATTCCATGACAAATACAGTACAACAGTTGACAATGTGGAGCAATAAGGCACATCTATTCCATGACAAATACAGTACAACAGTTTACAATGTGGAGCACTAAGGCACATCTATTCCATGACAAATACAGTACAACAGTTGACAATGTGGAGCAATAAGGCACATCTATTCCATGACAAATACAGTACAACAGTTGACAGTGGAGCAATAAAGCACATCTATTCCATGACAAATACAGTACAACAGTTGACAATGTGGAGCAATAAGGCACATCTATTCCATGACAAATAAAGTACAACAGTTGAAAATGTGTAACAATAAGGCACATCTATTCCATGACAAATAGAGTACAACAGTTGACAATGTGTAACAATAAGGCACATCAATTCCATGACAAATACAGTACAACAGTTGACAATGTGGAGCAATAAGGCACATCTATTCCATGACAAATACAGTACAACAGTTGACAATGTGGAGCAATAAGGCACATCTATTCCATGACAAATACAGTACAACAGTTGACAATGTGGAGCAATAAGGCACATCTATTCCATGACAAATACAGTACAACAGTTGACAATGTGGAGCAATAAGGCACATCTATTCCATGACAAATACAGTACAACAGTTGACAATATGGAGCACTAAGGCATATCTATTCCATGACAAATACAGTACAACAGTTGACAATGTGGAGCAATAAGGCACATCTATTCCATGACAAATACAGTACAACAGTTGACAATGTGGAGCAATAAGGCACATCTATTCCATGACAAATACAGTACAACAGTTGACAATGTGGAGCACTAAGGCACATCTATTCCATGACAAATACAGTACAACAGTTGACAATGTGGAGCAATAAGGCACATCTATTCCATGACAAATACAGTACAACAGTTGACAATGTGGAGCAATAAGGCACATCTATTCTGTGACAAATACAGTACAACAGTTGACAGTGTGGAGCAATAAGGCACATCTATTCCATGACAAATACAGTACAACAGTTGACAGTGTGGAGCAATAAGGCACATCAATTCCATGTCAAATACAGTACAACAGTTGACAATGTGGAGCAATAAGGCAAATCTATTCCATGACAAATACAGTACATTAGTTGACAATGTGGAGCACTAAGGCACATCTATTCCATGACAAATACAGTACAACAGTTGACAATGTGGAGCAATAAGGCACGTCTATTCCGTGACAAATACAGTACAACAGTTGACAATGTGGTGCAATAAGGCACCTCTATTCCGTGACAAATACAGTACAACAGTTGACAGTGTGGAGCAATAAGGCACATCTATTCCATGACAAATACAGTACAACAGTTGACAATGTGGAGCAATAAGGCACATCTATTCCATGAAATATACAGTACAACAGTTGACAATGTGGAGCACTAAGGCACATCTATTCCATGACAAATACAGTACAACAGTTGACAATGTGGAGCACTAAGGCACATCTATTCCATGAAAAATACAGTACAACAGTTGACAATGTGGAGCAATAAGGCACATCTATTCCATGACAAATACAGTACAACAGTTGACAATGTGGAGCAATAAGGCACATCTATTCCATGACAAATACAGTACAACAGTTGACAATTTGGAGCAATAAGGCACATCTATTCCATGACAAATACAGTACAACAGTTGACAATGTGGAGCAATAAGGCACATCTATTCCATGACAAATACAGTACAACAGTTGACAATGTGGAGCAATAAGGCACATCTATTCCGTGACAAATACAGTACAACAGTTGACAATGTGGAGCAATAAGGCACATCTATTCCATGACAAATACAGTACAACAGTTGACAATGTGGAGCAATAAGGCACATCTATTCCATGACAAATACAGTACAACAGTTGACAATGTGGAGCAATAAGGCAAATCTATTCCATGACAAATACAGTACAACAGTTGACAATGTGGAGCAATAAGGCTCATCTATTCCATGACAAATACAGTACAACAGTTGACAATGTGGAGCAATAAGGCACATCTATTCCACGACAAATACAGTACAACAGTTGACAATGTGGAGCAATAAGGCACATCTATTCCATGACAAATACAGTACAACAGTTGACAATGTGGAGCAATAAAGCACATCTATTCCATGACAATTACAGTACAACAGTTGACAATATGGAGCACTAAGGCACATCTATTCCATGACAAATACAGTACAACAGTTGACAATGTGGAGCAATAAGGCACATCTATTCCATGACAAATACAGTACAACAGTTGACAATGTGTAACAATAAGGCACATCTATTCCATAACAAATACAGTACAACAATTGACAATGTGTAACAGTAAGGCACATCCATTCCATGACAAATACAGTACAACAGTTGACAATGTGTAACAATAAGGCACATCAATTCCATGACAAATACAGTACAACAGTTGACAATGTGGAGCAATAAGGCACATCTATTCCATGACAAATACAGTACAACAGTTGACAATGTGGAGCACTAAGGCACATCTATTCAGTGACAAATACAGTACAACAGTTGACAATGTGGAGCACTAAGGCACATCTATTCCATGACAAATACAGTACAACAGTTGACAATGTGGAGCAATAAAGCACATCTATTCCATGACAAATACAGTACAACAGTTGACAATGTGGAGCAATAAGGCACATCTATTCCATGAAAAATAAAGTACAACAGTTGACAAAGTGGAGCAATAAGGCACATCTATTCCATGACAAATACAGTACAACAGTTGACAATGTGGAGCACTAAGGCACATCTATTCCATGACAACGACAGTACAACAGTTGACAATGTGGAGCAATAAGGCACATCTATTCCATGAAAAATACAGTACAACAGTTGACAATGTGGAGCAATAAGGCACATCTATTCCATGACAAATACAGTACAACAGTTGACAATGTGGAGCAATAAGGCACATCTATTCCATGACAAATACAGTACAACAGTTGACAATGTGGAGCAATAAGGCACATCTATTCCGTGACAAATACAGTACAACAGTTGACAATGTGGAGCAATAAGGCACATCTATTCCATGACAAATACAGTACAACAGTTGACAGTGTGGAGCAATAAGGCACATCTATTCCATGACAAATACAGTACAACAGTTGACAATGTGGAGCAATAAGGCACATCTATTCCATGACAAATACAGTACAACAGTTGACAATGTGGAGCAATAAGGCACATCTATTCCATGACAAATACAGTACAACAGTTGACAATGTGTAACAATAAGGCACATCTATTCCATGACAAATACAGTACAACAGTTGACAGTGTGGAGCAATAAGGCACATCTATTCCATGACAAATACAGTACAACAGTTGACAATGTGGAGCAATAAGGCACATCTATTCCATGACAAATACAGTACAACAGTTGACAATATGGAGCACTAAGGCACATCTATTCCATGACAAATACAGTAAAACAGTTGACAATGTGGAGCAATAAGGCACATCTATTCCATGACAAATACAGTACAACATTTGACAATTTGTAACAAGAAGGCACATCTATTCCATGACAAATACAGTACAACAGTTGACAATGTGGAGCAATAAGGCACATCTATTCCACGACAAATACAATACAACAGTTGACAATGTGTAACAATAAGGCACATCTATTCAATGACAAATACAGTACAACAGTTGACAATGTGCAGCAATAAGGCACATCTATTCCATGACAAATACAGTACAACAGTTGACAATGTGGAGCACTAAGGCACATCTATTCCATGAAAAATACAGTACAACAGTTGACAATGTGGAGCAATAAGGCACATCTATTCCGTGACAAATACAGTACAACAGTTGACAATGTGGAGCAATAAGGCACCTCTATTCCGTGACAAATACAGTACAACAGTTGACAGTGTGGAGCAATAAGGCACATCTATTCCATGACAAATACAGTACAACAGTTGACAATGTGGAGCAATAAGGCACATCTATTCCATGACAAATACAGTACAACAGTTGACAATGTGGAGCACTAAGGCACATCTATTCCATGACAAATACAGTACAACAGTTGACAATGTGGAGCAATAAGGCACATCTATTCCATGACAAATACAGTACAACAGTTGACAATGTGGAGCAATAAAGCACATCTATTCCATGACAAATACAGTACAACAGTTGACAATGTGGAGCAATAAGGCACATCTATTCCATGACAAATAAAGTACAACAGTTGACAATGTGGAGCAATAAGGCACATCTATTCCATGACAAATACAGTACAACAGTTGACAATGTGTAACAATGAGGCACATCTATTCCATACTAAATACAGTACAACAATTGACAACGTGTAACAATAAGGCACATCTATTCCATGACAAATACAGTACAACAGTTGACAATGTGTAACAATAAGGCACATCAATTCCATGACAAATACAGTACAACAGTTGACAATGTGGAGCAATAAGGCACATCTATTCCATGACAAATACAGTACAACAGTTGACAATGTGGAGCAATAAGGCAAATCTATTCCATGACAAATACAGTACAACAGTTGACAATGTGGAGCAATAAGGCACATCTATTCCATGACAAATACAGTACAACAGTTGACAATGTGGAGCAATAAGGCACATCTATTCTATGACAAATACAGTACAACAGTTGACAATGTGGAACAATAAGGCACATCTATTCCATGACAAATACAGTACAACAGTTGACAATGTGTAATAATAAGGCACATCTATTCCATGACAAATACAGTACAACAGTTGACAATGTGGAGCAATAAGGCACATCTATTCCATGACAAATATAGTACAACAGTTGACAATGTGGAGCAATAAGGCACATCTATTCCATGACAAATACAGTACAACAGTTGACAATGTGGAGCAATAAGGCACATCTATTCCGTGACAAATACAGTACAACAGTTGGCAATGTGGAGCAATAAGGCACCTCTATTCCGTGACAAATACAGTACAACAGTTGACAGTGTGGAGCAATAAGGTACATCTATTCCATGACAAATACAGTACAACAGTTGACAATGTGGAGCAATAAGGCACATCTATTCCATGACAAATACAGTACAACAGTTTACAATGTGGAGCACTAAGGCACATCTATTCCATGACAAATACAGTACAACAGTTGACAATGTGGAGCAATAAGGCACATCTATTCCATGACAAATACAGTACAACAGTTGACAGTGGAGCAATAAAGCACATCTATTCCATGACAAATACAGTACAACAGTTGACAATGTGGAGCAATAAGGCACATCTATTCCATGACAAATAAAGTACAACAGTTGACAATGTGTAACAATAAGGCACATCTATTCCATGACAAATAGAGTACAACAGTTGACAATGTGTAACAATAAGGCACATCAATTCCATGACAAATACAGTACAACAGTTGACAATGTGGAGCAATAAGGCACATCTATTCCATGAAAAATACAGTACAACAGTTGACAATGTGGAGCAATAAGGCACATCTATTCCATGACAAATACAGTACAACAGTTGACAATGTGGAGCAATAAGGCACATCTATTCCATGACAAATACAGTACAACAGTTGACAATGTGGAACAATAAGGCACATCTATTCCATGACACATACAGTACAACAGTTGACAATGTGTAATAATAAGGCACATCTATTCCATGACAAATACAGTACAACAGTTGACAATGTGTAACAATAAGGCACATCTATTCCATAACAAATACAGTACAACAATTGACAATGTGTAACAATAAGGCACTTCTATTCCATGACAAATACAGTACAACAGTTGACAATGTGTAACAATAAGGCACATCAATTCCATGAAATATACAGTACAACAGTTGACAATGTGGAGCAATAAGGCACATCTATTCCATGACAAATACAGTACAACAGTTGACAATGTGGAGCAATAAGGCACATCTATTCCATGACAAATACAGTACAACAGTTGACAATGTGGAGCAGTAAGGCACATCTATTCCATGACAAATACAGTACAACAGTTGACAATGTGGAACAATAAGGCACATCTATTCCATGACACATACAGTACAACAGTTGACAATGTGTAATAATAAGGCACATCTATTCCATGACAAATACAGTACAACAGTTGACAATGTGGAGCAATAAGGCACATCTATTCCATGACAAATATAGTACAACAGTTGACAATGTGGAGCAATAAGGCACATCTATTCCATGACAAATACAGTACAACAGTTGACAATGTGGAGCAATAAGGCACATCTATTCCATGACAAATACAGTACAACAGTTGACAATATGGAGCACTAAGGCACATCTATTCCATGACAAATACAGTACAACAGTTGACAATGTGGAGCAATAAGGCACATCTATTCCATGACAAATACAGTACAACAGTTGACAATGTGGAGCAATAAGGCAAATCTATTCCATGACAAATACAGTACAGCAGTTGACAATGTGGAGCACTAAGGCACATCTATTCTATAAAAAATACAGTACAACAGTTGACAATGTGGAGCAATAAGGCACATCTACTCCATGAAAAATACAGTACAACAGTTGACAATGTGGAGCAATAAGGCACATCTATTCCATAAAAATTACAGTACAACAGTTGACAATGTGGAGCAATAAGGCACATCTATTCCATGACAAATACAGTACAACAGTTGACAATGTGGAGCAATAAGGCACATCTATTCCATGACAATTGCAGTACAACAGTTGACAATGTGGAGCAATAAGGCACATCTATTCCATGACAAATGCAGTACAACAGTTGACAATGTGGAGCAATAAGGCACATCTATTCCGTGACAAATACAGTACAACAGTTGACAATGTGGAGCAATAAGGCACATCTATTCCATGACAAATACAGTACAACAGTTGACAGTGTGGAGCAATAAGGCACATCTATTCCATGACAAATACAGTACAACAGTTGACAATGTGGAGCAATAAGGCACATCTATTCCATGACAAATACAGTACAACAGTTGACAATATGGAGCACTAAGGCACATCTATTCCATGACAAATACAGTACAACAGTTGACAGTGTGGAGCAATAAGGCACATCTATTCCATGACAAATACAGTACAACAGTTGACAATGTGGAGCAATAAGGCACATCTATTCCATGACAAATACAGTACAACAGTTGACAATGTGGAGCAATAAGGCACATCTATTCCATGACAAATACAGTACAACAGTTGACAATGTGTAACAATAAGGCACATCTATTCCATGACAAATACAGTACAACAGTTGACAGTGTGGAGCAATAAGGCACATCTATTCCATGACAAATACAGTACAACAGTTGACAATGTGGAGCAATAAGGCAAATCTATTCCATGACAAATACAGTACAACAGTTGGCAATGTGGAGTGTAACAGTGGGAGAATGAGGTTCGGAGTAAAGAGTTAAGGAATGCTGCGCATTCCTTGACTAGGGGGAAAACCATAGTGAACGTGTGTGCACGAATGAAGAAGGGTATCTAGGTAGGACACACACGTCACTTGGGGCCAGCAAGAGAGAATGTCAACATCAAGAAGAGAGTCTCCATCATGTATGCTGAGATAGCACGATTAAGATAATAAAGTTATCTTTCTAACAACGCGAAGACTTGTGTGTGCTATACGATCATGACTATAACCTGTTTGTAGCACTGTCACAGGAGCACTAAGGCACATCTATTCCATGAAAAATACAGAACAACAGTTGACAATGTGGAGCAATAAGGCACATCTATTCCGTGACAAATACAGTACAACAGTTGACAATGTGGAGCAATAAGGCACCTCTATTCCGTGACAAATACAGTACAACAGTTGACAGTGTGGAGCAATAAGGCACATCTATTCCATGACAAATACAGTACAACAGTTGACAATGTGGAGCAATAAGGCACATCTATTCCATGACAAATACAGTACAACAGTTGACAATGTGTAACAATAAGGCACATCTATTCCATACTAAATACAGTACAACAATTGACAATGTGTAACAATAAGGCACATCTATTCCATGACAAATACAGTACAACAGTTGACAATGTGTAACAATAAGGCACATCAATTCCATGACAAATACAGTACAACAGTTGACAATGTGGAGCAATAAGGCACATCTATTCCATGACAAATACAGTACAACAGTTGACAATGTGGAGCAATAAGGCAAATCTATTCCATGACAAATACAGTACAACAGTTGACAATGTGGAGCAATAAGGCACATCTATTCCATGACAAATACAGCACAACAGTTGACAATGTGGAGCAATAAGGCACATCTATTCCATGACAAATACAGTACAACAGTTGACAATGTGGAACAATAAGGCACATCTATTCCATGACAAATACAGTACAACAGTTGACAATGTGGAGCAATAAGGCACATCTATTCCATGACAAATACAGTACAACAGTTGACAATGTGGAGCAATAAGGCACATCTATTCCATGACAAATATAGTACAACAGTTGACAATGTGGAGCAATAAGGCACATCTATTCCGTGACAAATACAGTACAACAGTTGGCAATGTGGAGCAATAAGGCACCTCTATTCCGTGACAAATACAGTACAACAGTTGGCAATGTGGAGCAATAAGGCACATCTATTCCATGACAAATACAGTACAACAGTTGACAATGTGGAGCAATAAGGCACATCTATTCCGTGACAAATACAGTACAACAGTTGGCAATGTGGAGCAATAAGGCACCTCTATTCCGTGACAAATACAGTACAACAGTTGACAGTGTGGAGCAATAAGCTACATCTATTCCATGACAAATACAGTACAACAGTTGACAATGTGGAGCAATAAGGCACATCTATTCCATGACAAATACAGTACAACAGTTGACAATGTGGAGCACTAAGGCACATCTATTCCATGACAAATACAGTACAACAGTTGACAATGTGGAGCAATAAGGCACATCTATTCCATGACAAATAAAGTACAACAGTTGACAGTGGAGCAATAAAGCACATCTATTCCATGACAAATACAGTACAACAGTTGACAATGTGGAGCAATAAGGCACATCTATTCCATGACAAATAATTTACAACAGTTGACAATGTGTAACAATAAGGCACATCTATTCCATGACAAATAGAGTACAACAGTTGACAATGTGTAACAATAAGGCACATCAATTCCATGACAAATACAGTACAACAGTTGACAATGTGGAGCAATAAGGCACATCTATTCCATGAAAAATACAGTACAACAGTTGACAATGTGGAGCAATAAGGCACATCTATTCCATGACAAATACAGTACAACAGTTGACAATGTGGAGCAATAAGGCACATCTATTCCATGACAAATACAGTACAACAGTTGACAATGTGGAACAATAAGGCACATCTATTCCATGACACATACTGTACAACAGTTGACAATGTGTAATAATAAGGCACATCTATTCCATGACAAATACAGTACAACAGTTGACAATGTGTAACAATAAGGCACATCTATTCCATAACAAATACAGTACAACAATTGACAATGTGTAACAATAAGGCACATCTATTCCATGACAAATACAGTACAACAGTTGACAATGTGGAGCAATAAGGCACATCTATTCCATGACAAATACAGTACAACAGTTGACAATGTGGAGCAATAAGGCACATCTATTCCATGACAAATACAGTACAACAGTTGACAATATGGAGCACTAAGGCACATCTATTCCATGACAAATACAGTACAACAGTTGACAATGTGGAGCAATAAGGCACATCTATTCCATGACAAATACAGTACAACAGTTGACAATGTGGAGCAATAAGGCAAATCTATTCCATGACAAATACAGTACAGCAGTTGACAATGTGGAGCACTAAGGCACATCTATTCTATAAAAAATACAGTACAACAGTTGACAATGTGGAGCAATAAGGCACATCTATTCCATGAAAAATACAGTACAACAGTTGACAATGTGGAGCAATAAGGCACATCTATTCCATAAAAATTACAGTACAACAGTTGACAATGTGGAGCAATAAGGCACATCTATTCCATGACAAATACAGTACAACAGTTGACAATGTGGAGCAATAAGGCACATCTATTCCATGACAATTGCAGTACAACAGTTGACAATGTGGAGCAATAAGGCACATCTATTCCATGACAAATGCAGTACAACAGTTGACAATGTGGAGCAATAAGGCACATCTATTCCGTGACAAATACAGTACAACAGTTGACAATGTGGAGCAATAAGGCACATCTATTCCATGACAAATACAGTACAACAGTTGACAATGTGGAGCAATAAGGCACATCTATTCCATGACAAATACAGTACAACAGTTGACAATGTGGAGCAATAAGGCAAATCTATTCCATGACAAATACAGTACAACAGTTGACAATGTGGAGCAATAAGGCACATCTATTCCATGACAAATACAGTACAACAGTTGACAATGTGGAGCAATAAGGCACATCTATTCCATGACAAATACAGTACAACAGTTGACAATGTGGAACAATAAGGCACATCTATTCCATGACAAATACAGTACAACAGTTGACAATGTGTAATAATAAGGCACATCTATTCCATGACAAATACAGTACAACAGTTGACAATGTGGAGCAATAAGGCACATCTATTCCATGACAAATATAGTACAACAGTTGACAATGTGGAGCAATAAGGCACATCTATTCCGTGACAAATACAGTACAACAGTTGGCAATGTGGAGCAATAAGGCACCTCTATTCCGTGACAAATACAGTACAACAGTTGGCAATGTGGAGCAATAAGGCACATCTATTCCATGACAAATACAGTACAACAGTTGACAATGTGGAGCAATAAGGCACATCAATTCCGTGACAAATACAGTACAACAGTTGGCAATGTGGAGCAATAAGGCACCTCTATTCCGTGACAAATACAGTACAACAGTTGACAGTGTGGAGCAATAAGGTACATCTATTCCATGACAAATACAGTACAACAGTTGACAATGTGGAGCAATAAGGCACATCTATTCCATGACAAATACAGTACAACAGTTGACAATGTGGAGCACTAAGGCACATCTATTCCATGACAAATACAGTACAACAGTTGACAATGTGGAGCAATAAGGCACATCTATTCCATGACAAATAAAGTACAACAGTTGACAGTGGAGCAATAAAGCACATCTATTCCATGACAAATACAGTACAACAGTTGAAAATGTGGAGCAATAAGGCACATCTATTCCATGACAAATAAATTATAACAATTGACAATGTGTAACAATAAGGCACATCTATTCCATGACAAATAGAGTACAACAGTTGACAATGTGTAACAATAAGGCACATCAATTCCATGACAAATACAGTACAACAGTTGACAATGTGGAGCAATAAGGCACATCTATTCCATGAAAAATACAGTACAACAGTTGACAATGTGGAGCAATAAGGCACATCTATTCCATGACAAATACAGTACAACAGTTGACAATGTGGAGCAATAAGGCACATCTATTCCATGACAAATACAGTACAACAGTTGACAATGTGGAACAATAAGGCACATCTATTCCATGACACATACAGTACAACAGTTGACAATGTGTAATAATAAGGCACATCTATTCCATGACAAATACAGTACAACAGTTGACAATGTGTAACAATAAGGCACATCTATTCCATAACAAATACAGTACAACAATTGACAATGTGTAACAATAAGGCACATCTATTCCATGACAAATACAGTACAACAGTTGACAATGTGGAGCAATAAGGCACATCTATTCCATGACAAATACAGTACAACAGTTGACAATGTGGAGCAATAAGGCACATCTATTCCATGACAAATACAGTACAACAGTTGACAATATGGAGCACTAAGGCACATCTATTCCATGACAAATACAGTACAACAGTTGACAATGTGGAGCAATAAGGCACATCTATTCCATGACAAATACAGTACAACAGTTGACAATGTGGAGCAATAAGGCAAATCTATTCCATGACAAATACAGTACAGCAGTTGACAATGTGGAGCAATAAGGCACATCTATTCCATGAAAAATACAGTACAACAGTTGACAATGTGGAGCAATAAGGCACATCTATTCCATAAAAATTACAGTACAACAGTTGACAATGTGGAGCAATAAGGCACATCTATTCCATGACAAATACAGTACAACAGTTGACAATGTGGAGCAATAAGGCACATCTATTCCATGACAATTGCAGTACAACAGTTGACAATGTGGAGCAATAAGGCACATCTATTCCATGACAAATGCAGTACAACAGTTGACAATGTGGAGCAATAAGGCACATCTATTCCGTGACAAATACAGTACAACAGTTGACAATGTGGAGCAATAAGGCACATCTATTCCATGACAAATACAGTACAACAGTTGACAGTGTGGAGCAATAAGGCACATCTATTCCATGACAAATACAGTACAACAGTTGACAATGTGGAGCAATAAGGCACATCTATTCCATGACAAATACAGTACAACAGTTGACAATATGGAGCACTAAGGCACATCTATTCCATGACAAATACAGTACAACAGTTGACAGTGTGGAGCAATAAGGCACATCTATTCCATGACAAATACAGTACAACAGTTGACAATGTGGAGCAATAAGGCACATCTATTCCATGACAAATACAGTACAACAGTTGACAATGTGGAGCAATAAGGCAAATCTATTCCATGACAAATACAGTACAACAGTTGACAATGTGGAGCACTAAGTCACATCTATTCCATGAAAAATACAGAACAACAGTTGACAATGTGGAGCAATAAGGCACATCTATTCCGTGACAAATACAGTACAACAGTTGACAATGTGGAGCAATAAGGCACCTCTATTCCGTGACAAATACAGTACAACAGTTGACAGTGTGGAGCAATAAGGCACATCTATTCCATGACAAATACAGTACAACAGTTGACAATGTGGAGCAATAAGGCACATCTATTCCATGACAAATACAGTACAACAGTTGACAATGTGTAACAATAAGGCACATCTATTCCATACTAAATACAGTACAACAATTGACAATGTGTAACAATAAGGCACATCTATTCCATGACAAATACAGTACAACAGTTGACAATGTGTAACAATAAGGCACATCAATTCCATGACAAATACAGTACAACAGTTGACAATGTGGAGCAATAAGGCACATCTATTCCATGACAAATACAGTACAACAGTTGACAATGTGGAGCACTAAGGCACATCTATTCCATGAAAAATACAGAACAACAGTTGACAATGTGGAGCAATAAGGCACATCTATTCCGTGACAAATACAGTACAACAGTTGACAATGTGGAGCAATAAGGCACCTCTATTCCGTGACAAATACAGTACAACAGTTGACAATGTGGAGCAATAAGGCAAATCTATTCCATGACAAATACAGTACAACAGTTGACAATGTGGAGCACTAAGGCACATCTATTCCATGAAAAATACAGAACAACAGTTGAAAATGTGGAGCAATAAGGCACATCTATTCCGTGACAAATACAGTACAACAGTTGACAATGTGGAGCAATAAGGCACCTCTATTCCGTGACAAATACAGTACAACAGTTGACAGTGTGGAGCAATAAGGCACATCTATTTCATGACAAATACAGTACAACAGTTGACAATGTGGAGCAATAAGGCACATCTATTCCATGACAAATACAGTACAACAGTTGACAATGTGTAACAATAAGGCACATCTATTCCATACTAAATACAGTACAACAATTGACAATGTGTAACAATAAGGCACATCTATTCCATGACAAATACAGTACAACAGTTGACAATGTGTAACAATAAGGCACATCAATTCCATGACAAATACAGTACAACAGTTGACAATGTGGAGCAATAAGGCACATCTATTCCATGACAAATACAGTACAACAGTTGACAATGTGGAGCAATAAGGCACATCTATTCCATGAAAAATACAGTACAACAGTTGACAATGTGGAGCAATAAGGCACATCTATTCCATGACAAATACAGTACAACAGTTGACAATGTGGAGCAATAAGGCACATCTATTCCATGACAAATACAGTACAACAGTTGACAATGTGGAACAATAAGGCACATCTATTCCATGACACATACAGTACAACAGTTGACAATGTGTAATAATAAGGCACATCTATTCCATGACAAATACAGTACAACAGTTGACAATGTGTAACAATAAGGCACATCTATTCCATAACAAATACAGTACAACAATTGACAATGTGTAACAATAAGGCACATCTATTCCATGACAAATACAGTACAACAGTTGACAATGTGGAGCAATAAGGCACATCTATTCCATGACAAATACAGTACAACAGTTGACAATATGGAGCACTAAGGCACATCTATTCCATGACAAATACAGTACAACAGTTGACAATGTGGAGCAATAAGGCACATCTATTCCATGACAAATACAGTACAACAGTTGACAATGTGGAGCAATAAGGCAAATCTATTCCATGACAAATACAGTACAGCAGTTGACAATGTGGAGCAATAAGGCACATCTATTCCATGAAAAATACAGTACAACAGTTGACAATGTGGAGCAATAAGGCACATCTATTCCATAAAAATTACAGTACAACAGTTGACAATGTGGAGCAATAAGGCACATCTATTCCATGACAAATACAGTACAACAGTTGACAATGTGGAGCAATAAGGCACATCTATTCCATGACAATTGCAGTACAACAGTTGACAATGTGGAGCAATAAGGCACATCTATTCCATGACAAATGCAGTACAACAGTTGACAATGTGGAGCAATAAGGCACATCTATTCCGTGACAAATACAGTACAACAGTTGACAATGTGGAGCAATAAGGCACATCTATTCCATGACAAATACAGTACAACAGTTGACAATGTGGAGCAATAAGGCACATCTATTCCGTGACAAATACAGTACAACAGTTGACAATGTGGAGCAATAAGGCACATCTATTGCATGACAAATACAGTACAACAGTTGACAATGTGGAGCAATAAGGCACATCTATTCCATGACAAATACAGTACAACAGTTGACAATGTGGAGCAATAAGGCAAATCTATTCCATGACAAATACAGTACAACAGTTGACAATGTGGAGCAATAAGGCACATCTATTCCATGACAAATACAGTACAACAGTTGACAATGTGGAGCAATAAGGCACATCTATTCCATGACAAATACAGTACAACAGTTGACAATGTGGAACAATAAGGCACATCTATTCCATGACAAATACAGTACAACAGTTGACAATGTGTAATAATAAGGCACATCTATTCCATGACAAATACAGTACAACAGTTGACAATGTGGAGCAATAAGGCACATCTATTCCATGACAAATATAGTACAACAGTTGACAATGTGGAGCAATAAGGCACATCTATTCCGTGACAAATACAGTACAACAGTTGGCAATGTGGAGCAATAAGGCACCTCTATTCCGTGACAAATACAGTACAACAGTTGGCAATGTGGAGCAATAAGGCACATCTATTCCATGACAAATACAGTACAACAGTTGACAATGTGGAGCAATAAGGCACATCTATTCCGTGACAAATACAGTACAACAGTTGGCAATGTGGAGCAATAAGGCACCTCTATTCCGTGACAAATACAGTACAACAGTTGACAGTGTGGAGCAATAAGGTACATCTATTCCATGACAAATACAGTACAACAGTTGACAATGTGGAGCAATAAGGCACATCTATTCCATGACAAATACAGTACAACAGTTGACAATGTGGAGCACTAAGGCACATCTATTCCATGACAAATACAGTACAACAGTTGACAATGTGGAGCAATAAGGCACATCTATTCCATGACAAATAAAGTACAACAGTTGACAGTGGAGCAATAAAGCACATCTATTCCATGACAAATACAGTACAACAGTTGAAAATGTGGAGCAATAAGGCACATCTATTCCATGACAAATAAAGTACAACAGTTGACAATGTGTAACAATAAGGCACATCTATTCCATGACAAATAGAGTACAACAGTTGACAATGTGTAACAATAAGGCACATCAATTCCATGACAAATACAGTACAACAGTTGACAATGTGGAGCAATAAGGCACATCTATTCCATGAAAAATACAGTACAACAGTTGACAATGTGGAGCAATAAGGCACATCTATTCCATGACAAATACAGTACAACAGTTGACAATGTGGAGCAATAAGGCACATCTATTCCATGACAAATACAGTACAACAGTTGACAATGTGGAACAATAAGGCACATCTATTCCATGACACATACAGTACAACAGTTGACAATGTGTAATAATAAGGCACATCTATTCCATGACAAATACAGTACAACAGTTGACAATGTGTAACAATAAGGCACATCTATTCCATAACAAATACAGTACAACAATTGACAATGTGTAACAATAAGGCACATCTATTCCATGACAAATACAGTACAACAGTTGACAATGTGGAGCAATAAGGCACATCTATTCCATGACAAATACAGTACAACAGTTGACAATGTGGAGCAATAAGGCACATCTATTCCATGACAAATACAGTACAACAGTTGACAATATGGAGCACTAAGGCACATCTATTCCATGACAAATACAGTACAACAGTTGACAATGTGGAGCAATAAGGCACATCTATTCCATGACAAATACAGTACAACAGTTGACAATGTGGAGCAATAAGGCAAATCTATTCCATGACAAATACAGTACAGCAGTTGACAATGTGGAGCAATAAGGCACATCTATTCCATGAAAAATACAGTACAACAGTTGACAATGTGGAGCAATAAGGCACATCTATTCCATAAAAATTACAGTACAACAGTTGACAATGTGGAGCAATAAGGCACATCTATTCCATGACAAATACAGTACAACAGTTGACAATGTGGAGCAATAAGGCACATCTATTCCATGACAATTGCAGTACAACAGTTGACAATGTGGAGCAATAAGGCACATCTATTCCATGACAAATGCAGTACAACAGTTGACAATGTGGAGCAATAAGGCACATCTATTCCGTGACAAATACAGTACAACAGTTGACAATGTGGAGCAATAAGGCACATCTATTCCATGACAAATACAGTACAACAGTTGACAGTGTGGAGCAATAAGGCACATCTATTCCATGACAAATACAGTACAACAGTTGACAATGTGGAGCAATAAGGCACATCTATTCCATGACAAATACAGTACAACAGTTGACAATATGGAGCACTAAGGCACATCTATTCCATGACAAATACAGTACAACAGTTGACAGTGTGGAGCAATAAGGCACATCTATTCCATGACAAATACAGTACAACAGTTGACAATGTGGAGCAATAAGGCACATCTATTCCATGACAAATACAGTACAACAGTTGACAATGTGGAGCAATAAGGCAAATCTATTCCATGACAAATACAGTACAACAGTTGACAATGTGGAGCACTAAGTCACATCTATTCCATGAAAAATACAGAACAACAGTTGACAATGTGGAGCAATAAGGCACATCTATTCCGTGACAAATACAGTACAACAGTTGACAATGTGGAGCAATAAGGCACCTCTATTCCGTGACAAATACAGTACAACAGTTGACAGTGTGGAGCAATAAGGCACATCTATTCCATGACAAATACAGTACAACAGTTGACAATGTGGAGCAATAAGGCACATCTATTCCATGACAAATACAGTACAACAGTTGACAATGTGTAACAATAAGGCACATCTATTCCATACTAAATACAGTACAACAATTGACAATGTGTAACAATAAGGCACATCTATTCCATGACAAATACAGTACAACAGTTGACAATGTGTAACAATAAGGCACATCAATTCCATGACAAATACAGTACAACAGTTGACAATGTGGAGCAATAAGGCACATCTATTCCATGACAAATACAGTACAACAGTTGACAATGTGGAGCACTAAGGCACATCTATTCCATGAAAAATACAGAACAACAGTTGACAATGTGGAGCAATAAGGCACATCTATTCCGTGACAAATACAGTACAACAGTTGACAATGTGGAGCAATAAGGCACCTCTATTCCGTGACAAATACAGTACAACAGTTGACAATGTGGAGCAATAAGGCAAATCTATTCCATGACAAATACAGTACAACAGTTGACAATGTGGAGCACTAAGGCACATCTATTCCATGAAAAATACAGAACAACAGTTGAAAATGTGGAGCAATAAGGCACATCTATTCCGTGACAAATACAGTACAACAGTTGACAATGTGGAGCAATAAGGCACCTCTATTCCGTGACAAATACAGTACAACAGTTGACAGTGTGGAGCAATAAGGCACATCTATTTCATGACAAATACAGTACAACAGTTGACAATGTGGAGCAATAAGGCACATCTATTCCATGACAAATACAGTACAACAGTTGACAATGTGTAACAATAAGGCACATCTATTCCATACTAAATACAGTACAACAATTGACAATGTGTAACAATAAGGCACATCTATTCCATGACAAATACAGTACAACAGTTGACAATGTGTAACAATAAGGCACATCAATTCCATGACAAATACAGTACAACAGTTGACAATGTGGAGCAATAAGGCACATCTATTCCATGACAAATACAGTACAACAGTTGACAATGTGGAGCAATAAGGCACATCTATTCCATGAAAAATACAGTACAACAGTTGACAATGTGGAGCAATAAGGCACATCTATTCCATGACAAATACAGTACAACAGTTGACAATGTGGAGCAATAAGGCACATCTATTCCATGACAAATACAGTACAACAGTTGACAATGTGGAACAATAAGGCACATCTATTCCATGACACATACAGTACAACAGTTGACAATGTGTAATAATAAGGCACATCTATTCCATGACAAATACAGTACAACAGTTGACAATGTGTAACAATAAGGCACATCTATTCCATAACAAATACAGTACAACAATTGACAATGTGTAACAATAAGGCACATCTATTCCATGACAAATACAGTACAACAGTTGACAATGTGGAGCAATAAGGCACATCTATTCCATGACAAATACAGTACAACAGTTGACAATGTGGAGCAATAAGGCACATCTATTCCATGACAAATACAGTACAACAGTTGACAATATGGAGCACTAAGGCACATCTATTCCATGACAAATACAGTACAACAGTTGACAATGTGGAGCAATAAGGCACATCTATTCCATGACAAATACAGTACAACAGTTGACAATGTGGAGCAATAAGGCAAATCTATTCCATGACAAATACAGTACAGCAGTTGACAATGTGGAGCAATAAGGCACATCTATTCCATGAAAAATACAGTACAACAGTTGACAATGTGGAGCAATAAGGCACATCTATTCCATAAAAATTACAGTACAACAGTTGACAATGTGGAGCAATAAGGCACATCTATTCCATGACAAATACAGTACAACAGTTGACAATGTGGAGCAATAAGGCACATCTATTCCATGACAATTGCAGTACAACAGTTGACAATGTGGAGCAATAAGGCACATCTATTCCATGACAAATGCAGTACAACAGTTGACAATGTGGAGCAATAAGGCACATCTATTCCGTGACAAATACAGTACAACAGTTGACAATGTGGAGCAATAAGGCACATCTATTCCATGACAAATACAGTACAACAGTTGACAGTGTGGAGCAATAAGGCACATCTATTCCATGACAAATACAGTACAACAGTTGACAATGTGGAGCAATAAGGCACATCTATTCCATGACAAATACAGTACAACAGTTGACAATATGGAGCACTAAGGCACATCTATTCCATGACAAATACAGTACAACAGTTGACAGTGTGGAGCAATAAGGCACATCTATTCCATGACAAATACAGTACAACAGTTGACAATGTGGAGCAATAAGGCACATCTATTCCATGACAAATACAGTACAACAGTTGACAATGTGGAGCAATAAGGCAAATCTATTCCATGACAAATACAGTACAACAGTTGACAATGTGGAGCACTAAGTCACATCTATTCCATGAAAAATACAGAACAACAGTTGACAATGTGGAGCAATAAGGCACATCTATTCCGTGACAAATACAGTACAACAGTTGACAATGTGGAGCAATAAGGCACCTCTATTCCGTGACAAATACAGTACAACAGTTGACAGTGTGGAGCAATAAGGCACATCTATTCCATGACAAATACAGTACAACAGTTGACAATGTGGAGCAATAAGGCACATCTATTCCATGACAAATACAGTACAACAGTTGACAATGTGTAACAATAAGGCACATCTATTCCATACTAAATACAGTACAACAATTGACAATGTGTAACAATAAGGCACATCTATTCCATGACAAATACAGTACAACAGTTGACAATGTGTAACAATAAGGCACATCAATTCCATGACAAATACAGTACAACAGTTGACAATGTGGAGCAATAAGGCACATCTATTCCATGACAAATACAGTACAACAGTTGACAATGTGGAGCACTAAGGCACATCTATTCCATGAAAAATACAGAACAACAGTTGACAATGTGGAGCAATAAGGCACATCTATTCCGTGACAAATACAGTACAACAGTTGACAATGTGGAGCAATAAGGCACCTCTATTCCGTGACAAATACAGTACAACAGTTGACAATGTGGAGCAATAAGGCAAATCTATTCCATGACAAATACAGTACAACAGTTGACAATGTGGAGCACTAAGGCACATCTATTCCATGAAAAATACAGAACAACAGTTGAAAATGTGGAGCAATAAGGCACATCTATTCCGTGACAAATACAGTACAACAGTTGACAATGTGGAGCAATAAGGCACCTCTATTCCGTGACAAATACAGTACAACAGTTGACAGTGTGGAGCAATAAGGCACATCTATTTCATGACAAATACAGTACAACAGTTGACAATGTGGAGCAATAAGGCACATCTATTCCATGACAAATACAGTACAACAGTTGACAATGTGTAACAATAAGGCACATCTATTCCATACTAAATACAGTACAACAATTGACAATGTGTAACAATAAGGCACATCTATTCCATGACAAATACAGTACAACAGTTGACAATGTGTAACAATAAGGCACATCAATTCCATGACAAATACAGTACAACAGTTGACAATGTGGAGCAATAAGGCACATCTATTCCATGACAAATACAGTACAACAGTTGACAATGTGGAGCAATAAGGCAAATCTATTCCATGACAAATACAGTACAACAGTTGACAATGTGGAGCAATAAGGCACATCTATTCCATGACAAATACAGTACAACAGTTGACAATGTGGAGCAATAAGGCACATCTATTCCATGACAAATACAGTACAACAGTTGACAATGTGGAACAATAAGGCACATCTATTCCATGACAAATACAGTACAACAGTTGACAATGTGTAATAATAAGGCACATCTATTCCATGACAAATACAGTACAACAGTTGACAATGTGGAGCAATAAGGCACATCTATTCCATGACAAATATAGTACAACAGTTGACAATGTGGAGCAATAAGGCACATCTATTCCATGACAAATACAGTACAACAGTTGACAATGTGGAGCAATAAGGCACATCTATTCCGTGACAAATACAGTACAACAGTTGGCAATGTGGAGCAATAAGGCACCTCTATTCCGTGACAAATACAGTACAACAGTTGACAGTGTGGAGCAATAAGGTACATCTATTCCATGACAAATACAGTACAACAGTTGACAATGTGGAGCAATAAGGCACATCTATTCCATGACAAATACAGTACAACAGTTGACAATGTGGAGCACTAAGGCACATCTATTCCATGACAAATACAGTACAACAGTTGACAATGTGGAGCAATAAGGCACATCTATTCCATGACAAATACAGTACAACAGTTGACAGTGGAGCAATAAAGCAATCTATTCCATGACAAATACAGTACAACAGTTGACAATGTGTAACAATAAGGCACATCAATTCCATGACAAATACAGTACAACAGTTGACAATGTGGAGCAATAAGGCACATCTATTCCATGAAAAATACAGTACAACAGTTGACAATGTGGAGCAATAAGGCACATCTATTCCATGACAAATACAGTACAACAGTTGACAATGTGGAGCAATAAGGCACATCTATTCCATGACAAATACAGTACAACAGTTGACAATGTGGAACAATAAGGCACATCTATTCCATGACACATACAGTACAACAGTTGACAATGTGTAATAATAAGGCACATCTATTCCATGACAAATACAGTACAACAGTTGACAATGTGTAACAATAAGGCACATCTATTCCATAACAAATACAGTACAACAATTGACAATGTGTAACAATAAGGCACATCTATTCCATGACAAATACAGTACAACAGTTGACAATGTGTAACAATAAGGCACATCAATTCCATGAAATATACAGTACAACAGTTGACAATGTGGAGCAATATGGCACATCTATTCCATGACAAATACAGTACAACAGTTGACAATGTGGAGCAATAAGGCACATCTATTCCATGACAAATACAGTACAACAGTTGACAATGTGGAGCAATAAGGCACATCTATTCCATGACAAATACAGTACAACAGTTGACAATGTGGAACAATAAGGCACATCTATTCCATGACAAATACAGTACAACAGTTGACAATGTGGAGCAATAAGGCACATCTATTCCATGACAAATACAGTTTAACAGTTGACAATGTGGAACAATAAGGCACATCTATTCCATGACAAATACAGTACAACAGTTGACAATGTGTAATAATAAGGCACATCTATTCCATGACAAATACAGTACAACAGTTGACAATGTGGAGCAATAAGGCACATCTATTCCATGACAAATATAGTACAACAGTTGACAATGTGGAGCAATAAGGCACATCTATTCCGTGACAAATACAGTACAACAGTTGGCAATGTGGAGCAATAAGGCACCTCTATTCCGTGACAAATACAGTACAACAGTTGGCAATGTGGAGCAATAAGGCACATCTATTCCATGACAAATACAGTACAACAGTTGACAATGTGGAGCAATAAGGCACATCTATTCCGTGACAAATACAGTACAACAGTTGGCAATGTGGAGCAATAAGGCACCTCTATTCCGTGACAAATACAGTACAACAGTTGACAGTGTGGAGCAATAAGGTACATCTATTCCATGACAAATACAGTACAACAGTTGACAATGTGGAGCAATAAGGCACATCTATTCCATGACAAATACAGTACAACAGTTGACAATGTGGAGCACTAAGGCACATCTATTCCATGACAAATACAGTACAACAGTTGACAATGTGGAGCAATAAGGCACATCTATTCCATGACAAATAAAGTACAACAGTTGACAGTGGAGCAATAAAGCACATCTATTCCATGACAAATACAGTACAACAGTTGACAATGTGGAGCAATAAGGCACATCTATTCCATGACAAATAAAGTACAACAGTTGACAATGTGTAACAATAAGGCACATCTATTCCATGACAAATAGAGTACAACAGTTGACAATGTGTAACAATAAGGCACATCAATTCCATGACAAATACAGTACAACAGTTGACAATGTGGAGCAATAAGGCACATCTATTCCATGAAAAATACAGTACAACAGTTGACAATGTGGAGCAATAAGGCACATCTATTCCATGACAAATACAGTACAACAGTTGACAATGTGGAGCAATAAGGCACATCTATTCCATGACAAATACAGTACAACAGTTGACAATGTGGAACAATAAGGCACATCTATTCCATGACACATACAGTACAACAGTTGACAATGTGTAATAATAAGGCACATCTATTCCATGACAAATACAGTACAACAGTTGACAATGTGTAACAATAAGGCACATCTATTCCATAACAAATACAGTACAACAATTGACAATGTGTAACAATAAGGCACATCTATTCCATGACAAATACAGTACAACAGTTGACAATGTGGAGCAATAAGGCACATCTATTCCATGACAAATACAGTACAACAGTTGACAATGTGGAGCAATAAGGCACATCTATTCCATGACAAATACAGTACAACAGTTGACAATATGGAGCACTAAGGCACATCTATTCCATGACAAATACAGTACAACAGTTGACAATGTGGAGCAATAAGGCACATCTATTCCATGACAAATACAGTACAACAGTTGACAATGTGGAGCAATAAGGCAAATCTATTCCATGACAAATACAGTACAGCAGTTGACAATGTGGAGCACTAAGGCACATCTATTCTATAAAAAATACAGTACAACAGTTGACAATGTGGAGCAATAAGGCACATCTATTCCATGAAAAATACAGTACAAGAGTTGACAATGTGGAGCAATAAGGCACATCTATTCCATAAAAATTACAGTACAACAGTTGACAATGTGGAGCAATAAGGCACATCTATTCCATGACAAATACAGTACAACAGTTGACAATGTGGAGCAATAAGGCACATCTATTCCATGACAATTGCAGTACAACAGTTGACAATGTGGAGCAATAAGGCACATCTATTCCATGACAAATGCAGTACAACAGTTGACAATGTGGAGCAATAAGGCACATCTATTCCGTGACAAATACAGTACAACAGTTGACAATGTGGAGCAATAAGGCACATCTATTCCATGACAAATACAGTACAACAGTTGACAGTGTGGAGCAATAAGGCACATCTATTCCATGACAAATACAGTACAACAGTTGACAATGTGGAGCAATAAGGCACATCTATTCCATGACAAATACAGTACAACAGTTGACAATATGGAGCACTAAGGCACATCTATTCCATGACAAATACAGTACAACAGTTGACAGTGTGGAGCAATAAGGCACATCTATTCCATGACAAATACAGTACAACAGTTGACAATGTGGAGCAATAAGGCACATCTATTCCATGACAAATACAGTACAACAGTTGACAATGTGGAGCAATAAGGCAAATCTATTCCATGACAAATACAGTACAACAGTTGACAATGTGGAGCACTAAGGCACATCTATTCCATGAAAAATACAGAACAACAGTTGACAATGTGGAGCAATAAGGCACATCTATTCCGTGACAAATACAGTACAACAGTTGACAATGTGGAGCAATAAGGCACCTCTATTCCGTGACAAATACAGTACAACAGTTGACAGTGTGGAGCAATAAGGCACATCTATTCCATGACAAATACAGTACAACAGTTGACAATGTGGAGCAATAAGGCACATCTATTCCATGACAAATACAGTACAACAGTTGACAATGTGTAACAATAAGGCACATCTATTCCATACTAAATACAGTACAACAATTGACAATGTGTAACAATAAGGCACATCTATTCCATGACAAATACAGTACAACAGTTGACAATGTGTAACAATAAGGCACATCAATTCCATGACAAATACAGTACAACAGTTGACAATGTGGAGCAATAAGGCACATCTATTCCATGACAAATACAGTACAACAGTTGACAATGTGGAGCACTAAGGCACATCTATTCCATGAAAAATACAGAACAACAGTTGACAATGTGGAGCAATAAGGCACATCTATTCCGTGACAAATACAGTACAACAGTTGACAATGTGGAGCAATAAGGCACCTCTATTCCGTGACAAATACAGTACAACAGTTGACAATGTGGAGCAATAAGGCAAATCTATTCCATGACAAATACAGTACAACAGTTGACAATGTGGAGCACTAAGGCACATCTATTCCATGAAAAATACAGAACAACAGTTGACAATGTGGAGCAATAAGGCACATCTATTCCGTGACAAATACAGTACAACAGTTGACAATGTGGAGCAATAAGGCACCTCTATTCCGTGACAAATACAGTACAACAGTTGACAGTGTGGAGCAATAAGGCACATCTATTCCATGACAAATACAGTACAACAGTTGACAATGTGGAGCAATAAGGCACATCTATTCCATGACAAATACAGTACAACAGTTGACAATGTGTAACAATAAGGCACATCTATTCCATACTAAATACAGTACAACAATTGACAATGTGTAACAATAAGGCTCATCTATTCCATGACAAATACAGTACAACAGTTGACAATGTGTAACAATAAGGCACATCAATTCCATGACAAATACAGTACAACAGTTGACAATGTGGAGCAATAAGGCACATCTTCTCATCATTGGCACCTTGCCGTCTTGACAGACGATAGTTTGTGCTTTAAAAAGGCATAATAACTTTTAACTATGGCGGTAGCGAGTGTGACTGATAAGGCCAATTTGCGCTGTAAATGTCCGTTCACAGTGGGTGCATGTGAACACGTGGTCATTTCCACCATCATGCACCATCTTACGTCTCAAACGCTTGGTGTGTGACTTTTCTGCAATAATTTTCTCCTTTGACTTTATTCCATTTCTGATATTTGCCCTCCATGCAACACGTTCAGCGGCGACTTGCTCCCAATGTGCATTATCAATGCCTGTATCAATCATGTCCCGCTTACACACATCTTTGTATCGTAGTAGAGGCCGACCCTGAGATCTCTTACCCATCTGTAATTCACCAAAAAAGATATCCTTTGGTATTCTACCATCATCCATCCGCCTAAGATGTCCTATCCATCTAAGTCTACGAAGACTGAGCATGGAATAAACTGTCACACAACCTGATCTTTCCAATACTTCAGTATTTGTGATTTTGTCTTGCCACTTAATACCAAGAATTCTTCGCAGACACCGCATATGAAAGCTGTTTAAATTGTTCTCTTGGTGTGAGTAAGTTGTCCAGGTTTCACTGCCATAGAGAAGAGTACTAAGGACACAGGCTTGATAGACAAGGACTTTTGTTTTGGCAGTAAGCTTCCTGTTCTCCCAGACTCTTTTTCTTAACCTGTTCATTGTTGTTGCTGCCTTTCCAATCCGGATGTTGATTTCCTGATCTAGGGATAATTTACCATTTACCACCGATCCCAGATATGTAAAATGGTCTACTATCTCTAGTTCGGCGTCGTCAATAAAGATTGATGGTACCCCATGTGCACCTTGTGACATAATCTGTGTCTTCTTTTTGCTAATTGTTAAACCAAATTCAGAACAAGCATTGGAGAATGCAGATAGTAGACATTGCAATTCTTCCTCAGAGTGGGTCGTAACTGCAGCATCATCTGCAAAAAGCAACTCTCTGATCAGTACCCTCCTAATTTTGGTCTTAGCCTTCAATCTCTGAGCATTGTAGAGGCCGCCATCTGAGCGTGAGTGAATGTATATACCACCATCCTGATCGCGAAATGCATATTTCAGTAGAAGTGAAAAGTATATTCCAAAGAGGGTGGGAGCTAGTACACAACCTTGCTTAACTCCACTCTTGATTTCAAATTCTTCAGAAGTTGCACCATCAAACTTGATTATACCCTTCATGCCTGTGTGGAACGATTCCACAATGGACAGAAGAGTTGGTGGGCAGCCAATCTTCTTTAGTGCCTTGAACAGACCCTCACGACTGACCAAATCAAATGCCTTTGTGAGGTCGATGAAGGCAATAAACAGTGGTTGATTCTGTTCACGGCATTTTTCTTGCATTTGTCGCAATGAGAATATCATATCAGTGGTAGACCGGTTCTGTCGAAAGCCACACTGTGATTCGGGGTAGACTTGATCTCCTAGGACTTGAAGTCTGCGCAGAACAATTCTGGCAAATACTTTTCCAACAATACACAGAAGTGAGATACCCCTATAGTTGTTGCAGTCGCTCCGATCCCCCTTGTTCTTGTACAGTGTTATGATGCTTGAATCTTTGAAATCCTGTGGGACTTGTCCTTCACGCCAGCATAGCTCTATTAGCTGGTGGATCTGTATAGTGAGTGTGTCTTGCCCACTCCTGATAACCTCTATTGGAATCCCATCCTTACCTGGAGCCTTGCCAGATGCAAGTTCATTTATAGCACACTTAACTTCTGTTATGGTGGGAAGTGTGTCCAGGTGGTCAAGAGTTGGTAGAGCCTCTATGGCGTTGAGGGCATTATCCGCTAGTTTGGTCTCACTTGAGTAAAGCTCCAAATAGTGCTCTACCCATCTGTCCATCTGCTGTTTCTTATCAGTGATGACTTCTCCAGTCAAGGTTTTCAATGGTGCACTTCTTTTGATCACTGGACCACAGGCTTTCTTTATTCCTTCATACATACTTCTTATGTCTCCCTTATCACTTGCGATTTGAATGGACTCACATAACTTGATCCAATAATCATTTGCACACTGCCTGGCAGCCTTTTGCACATCCTTCCTAGCTTGCCTTAGCTCACTCAGAGTGTTACGCGTTGGTCTTTCCTTGTTTCTTAAGAGAGCTTTCTTCTTCTTATCAATCAAGGGCTGCAGAGTCTCGCTGTTGGCCGCAAACCAGTCCTGCCTCTTATGATCCACAGTTCCGTAAACCTTTACGGCAGTTTTACAAAGAGTTTCCTTAAGTTTATTCCATTTATCATTTACTGTACAATTTTCTGGTGTATCAGTGAAAGCGTCTTCAAGTTGCTGTTGAAACTGAAAGCACTTTTCAGGATCATGAGTGTTAATAATATTAATCCTGGGGCTAGATTTGTGTTTAGCTGTGTAGATTCTCTTTGGTCTCAGTCTAACCCTTGCAACAACCAAAGAATGATCCGTATCACAGTCAGCACTGTGGTAACTACGAGTCAATGATATATGGTTCAGATGTTGTCTCCGTGTGATGATGAAGTCCAGCTGGTGCCAATGGCCGGATCTTGGATGTTTCCATGTGACCTTATGCATCTCTTTTGTTTTAAAAAAAGAGTTTGTAATACATAGGTCATTACTGGTGCAATGCTCCAGCAGCCTTTGCCCATTTTCATTCATGCGACCGATGTTGTATTTTCCAAGGCACACTGGCTATGAACTCGAGTCCTTGCCCACACGAGCATTGAAATCACCGAGCATATAAATGTAGTCGGATTTTGGAACTGCCTTGATCACAGAGTCTAACTCCTCATAGAACAAATCCTTCACATCATCAGAGGAATCGAGTGTCGGTGCATATGCAGTAATAATGGTGGCAAACCCACAAGAGGTTGCCAAGCGCAGGGATAATAGTCTTTCATTTCCTCCTGCTGGAATTTCAATTATTCCCAGTAGCGAATTCTTCACTGCAAAGCCCACACCGTGTTGCCTTTTTTCTGCCTGCCCTTTACCCTTCCAGAAAAAGGTGTAGTTGTTTTCCCTGAGTGACCCTTCCTCAGCGAGGCGAGTCTCCTGCAGGCCAGCAATATCAATGTTAAGACGATTGAGTTCGGCATCAATCACAGCCGTTTTTCTCACATCGTCAATATTGGTCAAGTCAGTGGAAAATCCTGGACACATGGTTCTCACGTTCCAGGTTGCAAGCCGTAGCTTGAGGTTTCTATTTATATTTTTGTTTGTACCTGGTGCATTGGTTTTACAGCCTGCGATTCAGATTTTGTCCTAGCCCCAAGCACCCATTGAAGCAGGCAGGCTGTGGCGGATCAGCACCCAATTGGCTGGGGGCTGCCCAGCTTGAGGCGGGCGGTAGCTGATCAGTGACACCTATAGGTGTCTCCCACCGTCAGAGGCAACGCGTGGCGCCCCATGTCTACGCCAACTGACAAGGACTTATAACCCGTAACAGTTGCCTCTCGCTTTGATTCCGAGACCAGTTAAGACCAGGGATGGAGTTATTGCCTCTCCATAGCACAAAGCCTGGGCTAAAATATAGAGATCATGTGTTGCCCATGCAGCATGATCCCTCTCTCGGCCTGCCTAGTTCACTCCAGAGGAAAGGTAACACCCCTACATCTGGAACAAGACAAGCTGCAGAAGCTGCCGGATCAGCAAAGCAATGCTCTAACTGTCCGCCTGTCGGAGCTTCGATCCTAGACCAGTCGCCAACCAAGGCTTAGGGCCTGGTCTGCCCTGCCATGACAATTTTGTCTTTAGCTTGCATTTCCTCGCACCAGGGTAAGGCTTGTACCCTCCCAATTGCGCTCTTCCGCCCGAAGCCGTTGGCACAATGTGGGGTGTCGGGTTTGGTAAGCGCCGCCCAACGTTCGGCGCTAACAGAAACCAGGTAGTACCGTCTACTGTTATACGGTAGCTCAGTCATATCTGACTAAGACCTGACTGCTAAGGCACCTGACTGCTAAGGCACATCTATTCCATGACAAATACAGTACAACAGTTGACAATGTGGAGCAATAAGGCAAATCTATTCCATGACAAATACAGTACAACAGTTGACAATGTGAAGCAATAAGGCACATCTATTCCATGACAAATACAGTACAACAGTTGACAATGTGGAGCAATAAGGCACATCTATTCCATGACAAATACAGTACAACAGTTGACAATGTGGAACAATAAGGCACATCTATTCCATGACAAATACAGTACAACAGTTGACAATGTGTAATAATAAGGCACATCTATTCCATGACAAATACAGTACAACAGTTGACAATGTGGAGCAATAAGGCACATCTATTCCATGACAAATATAGTACAACAGTTGACAATGTGGAGCAATAAGGCACATCTATTCCATGACAAATACAGTACAACAGTTGACAATGTGGAGCAATAAGGCACATCTATTCCGTGACAAATACAGTACAACAGTTGGCAATGTGGAGCAATAAGGCACCTCTATTCCGTGACAAATACAGTACAACAGTTGACAGTGTGGAGCAATAAGGTACATCTATTCCATGACAAATACAGTACAACAGTTGACAATGTGGAGCAATAAGGCACATCTATTCCATGACAAATACAGTACAACAGTTGACAATGTGGAGCACTAAGGCACATCTATTCCATGACAAATACAGTACAACAGTTGACAATGTGGAGCAATAAGGCACATCTATTCCATGACAAATACAGTACAACAGTTGACAGTGGAGCAATAAAGCAATCTATTCCATGACAAATACAGTACAACAGTTGACAATGTGTAACAATAAGGCACATCAATTCCATGACAAATACAGTACAACAGTTGACAATGTGGAGCAATAAGGCACATCTATTCCATGAAAAATACAGTACAACAGTTGACAATGTGGAGCAATAAGGCACATCTATTCCATGACAAATACAGTACAACAGTTGACAATGTGGAGCAATAAGGCACATCTATTCCATGACAAATACAGTACAACAGTTGACAATGTGGAACAATAAGGCACATCTATTCCATGACACATACAGTACAACAGTTGACAATGTGTAATAATAAGGCACATCTATTCCATGACAAATACAGTACAACAGTTGACAATGTGTAACAATAAGGCACATCTATTCCATAACAAATACAGTACAACAATTGACAATGTGTAACAATAAGGCACATCTATTCCATGACAAATACAGTACAACAGTTGACAATGTGTAACAATAAGGCACATCAATTCCATGAAATATACAGTACAACAGTTGACAATGTGGAGCAATAAGGCACATCTATTCCATGACAAATACAGTACAACAGTTGACAATGTGGAGCAATAAGGCACATCTATTCCATGACAAATACAGTACAACAGTTGACAATGTGGAGCAATAAGGCACATCTATTCCATGACAAATACAGTACAACAGTTGTCAATGTGGAGCAGTAAGGCACATCTATTCCATGACAAATACAGTACAACAGTTGACAATGTGGAACAATAAGGCACATCTATTCCATGACACATACAGTACAACAGTTGACAATGTGTAATAATAAGGCACATCTATTCCATGACAAATACAGTACAACAGTTGACAATGTGGAGCAATAAGGCACATCTATTCCATGACAAATATAGTACAACAGTTGACAATGTGGAGCAATAAGGCACATCTATTCCATGACAAATACAGTACAACAGTTGACAATGTGGAGCAATAAGGCACATCTATTCCATGACAAATACAGTACAACAGTTGACAATATGGAGCACTAAGGCACATCTATTCCATGACAAATACAGTACAACAGTTGACAATGTGGAGCAATAAGGCACATCTATTCCATGACAAATACAGTACAACAGTTGACAATGTGGAGCAATAAGGCAAATCTATTCCATGACAAATACAGTACAGCAGTTGACAATGTGGAGCACTAAGGCACATCTATTCTATAAAAAATACAGTACAACAGTTGACAATGTGGAGCAATAAGGCACATCTATTCCATGAAAAATACAGTACAACAGTTGACAATGTGGAGCAATAAGGCACATCTATTCCATAAAAATTACAGTACAACAGTTGACAATGTGGAGCAATAAGGCACATCTATTCCATGACAAATACAGTACAACAGTTGACAATGTGGAGCAATAAGGCACATCTATTCCATGACAATTGCAGTACAACAGTTGACAATGTGGAGCAATAAGGCACATCTATTCCATGACAAATGCAGTACAACAGTTGACAATGTGGAGCAATAAGGCACATCTATTCCGTGACAAATACAGTACAACAGTTGACAATGTGGAGCAATAAGGCACATCTATTCCATGACAAATACAGTACAACAGTTGACAGTGTGGAGCAATAAGGCACATCTATTCCATGACAAATACAGTACAACAGTTGACAATGTGGAGCAATAAGGCACATCTAATCCATGACAAATACAGTACATCAGTTGACAATATTGAGCACTAAGGCACATCTATTCCGTGACAAATACAGTACAACAGTTGACAGTGTGGAGCAATAAGGCACATCTATTCCATGACAAATACAGTACAACAGTTGACAATGTGGAGCAATAAGGCACATCTATTCCATGACAAATACAGTACAACAGTTGACAATGTGGAGCAATAAGGCACATCTATTCCATGACAAATACAGTACAACAGTTGACAATGTGTAACAATAAGGCACATCTATTCCATGACAAATACAGTACAACAGTTGACAGTGTGGAGCAATAAGGCACATCTATTCCATGACAAATACAGTACAACAGTTGACAATGTGGAGCAATAAGGCAAATCTATTCCATGACAAATACAGTACAACAGTTGACAATGTGGAGCACTAAGGCACATCTATTCCATGAAAAATACAGAACAACAGTTGACAATGTGGAGCAATAAGGCACATCTATTCCGTGACAAATACAGTACAACAGTTGACAATGTGGAGCAATAAGGCACCTCTATTCCGTGACAAATACAGTACAACAGTTGACAGTGTGGAGCAATAAGGCACATCTATTCCATGACAAATACAGTACAACAGTTGACAATGTGGAGCAATAAGGCACATCTATTCCATGACAAATACAGTACAACAGTTGACAATGTGTAACAATAAGGCACATCTATTCCATACTAAATACAGTACAACAATTGACAATGTGTAACAATAAGGCACATCTATTCCATGACAAATACAGTACAACAGTTGACAATGTGTAACAATAAGGCACATCAATTCCATGACAAATACAGTACAACAGTTGACAATGTGGAGCAATAAGGCACATCTATTCCATGACAAATACAGTACAACAGTTGACAATGTGGAGCAATAAGGCAAATCTATTCCATGACAAATACAGTACAACAGTTGACAATGTGGAGCAATAAGGCACATCTATTCCATGACAAATACAGTACAACAGTTGACAATGTGGAGCAATAAGGCACATCTATTCCATGACAAATACAGTACAACAGTTGACAATGTGGAACAATAAGGCACATCTATTCCATGACAAATACAGTACAACAGTTGACAATGTGTAATAATAAGGCACATCTATTCCATGACAAATACAGTACAACAGTTGACAATGTGGAGCAATAAGGCAAATCTATTCCATGACAAATACAGTACAACAGTTGACAATGTGGAGCACTAAGGCACATCTATTCCATGAAAAATACAGAACAACAGTTGACAATGTGGAGCAATAAGGCACATCTATTCCGTGACAAATACAGTACAACAGTTGACAATGTGGAGCAATAAGGCACCTCTATTCCGTGACAAATACAGTACAACAGTTGACAGTGTGGAGCAATAAGGCACATCTATTCCATGACAAATACAGTACAACAGTTGACAATGTGGAGCAATAAGGCACATCTATTCCATGACAAATACAGTACAACAGTTGACAATGTGTAACAATAAGGCACATCTATTCCATACTAAATACAGTACAACAATTGACAATGTGTAACAATAAGGCACATCTATTCCATGACAAATACAGTACAACAGTTGACAATGTGTAACAATAAGGCACATCAATTCCATGACAAATACAGTACAACAGTTGACAATGTGGAGCAATAAGGCACATCTATTCCATGACAAATACAGTACAACAGTTGACAATGTGGAGCAATAAGGCAAATCTATTCCATGACAAATACAGTACAACAGTTGACAATGTGGAGCAATAAGGCACATCTATTCCATGACAAATACAGTACAACAGTTGACAATGTGGAGCAATAAGGCACATCTATTCCATGACAAATACAGTACAACAGTTGACAATGTGGAACAATAAGGCACATCTATTCCATGACAAATACAGTACAACAGTTGACAATGTGTAATAATAAGGCACATCTATTCCATGACAAATACAGTACAACAGTTGACAATGTGGAGCACTAAGGCACATCTATTCCATGACAAATACAGTACAACAGTTGACAATGTGGAGCAATAAGGCACATCTATTCCATGACAAATACAGTACAACAGTTGACAGTGGAGCAATAAAGCAATCTATTCCATGACAAATACAGTACAACAGTTGACAATGTGTAACAATAAGGCACATCAATTCCATGACAAATACAGTACAACAGTTGACAATGTGGAGCAATAAGGCACATCTATTCCATGAAAAATACAGTACAACAGTTGACAATGTGGAGCAATAAGGCACATCTATTCCATGACAAATACAGTACAACAGTTGACAATGTGGAGCAATAAGGCACATCTATTCCATGACAAATACAGTACAACAGTTGACAATGTGGAACAATAAGGCACATCTATTCCATGACACATACAGTACAACAGTTGACAATGTGTAATAATAAGGCACATCTATTCCATGACAAATACAGTACAACAGTTGACAATGTGTAACAATAAGGCACATCTATTCCATAACAAATACAGTACAACAATTGACAATGTGTAACAATAAGGCACATCTATTCCATGACAAATACAGTACAACAGTTGACAATGTGTAACAATAAGGCACATCAATTCCATGAAATATACAGTACAACAGTTGACAATGTGGAGCAATAAGGCACATCTATTCCATGACAAATACAGTACAACAGTTGACAATGTGGAGCAATAAGGCACATCTATTCCATGACAAATACAGTACAACAGTTGACAATGTGGAGCAATAAGGCACATCTATTCCATGACAAATACAGTACAACAGTTGTCAATGTGGAGCAGTAAGGCACATCTATTCCATGACAAATACAGTACAACAGTTGACAATGTGGAACAATAAGGCACATCTATTCCATGACACATACAGTACAACAGTTGACAATGTGTAATAATAAGGCACATCTATTCCATGACAAATACAGTACAACAGTTGACAATGTGGAGCAATAAGGCACATCTATTCCATGACAAATATAGTACAACAGTTGACAATGTGGAGCAATAAGGCACATCTATTCCATGACAAATACAGTACAACAGTTGACAATGTGGAGCAATAAGGCACATCTATTCCATGACAAATACAGTACAACAGTTGACAATATGGAGCACTAAGGCACATCTATTCCATGACAAATACAGTACAACAGTTGACAATGTGGAGCAATAAGGCACATCTATTCCATGACAAATACAGTACAAAAGTTGACAATGTGGAGCAATAAGGCAAATCTATTCCATGACAAATACAGTACAGCAGTTGACAATGTGGAGCACTAAGGCACATCTATTCTATAAAAAATACAGTACAACAGTTGACAATGTGGAGCAATAAGGCACATCTATTCCATGAAAAATACAGTACAACAGTTGACAATGTGGAGCAATAAGGCACATCTATTCCATAAAAATTACAGTACAACAGTTGACAATGTGGAGCAATAAGGCACATCTATTCCATGACAAATACAGTACAACAGTTGACAATGTGGAGCAATAAGGCACATCTATTCCATGACAATTGCAGTACAACAGTTGACAATGTGGAGCAATAAGGCACATCTATTCCATGACAAATGCAGTACAACAGTTGACAATGTGGAGCAATAAGGCACATCTATTCCGTGACAAATACAGTACAACAGTTGACAATGTGGAGCAATAAGGCACATCTATTCCATGACAAATACAGTACAACAGTTGACAGTGTGGAGCAATAAGGCACATCTATTCCATGACAAATACAGTACAACAGTTGACAATGTGGAGCAATAAGGCACATCTAATCCATGACAAATACAGTACATCAGTTGACAATATTGAGCACTAAGGCACATCTATTCCGTGACAAATACAGTACAACAGTTGACAGTGTGGAGCAATAAGGCACATCTATTCCATGACAAATACAGTACAACAGTTGACAATGTGGAGCAATAAGGCACATCTATTCCATGACAAATACAGTACAACAGTTGACAATGTGGAGCAATAAGGCACATCTATTCCATGACAAATACAGTACAACAGTTGACAATGTGTAACAATAAGGCACATCTATTCCATGACAAATACAGTACAACAGTTGACAGTGTGGAGCAATAAGGCACATCTATTCCATGACAAATACAGTACAACAGTTGACAATGTGGAGCAATAAGGCAAATCTATTCCATGACAAATACAGTACAACAGTTGACAATGTGGAGCACTAAGGCACATCTATTCCATGAAAAATACAGAACAACAGTTGACAATGTGGAGCAATAAGGCACATCTATTCCGTGACAAATACAGTACAACAGTTGACAATGTGGAGCAATAAGGCACCTCTATTCCGTGACAAATACAGTACAACAGTTGACAGTGTGGAGCAATAAGGCACATCTATTCCATGACAAATACAGTACAACAGTTGACAATGTGGAGCAATAAGGCACATCTATTCCATGACAAATACAGTACAACAGTTGACAATGTGTAACAATAAGGCACATCTATTCCATACTAAATACAGTACAACAATTGACAATGTGTAACAATAAGGCACATCTATTCCATGACAAATACAGTACAACAGTTGACAATGTGTAACAATAAGGCACATCAATTCCATGACAAATACAGTACAACAGTTGACAATGTGGAGCAATAAGGCACATCTATTCCATGACAAATACAGTACAACAGTTGACAATGTGGAGCAATAAGGCAAATCTATTCCATGACAAATACAGTACAACAGTTGACAATGTGGAGCAATAAGGCACATCTATTCCATGAAAAATACAGTACAACAGTTGACAATGTGGAGCAATAAGGCACATCTATTCCATGACAAATACAGTACAACAGTTGACAATGTGGAACAATAAGGCACATCTATTCCATGACAAATACAGTACAACAGTTGACAATGTGTAATAATAAGGCACATCTATTCCATGACAAATACAGTACAACAGTTGACAATGTGGAGCAATAAGGCACATCTATTCCATGACAAATATAGTACAACAGTTGACAATGTGGAGCAATAAGGCACATCTATTCCATGACAAATACAGTACAACAGTTGACAATGTGGAGCAATAAGGCACATCTATTCCGTGACAAATACAGTACAACAGTTGGCAATGTGGAGCAATAAGGCACCTCTATTCCGTGACAAATACAGTACAACAGTTGACAGTGTGGAACAATAAGGTACATCTATTCCATGACAAATACAGTACAACAGTTGACAATGTGGAGCAATAAGGCACATCTATTCCATGACAAATACAGTACAACAGTTGACAATGTGGAGCACTAAGGCACATCTATTCCATGACAAATACAGTACAACAGTTGACAATGTGGAGCAATAAGGCACATCTATTCCATGACAAATACAGTACAACAGTTGACAGTGGAGCAATAAAGCAATCTATTCCATGACAAATACAGTACAACAGTTGACAATGTGTAACAATAAGGCACATCAATTCCATGACAAATACAGTACAACAGTTGACAATGTGGAGCAATAAGGCACATCTATTCCATGAAAAATGCAGTACAACAGTTGACAATGTGGAGCAATAAGGCACATCTATTCCATGACAAATACAGTACAACAGTTGACAATGTGGAACAATAAGGCACATCTATTCCATGACACATACACTACAACAGTTGACAATGTGTAATAATAAGGCACATCTATTCCATGACAAATACAGTACAACAGTTGACAATGTGTAACAATAAGGCACATCTATTCCATAACAAATACAGTACAACAATTGACAATGTGTAACAATAAGGCACATCTATTCCATGACAAATACAGTACAACAGTTGACAATGTGTAACAATAAGGCACATCAATTCCATGAAATATACAGTACAACAGTTGACAATGTGGAGCAATAAGGCACATCTATTCCATGACAAATACAGTACAACAGTTGACAATGTGGAGCAATAAGGCACATCTATTCCATGACAAATACAGTACAACAGTTGACAATGTGGAGCAATAAGGCACATCTATTCCATGAAAAATACAGTACAACAGTTGACAATGTGGAGCAGTAAGGCACATCTATTCCATGACAAATACAGTACAACAGTTGACAATGTGGAGCAATAAGGCACATCTATTCCGTGACAAATACAGTACAACAGTTGACAATGTGGAGCAATAAGGCACCTCTATTCCGTGACAAATACAGTACAACAGTTGACAATGTGGAGCAATAAGGCAAATCTATTCCATGACAAATACAGTACAACAGTTGACAATGTGGAGCACTAAGGCACATCTATTCCATGAAAAATACAGAACAACAGTTGACAATGTGGAGCAATAAGGCACATCTATTCCGTGACAAATACAGTACAACAGTTGACAATGTGGAGCAATAAGGCACCTCTATTCCGTGACAAATACAGTACAACAGTTGACAGTGTGGAGCAATAAGGCACATCTATTCCATGACAAATACAGTACAACAGTTGACAATGTGGAGCAATAAGGCACATCTATTCCATGACAAATACAGTACAACAGTTGACAATGTGTAACAATAAGGCACATCTATTCCATACTAAATACAGTACAACAATTGACAATGTGTAACAATAAGGCACATCTATTCCATGACAAATACAGTACAACAGTTGACAATGTGTAACAATAAGGCACATCAATTCCATGACAAATACAGTACAACAGTTGACAATGTGGAGCAATAAGGCACATCTATTCCATGACAAATACAGTACAACAGTTGACAATGTGGAGCAATAAGGCAAATCTATTCCATGACAAATACAGTACAACAGTTGACAATGTGGAGCAATAAGGCACATCTATTCCATGACAAATACAGTACAACAGTTGACAATGTGGAGCAATAAGGCACATCTATTCCATGACAAATACAGTACAACAGTTGACAATGTGGAACAATAAGGCACATCTATTCCATGACAAATACAGTACAACAGTTGACAATGTGTAATAATAAGGCACATCTATTCCATGACAAATACAGTACAACAGTTGACAATGTGGAGCAATAAGGCACATCTATTCCATGACAAATATAGTACAACAGTTGACAATGTGGAGCAATAAGGCACCTCTATTCCGTGACAAATACAGTACAACAGTTGACAATGTGGAGCAATAAGGCAAATCTATTCCATGACAAATACAGTACAACAGTTGACAATGTGGAGCACTAAGGCACATCTATTCCATGAAAAATACAGAACAACAGTTGACAATGTGGAGCAATAAGGCACATCTATTCCGTGACAAATACAGTACAACAGTTGACAATGTGGAGCAATAAGGCACCTCTATTCCGTGACAAATACAGTACAACAGTTGACAGTGTGGAGCAATAAGGCACATCTATTCCATGACAAATACAGTACAACAGTTGACAATGTGGAGCAATAAGGCACATCTATTCCATGACAAATACAGTACAACAGTTGACAATGTGTAACAATAAGGCACATCTATTCCATGACAAATACAGTACAACAGTTGACAATGTGGAGCAATAAGGCACATCTATTCCGTGACAAATACAGTACAACAGTTGGCAATGTGGAGCAATAAGGCACCTCTATTCCGTGACAAATACAGTACAACAGTTGACAGTGTGGAACAATAAGGTACATCTATTCCATGACAAATACAGTACAACAGTTGACAATGTGGAGCAATAAGGCACATCTATTCCATGACAAATACAGTACAACAGTTGACAATGTGGAGCACTAAGGCACATCTATTCCATGACAAATACAGTACAACAGTTGACAATGTGGAGCAATAAGGCACATCTATTCCATGACAAATACAGTACAACAGTTGACAGTGGAGCAATAAAGCAATCTATTCCATGACAAATACAGTACAACAGTTGACAATGTGTAACAATTAGGCACATCAATTCCATGACAAATACAGTACAACAGTTGACAATGTGGAGCAATAAGGCACATCTATTCCATGAAAAATGCAGTACAACAGTTGACAATGTGGAGCAATAAGGCACATCTATTCCATGACAAATACAGTACAACAGTTGACAATGTGGAACAATAAGGCACATCTATTCCATGACACATACACTACAACAGTTGACAATGTGTAATAATAAGGCACATCTATTCCATGACAAATACAGTACAACAGTTGACAATGTGTAACAATAAGGCACATCTATTCCATAACAAATACAGTACAACAATTGACAATGTGTAACAATAAGGCACATCTATTCCATGACAAATACAGTACAACAGTTGACAATGTGTAACAATAAGGCACATCAATTCCATGAAATATACAGTACAACAGTTGACAATGTGGAGCAATAAGGCACATCTATTCCATGACAAATACAGTACAACAGTTGACAATGTGGAGCAATAAGGCACATCTATTCCATGACAAATACAGTACAACAGTTGACAATGTGGAGCAATAAGGCACATCTATTCCATGACAAATACAGTACAACAGTTGACAATGTGGAGCAGTAAGGCACATCTATTCCATGACAAATACAGTACAACAGTTGACAATGTGGAGCAATAAGGCACATCTATTCCGTGACAAATACAGTACAACAGTTGACAATGTGGAGCAATAAGGCACCTCTATTCCGTGACAAATACAGTACAACAGTTGACAATGTGGAGCAATAAGGCAAATCTATTCCATGACAAATACAGTACAACAGTTGACAATGTGGAGCACTAAGGCACATCTATTCCATGAAAAATACAGAACAACAGTTGACAATGTGGAGCAATAAGGCACATCTATTCCGTGACAAATACAGTACAACAGTTGACAATGTGGAGCAATAAGGCACCTCTATTCCGTGACAAATACAGTACAACAGTTGACAGTGTGGAGCAATAAGGCACATCTATTCCATGACAAATACAGTACAACAGTTGACAATGTGGAGCAATAAGGCACATCTATTCCATGACAAATACAGTACAACAGTTGACAATGTGTAACAATAAGGCACATCTATTCCATACTAAATACAGTACAACAATTGACAATGTGTAACAATAAGGCACATCTATTCCATGACAAATACAGTACAACAGTTGACAATGTGTAACAATAAGGCACATCAATTCCATGACAAATACAGTACAACAGTTGACAATGTGGAGCAATAAGGCACATCTATTCCATGACAAATACAGTACAACAGTTGACAATGTGGAGCAATAAGGCAAATCTATTCCATGACAAATACAGTACAACAGTTGACAATGTGGAGCAATAAGGCACATCTATTCCATGACAAATACAGTACAACAGTTGACAATGTGGAGCAATAAGGCACATCTATTCCATGACAAATACAGTACAACAGTTGACAATGTGGAACAATAAGGCACATCTATTCCATGACAAATACAGTACAACAGTTGACAATGTGTAATAATAAGGCACATCTATTCCATGACAAATACAGTACAACAGTTGACAATGTGGAGCAATAAGGCACATCTATTCCATGACAAATATAGTATAACAGTTGACAATGTGGAGCACTAAGGCACCTCTATTCCGTGACAAATACAGTACAACAGTTGACAATGTGGAGCAATAAGGCAAATCTATTCCATGACAAATACAGTACAACAGTTGACAATGTGGAGCACTAAGGCACATCTATTCCATGAAAAATACAGAACAACAGTTGACAATGTGGAGCAATAAGGCACATCTATTCCGTGACAAATACAGTACAACAGTTGACAATGTGGAGCAATAAGGCACCTCTATTCCGTGACAAATACAGTACAACAGTTGACAGTGTGGAGCAATAAGGCACATCTATTCCATGACAAATACAGTACAACAGTTGACAATGTGGAGCAATAAGGCACATCTATTCCATGACAAATACAGTACAACAGTTGACAATGTGTAACAATAAGGCACATCTATTCCATACTAAATACAGTACAACAATTGACAATGTGTAACAATAAGGCACATCTATTCCATGACAAATACAGTACAACAGTTGACAATGTGTAACAATAAGGCACATCTATTCCATAACAAATACAGTACAACAATTGACAATGTGTAACAATAAGGCACATCTATTCCATGACAAATACAGTACAACAGTTGACAATGTGTAACAATAAGGCACATCAATTCCATGAAATATACAGTACAACAGTTGACAATGTGGAGCAATAAGGCACATCTATTCCATGACAAATACAGTACAACAGTTGACAATGTGGAGCAATAAGGCACATCTATTCCATGACAAATACAGTACAACAGTTGACAATGTGGAGCAATAAGGCACATCTATTCCATGACAAATACAGTACAACAGTTGACAATGTGGAGCACTAAGGCACATCTATTCCATGACAAATACAGTACAACAGTTGACAATGTGGAGCAATAAGGCACATCTATTCCATGACAAATACAGTACAACAGTTGACAGTGGAGCAATAAAGCAATCTATTCCATGACAAATACAGTACAACAGTTGACAATGTGTAACAATTAGGCACATCAATTCCATGACAAATACAGTACAACAGTTGACAATGTGGAGCAATAAGGCACATCTATTCCATGAAAAATGCAGTACAACAGTTGACAATGTGGAGCAATAAGGCACATCTATTCCATGACAAATACAGTACAACAGTTGACAATGTGGAACAATAAGGCACATCTATTCCATGACACATACACTACAACAGTTGACAATGTGTAATAATAAGGCACATCTATTCCATGACAAATACAGTACAACAGTTGACAATGTGTAACAATAAGGCACATCTATTCCATAACAAATACAGTACAACAATTGACAATGTGTAACAATAAGGCACATCTATTCCATGACAAATACAGTACAACAGTTGACAATGTGTAACAATAAGGCACATCAATTCCATGAAATATACAGTACAACAGTTGACAATGTGGAGCAATAAGGCACATCTATTCCATGACAAATACAGTACAACAGTTGACAATGTGGAGCAATAAGGCACATCTATTCCATGACAAATACAGTACAACAGTTGACAATGTGGAGCAATAAGGCACATCTATTCCATGACAAATACAGTACAACAGTTGACAATGTGGAGCAGTAAGGCACATCTATTCCATGACAAATACAGTACAACAGTTGACAATGTGGAGCAATAAGGCACATCTATTCCGTGACAAATACAGTACAACAGTTGACAATGTGGAGCAATAAGGCACCTCTATTCCGTGACAAATACAGTACAACAGTTGACAATGTGGAGCAATAAGGCAAATCTATTCCATGACAAATACAGTACAACAGTTGACAATGTGGAGCACTAAGGCACATCTATTCCATGAAAAATACAGAACAACAGTTGACAATGTGGAGCAATAAGGCACATCTATTCCGTGACAAATACAGTACAACAGTTGACAATGTGGAGCAATAAGGCACCTCTATTCCGTGACAAATACAGTACAACAGTTGACAGTGTGGAGCAATAAGGCACATCTATTCCATGACAAATACAGTACAACAGTTGACAATGTGGAGCAATAAGGCACATCTATTCCATGACAAATACAGTACAACAGTTGACAATGTGTAACAATAAGGCACATCTATTCCATACTAAATACAGTACAACAATTGACAATGTGTAACAATAAGGCACATCTATTCCATGACAAATACAGTACAACAGTTGACAATGTGTAACAATAAGGCACATCAATTCCATGACAAATACAGTACAACAGTTGACAATGTGGAGCAATAAGGCACATCTATTCCATGACAAATACAGTACAACAGTTGACAATGTGGAGCAATAAGGCAAATCTATTCCATGACAAATACAGTACAACAGTTGACAATGTGGAGCAATAAGGCACATCTATTCCATGACAAATACAGTACAACAGTTGACAATGTGGAGCAATAAGGCACATCTATTCCATGACAAATACAGTACAACAGTTGACAATGTGGAACAATAAGGCACATCTATTCCATGACAAATACAGTACAACAGTTGACAATGTGTAATAATAAGGCACATCTATTCCATGACAAATACAGTACAACAGTTGACAATGTGGAGCAATAAGGCACATCTATTCCATGACAAATATAGTATAACAGTTGACAATGTGGAGCACTAAGGCACCTCTATTCCGTGACAAATACAGTACAACAGTTGACAATGTGGAGCAATAAGGCAAATCTATTCCATGACAAATACAGTACAACAGTTGACAATGTGGAGCACTAAGGCACATCTATTCCATGAAAAATACAGAACAACAGTTGACAATGTGGAGCAATAAGGCACATCTATTCCGTGACAAATACAGTACAACAGTTGACAATGTGGAGCAATAAGGCACCTCTATTCCGTGACAAATACAGTACAACAGTTGACAGTGTGGAGCAATAAGGCACATCTATTCCATGACAAATACAGTACAACAGTTGACAATGTGGAGCAATAAGGCACATCTATTCCATGACAAATACAGTACAACAGTTGACAATGTGTAACAATAAGGCACATCTATTCCATACTAAATACAGTACAACAATTGACAATGTGTAACAATAAGGCACATCTATTCCATGACAAATACAGTACAACAGTTGACAATGTGTAACAATAAGGCACATCTATTCCATAACAAATACAGTACAACAATTGACAATGTGTAACAATAAGGCACATCTATTCCATGACAAATACAGTACAACAGTTGACAATGTGTAACAATAAGGCACATCAATTCCATGAAATATACAGTACAACAGTTGACAATGTGGAGCAATAAGGCACATCTATTCCATGACAAATACAGTACAACAGTTGACAATGTGGAGCAATAAGGCACATCTATTCCATGACAAATACAGTACAACAGTTGACAATGTGGAGCAATAAGGCACATCTATTCCATGACAAATACAGTACAACAGTTGACAATGTGGAGCGGTAAGGCACATCTATTCCATGACAAATACAGTACAACAGTTGACAATGTGGAACAATAAGGCACATCTATTCCATGACACATACAGTACAACAGTTGACAATGTGTAATAATAAGGCACATCTATTCCATGACAAATACAGTACAACAGTTGACAATGTGGAGCAATAAGGCACATCTATTCCATGACAAATATAGTACAACAGTTGACAATGTGGAGCAATAAGGCACATCTATTCCATGACAAATACAGTACAACAGTTGACAATGTGGAGCAATAAGGCACATCTATTCCATGACAAATACAGTACAACAGTTGACAATATGGAGCACTAAGGCACATCTATTCCATGACAAATACAGTACAACAGTTGACAATGTGGAGCAATAAGGCACATCTATTCCATGACAAATACAGTACAACAGTTGACAATGTGGAGCAATAAGGCAAATCTATTCCATGACAAATACAGTACAGCAGTTGACAATGTGGAGCACTAAGGCACATCTATTCTATAAAAAATACAGTACAACAGTTGACAATGTGGAGCAATAAGGCACATCTATTCCATGAAAAATACAGTACAACAGTTGACAATGTGGAGCAATAAGGCACATCTATTCCATAAAAATTACAGTACAACAGTTGACAATGTGGAGCAATAAGGCACATCTATTCCATGACAAATACAGTACAACAGTTGACAATGTGGAGCAATAAGGCACATCTATTCCATGACAATTGCAGTACAACAGTTGACAATGTGGAGCAATAAGGCACATCTATTCCATGACAAATGCAGTACAACAGTTGACAATGTGGAGCAATAAGGCACATCTATTCCGTGACAAATACAGTACAACAGTTGACAATGTGGAGCAATAAGGCACATCTATTCCATGACAAATACAGTACAACAGTTGACAGTGTGGAGCAATAAGGCACATCTATTCCATGACAAATACAGTACAACAGTTGACAATGTGGAGCAATAAGGCACATCTAATCCATGACAAATACAGTACAACAGTTGACAATATGGAGCACTAAGGCACATCTATTCCATGACAAATACAGTACAACAGTTGACAGTGTGGAGCAATAAGGCACATCTATTCCATGACAAATACAGTACAACAGTTGACAATGTGGAGCAATAAGGCACATCTATTCCATGACAAATACAGTACAACAGTTGACAATGTGGAGCAATAAGGCACATCTATTCCATGACAAATACAGTACAACAGTTGACAATGTGTAACAATAAGGCACATCTATTCCATGACAAATACAGTACAACAGTTGACAGTGTGGAGCAATAAGGCACATCTATTCCATGACAAATACAGTACAACAGTTGACAATGTGGAGCAATAAGGCAAATCTATTCCATGACAAATACAGTACAACAGTTGACAATGTGGAGCACTAAGGCACATCTATTCCATGAAAAATACAGAACAACAGTTGACAATGTGGAGCAATAAGGCACATCTATTCCGTGACAAATACAGTACAACAGTTGACAATGTGGAGCAATAAGGCACCTCTATTCCGTGACAAATACAGTACAACAGTTGACAGTGTGGAGCAATAAGGCACATCTATTCCATGACAAATACAGTACAACAGTTGACAATGTGGAGCAATAAGGCACATCTATTCCATGACAAATACAGTACAACAGTTGACAATGTGTAACAATAAGGCACATCTATTCCATACTAAATACAGTACAACAATTGACAATGTGTAACAATAAGGCACATCTATTCCATGACAAATACAGTACAACAGTTGACAATGTGTAACAATAAGGCACATCAATTCCATGACAAATACAGTACAACAGTTGACAATGTGGAGCAATAAGGCACATCTATTCCATGACAAATACAGTACAACAGTTGACAATGTGGAGCAATAAGGCAAATCTATTCCATGACAAATACAGTACAACAGTTGACAATGTGGAGCAATAAGGCACATCTATTCCATGACAAATACAGTACAACAGTTGACAATGTGGAGCAATAAGGCACATCTATTCCATGACAAATACAGTACAACAGTTGACAATGTGGAACAATAAGGCACATCTATTCCATGACAAATACAGTACAACAGTTGACAATGTGTAATAATAAGGCACATCTATTCCATGACAAATACAGTACAACAGTTGACAATGTGGAGCAATAAGGCACATCTATTCCATGACAAATATAGTACAACAGTTGACAATGTGGAGCAATAAGGCACATCTATTTAATGACAAATACAGTACAACAGTTGACAATGTGGAGCAATAAGGCACATCTATTCCGTGACAAATACAGTACAACAGTTGGCAATGTGGAGCAATAAGGCACCTCTATTCCGTGACAAATACAGTACAACAGTTGACAGTGTGGAGCAATAAGGTACATCTATTCCATGACAAATACAGTACAACAGTTGACAATGTGGAGCAATAAGGCACATCTATTCCATGACAAATACAGTACAACAGTTGACAATGTGGAGCACTAAGGCACATCTATTCCATGACAAATACAGTACAACAGTTGACAATGTGGAGCAATAAGGCATATCTATTCCATGACAAATACAGTACAACAGTTGACAGTGGAGCAATAAAGCAATCTATTCCATGACAAATACAGTACAACAGTTGACAATGTGTAACAATAAGGCACATCAATTCCATGACAAATACAGTACAACAGTTGACAATGTGGAGCAATAAGGCACATCTATTCCATGAAAAATACAGTACAACAGTTGACAATGTGGAGCAATAAGGCACATCTATTCCATGACAAATACAGTACAACAGTTGACAATGTGGAGCAATAAGGCACATCTATTCCATGACAAATACAGTACAACAGTTGTCAATGTGGAACAATAAGGCACATCTATTCCATGACACATACAGTACAACAGTTGACAATGTGTAATAATAAGGCACATCTATTCCATGACAAATACAGTACAACAGTTGACAATGTGTAACAATAAGGCACATCTATTCCATAACAAATACAGTACAACAATTGACAATGTGTAACAATAAGGCACATCTATTCCATGACAAATACAGTACAACAGTTGACAATGTGTAACAATAAGGCACATCAATTCCATGAAATATACAGTACAACAGTTGACAATGTGGAGCAATAAGGCACATCTATTCCATGACAAATACAGTACAACAGTTGACAATGTGGAGCAATAAGGCACATCTATTCCATGACAAATACAGTACAACAGTTGACAATGTGGAGCAATAAGGCACATCTATTCCATGACAAATACAGTACAACAGTTGACAATGTGGAGCAGTAAGGCACATCTATTCAATGACAAATACAGTACAACAGTTGACAATGTGGAACAATAAGGCACATCTATTCCATGACACATACAGTACAACAGTTGACAATGTGTAATAATAAGGCACATCTATTCCATGACAAATACAGTACAACAGTTGACAATGTGGAGCAATAAGGCACATCTATTCCATGACAAATATAGTACAACAGTTGACAATGTGGAGCAATAAGGCACATCTATTCCATGACAAATACAGTACAACAGTTGACAATGTGGAGCAATAAGGCACATCTATTCCATGACAAATACAGTACAACAGTTGACAATATTGAGCACTAAGGCACATCTATTCCATGACAAATACAGTACAACAGTTGACAATGTGGAGCAATAAGGCACATCTATTCCATGACAAATACAGTACAACAGTTGACAATGTGGAGCAATAAGGCAAATCTATTCCATGACAAATACAGTACAGCAGTTGACAATGTGGAGCACTAAGGCACATCTATTCTATAAAAAATACAGTACAACAGTTGACAATGTGGAGCAATAAGGCACATCTATTCCATGAAAAATACAGTACAACAGTTGACAATGTGGAGCAATAAGGCACATCTCTTCCATAAAAATTACAGTACAACAGTTAACAATGTGGAGCAATAAGGCACATCTATTCCATGACAAATACAGTACAACAGTTGACAATGTGGAGCAATAAGGCACATCTATTCCATGACAATTGCAGTACAACAGTTGACAATGTGGAGCAATAAGGCACATCTATTCCATGACAAATGCAGTACAACAGTTGACAATGTGGAGCAATAAGGCACATCTATTCCGTGACAAATACAGTACAACAGTTGACAATGTGGAGCAATAAGGCACATCTATTCCATGACAAATACAGTACAACAGTTGACAGTGTGGAGCAATAAGGCACATCTATTCCATGACAAATACAGTACAACAGTTGACAATGTGGAGCAATAAGGCACATCTAATCCATGACAAATACAGTACAACAGTTGACAATATGGAGCACTAAGGCACATCTATTCCATGACAAATACAGTACAACAGTTGACAGTGTGGAGCAATAAGGCACATCTATTCCATGACAAATACAGTACAACAGTTGACAATGTGGAGCAATAAGGCACATCTATTCCATGATAAATACAGTACAACAGTTGACAATGTGGAGCAATAAGGCACATCTATTCCATGACAAATACAGTACAACAGTTGACAATGTGTAACAATAAGGCACATCTATTCCATGACAAATACAGTACAACAGTTGACAGTGTGGAGCAATAAGGCACATCAATTCCATGACAAATACAGTACAACAGTTGACAATGTGGAGCAATAAGGCACATCTATTCCATGAAAAATACAGTACAACAGTTGACAATGTGGAGCAATAAGGCACATCTATTCCATGACAAATACAGTACAACAGTTGACAATGTGGAGCAATAAGGCACATCTATTCCATGACAAATACAGTACAACAGTTGACAATGTGGAACAATAAGGCACATCTATTCCATGACACATACAGTACAACAGTTGACAATGTGTAATAATAAGGCACATCTATTCCATGACAAATACAGTACAACAGTTGACAATGTGTAACAATAAGGCACATCTATTCCATAACAAATACAGTACAACAATTGACAATGTGTAACAATAAGGCACATCTATTCCATGACAAATACAGTACAACAGTTGACAATGTGTAACAATAAGGCACATCAATTCCATGAAATATACAGTACAACAGTTGACAATGTGGAGCAATAAGGCACATCTATTCCATGACAAATGCAGTACAACAGTTGACAATGTGGAGCAATAAGGCACATCTATTCCATGACAAATACAGTACAACAGTTGACAATGTGGAGCAATAAGGCACATCTATTCCATGACAAATACAGTACAACAGTTGACAATGTGGAGCAGTAAGGCACATCTATTCCATGACAAATACAGTACAACAGTTGACAATGTGGAACAATAAGGCACATCTATTCCATGACACATACAGTACAACAGTTGACAATGTGTAATAATAAGGCACATCTATTCCATGACAAATACAGTACAACAGTTGACAATGTGGAGCAATAAGGCACATCTATTCCATGAAAATATAGTACAACAGTTGACAATGTGGAGCAATAAGGCACATCTATTCCATGACAAATACAGTACAACAGTTGACAATGTGGAGCAATAAGGCACATCTATTCCATGACAAATACAGTACAACAGTTGACAATATGGAGCACTAAGGCACATCTATTCCATGACAAATACAGTACAACAGTTGACAATGTGGAGCAATAAGGCACATCTATTCCATGACAAATACAGTACAACAGTTGACAATGTGGAGCAATAAGGCAAATCTATTCCATGACAAATACAGTACAGCAGTTGACAATGTGGAGCACTAAGGCACATCTATTCTATAAAAAATACAGTACAACAGTTGACAATGTGGAGCAATAAGGCACATCTATTCCATGAAAAATACAGTACAACAGTTGACAATGTGGAGCAATAAGGCACATCTATTCCATAAAAATTACAGTACAACAGTTGACAATGTGGAGCAATAAGGCACATCTATTCCATGACAAATACAGTACAACAGTTGACAATGTGGAGCAATAAGGCACATCTATTCCATGACAATTGCAGTACAACAGTTGACAATGTGGAGCAATAAGGCACATCTATTCCATGACAAATGCAGTACAACAGTTGACAATGTGGAGCAATAAGGCACATCTATTCCGTGACAAATACAGTACAACAGTTGACAATGTGGAGCAATAAGGCACATCTATTCCATGACAAATACAGTACAACAGTTGACAGTGTGAAGCAATAAGGCACATCTATTCCATGACAAATACAGTACAACAGTTGACAATGTGGAGCAATAAGGCACATCTAATCCATGACAAATACAGTACAACAGTTGACAATATGGAGCACTAAGGCACATCTATTCCATGACAAATACAGTACAACAGTTGACAGTGTGGAGCAATAAGGCACATCTATTCCATGACAAATACAGTACAACAGTTGACAATGTGGAGCAATAAGGCACATCTATTCCATGACAAATACAGTACAACAGTTGACAATGTGGAGCAATAGGGCACATCTATTCCATGACAAATACAGTACAACAGTTGACAATGTGTAACAATAAGGCACATCTATTCCATGACAAATACAGTACAACAGTTGACAGTGTGGAGCAATAAGGCACATCTATTCCATGACAAATACAGTACAACAGTTGACAATGTGGAGCAATAAGGCAAATCTATTCCATGACAAATACAGTACAACAGTTGACAATGTGGAGCACTAAGGCACATCTATTCCATGAAAAATACAGAACAACAGTTGACAATGTGGAGCAATAAGGCACATCTATTCCGTGACAAATACAGTACAACAGTTGACAATGTGGAGCAATAAGGCACCTCTATTCTGTGACAAATACAGTACAACAGTTGACAGTGTGGAGCAATAAGGCACATCTATTCCATGACAAATACAGTACAAAAGTTGACAATGTGGAGCAATAAGGCACATCTATTCCATGATAAATACAGTACAACAGTTGACAATGTGGAGCACTAAGGCACATCTATTCCATGACAAATACAGTACAACAGTTGACAATGTGGAGCAATAAGGCACATCTATTCCATGAAAAATACAGTACAACAGTTGACAATGTGGAGCAATAAGGAACATCTATTCCATGACAAATACAGTACAACTGTTGACAATGTGGAGCAATAAGGCACATCTATTCCATGACAAATACAGTACAACAGTTGACAATGTGGAGCAATAAGGCACATCTATTCCATGAAAATATAGTACAACAGTTGACAATGTGGAGCAATAAGGCACATCTATTCCATGACAAATACAGTACAACAGTTGACAATGTGGAGCAATAAGGCACATCTATTCCATGACAAATACAGTACAACAGTTGACAATATGGAGCACTAAGGCACATCTATTCCATGACAAATACAGTACAACAGTTGACAATGTGGAGCAATAAGGCACATCTATTCCATGACAAATACAGTACAACAGTTGACAATGTGGAGCAATAAGGCAAATCTATTCCATGACAAATACAGTACAGCAGTTGACAATGTGGAGCACTAAGGCACATCTATTCTATAAAAAATACAGTACAACAGTTGACAATGTGGAGCAATAAGGCACATCTATTCCATGAAAAATACAGTACAACAGTTGACAATGTGGAGCAATAAGGCACATCTATTCCATAAAAATTACAGTACAACAGTTGACAATGTGGAGCAATAAGGCACATCTATTCCATGACAAATACAGTACAACAGTTGACAATGTGGAGCAATAAGGCACATCTATTCCATGACAATTGCAGTACAACAGTTGACAATGTGGAGCAATAAGGAAAATCTATTCCATGACAAATACAGTACAACAGTTGACAATGTGGAGCACTAAGGCACATCTATTCCATGAAAAATACAGAACAACAGTTGACAATGTGGAGCAATAAGGCACATCTATTCCGTGACAAATACAGTACAACAGTTGACAATGTGTAACAATAAGGCACATCTATTCCATAACAAATACAGTACAACAATTGACAATGTGTAACAATAAGGCACATCTATTCCATGACAAATACAGTACAACAGTTGACAATGTGTAACAATAAGGCACATCAATTCCATGAAATATACAGTACAACAGTTGACAATGTGGAGCAATAAGGCACATCTATTCCATGACAAATGCAGTACAACAGTTGACAATGTGGAGCAATAAGGCACATCTATTCCATGACAAATACAGTACAACAGTTGACAATGTGGAGCAATAAGGCACATCTATTCCATGACAAATACAGTACAACAGTTGACAATGTGGAGCAGTAAGGCACATCTATTCCATGACAAATACAGTACAACAGTTGACAATGTGGAACAATAAGGCACATCTATTCCATGACACATACAGTACAACAGTTGACAATGTGTAATAATAAGGCACATCTATTCCATGACAAATACAGTACAACAGTTGACAATGTGGAGCAATAAGGCACATCTATTCCATGAAAATATAGTACAACAGTTGACAATGTGGAGCAATAAGGCACATCTATTCCATGACAAATACAGTACAACAGTTGACAATGTGGAGCAATAAGGCACATCTATTCCATGACAAATACAGTACAACAGTTGACAATATGGAGCACTAAGGCACATCTATTCCATGACAAATACAGTACAACAGTTGACAATGTGGAGCAATAAGGCACATCTATTCCATGACAAATACAGTACAACAGTTGACAATGTGGAGCAATAAGGCAAATCTATTCCATGACAAATACAGTACAGCAGTTGACAATGTGGAGCACTAAGGCACATCTATTCTATAAAAAATACAGTACAACAGTTGACAATGTGGAGCAATAAGGCACATCTATTCCATGAAAAATACAGTACAACAGTTGACAATGTGGAGCAATAAGGCACATCTATTCCATAAAAATTACAGTACAACAGTTGACAATGTGGAGCAATAAGGCACATCTATTCCATGACAAATACAGTACAACAGTTGACAATGTGGAGCAATAAGGCACATCTATTCCATGACAATTGCAGTACAACAGTTGACAATGTGGAGCAATAAGGCACATCTATTCCATGACAAATGCAGTACAACAGTTGACAATGTGGAGCAATAAGGCACATCTATTCCGTGACAAATACAGTACAACAGTTGACAATGTGGAGCAATAAGGCACATCTATTCCATGACAAATACAGTACAACAGTTGACAGTGTGAAGCAATAAGGCACATCTATTCCATGACAAATACAGTACAACAGTTGACAATGTGGAGCAATAAGGCACATCTAATCCATGACAAATACAGTACAACAGTTGACAATATGGAGCACTAAGGCACATCTATTCCATGACAAATACAGTACAACAGTTGACAGTGTGGAGCAATAAGGCACATCTATTCCATGACAAATACAGTACAACAGTTGACAATGTGGAGCAATAAGGCACATCTATTCCATGACAAATACAGTACAACAGTTGACAATGTGGAGCAATAGGGCACATCTATTCCATGACAAATACAGTACAACAGTTGACAATGTGTAACAATAAGGCACATCTATTCCATGACAAATACAGTACAACAGTTGACAGTGTGGAGCAATAAGGCACATCTATTCCATGACAAATACAGTACAACAGTTGACAATGTGGAGCAATAAGGCAAATCTATTCCATGACAAATACAGTACAACAGTTGACAATGTGGAGCACTAAGGCACATCTATTCCATGAAAAATACAGAACAACAGTTGACAATGTGGAGCAATAAGGCACATCTATTCCGTGACAAATACAGTACAACAGTTGACAATGTGGAGCAATAAGGCACCTCTATTCTGTGACAAATACAGTACAACAGTTGACAGTGTGGAGCAATAAGGCACATCTATTCCATGACAAATACAGTACAAAAGTTGACAATGTGGAGCAATAAGGCACATCTATTCCATGATAAATACAGTACAACAGTTGCCAATGTGGAGCACTAAGGCACATCTATTCCATGACAAATACAGTACAACAGTTGACAATGTGGAGCAATAAGGCACATCTATTCCATGAAAAATACAGTACAACAGTTGACAATGTGGAGCAATAAGGAACATCTATTCCATGACAAATACAGTACAACTGTTGACAATGTGGAGCAATAAGGCACATCTATTCCATGACAAATACAGTACAACAGTTGACAATGTGGAGCAATAAGGCACATCTATTCCATGAAAATATAGTACAACAGTTGACAATGTGGAGCAATAAGGCACATCTATTCCATGACAAATACAGTACAACAGTTGACAATGTGGAGCAATAAGGCACATCTATTCCATGACAAATACAGTACAACAGTTGACAATATGGAGCACTAAGGCACATCTATTCCATGACAAATACAGTACAACAGTTGACAATGTGGAGCAATAAGGCACATCTATTCCATGACAAATACAGTACAACAGTTGACAATGTGGAGCAATAAGGCAAATCTATTCCATGACAAATACAGTACAGCAGTTGACAATGTGGAGCACTAAGGCACATCTATTCTATAAAAAATACAGTACAACAGTTGACAATGTGGAGCAATAAGGCACATCTATTCCATGAAAAATACAGTACAACAGTTGACAATGTGGAGCAATAAGGCACATCTATTCCATAAAAATTACAGTACAACAGTTGACAATGTGGAGCAATAAGGCACATCTATTCCATGACAAATACAGTACAACAGTTGACAATGTGGAGCAATAAGGCACATCTATTCCATGACAATTGCAGTACAACAGTTGACAATGTGGAGCAATAAGGAAAATCTATTCCATGACAAATACAGTACAACAGTTGACAATGTGGAGCACTAAGGCACATCTATTCCATGAAAAATACAGAACAACAGTTGACAATGTGGAGCAATAAGGCACATCTATTCCGTGACAAATACAGTACAACAGTTGACAATGTGGAGCAATAAGGCACCTCTATTCTGTGACAAATACAGTACAACAGTTGACAGTGTGGAGCAATAAGGCACATCTATTCCATGACAAATACAGTACAAAAGTTGACAATGTGGAGCAATAAGGCACATCTATTCCATGATAAATACAGTACAACAGTTGACAATGTGGAGCACTAAGGCACATCTATTCCATGACAAATACAGTACAACAGTTGACAATGTGGAGCAATAAGGCACATCTATTCCATGAAAAATACAGTACAACAGTTGACAATGTGGAGCAATAAGGAACATCTATTCCATGACAAATACAGTACAACTGTTGACAATGTGGAGCAATAAGGCACATCTATTCCATGACAAATACAGTACAACAGTTGACAATGTGGAGCAATAAGGCACATCTATTACATGAAAATATAGTACAACAGTTGACAATGTGGAGCAATAAGGCACATCTATTCCATGACAAATACAGTACAACAGTTGACAATATGGAGCACTAAGGCACATCTATTCCATGACAAATACAGTACAACAGTTGACAATGTGGAGCAATAAGGCACATCTATTCCATGACAAATACAGTACAACAGTTGACAATGTGGAGCAATAAGGCAAATCTATTCCATGACAAATACAGTACAGCAGTTGACAATGTGGAGCACTAAGGCACATCTATTCTATAAAAAATACAGTACAACAGTTGACAATGTGGTGCAATAAGGCACATCTATTCCATGAAAAATACAGTACAACAGTTGACAATGTGGAGCAATAAGGCACATCTATTCCATAAAAATTACAGTACAACAGTTGACAATGTGGAGCAATAAGGCACATCTATTCCATGACAAATACAGTACAACAGTTGACAATGTGGAGCAATAAGGCACATCTATTCCATGACAATTGCAGTACAACAGTTGACAATGTGGAGCAATAAGGCACATCTATTCCATGACAAATGCAGTACAACAGTTGACAATGTGGAGCAATAAGGCACATCTATTCCGTGACAAATACAGTACAACAGTTGACAATGTGGAGCAATAAGGCACATCTATTCCATGACAAATACAGTACAACAGTTGACAGTGTGAAGCAATAAGGCACATCTATTCCATGACAAATACAGTACAACAGTTGACAATGTGGAGCAATAAGGCACATCTAATCCATGACAAATACAGTACAACAGTTGACAATATGGAGCACTAAGGCACATCTATTCCATGACAAATACAGTACAACAGTTGACAGTGTGGAGCAATAAGGCACATCTATTCCATGACAAATACAGTACAACAGTTGACAATGTGGAGCAATAAGGCACATCTATTCCATGACAAATACTGTACAACAGTTGACAATGTGGAGCAATAAGGCACATCTATTCCATGACAAATACAGTACAACAGTTGACAATGTGTAACAATAAGGCACATCTATTCCATGACAAATACAGTACAACAGTTGACAGTGTGGAGCAATAAGGCACATCTATTCCATGACAAATACAGTACAACAGTTGACAATGTGGAGCAATAAGGCAAATCTATTCCATGACAAATACAGTACAACAGTTGACAATGTGGAGCACTAAGGCACATCTATTCCATGAAAAATACAGAACAACAGTTGACAATGTGGAGCAATAAGGCACATCTATTCCGTGACAAATACAGTACAACAGTTGACAATGTGGAGCAATAAGGCACCTCTATTCCGTGACAAATACAGTACAACAGTTGACAATGTGGAGCACTAAGGCACATCTATTCCATGAAAAATACAGAACAACAGTTGACAATGTGGAGCAATAAGGCACATCTATTCCGTGACAAATACAGTACAACAGTTGACAATGTGGAGCAATAAGGCACCTCTATTCTGTGACAAATACAGTACAACAGTTGACAGTGTGGAGCAATAAGGCACATCTATTCCATGACAAATACAGTACAAAAGTTGACAATGTGGAGCAATAAGGCACATCTATTCCATGATAAATACAGTACAACAGTTGACAATGTGGAGCACTAAGGCACATCTATTCCATGACAAATACAGTACAACAGTTGACAATGTGGAGCAATAAGGCACATCTATTCCATGAAAAATACAGTACAACAGTTGACAATGTGGAGCAATAAGGAACATCTATTCCATGACAAATACAGTACAACTGTTGACAATGTGGAGCAATAAGGCACATCTATTCCATGACAAATACAGTACAACATTTGACAATGTGGAGCAATAAGGCACATCTATTCCATGAAAATATAGTACAACAGTTGACAATGTGGAGCAATAAGGCACATCTATTCCATGACAAATACAGTACAACAGTTGACAATGTGGAGCAATAAGGCACATCTATTCCATGACAAATACAGTACAACAGTTGACAATATGGAGCACTAAGGCACATCTATTCCATGACAAATACAGTACAACAGTTGACAATGTGGAGCAATAAGGCACATCTATTCCATGACAAATACAGTACAACAGTTGACAATGTGGAGCAATAAGGCAAATCTATTCCATGACAAATACAGTACAGCAGTTGACAATGTGGAGCACTAAGGCACATCTATTCTATAAAAAATACAGTACAACAGTTGACAATGTGGAGCAATAAGGCACATCTATTCCATAAAAATTACAGTACAACAGTTGACAATGTGGAGCAATAAGGCAAATCTATTCCATGACAAATACAGTACAACAGTTGACAATGTGGAGCACTAAGGCACATCTATTCCATGAAAAATACAGAACAACAGTTGACAATGTGGAGCAATAAGGCACATCTATTCCGTGACAAATACAGTACAACAGTTGACAATGTGGAGCAATAAGGCACCTCTATTCCGTGACAAATACAGTACAACAGTTGACAATGTGGAGCACTAAGGCACATCTATTCCATGAAAAATACAGAACAACAGTTGACAATGTGGAGCAATAAGGCACATCTATTCCGTGACAAATACAGTACAACAGTTGACAATGTGGAGCAATAAGGCACCTCTATTCTGTGACAAATACAGTACAACAGTTGACAGTGTGGAGCAATAAGGCACATCTATTCCATGACAAATACAGTACAAAAGTTGACAATGTGGAGCAATAAGGCACATCTATTCCATGATAAATACAGTACAACAGTTGACAATGTGGAGCACTAAGGCACATCTATTCCATGACAAATACAGTACAACAGTTGACAATGTGGAGCAATAAGGCACATCTATTCCATGAAAAATACAGTACAACAGTTGACAATGTGGAGCAATAAGGAACATCTATTCCATGACAAATACAGTACAACTGTTGACAATGTGGAGCAATAAGGCACATCTATTCCATGACAAATACAGTACAACATTTGACAATGTGGAGCAATAAGGCACATCTATTCCATGAAAATATAGTACAACAGTTGACAATGTGGAGCAATAAGGCACATCTATTCCATGACAAATACAGTACAACAGTTGACAATGTGGAGCAATAAGGCACATCTATTCCATGACAAATACAGTACAACAGTTGACAATATGGAGCACTAAGGCACATCTATTCCATGACAAATACAGTACAACAGTTGACAATGTGGAGCAATAAGGCACATCTATTCCATGACAAATACAGTACAACAGTTGACAATGTGGAGCAATAAGGCAAATCTATTCCATGACAAATACAGTACAGCAGTTGACAATGTGGAGCACTAAGGCACATCTATTCCATGAAAAATACAGTACAACAGTTGACAATGTGGAGCAATAAGGCACATCTATTCCATAAAAATTACAGTACAACAGTTGACAATGTGGAGCAATAAGGCACATCTATTCCATGACAAATACAGTACAACAGTTGACAATGTGGAGCAATAAGGCACATCTATTCCATGACAATTGCAGTACAACAGTTGACAATGTGGAGCAATAAGGCACATCTATTCCATGACAAATGCAGTACAACAGTTGACAATGTGGAGCAATAAGGCACATCTATTCCGTGACAAATACAGTACAACAGTTGACAATGTGGAGCAATAAGGCACATCTATTCCATGACAAATACAGTACAACAGTTGACAGTGTGAAGCAATAAGGCACATCTATTCCATGACAAATACAGTACAACAGTTGACAATGTGGAGCAATAAGGCACATCTAATCCATGACAAATACAGTACAACAGTTGACAATATGGAGCACTAAGGCACATCTATTCCATGACAAATACAGTACAACAGTTGACAGTGTGGAGCAATAAGGCACATCTATTCCATGACAAATACAGTACAACAGTTGACAATGTGGAGCAATAAGGCACATCTATTCCATGACAAATACAGTACAACAGTTGACAATGTGGAGCAATAAGGCACATCTATTCCATGACAAATACAGTACAACAGTTGACAATGTGTAACAATAAGGCACATCTATTCCATGACAAATACAGTACAACAGTTGACAGTGTGGAGCAATAAGGCACATCTATTCCATGACAAATACAGTACAACAGTTGACAATGTGGAGCAATAAGGCAAATCTATTCCATGACAAATACAGTACAACAGTTGACAATGTGGAGCACTAAGGCACATCTATTCCATGAAAAATACAGAACAACAGTTGACAATGTGGAGCAATAAGGCACATCTATTCCGTGACAAATACAGTACAACAGTTGACAATGTGGAGCAATAAGGCACCTCTATTCCGTGACAAATACAGTACAACAGTTGACAGTGTGGAGCAATAAGGCACATCTATTCCATGACAAATACAGTACAAAAGTTGACAATGTGGAGCAATAAGGCACATCTATTCCATGATAAATACAGTACAACAGTTGACAATGTGGAGCACTAAGGCACATCTATTCCATGACAAATACAGTACAACAGTTGACAATGTGGAGCAATAAGGCACATCTATTCCATGAAAAATACAGTACAACAGTTGACAATGTGGAGCAATAAGGAACATCTATTCCATGACAAATACAGTACAACTGTTGACAATGTGGAGCAATAAGGCACATCTATTCCATGACAAATACAGTACAACAGTTGACAATGTGGAGCAATAAGGCACATCTATTCCATGACAAATACAGTACAACAGTTGACAATGTGGAGCAATAAGGCACATCTATTCCATGACAAATACAGTACAACAGTTGACAATGTGGAGCAATAAGGCACATCTATTCCATGACAAATACAGTACAACAGTTGACAATATGGAGCACTAAGGCACATCTATTCCATGACAAATACAGTACAACAGTTGACAATGTGGAGCAATAAGGCACATCTATTCCATGACAAATACAGTACAACAGTTGACAATGTGGAGCAATAAGGCACATCTATTCCATGACAAATACAGTACAACAGTTGACAATGTGGAGCACTAAGGCACATCTATTCCATGACAAATACAGTACAACAGTTGACAATGTGGAGCAATAAGGCACATCTATTCCATGACAAATACAGTACAACAGTTGACAATGTGGAGCAATAAGGCACATCTATTCTGTGACAAATACAGTACAACAGTTGACAGTGTGGAGCAATAAGGCACATCTATTCCATGACAAATACAGTACAACAGTTGACAGTGTGGAGCAATAAGGCACATCAATTCCATGTCAAATACAGTACAACAGTTGACAATGTGGAGCAATAAGGCAAATCTATTCCATGACAAATACAGTACATTAGTTGACAATGTGGAGCACTAAGGCACATCTATTCCATGACAAATACAGTACAACAGTTGACAATGTGGAGCAATAAGGCACATCTATTCCGTAACAAATACAGTACAACAGTTGACAATGTGGTGCAATAAGGCACCTCTATTCCGTGACAAATACAGTACAACAGTTGACAGTGTGGAGCAATAAGGCACATCTATTCCATGACAAATACAGTACAACAGTTGACAATGTGGAGCAATAAGGCACATCTATTCCATGAAATATACAGTACAACAGTTGACAATGTGGAGCACTAAGGCACATCTATTCCATGACAAATACAGTACAACAGTTGACAATGTGGAGCACTAAGGCACATCTATTCCATGAAAAATACAGTACAACAGTTGACAATGTGGAGCAATAAGGCACATCTATTCCATGACAAATACAGTACAACAGTTGACAATTTGGAGCAATAAGGCACATCTATTCCATGACAAATACAGTACAACAGTTGACAATGTGGAGCAATAAGGCACATCTATTCCATGACAAATACAGTACAACAGTTGACAATGTGGAGCAATAAGGCACATCTATTCCGTGACAAATACAGTACAACAGTTGACAATGTGGAGCAATAAGGCACATCTATTCCATGACAAATACAGTACAACAGTTGACAATGTGGAGCAATAAGGCACATCTATTCCATGACAAATACAGTACAACAGTTTACAATGTGGAGCAATAAGGCAAATCTATTCCATGACAAATACAGTACAACAGTTGACAATGTGGAGCAATAAGGCACATCTATTCCATGACAAATACAGTACAACAGTTGACAATGTGGAGCAATAAGGCACATCTATTCCATGACAAATACAGTATAACAGTTGACAATGTGGAGCAATAAGGCACATCTATTCCATGACAAATACAGTACAACAGTTGACAATGTGTAACAATAAGGCACATCTATTCCATGACAAATACAGTACAACAGTTGACAATATGGAGCACGAAGGCACATCTATTCCATGACAAATACAGTACAACAGTTGACAATGTGGAGCAATAAGGCACATCTATTCCATGACAAATACAGTATAACTGTTGACAGTGTGGAGCAATAAGGCACATCTATTCCATGACAAATACAGTACAACAGTTGACAATGTGGAGCAATAAGGCACATCTATTCCATGACAAATACAGTACAACAGTTGACAATATGGAGCACGAAGGCACATCTATTCCATGACAAATACAGTACAACAGTTGACAATTTGGAGCAATAAGGCACATCTTTTCCATGACAAATACAGTACAAGAGTTGACAATGTGGAGCAATAAGGCACATCTATTCCATGACAAATACAGTACAACAGTTGACAATGTGTAACAATAAGGCATATCTATTCCATGACAAATACAGTACAACAGTTGACAATGGGTAACAATAAGGCACATCTATTCCATGACAAATACAGTACAACAGTTGACAGTGTGTAGCAATAAGGCACATCTATTCCATGACAAATACAGTACAACAGTTGACAATGTGGAGCAATAAGGCACATCTATTCCATGAAAATATAGTACAACAGTTGACAATGTGGAGCAATAAGGCACATCTATTCCATGACAAATACAGTACAACAGTTGACAATGTGGAGCAATAAGGCACATCTATTCCATGACAAATACAGTACAACAGTTGACAATATGGAGCACTAAGGCACATCTATTCCATGACAAATACAGTACAACAGTTGACAATGTGGAGCAATAAGGCACATCTATTCCATGACAAATACAGTACAACAGTTGACAATGTGGAGCAATAAGGCAATTCTATTCCATGACAAATACAGTACAGCAGTTGACAATGTGGAGCACTAAGGCACATCTATTCTATAAAAAATACAGTACAACAGTTGACAATGTGGAGCAATAAGGCACATCTATTCCATGAAAAATACAGTACAACAGTTGACAATGTGGAGCAATAAGGCACATCTATTCCATAAAAATTACAGTACAACAGTTGACAATGTGGAGCAATAAGGCACATCTATTCCATGACAAATACAGTACAACAGTTGACAATGTGGAGCAATAAGGCACATCTATTCCATGACAATTGCAGTACAACAGTTGACAATGTGGAGCAATAAGGCACATCTATTCCATGACAAATGCAGTACAACAGTTGACAATGTGGAACAATAAGGCACATCTATTCCGTGACAAATACAGTACAACAGTTGACAATGTGGAGCAATAAGGCACATCTATTCCATGACAAATACAGTACAACAGTTGACAGTGTGAAGCAATAAGGCACATCTATTCCATGACAAATACAGTACAACAGTTGACAATGTGGAGCAATAAGGCACATCTAATCCATGACAAATACAGTACAACAGTTGACAATATGGAGCACTAAGGCACATCTATTCCATGACAAATACAGTACAACAGTTGACAGTGTGGAGCAATAAGGCACATCTATTCCATGACAAATACAGTACAACAGTTGACAATGTGGAGCAATAAGGCACATCTATTCCATGACAAATACAGTACAACAGTTGACAATGTGGAGCAATAAGGCACATCTATTCCATGACAAATACAGTACAACAGTTGACAATGTGTAACAATAAGGCACATCTATTCCATGACAAATACAGTACAACAGTTGACAGTGTGGAGCAATAAGGCACATCTATTCCATGACAAATACAGTACAACAGTTGACAATGTGGAGCAATAAGGCAAATCTATTCCATGACAAATACAGTACAACAGTTGACAATGTGGAGCACTAAGGCACATCTATTCCATGAAAAATACAGAACAACAGTTGACAATGTGGAGCAATAAGGCACATCTATTCCGTGACAAATACAGTAAAACAGTTGACAATGTGGAGCAATAAGGCACCTCTATTCCGTGACAAATACAGTACAACAGTTGACAGTGTGGAGCAATAAGGCACATCTATTCCATGACAAATACAGTACAAAAGTTGACAATGTGGAGCAATAAGGCACATCTATTCCATGATAAATACAGTACAACAGTTGACAATGTGGAGCACTAAGGCACATCTATTCCATGACAAATACAGTACAACAGTTGACAATGTGGAGCAATAAGGCACATCTATTCCATGAAAAATACAGTACAACAGTTGACAATGTGGAGCAATAAGGAACATCTATTCCATGACAAATACAGTACAACTGTTGACAATGTGGAGCAATAAGGCACATCTATTCCATGACAAATACAGTACAACAGTTGACAATGTGGAGCAATAAGGCACATCTATTCCATGACAAATACAGTACAACAGTTGACAATGTGGAGCAATAAGGCACATCTATTCCATGACAAATACAGTACAACAGTTGACAATGTGGAGCAATAAGGCACATCTATTCCATGACAAATACAGTACAACAGTTGACAATATGGAGCACTAAGGCACATCTATTCCATGACAAATACAGTACAACAGTTGACAATGTGGAGCAATAAGGCACATCTATTCCATGACAAATACAGTACAACAGTTGACAATGTGGAGCAATAAGGCACTTCTATTCCATGACAAATACAGTACAACAGTTGACAATGTGGAGCACTAAGGCACATCTATTCCATGACAAATACAGTACAACAGTTGACAATGTGGAGCAATAAGGCACATCTATTCCATGACAAATACAGTACAACAGTTTACAATGTGGAGCAATAAGGCACATCTATTCTGTGACAAATACAGTACAACAGTTGACAGTGTGGAGCAATAAGGCACATCTATTCCATGACAAATACAGTACAACAGTTGACAGTGTGGAGCAATAAGGCACATCAATTCCATGTCAAATACAGTACAACAGTTGACAATGTGGAGCAATAAGGCAAATCTATTCCATGACAAATACAGTACATTAGTTGACAATGTGGAGCACTAAGGCACATCTATTCCATGACAAATACAGTACAACAGTTGACAATGTGGAGCAATAAGGCACATCTATTCCGTAACAAATACAGTACAACAGTTGACAATGTGGTGCAATAAGGCACCTCTATTCCGTGACAAATACAGTACAACAGTTGACAGTGTGGAGCAATAAGGCACATCTATTCCATGACAAATACAGTACAACAGTTGACAATGTGGAGCAATAAGGCACATCTATTCCATGAAATATACAGTACAACAGTTGACAATGTGGAGCACTAAGGCACATCTATTCCATGACAAATACAGTACAACAGTTGACAATGTGGAGCACTAAGGCACATCTATTCCATGAAAAATACAGTACAACAGTTGACAATGTGGAGCAATAAGGCACATCTATTCCATGACAAATACAGTACAACAGTTGACAATTTGGAGCAATAAGGCACATCTATTCCATGACAAATACAGTACAACAGTTGACAATGTGGAGCAATAAGGCACATCTATTCCATGACAAATACAGTACAACAGTTGACAATGTGGAGCAATAAGGCACATCTATTCCGTGACAAATACAGTACAACAGTTGACAATGTGGAGCAATAAGGCACATCTATTCCATGACAAATACAGTACAACAGTTGACAATGTGGAGCAATAAGGCACATCTATTCCATGACAAATACAGTACAACAGTTTACAATGTGGAGCAATAAGGCAAATCTATTCCATGACAAATACAGTACAAAAGTTGACAATGTGGAGCAATAAGGCACATCTATTCCATGACAAATACAGTACAACAGTTGACAATGTGGAGCAATAAGGCACATCTATTCCATGACAAATACAGTATAACAGTTGACAATGTGGAGCAATAAGGCACATCTATTCCATGACAAATACAGTACAACAGTTGACAATGTGTAACAATAAGGCACATCTATTCCATGACAAATACAGTACAACAGTTGACAATATGGAGCACGAAGGCACATCTATTCCATGACAAATACAGTACAACAGTTGACAATGTGGAGCAATAAGGCACATCTATTCCATGACAAATACAGTATAACTGTTGACAGTGTGGAGCAATAAGGCACATCTATTCCATGACAAATACAGTACAACAGTTGACAATGTGGAGCAATAAGGCACATCTATTCCATGACAAATACAGTACAACAGTTGACAATATGGAGCACGAAGGCACATCTATTCCATGACAAATACAGTACAACAGTTGACAATTTGGAGCAATAAGGCACATCTATTCCATGACAAATACAGTACAAGAGTTGACAATGTGGAGCAATAAGGCACATCTATTCCATGACAAATACAGTACAACAGTTGACAATGTGTAACAATAAGGCATATCTATTCCATGACAAATACAGTACAACAGTTGACAATGGGTAACAATAAGGCACATCTATTCCATGACAAATACAGTACAACAGTTGACAGTGTGTAGCAATAAGGCACATCTATTCCATGACAAATACAGTACAACAGTTGACAATGTGGAGCAATAAGGCACATCTATTCCATGACAAATACTGTACAACAGTTGACAATGTGGAGCAATAAGGCACATCTATTCCATGACAAATACAGTACAACAGTTGACAATGTGGAGTACTAAGGCACATCTATTCCATGACAAATACAGTACAACAGTTGACAATGTGGAGCAATAAGGCACATCTATTCCACGACAAATACAGTACAACAGTTGACAATGTGTAACAATAAGGCACATCTATTCAATGACAAATACAGTACAACAGTTGACAATGTGCAGCACTAAGGCACATCTATTCCGTGACAAATACAGTACAACAGTTGACAATGTGGAGCACTAAGGCACATCTATTCCGTGAAAAATACAGTACAACAGTTGACAATGTGGAGCAATAAGGCACATCTATTCCGTGACAAATACAGTACAACAGTTGACAGTGTGGAGCAATAAGGCACATCTATTCCGTGACAAATACAGTACAACAGTTGACAATGTGGAGCAATAAGGCAAATCTATTCCATGACAAATACAGTACAACAGTTGACAATGTGGAGCACTAAGGCACATCTATTCCATGAAAAATACAGAACAACAGTTGACAATGTGGAGCAATAAGGCACATCTATTCCGTGACAAATACAGTACAACAGTTGACAATGTGGAGCAATAAGGCACCTCTATTCCGTGACAAATACAGTACAACAGTTGACAGTGTGGAGCAATAAGGCACATCTATTCCATGACAAATACAGTACAAAAGTTGACAATGTGGAGCAATAAGGCACATCTATTCCATGATAAATACAGTACAACAGTTGACAATGTGGAGCACTAAGGCACATCTATTCCATGACAAATACAGTACAACAGTTGACAATGTGGAGCAATAAGGCACATCTATTCCATGAAAAATACAGTACAACAGTTGACAATGTGGAGCAATAAGGAACATCTATTCCATGACAAATACAGTACAACTGTTGACAATGTGGAGCAATAAGGCACATCTATTCCATGACAAATACAGTACAACAGTTGACAATGTGGAGCAATAAGGCACATCTATTCCATGACAAATACAGTACAACAGTTGACAATGTGGAGCAATAAGGCACATCTATTCCATGACAAATACAGTACAACAGTTGACAATGTGGAGCAATAAGGCACATCTATTCCATGACAAATACAGTACAACAGTTGACAATATGGAGCACTAAGGCACATCTATTCCATGACAAATACAGTACAACAGTTGACAATGTGGAGCAATAAGGCACATCTATTCCATGACAAATACAGTACAACAGTTGACAATGTGGAGCAATAAGGCACTTCTATTCCATGACAAATACAGTACAACAGTTGACAATGTGGAGCACTAAGGCACATCTATTCCATGACAAATACAGTACAACAGTTGACAATGTGGAGCAATAAGGCACATCTATTCCATGACAAATACAGTACAACAGTTGACAATGTGGAGCAATAAGGCACATCTATTCTGTGACAAATACAGTACAACAGTTGACAGTGTGGAGCAATAAGGCACATCTATTCCATGACAAATACAGTACAACAGTTGACAGTGTGGAGCAATAAGGCACATCAATTCCATGTCAAATACAGTACAACAGTTGACAATGTGGAGCAATAAGGTAAATCTATTCCATGACAAATACAGTACATTAGTTGACAATGTGGAGCACTAAGGCACATCTATTCCATGACAAATACAGTACAACAGTTGACAATGTGGAGCAATAAGGCACATCTATTCCGTAACAAATACAGTACAACAGTTGACAATGTGGTGCAATAAGGCACCTCTATTCCGTGACAAATACAGTACAACAGTTGACAGTGTGGAGCAATAAGGCACATCTATTCCATGACAAATACAGTACAACAGTTGACAATGTGGAGCAATAAGGCACATCTATTCCATGAAATATACAGTACAACAGTTGACAATGTGGAGCACTAAGGCACATCTATTCCATGACAAATACAGTACAACAGTTGACAATGTGGAGCACTAAGGCACATCTATTCCATGAAAAATACAGTACAACAGTTGACAATGTGGAGCAATAAGGCACATCTATTCCATGACAAATACAGTACAACAGTTGACAATTTGGAGCAATAAGGCACATCTATTCCATGACAAATACAGTACAACAGTTGACAATGTGGAGCAATAAGGCACATCTATTCCATGACAAATACAGTACAACAGTTGACAATGTGGAGCAATAAGGCACATCTATTCCGTGACAAATACAGTACAACAGTTGACAATGTGGAGCAATAAGGCACATCTATTCCATGACAAATACAGTACAACAGTTGACAATGTGGAGCAATAAGGCACATCTATTCCATGACAAATACAGTACAACAGTTTACAATGTGGAGCAATAAGGCAAATCTATTCCATGACAAATACAGTACAACAGTTGACAATGTGGAGCAATAAGGCACATCTATTCCATGACAAATACAGTACAACAGTTGACAATGTGGAGCAATAAGGCACATCTATTCCATGACAAATACAGTATAACAGTTGACAATGTGGAGCAATAAGGCACATCTATTCCATGACAAATACAGTACAACAGTTGACAATGTGTAACAATAAGGCACATCTATTCCATGACAAATACAGTACAACAGTTGACAATATGGAGCACGAAGGCACATCTATTCCATGACAAATACAGTACAACAGTTGACAATGTGGAGCAATAAGGCACATCTATTCCATGACAAATACAGTATAACTGTTGACAGTGTGGAGCAATAAGGCACATCTATTCCATGACAAATACAGTACAACAGTTGACAATGTGGAGCAATAAGGCACATCTATTCCATGACAAATACAGTACAACAGTTGACAATATGGAGCACGAAGGCACATCTATTCCATGACAAATACAGTACAACAGTTGACAATTTGGAGCAATAAGGCACATCTATTCCATGACAAATACAGTACAAGAGTTGACAATGTGGAGCAATAAGGCACATCTATTCCATGACAAATACAGTACAACAGTTGACAATGTGTAACAATAAGGCATATCTATTCCATGACAAATACAGTACAACAGTTGACAATGGGTAACAATAAGGCACATCTATTCCATGACAAATACAGTACAACAGTTGACAGTGTGTAGCAATAAGGCACATCTATTCCATGACAAATACAGTACAACAGTTGACAATGTGGAGCAATAAGGCACATCTATTCCATGACAAATACTGTACAACAGTTGACAATGTGGAGCAATAAGGCACATCTATTCCATGACAAATACAGTACAACAGTTGACAATGTGGAGTACTAAGGCACATCTATTCCATGACAAATACAGTACAACAGTTGACAATGTGGAGCAATAAGGCACATCTATTCCATAACAAATACAGTACAACAGTTGTCAATTTGTAACAATAAGGCACATCTATTCCATGACAAATACAGTACAACAGTTGACAATGTGGAGCAATAAGGCACATCTATTCCACGACAAATACAGTACAACAGTTGACAATGTGTAACAATAAGGCACATCTATTCAATGACAAATACAGTACAACAGTTGACAATGTGCAGCACTAAGGCACATCTATTCCGTGACAAATACAGTACAACAGTTGACAATGTGGAGCACTAAGGCACATCTATTCCGTGAAAAATACAGTACAACAGTTGACAATGTGGAGCAATAAGGCACATCTATTCCGTGACAAATACAGTACAACAGTTGACAGTGTGGAGCAATAAGGCACATCTATTCCGTGACAAATACAGTACAACAGTTGGCAATGTGGAGCACTAAGGCACATCTATTCCATGACAAATACAGTACAACAGTTGACAATGTGGAGCAATAAGGCACATCTATTCCATGACAAATACAGTACAACAGTTGACAATGTGGAGCAATAAAGCACATCTATTCCATGACAATTACAGTACAACAGTTGACAATATGGAGCACTAAGGCACATCTATTCCATGACAAATACAGTACAACAGTTGACAATGTGGAGCAATAAGGCACATCTATTCCATGACAAATACAGTACAACAGTTGACAATGTTTAACAATAAGGCACATCTATTCCATAACAAATAGAGTACAACAGTTGACAATGTGTAACAATAAGGCACATCTATTCCATGACAAATACAGTACAACAGTTGACAATGTGTAACAATAAGGCACATCTATTTCATGACAAATACAGTACAACAGTTGACAATGTGGAGCAATAAGGCACATCTATTCCATGACAAATACAGTACAACAGTTGACAATGTGGAGCAATAAGGCACATCTATTCCATGACAAATACAGTACAACAGTTGACAATGTGGAGCAATAAGGCACATCTATTCCATGACAAATACAGTACAACAGTTGACAATGTGGAGCAATAAGGCACATCTATTCCATGACAAATACAGTACAACAGTTGACAATGTGTAATAATAAGGCACATCTATTCCATGACAAATACAGTACAACAGTTGACAATGTGGAGCAATAAGGCACATCTATTCCATGACAAATACAGTACAACAGTTGACAATGTGGAGCAATAAGGCACATCTATTCCATGACAAATACAGTACAACAGTTGACAATGTGGAGCAATAAGGCACATCTATTCCATGACAAATACAGTACAACAGTTGACAATGTGGAGCAATAAGGCACAACTATTCCATGACAAATACAGTACAACAGTTGACAATGTGGAGCAATAAGGCACATCTATTCCATGACAAATACAGTACAACAGTTGACAATGTGGAGCAATAAGGCACATCTATTCCATGACAAATACAGTACAACAGTTGACAATGTGGAGCAATAAGGCACATCTATTCCATGACAAATAAAGTACAACAGTTGACAATGTGGAGCAATAAGGCACATCTATTCCATGACAAATACAGTACAACAGTTGACAATGTGTAACAATAAGGCACATCTATTCCATACTAAATACAGTACAACAATTGACAATGTGTAACAATAAGGCACATCTATTCCATGACAAATACAGTACAACAGTTGACAATGTGTAACAATAAGGCACATCAATTCCATGACAAATACAGTACAACAGTTGACAATGTGGAGCAATAAGGCACATCTATGCCATGACAAATACAGTACAACAGTTGACAATGTGGAGCAATAAGGCAAATCTATTCCATGACAAATACAGTACAAATGTTGACAATGTGGAGCAATAAGGCACATCTATTCCATGACAAATACAGTACAACAGTTGACAATGTGGAGCAATAAGGCACATCTATTCCATGACAAATACAGTACAACAGTTGACAATGTGGAACAATAAGGCACATCTATTCCATGACAAATACAGTACAACAGTTGACAATGTGTAACAATAAGGCACATCTATTCCATAACAAATACAGTACAACAATTGACAATGTGTAACAATAAGGCACATCTATTCCATGACAAATACAGTACAACAGTTGACAATGTGTAACAATAAGGCACATCAATTCCATGAAATATACAGTACAACAGTTGACAATGTGGAGCAATAAGGCACATCTATTCCATGACAAATACAGTACAACAGTTGACAATGTGGAGCAATAAGGCACATCTATTCCATGACAAATACAGTACAACAGTTGACAATGTGGAGCAATAAGGCACATCTATTCCATGACAAATACAGTACAACAGTTGACAATGTGGAGCAGTAAGGCACATCTATTCCATGACAAATACAGTACAACAGTTGACAATGTGGAACAATAAGGCACATCTATTCCATGACACATACAGTACAACAGTTGACAATGTGTAATAATAAGGCACATCTGTTCCATGACAAATACAGTACAACAGTTGACAATGTGGAGCAATAAGGCACATCTATTCCATGACAAATATAGTACAACAGTTGACAATGTGGAGCAATAAGGCACATCTATTCCATGACAAATACAGTACAACAGTTGACAATATGGAGCACTAAGGCACATCTATTCCATGACAAATACAGTACAACAATTGACAATGTGGAGCAATAAGGCACATCTATTCCATGACAAATACAGTACAACAGTTGACAATGTGGAGCAATAAGGCAAATCTATTCCATGACAAATACAGTACAGCAGTTGACAATGTGGAGCACTAAGGCACATCTATTCTATAAAAAATACAGTACAACAGTTGACAATGTGGAGCAATAAGGCACATCTATTCCATGAAAAATACAGTACAACAGTTGACAATGTGGAGCAATAAGGCACATCTATTCCATAAAAATTACAGTACAACAGTTGACAATGTGGAGCAATAAGGCACATCTATTCCATGACAAACACAGTACAACAGTTGACAATGTGGAGCAATAAGGCACATCTATTCCATGACAATTGCAGTACAACAGTTGACAATGTGGAGCAATAAGGCACATCTATTCCATGACAAATGCAGTACAACAGTTGACAATGTGGAGCAATAAGGCACATCTATTCCGTGACAAATACAGTACAACAGTTGACAATGTGGAGCAATAAGGCACATCTATTCCATGACAAATACAGTACAACAGTTGACAGTGTGGAGCAATAAGGCACATCTATTCCATGACAAATACAGTACAACAGTTGACAATGTGGAGCAATAAGGCACATCTATTCCATGACAAATACAGTACAACAGTTGACAATATGGAGCACTAAGGCACATCTATTCCATGACAAATACAGTACAACAGTTGACAGTGTGGAGCAATAAGGCACATCTATTCCATGACAAATACAGTACAACAGTTGACAATGTGTAGCAATAAGGCACATCTATTCCGTGACAAATACAGTACAACAGTTGACAATGTGGAGCAATAAGGCACATCTATTCCATGACAAATACAGTACAACAGTTGACAATGTGTAACAATAAGGCACATCTATTCCATGACAAATACAGTACAACAGTTGACAGTGTGGAGCAATAAGGCACATCTATTCCATGACAAATACAGTACAACAGTTGACAATGTGGAGCAATAAGGCAAATCTATTCCATGACAAATACAGTACAACAGTTGACAATGTGGAGCACTAAGGCACATCTATTCCATGAAAAATACAGAACAACAGTTGACAATGTGGAGCAATAAGGCACATCTATTCCGTGACAAATACAGTACAACAGTTGACAATGTGGAGCAATAAGGCACCGCTATTCCGTGACAAATACAGTACAACAGTTGACAGTGTGGAGCAATAAGGCACATCTATTCCATGACAAATACAGTACAAAAGTTGACAATGTGGAGCAATAAGGCACATCTATTCCATGATAAATACAGTACAACAGTTGACAATGTGGAGCACTAAGGCACATCTATTCCATGACAAATACAGTACAACAGTTGACAATGTGGAGCAATAAGGCACATCTATTCCATGAAAAATACAGTACAACAGTTGACAATGTGGAGCAATAAGGAACATCTATTCCATGACAAATACAGTACAACAGTTGACAATGTGGAGCAATAAGGCACATCTATTCCATGACAAATACAGTACAACAGTTGACAATGTGGAGCAATAAGGCACATCTATTCCATGACAAATACAGTACAACAGTTGACAATGTGGAGCAATAAGGCACATCTATTCCATGACAAATACAGTACAACAGTTGACAATGTGGAGCAATAAGGCACATCTATTCCATGACAAATACAGTACAACAGTTGACAATATGGAGCACTAAGGCACATCTATTCCATGACAAATACAGTACAACAGTTGACAATGTGAAGCAATAAGGCACATCAATTCCATGACAAATACAGTACAACAGTTGACAATGTGGAGCAATAAGGCACATCTATTCCATGACAAATACAGTACAACAGTTGACAATGTGGAGCACTAAGGCACATCTATTCCATGACAAATACAGTACAACAGTTGACAATGTGGAGCAATAAGGCACATCTATTCCATGACAAATACAGTACAACAGTTGACAATGTGGAGCAATAAGGCACATCTATTCTGTGACAAATACAGTACAACAGTTGACAGTGTGGAGCAATAAGGCACATCTATTCCATGACAAATACAGTACAACAGTTGACAGTGTGGAGCAATAAGGCACATCAATTCCATGTCAAATACAGTACAACAGTTGACAATGTGGAGCAATAAGGCAAATCTATTCCATGACAAATACAGTACATTAGTTGACAATGTGGAGCACTAAGGCACATCTATTCCATGACAAATACAGTACAACAGTTGACAATGTGGAGCAATAAGGCACATCTATTCCGTGACAAATACAGTACAACAGTTGACAATGTGGTGCAATAAGGCACCTCTATTCCGTGACAAATACAGTACAACAGTTGACAGTGTGGTGCAATAAGGCACATCTATTCCATGACAAATACAGTACAACAGTTGACAATGTGGAGCAATAAGGCACATCTATTCCATGAAATATACAGTACAACAGTTGACAATGTGGAGCACTAAGGCACATCTATTCCATGACAAATACAGTACAACAGTTGACAATGTGGAGCACTAAGGCACATCTATTCCATGAAAAATACAGTACAACAGTTGACAATGTGGAGCAATAAGGCACATCTATTCCATGACAAATACAGTACAACAGTTGACAATGTGGAGCAATAAGGCACATCTATTCCATGACAAATACAGTACAACAGTTGACAATTTGGAGCAATAAGGCACATCTATTCCATGACAAATACAGTACAACAGTTGACAATGTGGAGCAATAAGGCACATCTATTCCATGACAAATACAGTACAACAGTTGACAATGTGGAGCAATAAGGCACATCTATTCCGTGACAAATACAGTACAACAGTTAACAATGTGGAGCAATAAGGCACATCTATTCCATGACAAATACAGTACAACAGTTGACAATGTGGAGCAATAAGGCACATCTATTCCATGACAAATACAGTACAACAGTTGACAATGTGGAGCAATAAGGCAAATCTATTCCATGACAAATACAGTACAACAGTTGACAATGTGGAGCAATAAGGCACATCTATTCCATGACAAATACAGTACAACAGTTGACAATGTGGAGCAATAAGGCACATCTATTCCATGACAAATACAGTATAACAGTTGACAATGTGGAGCAATAAGGCACATCTATTCCATGACAAATACAGTACAACAGTTGACAATGTGTAACAATAAGGCACATCTATTCCATGACAAATACAGTACAACAGTTGACAATATGGAGCACGAAGGTACATCTATTCCATGACAAATACAGTACAACAGTTGACAATGTGGAGCAATAAGGCACATCTATTCCATGCCAAATACAGTACAACTGTTGACAGTGTGGAGCAATAAGGCACATCTATTCCATGACAAATACAGTACAACAGTTGACAATGTGGAGCAATAAGGCACATCTATTCCATGACAAATACAGTACAACAGTTGACAATATGGAGCACGAAGGCACATCTATTCCATGACAAATACAGTACAACAGTTGACAATTTGGAGCAATAAGGCACATCTATTCCATGACAAATACAGTACAAGAGTTGACAATGTGGAGCAATAAGGCACATCTATTCCATGACAAATACAGTGCAACAGTTGACAATGTGTAACAATAAGGCATATCTATTCCATGACAAATACAGTACAACAGTTGACAATGGGTAACAATAAGGCACATCTATTCCATGACAAATACAGTACAACAGTTGACAGTGTGTAGCAATAAGGCACATCTATTCCATGACAAATACAGTACAACAGTTGACAATGTGGAGCAATAAGGCACATCTATTCCATGACAAATACTGTACAACAGTTGACAATGTGGAGCAATAAGGCACATCTATTCCATGACAAATACAGTACAACAGTTGACAATGTGGAGCACTAAGGCACATCTATTCCATGACAAATACAGTACAACAGTTGACAATGTGGAGCAATAAGGCACATCTATTCCATAACAAATACAGTACAACAGTTGTCAATTTGTAACAATAAGGCACATCTATTCCATGACAAATACAGTACAACAGTTGACAATGTGGAGCAATAAGGCACATCTATTCCACGACAAATACAGTACAACAGTTGACAATGTGTAACAATAAGGCACATCTATTCAATGACAAATACAGTACAACAGTTGACAATGTGCAGCACTAAGGCACATCTATTCCGTGACAAATACAGTACAACAGTTGACAATGTGGAGCACTAAGGCACATCTATTCCGTGAAAAATACAGTACAACAGTTGACAATGTGGAGCAATAACGCACATCTATTCCGTGACAAATACAGTACAACAGTGGACAGTGTGGAGCAATAAGGCACATCTATTCCGTGACAAATACAGTACAACAGTTGGCAATGTGGAGCACTAAGGCACATCTATTCCATGACAAATACAGTACAACAGTTGACAATGTGGAGCAATAAGGCACATCTATTCCATGACAAATACAGTACAACAGTTGACAATGTGGAGCAATAAAGCACATCTATTCCATGACAATTACAGTACAACAGTTGACAATATGGAGCACTAAGGCACATCTATTCCATGACAAATACAGTACAACAGTTGACAATGTGGAGCAATAAGGCACATCTATTCCATGACAAATACAGTACAACAGTTGACAATGTGTAACAATAAGGCACATCTATTCCATAACATATAGAGTACAACAGTTGACAATGTGTAACAATAAGGCACATCTATTCCATGACAAATACAGTACAACAGTTGACAATGTTTAACAATAAGGCACATCTATTTCATGACAAATACAGTACAACAGTTGACAATGTGGAGCAATAAGGCACATCTATTCCATGACAAATACAGTACAACAGTTGACAATGTGGAGCAATAAGGCACATCTATTCCATGACAAATACAGTACAACAGTTGACAATGTGGAGCAATAAGGCACATCTATTCCATGACAAATACAGTACAACAGTTGACAATGTGGAGCAATAAGGCACATCTATTCCATGACAAATACAGTACAACAGTTGACAATGTGTAATAATAAGGCACATATATTCCATGACAAATACAGTACAACAGTTGACAATGTGGAGCAATAAGGCACATCTATTCCATGACAAATGCAGTACAACAGTTGACAATGTGGAGCAATAAGGCACATCTATTCCATGACAAATACAGTACAACAGTTGACAATGTGGAGCAATAAGGCACATCTATTCCATGACAAATACAGTACAACAGTTGACAATGTGGAGCAATAAGGCACAACTATTCCATGACAAATACAGTACAACAGTTGACAATGTGGAGCAATAAGGCACATCTATTCCATGACAAATACAGTACAACAGTTGACAATGTGGAGCAATAAGGCACATCTATTCCATGACAAATACAGTACAACAGTTGACAATGTGGAGCAATAAGGCACATCTATTCCATGACAAATAAAGTACAACAGTTGACAATGTGGAGCAATAAGGCACATCTATTCCATGACAAATACAGTACAACAGTTGACAATGTGTAACAATAAGGCACATCTATTCCATACTAAATACAGTACAACAATTGACAATGTGTAACAATAAGGCACATCTATTCCATGACAAATACAGTACAACAGTTGACAATGTGTAACAATAAGGCACATCAATTCCATGACAAATACAGTACAACAGTTGACAATGTGGAGCAATAAGGCACATCTATTCCATGACAAATACAGTACAACAGTTGACAATGTGGAGCAATAAGGCAAATCTATTCCATGACAAATACAGTACAAATGTTGACAATGTGGAGCAATAAGGCACATCTATTCCATGACAAATACAGTACAACAGTTGACAATGTGGAGCAATAAGGCACATCTATTCCATGACAAATACAGTACAACAGTTGACAATGTGGAACAATAAGGCACATCTATTCCATGACAAATACAGTACAACAGTTGACAATGTGTAATAATAAGGCACATCTATTCCATGACAAATACAGTACAACAGTTGACAATGTGGAGCAATAAGGCACATCTATTCCATGACAAATATAGTACAACAGTTGACAATGTGGAGCAATAAGGCACATCTATTCCATGACAAATACAGTACAACAGTTGACAATGTGGAGCAATAAGGCACATCTATTCCGTGACAAATACAGTACAACAGTTGGCAATGTGGAGCAATAAGGCACCTCTATTCCGTGACAAATACAGTACAACAGTTGACAGTGTGGAGCAATAAGGTACATCTATTCCATGACAAATACAGTACAACAGTTGACAATGTGGAGCAATAAGGCACATCTATTCCATGACAAATACGGTACAACAGTTGACAATGTGGAGCACTAAGGCACATCTATTCCATGACAAATACAGTACAACAGTTGACAATGTGGAGCAATAAGGCACATCTATTCCATGACAAATACAGTACAACAGTTGACAGTGGAGCAATAAAGCACATCTATTCCATGACAAATACAGTACAACAGTTGACAATGTGGAGCAATAAGGCACATCTATTCCATGACAAATAAAGTACAACAGTTGACAATGTGTAACAATAAGGCACATCTATTCCATGACAAATAGAGTACAACAGTTGACAATGTGTAACAATAAGGCACATCAATTCCATGACAAATACAGTACAACAGTTGACAATGTGGAGCAATAAGGCACATCTATTCCATGAAAAATACAGTACAACAGTTGACAATGTGGAGCAATAAGGCACATCTATTCCATGACAAATACAGTACAACAGTTGACAATGTGGAGCAATAAGGCACATCTATTCCATGACAAATACAGTACAACAGTTGACAATGTGGAGCAATAAGGCACATCTATTCCATGACAAATACAGTACAACAGTTGACAATGTGGAACAATAAGGCACATCTATTCCATGACACATACAGTACAACAGTTAACAATGTGTAATAATAAGGCACATCTATTCCATGACAAATACAGTACAACAGTTGACAATGTGGAGCAATAAGGCACATCTATTCCATGACAAATACAGTACAACAGTTGACAATGTGGAGCAATAAGGCAAATCTATTCCATGACAAATACAGTACAACAGTTGACAATGTGGAGCAATAAGGCACATCTATTCCATGACAAATACAGTACAACAGTTGACAATGTGGAGCAATAAGGCACATCTATTCCATGACAAATACAGTATAACAGTTGACAATGTGGAGCAATAAGGCACATCTATTCCATGACAAATACAGTACAACAGTTGACAATGTGTAACAATAAGGCACATCTATTCCATGACAAATACAGTACAACAGTTGACAATATGGAGCACGAAGGTACATCTATTCCATGACAAATACAGTACAACAGTTGACAATGTGGAGCAATAAGGCACATCTATTCCATGCCAAATACAGTACAACTGTTGACAGTGTGGAGCAATAAGGCACATCTATTCCATGACAAATACAGTACAACAGTTGACAATGTGGAGCAATAAGGCACATCTATTCCATGACAAATACAGTACAACAGTTGACAATATGGAGCACGAAGGCACATCTATTCCATGACAAATACAGTACAACAGTTGACAATTTGGAGCAATAAGGCACATCTATTCCATGACAAATACAGTACAAGAGTTGACAATGTGGAGCAATAAGGCACATCTATTCCATGACAAATACAGTGCAACAGTTGACAATGTGTAACAATAAGGCATATCTATTCCATGACAAATACAGTACAACAGTTGACAATGGGTAACAATAAGGCACATCTATTCCATGACAAATACAGTACAACAGTTGACAGTGTGTAGCAATAAGGCACATCTATTCCATGACAAATACAGTACAACAGTTGACAATGTGGAGCAATAAGGCACATCTATTCCATGACAAATACTGTACAACAGTTGACAATGTGGAGCAATAAGGCACATCTATTCCATGACAAATACAGTACAACAGTTGACAATGTGGAGCACTAAGGCACATCTATTCCATGACAAATACAGTACAACAGTTGACAATGTGGAGCAATAAGGCACATCTATTCCATAACAAATACAGTACAACAGTTGTCAATTTGTAACAATAAGGCACATCTATTCCATGACAAATACAGTACAACAGTTGACAATGTGGAGCAATAAGGCACATCTATTCCACGACAAATACAGTACAACAGTTGACAATGTGTAACAATAAGGCACATCTATTCAATGACAAATACAGTACAACAGTTGACAATGTGCAGCACTAAGGCACATCTATTCCGTGACAAATACAGTACAACAGTTGACAATGTGGAGCACTAAGGCACATCTATTCCGTGAAAAATACAGTACAACAGTTGACAATGTGGAGCAATAACGCACATCTATTCCGTGACAAATACAGTACAACAGTGGACAGTGTGGAGCAATAAGGCACATCTATTCCGTGACAAATACAGTACAACAGTTGGCAATGTGGAGCACTAAGGCACATCTATTCCATGACAAATACAGTACAACAGTTGACAATGTGGAGCAATAAGGCACATCTATTCCATGACAAATACAGTACAACAGTTGACAATGTGGAGCAATAAAGCACATCTATTCCATGACAATTACAGTACAACAGTTGACAATATGGAGCACTAAGGCACATCTATTCCATGACAAATACAGTACAACAGTTGACAATGTGGAGCAATAAGGCACATCTATTCCATGACAAATACAGTACAACAGTTGACAATGTGTAACAATAAGGCACATCTATTCCATAACATATAGAGTACAACAGTTGACAATGTGTAACAATAAGGCACATCTATTCCATGACAAATACAGTACAACAGTTGACAATGTTTAACAATAAGGCACATCTATTTCATGACAAATACAGTACAACAGTTGACAATGTGGAGCAATAAGGCACATCTATTCCATGACAAATACAGTACAACAGTTGACAATGTGGAGCAATAAGGCACATCTATTCCATGACAAATACAGTACAACAGTTGACAATGTGGAGCAATAAGGCACATCTATTCCATGACAAATACAGTACAACAGTTGACAATGTGGAGCAATAAGGCACATCTATTCCATGACAAATACAGTACAACAGTTGACAATGTGTAATAATAAGGCACATATATTCCATGACAAATACAGTACAACAGTTGACAATGTGGAGCAATAAGGCACATCTATTCCATGACAAATGCAGTACAACAGTTGACAATGTGGAGCAATAAGGCACATCTATTCCATGACAAATACAGTACAACAGTTGACAATGTGGAGCAATAAGGCACATCTATTCCATGACAAATACAGTACAACAGTTGACAATGTGGAGCAATAAGGCACAACTATTCCATGACAAATACAGTACAACAGTTGACAATGTGGAGCAATAAGGCACATCTATTCCATGACAAATACAGTACAACAGTTGACAATGTGGAGCAATAAGGCACATCTATTCCATGACAAATACAGTACAACAGTTGACAATGTGGAGCAATAAGGCACATCTATTCCATGACAAATAAAGTACAACAGTTGACAATGTGGAGCAATAAGGCACATCTATTCCATGACAAATACAGTACAACAGTTGACAATGTGTAACAATAAGGCACATCTATTCCATACTAAATACAGTACAACAATTGACAATGTGTAACAATAAGGCACATCTATTCCATGACAAATACAGTACAACAGTTGACAATGTGTAACAATAAGGCACATCAATTCCATGACAAATACAGTACAACAGTTGACAATGTGGAGCAATAAGGCACATCTATTCCATGACAAATACAGTACAACAGTTGACAATGTGGAGCAATAAGGCAAATCTATTCCATGACAAATACAGTACAAATGTTGACAATGTGGAGCAATAAGGCACATCTATTCCATGACAAATACAGTACAACAGTTGACAATGTGGAGCAATAAGGCACATCTATTCCATGACAAATACAGTACAACAGTTGACAATGTGGAACAATAAGGCACATCTATTCCATGACAAATACAGTACAACAGTTGACAATGTGTAATAATAAGGCACATCTATTCCATGACAAATACAGTACAACAGTTGACAATGTGGAGCAATAAGGCACATCTATTCCATGACAAATATAGTACAACAGTTGACAATGTGGAGCAATAAGGCACATCTATTCCATGACAAATACAGTACAACAGTTGACAATGTGGAGCAATAAGGCACATCTATTCCGTGACAAATACAGTACAACAGTTGGCAATGTGGAGCAATAAGGCACCTCTATTCCGTGACAAATACAGTACAACAGTTGACAGTGTGGAGCAATAAGGTACATCTATTCCATGACAAATACAGTACAACAGTTGACAATGTGGAGCAATAAGGCACATCTATTCCATGACAAATACGGTACAACAGTTGACAATGTGGAGCACTAAGGCACATCTATTCCATGACAAATACAGTACAACAGTTGACAATGTGGAGCAATAAGGCACATCTATTCCATGACAAATACAGTACAACAGTTGACAGTGGAGCAATAAAGCACATCTATTCCATGACAAATACAGTACAACAGTTGACAATGTGGAGCAATAAGGCACATCTATTCCATGACAAATAAAGTACAACAGTTGACAATGTGTAACAATAAGGCACATCTATTCCATGACAAATAGAGTACAACAGTTGACAATGTGTAACAATAAGGCACATCAATTCCATGACAAATACAGTACAACAGTTGACAATGTGGAGCAATAAGGCACATCTATTCCATGAAAAATACAGTACAACAGTTGACAATGTGGAGCAATAAGGCACATCTATTCCATGACAAATACAGTACAACAGTTGACAATGTGGAGCAATAAGGCACATCTATTCCATGACAAATACAGTACAACAGTTGACAATGTGGAGCAATAAGGCACATCTATTCCATGACAAATACAGTACAACAGTTGACAATGTGGAACAATAAGGCACATCTATTCCATGACACATACAGTACAACAGTTAACAATGTGTAATAATAAGGCACATCTATTCCATGACAAATACAGTACAACAGTTGACAATGTGTAACAATAAGGCACATCTATTCCATAACAAATACAGTACAACAATTGACAATGTGTAACAATAAGGCACATCTATTCCATGACAAATACAGTACAACAGTTGACAATGTGTAACAATAAGGCACATCAATTCCATGACAAATACAGTACAACAGTTGACAATGTGGAGCAATAAGGCACATCTATTCCATGACAAATACAGTACAACAGTTGACAATGTGGAGCAATAAAGCACATCTATTCCATGACAATTACAGTACAACAGTTGACAATATGGAGCACTAAGGCACATCTATTCCATGACAAATACAGTACAACAGTTGACAATGTGGAGCAATAAGGCACATCTATTCCATGACAAATACAGTACAACAGTTGACAATGTGTAACAATAAGGCACATCTATTCCATAACAAATAGAGTACAACAGTTGACAATGTGTAACAATAAGGCACATCTATTCCATGACAAATACAGTACAACAGTTGACAATGTGTAACAATAAGGCACATCTATTTCATGACAAATACTGTACAACAGTTGACAATGTGGAGCAATAAGGCACATCTATTCCATGACAAATACAGTACAACAGTTGACAGTGTGGAGCAATAAGGCACATCAATTCCATGTCAAATACAGTACAACAGTTGACAATGTGGAGCAATAAGGCACATCTATTCCATGACAAATACAGTACATTAGTTGACAATGTGGAGCACTAAGGCACATCTATTCCATGAAAAATACAGTACAACAGTTGACAATGTGGAGCAATAAGGCACATCTATTCCGTGACAAATACAGTACAACAGTTGACAATGTGGTGCAATAAGGCACCTCTATTCCATGACAAATACAGTACAACAGTTGACAATGTGGAGCAATAAGGCACATCTATTCCATGACAAATACAGTACAACAGTTGACAATGTGGAGCAATAAGGCACATCTATTCCATGAAATATACAGTACAACAGTTGACAATGTGGAGCAATAAGGCACATCTATTCCATGACAAATACAGTACAACAGTTGACAATGTGGAGCAATAATGCACATCTATTCCATGACAAATACAGTACAACAGTTGACAATGTGGAGCAATAAGGCACATCTATTCCATGACAAATACAGTACAACAGTTGACAATGTGGAGCAATAAGGCACATCTATTCCATGACAAATACAGTACAACAGTTGACAATGTGGAGCAATAAGGCAAATCTATTCCATGACAAATACAGTACAACAGTTGACAATGTGGAGCAATAAGGCACATCTATTCCATGACAAATACAGTATAACAGTTGACAATGTGGAGCAATAAGGCACATCTATTCCATGACAAATACAGTACAACAGTTGACAATGTGTAACAATAAGGCACATCTATTCCATGACAAATACAGTACAACAGTTGACAATATGGAGCACGAAGGCACGTCTATTCCATGACAAATACAGTACAACAGTTGACAATGTGGAGCAATAAGGCACATCTATTCCATGACAAATACAGTACAACAGTTGACAATGTGGAGCACTAAGGCACATCTATTCCATGACAAATACAGTACAACAGTTGACAATATGGAGCACGAAGGCACATCTATTCCATGACAAATACAGTACAACAGTTGACAATGTGGAGCAATAAGGCACATCTATTCCATGACAAATACAGTACAACAGTTGACAATGTGGAGCACTAAGGCACATCTATTCCATGACAAATACAGTACAACAGTTGACAATGTGGAGCAATAAGGCACATCTATTCCATGACAAATACAGTACAACAGTTGACAATGTGGAGCAATAAAGCACATCTATTCCATGACAACTACAGTACAACAGTTGACAATGTGGAGCAATAAGGCACATCTATTCCATGACAAATAAAGTACAACAGTTGACAATGTGGAGCAATAAGGCACATCTATTCCATGACAAATACAGTACAACAGTTGACAATGTGGAGCAATAAAGCACATCTATTCCATTACAATTACAGTACAACAGTTGACAATATGGAGCACTAAGGCACATCTATTCCATGACAAATACAGTACAACAGTTGACAATGTGGAGCAATAAGGCACATCTATTCCATGACAAATACAGTACAACAGTTGACAATGTGGAGCAATAAAGCACATCTATTCCATGACAATTACAGTACAACAGTTGACAATGTGGAGCAATAAAGCACATCTATTCCATGACAAATACAGTACAACAGTTGACAATGTGGAGCAATAAGGCACATCTATTCCACGACAAATACAGTACAACAGTTGACAATGTGTAACAATAAGGCACATCTATTCAATGACAAATACAGTACAACAGTTGACAATATGGAGCACTAAGGCACATCTATTCCGTGACAAATACAGTACAACAGTTGACAATGTGGAGCAATAAGGCACATCTATTCCATGACAAATACAGTACAACAGTTGACAATGTGGAGAAATAAGGCACATCTATTCCGTGACAAATACAGTACAACAGTTGACAATGTGGAGCAATAAGGCACATCTATTCCATGACAAATACAGTACAACAGTTGACAATGTGTAATAATAAGGCACATCTATTCCATGACAAATACAGTACAACAGTTGACAATGTGGAGCAATAAGGCACATCTATTCCGTGACAAATACAGTACAACAGTTGACAGTGTGGAGCAATAAGGCACATCTATTCCGTGACAAATACAGTACAACAGTTGGCAATGTGTAGCAATAAGGCACATCTATTCCATGACAAATACAGTACAACAGTTGACAATGTGGAGCAATAAGGCACAACTATTCCATGACAAATACAGTACAACAGTTGACAATGTGGAGCAATAAGGCACATCTATTCCATGACAAATACAGTACAACAGTTGACAATGTGGAGCAATAAGGCACATCTATTCCATGACAAATACAGTACAACAGTTGACAATGTGGAGCAATAAGGCACATCTATTCCATGACAAATACAGTACAACAGTTGACAATGTGTAACAATAAGGCACATCTATTCCATGACAAATACAGTACAACAGTTGACAGTGTGGAGCAATAAGGCACATCTATTCCATGACAAATACAGTACAACAGTTGACAATGTGGAGCACTAAGGCACATCTATTCCATGACAAATACAGTACAACAGTTGACAATGTGGAGCACTAAGGCACATCTATTCCATGAAAAATACAATACAACAGTTGACAATGTGGAGCAATAAGGCACATCTATTCCGTGACAAATAAAGTACAACAGTTGACAATGTGGAGCAATAAGGCACCTCTATTCCGTGACAAATACAGTACAACAGTTGACAATGTGGAGCAATAAGGCACATCTATTCCGTGACAAATACAGTACAACAGTTGACAATGTGTAACAATAAGGCACATCTATTCCATGACAAATACAGTACAACAGTTGACAATGTGTAACAATAAGGCACATCTATTCCATGACAAATACAGTACAACAGTTGACAATGTGGAGCAATAAGGCACATCTATTCCATGACAAATACAGTACAACAGTTGACAATGTGGAGCACTAAGGCACATCTATTCCATGACAAATACAGTACAACAGTTGACAATGTGGAGCACTAAGGCACATCTATTCCATGAAAAATACAGTACAACAGTTGACAATGTGGAGCAATAAGGCACATCTATTCCATGACAAATACAGTACAACAGTTGACAATGTGGAGCAATAAGGCACCTCTATTCCGTGACAAATACAGTACAACAGTTGACAATGTGGAGCAATAAGGCAAATCTATTCCATGACAAATACAGTACAACAGTTGACAATATGGAGCACTAAGGCACATCTATTCCATGACAAATACAGTACAACAGTTGACAGTGTGGAGCAATAAGGCACATCTATTCCATGACAAATACAGTACAACAGTTGACAATGTGGAGCAATAAGGCACATCTATTCCATGACAAATACAGTACAACAGTTGACAATGTGGAGCAATAAGGCACATCTATTCCATAACAAATACAGTACAACAGTTGACAATGTGGAGCAATAAGGCACATCTATTCCATGACAAATACAGTACAACAGTTGACAATGTGTAACAATAAGGCACATCTATTCCATGACAAATACAGTACAACAGTTGACAGTGTGGAGCAATAAGGGCATCTATTCCATGACAAATACAGTACAACAGTTGACAATGTGGAGCAATAAGGCAAATCTATTCCATGACAAATACAGTACAACAGTTGACAATATGGAGCAATAAGGCACATCTATTCCATGACAAATACAGTACAACAGTTGACAATGTGTAACAATAAGGCATATCTATTCCATGACAAATACAGTACAACAGTTGACAATGTGGAGCAATAAGGCACATCTATTCCATGACAAATACAGTACAACAGTTGACAATGTGGAGCAATAAGGCACATCTATTCCATAACAAATACAGTACAACTGTTGACAGTGTGGAGCAATAAGGCACATCTATTCCATGACAAATACTGTACACCAGTTGACAATGTGGAGCAATAAGGCACATCTATTCCGTGACAAATACAGTACAACAGTTGACAATGTGGAGCAATAAGGCACATCTATTCCGTGACAAATACAGTACACCAGTTGACAATGTGGAGCAATAAGGCACATCTATTCCATAACAAATACAGTACAACAGTTGACAATTTGTAACAATAAGGCACATCTATTCCATGACAAATACAGTACAACAGTTGACAATGTGGAGCAATAAGGCACATCTATTCCATGACAAATACAGTACAACAGTTGACAATGTGTAACAATAAGGCACATCTATTCCATGACAAATACAGTACAACAGTTGACAGTGTGGAGCAATAAGGCACATCTATTCCATGAAATATACAGTACAACAGTTGACAATGTGGAGCAATAAGGCACATCTATTCCATGACAAATACAGTACAACAGTTGACAGTGTGGAGCACTAAGGCACATCTATTCCATGACAAATACAGTACAACAGTTGACAATGTGGAGCAATAAGGCACATCTATTCCATGACAAATACAGTACAACAGTTGACAATATGGAGCACTAAGGCACATCTATTCCATGACAAATACAGTACAACAGTTGACAGTGTGGAGCAATAAGGCACATCTATTCCATGACAAATACAGTACAACAGTTGACAATGTGGAGCAATAAGGCACATCTATTCCATGACAAATACAGTACAACAGTTGACAATGTGGAGCAATAAGGCAAATCTATTCCATGACAAATACAGTACAACAGTTGACAATATGGAGCACTAAGGCACATCTATTCCATGACAAATACAGTACAACAGTTGACAATGTGGAGCAATAAGGCACATCTATTCCGTGACAAATACAGTACAACAGTTGACAATGTGGAGCAATAAGGCACATCTATTCCATGACAAATACAGTACAACAGTTGACAATGTGGAGCACTAAGGCACATCTATTCCATGACAAATACAGTACAACAGTTGACAATGTGGAGCACTAAGGCACATCTATTCCATGACAAATACAGTACAACAGTTGACAATGTGGAGCAATAAGGCACATCTATTCTGTGACAAATACAGTACAACAGTTGACAGTGTGGAGCAATAAGGCACATCTATTCCATGACAAATACAGTACAACAGTTGACAATGTGGAGCAATAAGGGCATCTATTCCATGACAAATACAGTACAACAGTTGACAATGTGGAGCACTAAGGCACATCTATTCCATGACAAATACAGTACAACAGTTGACAATATGGAGCACTAAGGCACATCTATTCCATGACAAATACAGTACAACAGTTGACAATGTGGAGCAATAAGGCACATCTATTCCATGACAAATACAGTACAACAGTTGACAATGTGGAGCACTAAGGCACATCTATTCCATGACAAATACAGTACAACAGTTGACAATGTGGAGCAATAAGGCACATCTATTCCATGACAAATACAGTACAACAGTTGACAATGTGGAGCAATAAGGCACATCTATTCTGTGACAAATACAGTACAACAGTTGACAGTGTGGAGCAATAAGGCACATCTATTCCATGACAAATACAGTACAACAGTTGACAGTGTGGAGCAATAAGGCACATCAATTCCATGTCAAATACAGTACAACAGTTGACAATGTGGAGCAATAAGGCAAATATATTCCATGACAAATACAGTACATTAGTTGACAATGTGGAGCACTAAGGCACATCTATTCCATGAAAAATACAGTACAACAGTTGACAATGTGGAGCAATAAGGCACATCTATTCCGTGACAAATACAGTACAACAGTTGACAATGTGGTGCAATAAGGCACCTCTATTCCGTGACAAATACAGTACAACAGTTGACAGTGTGGAGCAATAAGGCACATCTATTCCATGACAAATACAGTACAACAGTTGACAATGTGGAGCAATAAGGCACATCTATTCCATGAAATATACAGTACAACAGTTGACAATGTGGAGCACTAAGGCACATCTATTCCATGACAAATACAGTACAACAGTTGACAATGTGGAGCACTAAGGCACATCTATTCCATGAAAAATACAGTACAACAGTTGACAATGTGGAGCAATAAGGCACATCTATTCCATGACAAATACAGTACAACAGTTGACAATGTGGAGCAATAAGGCACATCTATTCCATGACAAATACAGTACAACAGTTGACAATGTGGAGCAATAAGGCACATCTATTCCATGACAAATACAGTACAACAATTGACAATGTGGAGCAATAAGGCACATCTATTCCATGACAAATACAGTACAACAGTTGACAATGTGGAGCAATAAGGCACATCTATTCCGTGACAAATACAGTACAACAGTTGACAATGTGGAGCAATAAGGCACATCTATTCCATAACAAATACAGTACAACTGTTGACAGTGTGGAGCAATAAGGCACATCTATTCCATGACAAATACAGTACAACAGTTGACAATGTGGAGCACTAAGGCACATCTATTCCATGAAAAATACAGTACAACAGTTGACAATATGGAGCACGAAGGCACATCTATTCCATGACAAATACAGTACAACAGTTGACAATTTGGAGCAATAAGGCACATCTATTCCATGACAAATACAGTACAAGAGTTGACAATGTGGAGCAATAAGGCACATCTATTCCATGACAAATACAGTACAACAGTTGACAATGTGTAACAATAAGGCATATCTATTCCATGACAAATACAGTACAACAGTTGACAATGGGTAACAATAAGGCACATCTATTCCATGACAAATACAGTACAACAGTTGACAGTGTGTAGCAATAAGGCACATCTATTCCATGACAAATACAGTACAACAGTTGACAATGTGGAGCAATAAGGCACATCTATTCCATGACAAATACTGTACAACAGTTGACAATGTGGAGCAATAAGGCACATCTATTCCATGACAAATACAGTACAACAGTTGACAATGTGGAGCACTAAGGCACATCTATTCCATGACAAATACAGTACAACAGTTGACAATGTGGAGCAATAAGGCACATCTATTCCATAACAAATACAGTACAACAGTTGACAATTTGTAACAATAAGGCACATCTATTCCATGACAAATACAGTACAACAGTTGACAATGTGGAGCAATAAGGCACATCTATTCCATGACAAATACAGTACAACAGTTGACAATGTGTAACAATAAGGCACATCTATTCAATGACAAATACAGTACAACAGTTGACAATGTGCAGCACTAAGGCACATCTGTTCCGTGACAAATACAGTACAACAGTTGACAATGTGGAGCACTAAGGCACATCTATTCCGTGAAAAATACAGTACAACAGTTGACAATGTGGAGCAATAAGGCACATCTATTCCGTGACAAATACAGTACAACAGTTGACAGTGTGGAGCAATAAGGCACATCTATTCCGTGACAAATACAGTACAACAGTTGGCAATGTGGAGCACTAAGGCACATCTATTCCATGACAAATACAGTACAACAGTTGACAATGTGGAGCAATAAGGCACATCTATTCCATGACAAATACAGTACAACAGGTGACAATGTGGAGCAATAAAGCACATCTATTCCATGACAATTACAGTACAACAGTTGACAATATGGAGCACTAAGGCACATCTATTCCATGACAAATACAGTACAACAGTTGACAATGTGGACCAATAAGGCACATCTATTCCATGACAAATACAGTACAACAGTTGACAATGTGTAACAATAAGGCACATCTATTCCATAACAAATAGAGTACAACAGTTGACAATGTGTAACAATAAGGCACATCTATTCCATGACAAATACAGTACAACAGTTGACAATGTGTAACAATAAGGCACATCTATTTCATGACAAATACAGTACAACAGTTGACAATGTGGAGCAATAAGGCACATCTATTCCATGACAAATACAGTACAACAGTTGACAATGTGGAGCAATAAGGCACATCTATTCCATGACAAATACAGTACAACAGTTGACAATGTGGAGCAATAAGGCACATCTATTCCATGACAAATACAGTACAACAGTTGACAATGTGGAGCAATAAGGCACATCTATTCCATGACAAATACAGTACAACAGTTGACAATGTGGAGCAATAAGGCACATCTATTCCATGACAAATACAGTACATCAGTTGACAATGTGTAATAATAAGGCACATCTATTCCATGACAAATACAGTACAACGCTTGACAATGTGGAGCAATAAGGCACATCTATTCCATGACAAATACAGTACAACAGTTGACAATGTGGAGCAATAAGGCACATCTATTCCATGACAAATACAGTACAACAGTTGACAATGTGGAGCAATAAGGCACATCTATTCCATGACAAATACAGTACAACAGTTGACAATGTGGAACAATAAGGCACAACTATTCCATGACAAATACAGTACAACAGTTGACAATGTGGAGCAATAAGGCACATCTATTCCATGACAAATACAGTACAACAGTTGACAATGTGGAGCAATAAGGCACATCTATTCCATGACAAATACAGTACAACAGTTGACAATGTGGAGCAATAAGGCAAATCTATTCCATGACAAATACAGTACAACAGTTGACAATGTGGAGCAATAAGGCACATCTATTCCATGACAAATACAGTACAACGGTTGACAATGTGGAGCAATAAGGCACATCTATTCCATGACAAATACAGTACAACAGTTGACAATGTGGAGCAATAAGGCACATCTATTCCATGACAAATACAGTACAACAGTTGACAATGTGGAGCAATAAGGCACATCTATTCCATGACAAATACAGTACAACAGTTGACAATATGGAGCACGAAGGCACATCTATTCCATGACAAATACAGTACAACAGTTGACAATTTGGAGCAATAAGGCACATCTATTCCATGACAAATACAGTACAAGAGTTGACAATGTGGAGCAATAAGGCACATCTATTCCATGACAAATACAGTACAACAGTTGACAATGTGGAGCAATAAGGCAAATCTATTCCATGACAAATACAGTACAACAGTTGACAATGTGGAGCAATAAGGCACATCTATTCCATGACAAATACAGTACAACAGTTGACAATGTGGAGCAATAAGGCACATCTATTCCATGAAATATACAGTACAACAGTTGACAATGTGGAGCACTAAGGCACATCTATTCCATGACAAATACAGTACAACAGTTGACAATGTGGAGCACTAAGGCACATCTATTCCATGACAAATACAGTACAACAGTTGACAATGTGGAGCAATAAGGCACATCTATTCCATGACAAATACAGTACAACAGTTGACAATGTGGAGCAATAAGGCACATCTATTCCATGACAAATACAGTACAACAGTTGACAATGTGGAGCAATAAGGCACATCTATTCCATGACAAATACAGTACAACAGTTGACAATGTGGAGCAATAAGGCACATCTATTCCATGAAAAATACAGTACAACAGTTGACAATGTGGAGCAAAAAGGCACATCTATTCCATGACAAATACAGTACAACAGTTGACAATGTGGAGCAATAAGGCACATCTATTCCATAACAAATACAGTACAACTGTTGACAGTGTGGAGCAATAAGGCACATCTATTCCATGACAAATACAGTACAACAGTTGACAATGTGGAGCAATAAGGCACATCTATTCCATGACAAATACAGTACAACAGTTGACAATGTGGAGCAATAAGGCACATCTATTCCATGACAAATACAGTACAACAGTTGACAATTTGGAGCAATAAGGCACATCTATTCCATGACAAATACAGTACAAGAGTTGACAATGTGGAGCAATAAGGCACATCTATTCCATGACAAATACAGTACAACAGTTGACAATGTGTAACAATAAGGCATATCTATTCCATGACAAATACAGTACAACAGTTGACAATGTGTAACAATAAGGCACATCTATTCCATGACAAATACAGTACAACAGTTGACAGTGTGTAGCAATAAGGCACATCTATTCCATGACAAATACAGTACAACAGTTGACAATGTGGAGCAATAAGGCACATCTATTCCATGACAAATACAGTACACCAGTTGACAATGTGGAGCAATAAGGCACATCTATTCCATGACAAATACAGTACAACAGTTGACAATGTGGAGCACTAAGGCACATCTATTCCATGACAAATACAGTACAACAGTTGACAATGTGGAGCAATAAGGCACATCTATTCCATAACAAATACAGTACAACAGTTGACAATTTGTAACAATAAGGCACGTCTATTCCATGACAAATACAGTACAACAGTTGACAATGTGGAGCAATAAGGCACATCTATTCCACGACAAATACAGTACAACAGTTGACAATGTGTGACAATAAGGCACATCTATTCAATGACAAATACAGTACAACAGTTGACAATGTGGAGCAATAAGGCACATCTATTCCATGAAATATACAGTACAACAGTTGACAATGTGGAGCACTAAGGCACATCTATTCCATGACAAATACAGTACAACAGTAGACAATGTGGAGCAATAAGGCACATCTATTCCATGACAAATACAGTACAACAGTTGACAATGTGTAACAATAAGGCACATCTATTCCATGACAAATACAGTACAACAGTTGCCAATATGGAGCACGAAGGCACATCTATTCCATGACAAATACAGTACAACAGTTGACAATTTGGAGCAATAAGGCACATCTATTCCATGAAATATACAGTACAACAGTTGACAATGTGGAGCACTAAGGCACATCTATTCCATGACAAATACAGTACAACAGTTGACAATGTGGAGCACTAAGGCACATCTATTCCATGAAAAATACAGTACAACAGTTGACAATGTGGAGCAATAAGGCACATCTATTCCATGACAAATACAGTACAACAGTTGACAATGTGGAGCAATAAGGCACATCTATTCCATGACAAATACAGTACAACAGTTGACAATGTGGAGCAATAAGGCACATCTATTCCATGACAAATACAGTACAACAGTTGACAATGTGGAGCAATAAGGCACATCTATTCCATGACAAATACAGTACAACAGTTGACAATGTGGAGCAATAAGGCACATCTATTCCATGACAAATACAGTACAACAGTTGACAATGTGGAGCAATAAGGCACATCTATTCCATAACAAATACAGTACAACTGTTGACAGTGTGGAGCAATAAGGCACATCTATTCCATGACAAATACAGTACAACAGTTGACAATGTGGAGCAATAAGGCACATCTATTCCATGACAAATACAGTACAACAGTTGACAATATGGAGCACGAAGGCACATCTATTCCATGACAAATACAGTACAACAGTTGACAATTTGGAGCAATAAGGCACATCTATTCCATGACAAATACAGTACAAGAGTTGACAATGTGGAGCAATAAGGCACATCTATTCCATGACAAATAGAGTACAACAGTTGACAATGTGTAACAATAAGGCATATCTATTCCATGACAAATACAGTACAACAGTTGACAATGTGTAACAATAAGGCACATCTATTCCATGACAAATACAGTACAACAGTTGACAGTGTGTAGCAATAAGGCACATCTATTCCATGACAAATACAGTACAACAGTTGACAATGTGGAGCAATAAGGCACATCTATTCCATGACAAATACTGTACACCAGTTGACAATGTGGAGCAATAAGGCACATCTATTCCATGACAAATACAGTACAACAGTTGACAATGTGGAGCACTAAGGCACATCTATTCCATGACAAATACAGTACAACAGTTGACAATGTGGAGCAATAAGGCACATCTATTCCATAACAAATACAGTACAACAGTTGACAATTTGTAACAATAAGGCACGTCTATTCCATGACAAATACAGTACAACAGTTGACAATGTGGAGCAATAAGGCACATCTATTCCACGACAAATACAGTACAACAGTTGACAATGTGTAACAATAAGGCACATCTATTCAATGACAAATACAGTACAACAGTTGACAATGTGGAGCAATAAGGCACATCTATTCCATGAAATATACAGTACAACAGTTGACAATGTGGAGCAATAAGGCACATCTATTCCATGACAAATACAGTACAACAGTTGACAGTGTGGAGCAATAAGGCACATCTATTCCATGACAAATACAGTACAACAGTTGACAATGTGGAGCAATAAGGCACATCTATTCCATGACAAATACAGTACAACAGTTGACAATATGGAGCACTAAGGCACATCTATTCCATGACAAATACAGTACAACAGTTGACAGTGTGGAGCAATAAGGCACATCCATTCCATGACAAATACAGTACAACAGTTGACAATGTGGAGCAATAAGGCACATCTATTCCATGACAAATACAGTACAACAGTTGACAATGTGGAGCAATAAGGCACATCTATTCCATGACAAATACAGTACAACAGTTGACAATGTGTAACAATAAGGCACATCTATTCCATGACAAATACAGTACAACAGTTGACAGTGTGGAGCAATAAGGCACATCTATTCCATGACAAATACAGTACAACAGTTGACAATGTGGAGCAATAAGGCAAATCTATTCCATGACAAATACAGTACAACAGTTGACAATGTGGAGCACTAAGGCACATCTATTCCATGAAAAATACAGAACAACAGTTGACAATGTGGAGCAATAAGGCACATCTATTCCGTGACAAATACAGTACAACAGTTGACAATGTGGAGCAATAAGGCACCTCTATTCCGTGACAAATACAGTACAACAGTTGACAGTGTAGAGCAATAAGGCACATCTATTCCATGACAAATACAGTACAAAAGTTGACAATGTGGAGCAATAAGGCACATCTATTCCATGATAAATACAGTACAACAGTTGACAATGTGGAGCACTAAGGCACATCTATTCCATGACAAATACAGTACAACAGTTGACAATGTGGAGCAATAAGGCACATCTATTCCATGAAAAATACAGTACAACAGTTGACAATGTGGAGCAATAAGGAACATCTATTCCATGACAAATACAGTACAACAGTTGACAATGTGGAGCAATAAGGCACATCTATTCCATGACAAATACAGTACAACAGTTGTCAATGTGGAGCAATAAGGCACATCTATTCCATGACAAATACAGTACAACAGTTGACAATGTGGAGCAATAAGGGCATCTATTCCATGACAAATACAGTACAACAGTTGACAATGTGGAGCAATAAGGCACATCTATTCCATGACAAATACAGTACAACAGTTGACAATATGGAGCACTAAGGCACATCTATTCCATGACAAATACAGTACAACAGTTGACAATGTGGGGCAATAAGGCACATCTATTCCATGACAAATACAGTACAACAGTTGACAATGTGGAGCACTAAGGCACATCTATTCCATGACAAATACAGTACAACAGTTGACAATGTGGAGCAATAAGGCACATCTATTCCATGACAAATACAGTACAACAGTTGACAATGTGGAGCAATAAGGCACATCTATTCTGTGACAAATACAGTACAACAGTTGACAGTGTGGAGCAATAAGGCACATCTATTCCATGACAAATACAGTACAACAGTTGACAGTGTGGAGCAATAAGGCACATCAATTCCATGTCAAATACAGTACAACAGTTGACAATGTGGAGCAATAAGGCAAATCTATTCCATGACAAATACAGTACATTAGTTGACAATGTGGAGCACTAAGGCACATCTATTCCATAACAAATACAGTACAACTGTTGACAGTGTGGAGCAATAAGGCACATCTATTCCATGACAAATACAGTACAACAGTTGACAATGTGGAGCAATAAGGCACATCTATTCCATGACAAATACAGTACAACAGTTGACAATATGGAGCACGAAGGCACATCTATTCCATGACAAATACAGTACAACAGTTGACAATTTGGAGCAATAAGGCACATCTATTCCATGACAAATACAGTACAAGAGTTGACAATGTGGAGCAATAAGGCACATCTATTCCATGACAAATACAGTACAACAGTTGACAATGTGTAACAATAAGGCATATCTATTCCATGACAAATACAGTACAACAGTTGACAATGGGTAACAATAAGGCACATCTATTCCATGACAAATACAGTACAACAGTTGACAGTGTGTAGCAATAAGGCACATCTATTCCATGACAAATACAGTACAACAGTTGACAATGTGGAGCAATAAGGCACATCTATTCCATGACAAATACTGTACAACAGTTGACAATGTGGAGCAATAAGGCACATCTATTCCATGACAAATACAGTACAACAGTTGACAATGTGGAGCACTAAGGCACATCTATTCCATGACAAATACAGTACAACAGTTGACAATGTGGAGCAATAAGGCACATCTATTCCATAACAAATACAGTACAACAGTTGACAATTTGTAACAATAAGGCACATCTATTCCATGACAAATACAGTACAACAGTTGACAATGTGGAGCAATAAGGCACATCTATTCCATGACAAATACAGTACAACAGTTGACAATGTGTAACAATAAGGCACATCTATTCAATGACAAATACAGTACAACAGTTGACAATGTGCAGCACTAAGGCACATCTATTCCGTGACAAATACAGTACAACAGTGGACAATGTGGAGCACTAAGGCACATCTATTCCGTGAAAAATACAGTACAACAGTTGACAATGTGGAGCAATAAGGCACATCTATTCCGTGACAAATACAGTACAACAGTTGACAGTGTGGAGCAATAAGGCACATCTATTCCGTGACAAATACAGTACAACAGTTGGCAATGTGGAGCACTAAGGCACATCTATTCCATGACAAATACAGTACAACAGTTGACAATGTGGAGCAATAAGGCACATCTATTCCATGACAAATACAGTACAACAGGTGACAATGTGGAGCAATAAAGCACATCTATTCCATGACAATTACAGTACAACAGTTGACAATATGGAGCACTAAGGCACATCTATTCCATGACAAATACAGTACAACAGTTGACAATGTGGAGCAATAAGGCACATCTATTCCATGACAAATACAGTACAACAGTTGACAATGTGTAACAATAAGGCACATCTATTCCATAACAAATAGAGTACAACAGTTGACAATGTGTAACAATAAGGCACATCTATTCCATGACAAATACAGTACAACAGTTGACAATGTGTAACAATAAGGCACATCTATTTCATGACAAATACAGTACAACAGTTGACAATGTGGAGCAATAAGGCACATCTATTCCATGACAAATACAGTACAACAGTTGACAATGTGGAGCAATAAGGCACATCTATTCCATGACAAATACAGTACAACAGTTGACAATGTGGAGCAATAAGGCACATCTATTCCATGACAAATACAGTACAACAGTTGACAATGTGGAGCAATAAGGCACATCTATTCCATGACAAATACAGTACAACAGTTGACAATGTGGAGCAATAAGGCACATCTATTCCATGACAAATACAGTACATCAGTTGACAATGTGTAATAATAAGGCACATCTATTCCATGACAAATACAGTACAACAGTTGACAATGTGGAGCAATAAGGCACATCTATTCCATGACAAATACAGTACAACAGTTGACAATGTGGAGCAATAAGGCACATCTATTCCATGACAAATACAGTACAACAGTTGACAATGTGGAGCAATAAGGCACATCTATTCCATGACAAATACAGTACAACAGTTGACAATGTGGAACAATAAGGCACAACTATTCCATGACAAATACAGTACAACAGTTGACAATGTGGAGCAATAAGGCACATCTATTCCATGACAAATACAGTACAACAGTTGACAATGTGGAGCAATAAGGCACATCTATTCCATGACAAATACAGTACAACAGTTGACAATGTGGAGCAATAAGGCAAATCTATTCCATGACAAATACAGTACAACAGTTGACAATGTGGAGCAATAAGGCACATCTATTCCATGACAAATACAGTACAACAGTTGACAATGTGGAGCAATAAGGCACATCTATTCCATGACAAATACAGTATAACAGTTGACAATGTGGAGCAATAAGGCACATCTATTCCATGACAAATACAGTACAACAGTTGACAATGTGTAACAATAAGGCACATCTATTCCATGACAAATACAGTACAACAGTTGACAATATGGAGCACGAAGGCACATCTATTCCATGACAAATACAGTACAACAGTTGACAATTTGGAGCAATAAGGCACATCTATTCCATGACAAATACAGTACAAGAGTTGACAATGTGGAGCAATAAGGCACATCTATTCCATGACAAATACAGTACAACAGTTGACAATGTGTAACAATAAGGCATATCTATTCCATGACAAATACAGTACAACAGTTGACAATGTGTAACAATAAGGCACATCTATTCCATGACAAATACAGTACAACAGTTGACAATGTGGAGCAATAAGGCACATCTATTCCATGAAATATACAGTACAACAGTTGACAATGTGGAGCACTAAGGCACATCTATTCCATGAAAAATACAGTACAACAGTTGACAATGTGGAGCAATAAGGCACATCTATTCCATGACAAATACAGTACAACAGTTGACAATGTGGAGCAATAAGGCACATCTATTCCATGACAAATACAGTACAACAGTTGACAATGTGGAGCAATAAGGCACATCTATTCCATGACAAATACAGTACAACAGTTGACAATGTGGAGCAATAAGGCACATCTATTCCATGACAAATACAGTACAACAGTTGACAATGTGGAGCAAAAAGGCACATCTATTCCATGACAAATACAGTACAACAGTTGACAATGTGGAGCAATAAGGCACATCTATTCCATAACAAATACAGTACAACTGTTGACAGTGTGGAGCAATAAGGCACATCTATTCCATGACAAATACAGTACAACAGTTGACAATGTGGAGCAATAAGGCACATCTATTCCATGACAAATACAGTACAACAGTTGACAATATGGAGCACGAAGGCACATCTATTCCATGACAAATACAGTACAACAGTTGACAATTTGGAGCAATAAGGCACATCTATTCCATGACAAATACAGTACAAGAGTTGACAATGTGGAGCAATAAGGCACATCTATTCCATGACAAATACAGTACAACAGTTGACAATGTGGAGCAAAAAGGCACATCTATTCCATGACAAATACAGTACAACAGTTGACAATGTGGAGCAATAAGGCACATCTATTCCATAACAAATACAGTACAACTGTTGACAGTGTGGAGCAATAAGGCACATCTATTCCATGACAAATACAGTACAACAGTTGACAATGTGGAGCAATAAGGCACATCTATTCCATGACAAATACAGTACAACAGTTGACAATATGGAGCACGAAGGCACATCTATTCCATGACAAATACAGTACAACAGTTGACAATTTGGAGCAATAAGGCACATCTATTCCATGACAAATACAGTACAAGAGTTGACAATGTGGAGCAATAAGGCACATCTATTCCATGACAAATACAGTACAACAGTTGACAATGTGTAACAATAAGGCACATCTATTCCATGACAAATACAGTACAACAGTTGACAGTGTGTAGCAATAAGGCACATCTATTCCATGACAAATACAGTACAACAGTTGACAATGTGGAGCAATAAGGCACATCTATTCCATGACAAATACAGTACACCAGTTGACAATGTGGAGCAATAAGGCACATCTATTCCATGACAAATACAGTACAACAGTTGACAATGTGGAGCACTAAGGCACATCTATTCCATGACAAATACAGTACAACAGTTGACAATGTGGAGCAATAAGGCACATCTATTCTATAACAAATACAGTACAACAGTTGACAATTTGTAACAATAAGGCACGTCTATTCCATGACAAATACAGTACAACAGTTGACAATGTGGAGCAATAAGGCACATCTATTCCACGACAAATACAGTACAACAGTTGACAATGTGGAGCAATAAGGCACATCTATTCAATGAAATATACAGTACAACAGTTGACAATGTGGAGCACTAAGGCACATCTATTCCATGACAAATACAGTACAACAGTTGACAATGTGGAGCAATAAGGCACATCTATTCCATGACAAATACAGTACAACAGTTGACAATGTGTAACAATAAGGCACATCTATTCCATGACAAATACAGTACAACAGTTGACAATATGGAGCACGAAGGCACATCTATTCCATGACAAATACAGTACAACAGTTGACAATTTGGAGCAATAAGGCACATCTATTCCATGACATATACAGTACAAGAGTTGACAATGTGGAGCAATAAGGCACATCTATTCCATGACAAATACAGTACAACAGTTGACAATGTGTAACAATAAGGCATATCTATTCCATGACAAATACAGTACAACAGTTGACAATGTGTAACAATAAGGCACATCTATTCCATGACAAATACAGTACAACAGTTGACAATGTGGAGCAATAAGGCACATCTATTCCATGAAATATACAGTACAACAGTTGACAATGTGGAGCACTAAGGCACATCTATTCCATGACAAATACAGTACAACAGTTGACAATGTGGAGCACTAAGGCACATCTATTCCATGAAAAATAGAGTACAACAGTTGACAATGTGTAACAATAAGGCATATCTATTCCATGACAAATACAGTACAACAGTTGACAATGTGTAACAATAAGGCACATCTATTCCATGACAAATACAGTACAACAGTTGACAGTGTGTAGCAATAAGGCACATCTATTCCATGACAAATACAGTACAACAGTTGACAATGTGGAGCAATAAGGCACATCTATTCCATGACAAATACTGTACACCAGTTGACAATGTGGAGCAATAAGGCACATCTATTCCATGACAAATACAGTACAACAGTTGACAATGTGGAGCACTAAGGCACATCTATTCCATGACAAATACAGTACAACAGTTGACAATGTGGAGCAATAAGGCACATCTATTCCATAACAAATACAGTACAACAGTTGACAATTTGTAACAATAAGGCACGTCTATTCCATGACAAATACAGTACAACAGTTGACAATGTGGAGCAATAAGGCACATCTATTCCACGACAAATACAGTACAACAGTTGACAATGTGTAACAATAAGGCACATCTATTCAATGACAAATACAGTACAACAGTTGACAATGTGGAGCAATAAGGCACATCTATTCCATGAAATATACAGTACAACAGTTGACAATGTGGAGCAATAAGGCACATCTATTCCATGACAAATACAGTACAACAGTTGACAGTGTGGAGCAATAAGGCACATCTATTCCATGACAAATACAGTACAACAGTTGACAATGTGGAGCAATAAGGCACATCTATTCCATGACAAATACAGTACAACAGTTGACAATATGGAGCACTAAGGCACATCTATTCCATGACAAATACAGTACAACAGTTGACAGTGTGGAGCAATAAGGCACATCCATTCCATGACAAATACAGTACAACAGTTGACAATGTGGAGCAATAAGGCACATCTATTCCATGACAAATACAGTACAACAGTTGACAATGTGGAGCAATAAGGCACATCTATTCCATGACAAATACAGTACAACAGTTGACAATGTGTAACAATAAGGCACATCTATTCCATGACAAATACAGTACAACAGTTGACAGTGTGGAGCAATAAGGCACATCTATTCCATGACAAATACAGTACAACAGTTGACAATGTGGAGCAATAAGGCAAATCTATTCCATGACAAATACAGTACAACAGTTGACAATGTGGAGCACTAAGGCACATCTATTCCATGAAAAATACAGAACAACAGTTGACAATGTGGAGCAATAAGGCACATCTATTCCGTGACAAATACAGTACAACAGTTGACAATGTGGAGCAATAAGGCACCTCTATTCCGTGACAAATACAGTACAACAGTTGACAGTGTAGAGCAATAAGGCACATCTATTCCATGACAAATACAGTACAAAAGTTGACAATGTGGAGCAATAAGGCACATCTATTCCATGATAAATACAGTACAACAGTTGACAATGTGGAGCACTAAGGCACATCTATTCCATGACAAATACAGTACAACAGTTGACAATGTGGAGCAATAAGGCACATCTATTCCATGAAAAATACAGTACAACAGTTGACAATGTGGAGCAATAAGGAACATCTATTCCATGACAAATACAGTACAACAGTTGACAATGTGGAGCAATAAGGCACATCTATTCCATGACAAATACAGTACAACAGTTGTCAATGTGGAGCAATAAGGCACATCTATTCCATGACAAATACAGTACAACAGTTGACAATGTGGAGCAATAAGGGCATCTATTCCATGACAAATACAGTACAACAGTTGACAATGTGGAGCAATAAGGCACATCTATTCCATGACAAATACAGTACAACAGTTGACAATATGGAGCACTAAGGCACATCTATTCCATGACAAATACAGTACAACAGTTGACAATGTGGAGCAATAAGGCACATCTATTCCATGACAAATACAGTACAACAGTTGACAATGTGGAGCAATAAGGCACATCTATTCCATGACAAATACAGTACAACAGTTGACAATGTGGAGCACTAAGGCACATCTATTCCATGACAAATACAGTACAACAGTTGACAATGTGGAGCAATAAGGCACATCTATTCCATGACAAATACAGTACAACAGTTGACAATGTGGAGCAATAAGGCACATCTATTCTGTGACAAATACAGTACAACAGTTGACAGTGTGGAGCAATAAGGCACATCTATTCCATGACAAATACAGTACAACAGTTGACAGTGTGGAGCAATAAGGCACATCAATTCCATGTCAAATACAGTACAACAGTTGACAATGTGGAGCAATAAGGCAAATCTATTCCATGACAAATACAGTACATTAGTTGACAATGTGGAGCACTAAGGCACATCTATTCCATAACAAATACAGTACAACTGTTGACAGTGTGGAGCAATAAGGCACATCTATTCCATGACAAATACAGTACAACAGTTGACAATGTGGAGCAATAAGGCACATCTATTCCATGACAAATACAGTACAACAGTTGACAATATGGAGCACGAAGGCACATCTATTCCATGACAAATACAGTACAACAGTTGACAATTTGGAGCAATAAGGCACATCTATTCCATGACAAATACAGTACAAGAGTTGACAATGTGGAGCAATAAGGCACATCTATTCCATGACAAATACAGTACAACAGTTGACAATGTGTAACAATAAGGCATATCTATTCCATGACAAATACAGTACAACAGTTGACAATGGGTAACAATAAGGCACATCTATTCCATGACAAATACAGTACAACAGTTGACAGTGTGTAGCAATAAGGCACATCTATTCCATGACAAATACAGTACAACAGTTGACAATGTGGAGCAATAAGGCACATCTATTCCATGACAAATACTGTACAACAGTTGACAATGTGGAGCAATAAGGCACATCTATTCCATGACAAATACAGTACAACAGTTGACAATGTGGAGCACTAAGGCACATCTATTCCATGACAAATACAGTACAACAGTTGACAATGTGGAGCAATAAGGCACATCTATTCCATAACAAATACAGTACAACAGTTGACAATTTGTAACAATAAGGCACATCTATTCCATGACAAATACAGTACAACAGTTGACAATGTGGAGCAATAAGGCACATCTATTCCATGACAAATACAGTACAACAGTTGACAATGTGTAACAATAAGGCACATCTATTCAATGACAAATACAGTACAACAGTTGACAATGTGCAGCACTAAGGCACATCTATTCCGTGACAAATACAGTACAACAGTGGACAATGTGGAGCACTAAGGCACATCTATTCCGTGAAAAATACAGTACAACAGTTGACAATGTGGAGCAATAAGGCACATCTATTCCGTGACAAATACAGTACAACAGTTGACAGTGTGGAGCAATAAGGCACATCTATTCCGTGACAAATACAGTACAACAGTTGGCAATGTGGAGCACTAAGGCACATCTATTCCATGACAAATACAGTACAACAGTTGACAATGTGGAGCAATAAGGCACATCTATTCCATGACAAATACAGTACAACAGGTGACAATGTGGAGCAATAAAGCACATCTATTCCATGACAATTACAGTACAACAGTTGACAATATGGAGCACTAAGGCACATCTATTCCATGACAAATACAGTACAACAGTTGACAATGTGGAGCAATAAGGCACATCTATTCCATGACAAATACAGTACAACAGTTGACAATGTGTAACAATAAGGCACATCTATTCCATAACAAATAGAGTACAACAGTTGACAATGTGTAACAATAAGGCACATCTATTCCATGACAAATACAGTACAACAGTTGACAATGTGTAACAATAAGGCACATCTATTTCATGACAAATACAGTACAACAGTTGACAATGTGGAGCAATAAGGCACATCTATTCCATGACAAATACAGTACAACAGTTGACAATGTGGAGCAATAAGGCACATCTATTCCATGACAAATACAGTACAACAGTTGACAATGTGGAGCAATAAGGCACATCTATTCCATGACAAATACAGTACAACAGTTGACAATGTGGAGCAATAAGGCACATCTATTCCATGACAAATACAGTACAACAGTTGACAATGTGGAGCAATAAGGCACATCTATTCCATGACAAATACAGTACATCAGTTGACAATGTGTAATAATAAGGCACATCTATTCCATGACAAATACAGTACAACAGTTGACAATGTGGAGCAATAAGGCACATCTATTCCATGACAAATACAGTACAACAGTTGACAATGTGGAGCAATAAGGCACATCTATTCCATGACAAATACAGTACAACAGTTGACAATGTGGAGCAATAAGGCACATCTATTCCATGACAAATACAGTACAACAGTTGACAATGTGGAACAATAAGGCACAACTATTCCATGACAAATACAGTACAACAGTTGACAATGTGGAGCAATAAGGCACATCTATTCCATGACAAATACAGTACAACAGTTGACAATGTGGAGCAATAAGGCACATCTATTCCATGACAAATACAGTACAACAGTTGACAATGTGGAGCAATAAGGCAAATCTATTCCATGACAAATACAGTACAACAGTTGACAATGTGGAGCAATAAGGCACATCTATTCCATGACAAATACAGTACAACAGTTGACAATGTGGAGCAATAAGGCACATCTATTCCATGACAAATACAGTATAACAGTTGACAATGTGGAGCAATAAGGCACATCTATTCCATGACAAATACAGTACAACAGTTGACAATGTGTAACAATAAGGCACATCTATTCCATGACAAATACAGTACAACAGTTGACAATATGGAGCACGAAGGCACATCTATTCCATGACAAATACAGTACAACAGTTGACAATTTGGAGCAATAAGGCACATCTATTCCATGACAAATACAGTACAAGAGTTGACAATGTGGAGCAATAAGGCACATCTATTCCATGACAAATACAGTACAACAGTTGACAATGTGTAACAATAAGGCATATCTATTCCATGACAAATACAGTACAACAGTTGACAATGTGTAACAATAAGGCACATCTATTCCATGACAAATACAGTACAACAGTTGACAATGTGGAGCAATAAGGCACATCTATTCCATGAAATATACAGTACAACAGTTGACAATGTGGAGCACTAAGGCACATCTATTCCATGACAAATACAGTACAACAGTTGACAATGTGGAGCACTAAGGCACATCTATTCCATGAAAAATACAGTACAACAGTTGACAATGTGGAGCAATAAGGCACATCTATTCCATGACAAATACAGTACAACAGTTGACAATGTGGAGCAATAAGGCACATCTATTCCATGACAAATACAGTACAACAGTTGACAATGTGGAGCAATAAGGCACATCTATTCCATGACAAATACAGTACAACAGTTGACAATGTGGAGCAATAAGGCACATCTATTCCATGACAAATACAGTACAACAGTTGACAATGTGGAGCAAAAAGGCACATCTATTCCATGACAAATACAGTACAACAGTTGACAATGTGGAGCAATAAGGCACATCTATTCCATAACAAATACAGTACAACTGTTGACAGTGTGGAGCAATAAGGCACATCTATTCCATGACAAATACAGTACAACAGTTGACAATGTGGAGCAATAAGGCACATCTATTCCATGACAAATACAGTACAACAGTTGACAATATGGAGCACGAAGGCACATCTATTCCATGACAAATACAGTACAACAGTTGACAATTTGGAGCAATAAGGCACATCTATTCCATGACAAATACAGTACAAGAGTTGACAATGTGGAGCAATAAGGCACATCTATTCCATGACAAATACAGTACAACAGTTGACAATGTGTAACAATAAGGCATATCTATTCCATGACAAATACAGTACAACAGTTGACAATGTGTAACAATAAGGCACATCTATTCCATGACAAATACAGTACAACAGTTGACAGTGTGTAGCAATAAGGCACATCTATTCCATGACAAATACAGTACAACAGTTGACAATGTGGAGCAATAAGGCACATCTATTCCATGACAAATACAGTACACCAGTTGACAATGTGGAGCAATAAGGCACATCTATTCCATGACAAATACAGTACAACAGTTGACAATGTGGAGCACTAAGGCACATCTATTCCATGACAAATACAGTACAACAGTTGACAATGTGGAGCAATAAGGCACATCTATTCTATAACAAATACAGTACAACAGTTGACAATTTGTAACAATAAGGCACGTCTATTCCATGACAAATACAGTACAACAGTTGACAATGTGGAGCAATAAGGCACATCTATTCCACGACAAATACAGTACAACAGTTGACAATGTGGAGCAATAAGGCACATCTATTCAATGAAATATACAGTACAACAGTTGACAATGTGGAGCACTAAGGCACATCTATTCCATGACAAATACAGTACAACAGTTGACAATGTGGAGCAATAAGGCACATCTATTCCATGACAAATACAGTACAACAGTTGACAATGTGTAACAATAAGGCACATCTATTCCATGACAAATACAGTACAACAGTTGACAATATGGAGCACGAAGGCACATCTATTCCATGACAAATACAGTACAACAGTTGACAATTTGGAGCAATAAGGCACATCTATTCCATGACATATACAGTACAAGAGTTGACAATGTGGAGCAATAAGGCACATCTATTCCATGACAAATACAGTACAACAGTTGACAATGTGTAACAATAAGGCATATCTATTCCATGACAAATACAGTACAACAGTTGACAATGTGTAACAATAAGGCACATCTATTCCATGACAAATACAGTACAACAGTTGACAATGTGGAGCAATAAGGCACATCTATTCCATGAAATATACAGTACAACAGTTGACAATGTGGAGCACTAAGGCACATCTATTCCATGACAAATACAGTACAACAGTTGACAATGTGGAGCACTAAGGCACATCTATTCCATGAAAAATACAGTACAACAGTTGACAATGTGGAGCAATAAGGCACATCTATTCCATGACAAATACAGTACAACAGTTGACAATGTGGAGCAATAAGGCACATCTATTCCATGACAAATACAGTACAACAGTTGACAATGTGTAATAATAAGGCACATCTATTCCATGACAAATACAGTACAACAGTTGACAATGTGGAGCAATAAGGCACATCTATTCCATGACAAATACAGTACAACAGTTGACAATGTGGAGCAATAAGGCACATCTATTCCATGACAAATACAGTACAACAGTTGACAATGTGGAGCAATAAGGCACATCTATTCCATGACAAATACAGTACAACAGTTGACAATGTGGAGCAATAAGGCACAACTTTTCCATGACAAATACAGTACAACAGTTGACAATGTGGAGCAATAAGGCACATCTATTCCATGAAAAATACAGTACAACAGTTGACAATGTGGAGCAATAAGGCACATCTATTCCATGACAAATACAGTACAACAGTTGACAATGTGGAGCAATAAGGCAAATCTATTCCATGACAAATACAGTACAACAGTTGACAATGTGGAGCAATAAGGCACATCTATTCCATGACAAATACAGTACAACAGTTGACAATGTGGAGCAATAAGGCACATCTATTCCATGACAAATACAGTATAACAGTTGACAATGTGGAGCAATAAGGCACATCTATTCCATGACAAATACAGTACAACAGTTGACAATGTGTAACAATAAGGCACATCTATTCCATGACAAATACAGTACAACAGTTGACAATATGGAGCACGAAGGCACATCTATTCCATGACAAATACAGTACAACAGTTGACAATTTGGAGCAATAAGGCACATCTATTCCATGACAAATACAGTACAAGAGTTGACAATGTGGAGCAATAAGGCACATCTATTCCATGACAAATACAGTACAACAGTTGACAATGTGTAACAATAAGGCATATCTATTCCATGACAAATACAGTACAACAGTTGACAATGTGTAACAATAAGGCACATCTATTCCATGACAAATACAGTACAACAGTTGACAGTGTGTAGCAATAAGGCACATCTATTCCATGACAAATACAGTACAACAGTTGACAATGTTGAGCAATAAGGCACATCTATTCCATGACAAATACAGTACACCAGTTGACAATGTGGAGCAATAAGGCACATCTATTCCATGACAAATACAGTACAACAGTTGACAATGTGGAGCACTAAGGCACATCTATTCCATGACAAATACAGTACAACAGTTGACAATGTGGAGCAATAAGGCACATCTATTCCATAACAAATACAGTACAACAGTTGACAATTTGTAACAATAAGGCACGTCTATTCCATGACAAATACAGTACAACAGTTGACAATGTGGAGCAATAAGGCACATCTATTCCACGACAAATACAGTACAACAGTTGACAATGTGGAGCAATAAGGCACATCTATTCAATGAAATATACAGTACAACAGTTGACAATGTGGAGCACTAAGGCACATCTATTCCATGACAAATACAGTACAACAGTTGACAATGTGGAGCAATAAGGCACATCTATTCCATGACAAATACAGTACAACAGTTGACAATGTGTAACAATAAGGCACATCTATTCCATGACAAATACAGTACAACAGTTGACAATATGGAGCACGAAGGCACATCTATTCCATGAAAAATACAGTACAACAGTTGACAATGTGGAGCAATAAGGCACATCTATTCCATGACAAATACAGTACAACAGTTGACAATGTGGAGCAATAAGGCACATCTATTCCATGACAAATACAGTACAACAGTTGACAATGTGTAATAATAAGGCACATCTATTCCATGACAAATACAGTACAACAGTTGACAATGTGGAGCAATAAGGCACATCTATTCCATGACAAATACAGTACAACAGTTGACAATGTGGAGCAATAAGGCACATCTATTCCATGACAAATACAGTACAACAGTTGACAATGTGGAGCAATAAGGCACATCTATTCCATGACAAATACAGTACAACAGTTGACAATGTGGAGCAATAAGGCACAACTATTCCATGACAAATACAGTACAACAGTTGACAATGTGGAGCAATAAGGCACATCTATTCCATGAAAAATACAGTACAACAGTTGACAATGTGGAGCAATAAGGCACATCTATTCCATGACAAATACAGTACAACAGTTGACAATGTGGAGCAATAAGGCAAATCTATTCCATGACAAATACAGTACAACAGTTGACAATGTGGAGCAATAAGGCACATCTATTCCATGACAAATACAGTACAACAGTTGACAATGTGGAGCAATAAGGCACATCTATTCCATGACAAATACAGTATAACAGTTGACAATGTGGAGCAATAAGGCACATCTATTCCATGACAAATACAGTACAACAGTTGACAATGTGTAACAATAAGGCACATCTATTCCATGACAAATACAGTACAACAGTTGACAATATGGAGCACGAAGGCACATCTATTCCATGACAAATACAGTACAACAGTTGACAATTTGGAGCAATAAGGCACATCTATTCCATGACAAATACAGTACAAGAGTTGACAATGTGGAGCAATAAGGCACATCTATTCCATGACAAATACAGTACAACAGTTGACAATGTGTAACAATAAGGCACATCTATTCCATGACAAATACAGTACAACAGTTGACAATGTGTAACAATAAGGCACATCTATTCAATGACAAATACAGTACAACAGTTGACAATGTGGAGCAATAAGGCACATCTATTCCATGAAATATACAGTACAACAGTTGACAATGTGGAGCACTAAGGCACATCTATTCCATGACAAATACAGTACAACAGTTGACAATGTGGAGCACTAAGGCACATCTATTCCATGAAAAATACAGTACAACAGTTGACAATGTTGAGCAATAAGGCACATCTATTCCATGACAAATACAGTACAACAGTTGACAATGTGGAGCAATAAGGCACATCTATTCCATGACAAATACAGTACAACAGTTGACAATGTGGAGCAATAAGGCACATCTATTCCATGACAAATACAGTACAACAGTTGACAATGTGGAGCAATAAGGCACATCTATTCCATAACAAATACAGTACAACTGTTGACAGTGTGGAGCAATAAGGCACATCTATTCCATGACAAATACAGTACAACAGTTGACAATGTGGAGCAATAAGGCACATCTATTCCATGACAAATACAGTACAACAGTTGACAATATGGAGCACGAAGGCACATCTATTCCATGACAAATACAGTACAACAGTTGACAATTTGGAGCAATAAGGCACATCTATTCCATGACAAATACAGTACAAGAGTTGACAATGTGGAGCAATAAGGCACATCTATTCCATGACAAATACAGTACAACAGTTGACAATGTGTAACAATAAGGCATATCTATTCCATGACAAATACAGTACAACAGTTGACAATGTGTAACAATAAGGCACATCTATTCCATGACAAATACAGTACAACAGTTGACAGTGTGTAGCAATAAGGCACATCTATTCCATGACAAATACAGTACAACAGTTGACAATGTGGAGCAATAAGGCACATCTATTCCATGACAAATACTGTACACCAGTTGACAATGTGGAGCAATAAGGCACATCTATTCCATGACAAATACAGTACAACAGTTGACAATGTGGAGCACTAAGGCACATCTATTCCATGACAAATACAGTACAACAGTTGACAATGTGGAGCAATAAGGCACATCTATTCCATAACAAATACAGTACAACAGTTGACAATTTGTAACAATAAGGCACGTCTATTCCATGACAAATACAGTACAACAGTTGACAATGTGGAGCAATAAGGCACATCTATTCCACGACAAATACAGTACAACAGTTGACAATGTATAACAATAAGGCACATCTATTCAATGACAAATACAGTACAACAGTTGACAATGTGGAGCAATAAGGCACATCTATTCCATGAAATATACAGTACAACAGTTGACAATGTGGAGCACTAAGGCACATCTATTCCATGACAAATACAGTACAACAGTTGACAATGTGGAGCAATAAGGCACATCTATTCCATGACAAATACAGTACAACAGTTGACAATGTGTAACAATAAGGCACATCTATTCCATGACAAATACAGTACAACAGTTGACAATATGGAGCACGAAGGCACATCTATTCCATGACAAATACAGTACAAGAGTTGACAATTTGGAGCAATAAGGCACATCTATTCCATGACAAATACAGTACAAGAGTTGACAATGTGGAGCAATAAGGCACATCTATTCCATGACAAATACAGTACAACAGTTGACAATGTGTAACAATAAGGCATATCTATTCCATGACAAATACAGTACAACAGTTGACAATGTGTAACAATAAGGCACATCTATTCCATGACAAATACAGTACAACAGTTGACAAAGTGGAGCAATAAGGCACATCTATTCCATGAAATATACAGTACAACAGTTGACAATGTGGAGCACTAAGGCACATCTATTCCATGACAAATACAGTACAACAGTTGACAATGTGGAGCACTAAGGCACATCTATTCCATGAAAAAAACAGTACAACAGTTGACAATGTGGAGCAATAAGGTACATCTATTCCATGACAAATACAGTACACCAGTTGACAATGTGGAGCAATAAGGCACATCTATTCCATGACAAATACAGTACAACAGTTGACAATGTGGAGCAATAAGGCACATCTATTCCATGACAAATACAGTACAACAGTTGACAATGTGGAGCAATAAGGCACATCTATTCCATGACAAATACAGTACAACAGTTGACAATGTGGAGCAATAAGGCACATCTATTCCGTGACAAATACAGTACAACAGTTGACAATGTGGAGCAATAAGGCACATCTATTCCATAACAAATACAGTACAACTGTTGACAGTGTGGAGCAATAAGGCACACCTATTCCATGACAAATACAGTACAACAGTTGACAATGTGGAGCAATAAGGCACATCTATTCCATGACAAATACAGTACAACAGTTGACAATATGGAGCACGAAGGCACATCTATTCCATGACAAATACAGTACAACAGTTGACAATTTGGAGCAATAAGGCACAACTATTCCATGACAAATACAGTACAAGAGTTGACAATGTGGAGCAATAAGGCACATCTATTCCATGACAAATACAGTACAACAGTTGACAATGTGTAACAATAAGGCATATCTATTCCATGACAAATACAGTACAACAGTTGACAATGTGTAAAAATAAGGCACATCTATTCCATGACAAATACAGTACAACAGTTGACAGTGTGTAGCAATAAGGCACATCTATTCCATGACAAATACAGTACAACAGTTGACAATGTGGAGCAATAAGGCACATCTATTCCATGACAAATACTGTACAACAGTTGACAATGTGGAGCAATAAGGCACATCTATTCCATGACAAATACAGTACAACAGTTGACAATGTGGAGCACTAAGGCACATCTATTCCATGACAAATACAGTACAACAGTTGACAATGTGGAGCAATAAGGCACATCTATTCCATAACAAATACAGTACAACAGTTGACAATGTGGAGCACTAAGGCACATCTATTCCATGACAAATACAGTACAACAGTTGACAATGTGGAGCACTAAGGCACATCTATTCCATGACAAATACAGTACAACAGTTGACAATGTGGAGCAATAAGGCACATCTATTCCATGACAAATACAGTACAACAGTTGACAATGTGTAACAATAAGGCACATCTATTCCATGACAAATACAGTACAACAGTTGACAATATGGAGCACGAAGGCACATCTATTCCATGACAAATACAGTACAAGAGTTGACAATTTGGAGCAATAAGGCACATCTATTCCATGACAAATACAGTACAAGAGTTGACAATGTGGAGCAATAAGGCACATCTATTCCATGACAAATACAGTACAACAGTTGACAATGTGTAACAATAAGGCATATCTATTCCATGACAAATACAGTACAACAGTTGACAATGTGTAACAATAAGGCACATCTATTCCATGACAAATACAGTACAACAGTTGACAATGTGGAGCAATAAGGCACATCTATTCCATGAAATATACAGTACAACAGTTGACAATGTGGAGCACTAAGGCACATCTATTCCATGACAAATACAGTACAACAGTTGACAATGTGGAGCACTAAGGCACATCTATTCCATGAAAAAAACAGTACAACAGTTGACAATGTGGAGCAATAAGGCACATCTATTCCATGACAAATACAGTACACCAGTTGACAATGTGGAGCAATAAGGCACATCTATTCCATGACAAATACAGTACAACAGTTGACAATGTGGAGCAATAAGGCACATCTATTCCATGACAAATACAGTACAACAGTTGACAATGTGGAGCAATAAGGCACATCTATTCCATGACAAATACAGTACAACAGTTGACAATGTGGAGCAATAAGGCACATCTATTCCGTGACAAATACAGTACAACAGTTGACAATGTGGAGCAATAAGGCACATCTATTCCATAACAAATACAGTACAACTGTTGACAGTGTGGAGCAATAAGGCACACCTATTCCATGACAAATACAGTACAACAGTTGACAATGTGGAGCAATAAGGCACATCTATTCCATGACAAATACAGTACAACAGTTGACAATATGGAGCACGAAGGCACATCTATTCCATGACAAATACAGTACAACAGTTGACAATTTGGAGCAATAAGGCACAACTATTCCATGACAAATACAGTACAAGAGTTGACAATGTGGAGCAATAAGGCACATCTATTCCATGACAAATACAGTACAACAGTTGACAATGTGTAACAATAAGGCATATCTATTCCATGACAAATACAGTACAACAGTTGACAATGTGTAAAAATAAGGCACATCTATTCCATGACAAATACAGTACAACAGTTGACAGTGTGTAGCAATAAGGCACATCTATTCCATGACAAATACAGTACAACAGTTGACAATGTGGAGCAATAAGGCACATCTATTCCATGACAAATACTGTACAACAGTTGACAATGTGGAGCAATAAGGCACATCTATTCCATGACAAATACAGTACAACAGTTGACAATGTGGAGCACTAAGGCACATCTATTCCATGACAAATACAGTACAACAGTTGACAATGTGGAGCAATAAGGCACATCTATTCCATAACAAATACAGTACAACAGTTGACAATTTGTAACAATAAGGCACATCTATTCCATGACAAATACAGTACAACAGTTGACAATGTGGAGCAATAAGGCACATCTATTCCACGACAAATACAGTACAACAGTTGACAATGCACATCTATTCAATGACAAATACAGTACAACAGTTGACAATGTGCAGCACTAAGGCACATCTATTCCGTGACAAATACAGTACAACAGTTGACAATGTGGAGCACTAAGGCACATCTATTCCGTGAAAAATACAGTACAACAGTTGACAATGTGGAGCAATAAGGCACATCTATTCCGTGACAAATACAGTACAACAGTTGACAGTGTGGAGCAATAAGGCACATCTATTCCGAGACAAATACAGTACAACAGTTGACAATGTGGAGCACTAAGGCACATCTATTCCATGACAAATACAGTACAACAGTTGACAATGTGGAGCAATAAGGCACATCTATTCCATGACAAATACAGTACAACAGTTGACAATGTGGAGCAATAAAGCACATCTATTCCATGACAATTACAGTACAACAGTTGACAATATGGAGCACTAAGGCACATCTATTCCATGACAAATACAGTACAACAGTTGACAATGTGGAGCAATAAGGCACATCTATTCCATGACAAATACAGTACAACAGTTGACAATGTGTAACAATAAGGCACATCTATTCCATAACAAATACAGTACAACAGTTGACAATGTGTAACAATAAGGTACATCTATTCCATGACAAATACAGTACAACAGTTGACAATGTGTAACAATAAGGCACATCTATTCCATGACAAATACAGTACAACAGTTGACAATGTGGAGCAATAAGGCACATCTATTCCATGACAAATACAGTACAACAGTTGACAATGTGGAGCAATAAGGCACATCTATTCCATGACAAATACAGTACAACAGTTGACAATGTGGAGCAATAAGGCACATCTATTCCATGACAAATACAGTACAACAGTTGACAATGTGGAGCAATAAGGCACATTTATTCCATGACAAATACAGTACAACAGTTGACAATGTGGAGCAATAAGGCACATCTATTCTATGACAAATACAGTACAACAGTTGACAATGTGTAATAATAAGGCACATCTATTCCATGACAAATACAGTACAACAGTTGACAATGTGGAGCAATAAGGCACATCTATTCCATGACAAATACAATACAACAGTTGACAATGTGGAGCAATAAGGCACATCTATTCCATGACAAATACAGTACAACAGTTGACAATGTGGAGCAATAAGGCACATCTATTCCGTGACAAATACAGTACAACAGTTGACAATGTGGAGCAATAAGGCACAACTCTTCCATGACAAATACAGTACAACAGTTGACAATGTGGAGCAATAAGGCACATCTATTCCATGACAAATACAGTACAACAGTTGACAATGTGGAGCAATAAGGCACATCTATTCCATGACAAATACAGTACAACAGTTGACAATGTGGAGCAATAAGGCACATCTATTCCATGACAAATACAGTACAACAGTTGACAATGTGGAGCAATAAGGCAAATCTATTCCATGACAAATACAGTACAACAGTTGACAATGTGGAGCAATAAGGCACATCTATTCCATGACAAATACAGAACAACAGTTGACAATGTGGAGCAATAAGGCACATCTATTCCATGACAAATACAGTACAACAGTTGACAATGTGTAACAATAAGGCACATCTATTCCATGACAAATACAGTACAACAGTTGACAATGTGTAACAATAAGGCACATCTATTCCATGACAAATACAGTACAACAGTTGACAATTTGTAACAATAAGGCACATCTATTCCATGACAAATACAGTACAATAGTTGACAATGTGGAGCAATAAGGCACATCTATTCCACGACAAATACAGTACAACAGTTGACAATGTGGAGCAATAAGGCCCATCTATTCCATGACAAATACAGTACAACAGTTGACAATGTGTAACAATAAGGCACATCTATTCCATGACAAATACAGTACAACAGTTGACAATGTGTAACAATAAGGCACATCTATTCCATGACAAATACAGTACAACAGTTGACAATGTGGAGCAATAAGGCACATCTATTCCATGAAATATACAGTACAACAGTTGACAATGTGGAGCACTAAGGCACATCTATTCCATGACAAATACAGTACAACAGTTGACAATGTGGAGCACTAAGGCACATCTATTCCATGAAAAATACAGTACAACAGTTGACAATGTTGAGCAATAAGGCACATCTATTCCATGACAAATACAGTACAACAGTTGACAATGTGGAGCAATAAGGCACATCTATTCCATGACAAATACAGTACAACAGTTGACAATGTGGAGCAATAAGGCACATCTATTCCATGACAAATACAGTACAACAGTTGACAATGTGGAGCAATAAGGCACATCTATTCCATGACAAATACAGTACAACAGTTGACAATGTGGAGCAATAAGGCACATCTATTCCATGACAAATACAGTACAACAGTTGACAATGTGGAGCAATAAGGCACATCTATTCCATAACAAATACAGTACAACTGTTGACAGTGTGGAGCAATAAGGCACATCTATTCCATGACAAATACAGTACAACAGTTGACAATGTGGAGCAATAAGGCACATCTATTCCATGACAAATACAGTACAACAGTTGACAATATGGAGCACGAAGGCACATCTATTCCATGACAAATACAGTACAACAGTTGACAATTTGGAGCAATAAGGCACATCTATTCCATGACAAATACAGTACAAGAGTTGACAATGTGGAGCAATAAGGCACATCTATTCCATGACAAATACAGTACAACAGTTGACAATGTGTAACAATAAGGCATATCTATTCCATGACAAATACAGTACAACAGTTGACAATGTGTAACAATAAGGCACATCTATTCCATGACAAATACAGTACAACAGTTGACAGTGTGTAGCAATAAGGCACATCTATTCCATGACAAATACAGTACAACAGTTGACAATGTGGAGCAATAAGGCACATCTATTCCATGACAAATACAGTACAACAGTTGACAATGTGTAACAATAAGGCACATCTATTCCATAACAAATACAGTACAACAGTTGACAATGTGTAACAATAAGGTACATCTATTCCATGACAAATACAGTACAACAGTTGACAATGTGTAACAATAAGGCACATCTATTCCATGACAAATACAGTACAACAGTTGACAATGTGGAGCAATAAGGCACATCTATTCCATGACAAATACAGTACAACAGTTGACAATGTGGAGCAATAAGGCACATCTATTCCATGACAAATACAGTACAACAGTTGACAATGTGGAGCAATAAGGCACATCTATTCCATGACAAATACAGTACAACAGTTGACAATGTGGAGCAATAAGGCACATTTATTCCATGACAAATACAGTACAACAGTTGACAATGTGGAGCAATAAGGCACATCTATTCTATGACAAATACAGTACAACAGTTGACAATGTGTAATAATAAGGCACATCTATTCCATGACAAATACAGTACAACAGTTGACAATGTGGAGCAATAAGGCACATCTATTCCATGACAAATACAATACAACAGTTGACAATGTGGAGCAATAAGGCACATCTATTCCATGACAAATACAGTACAACAGTTGACAATGTGGAGCAATAAGGCACATCTATTCCGTGACAAATACAGTACAACAGTTGACAATGTGGAGCAATAAGGCACAACTCTTCCATGACAAATACAGTACAACAGTTGACAATGTGGAGCAATAAGGCACATCTATTCCATGACAAATACAGTACAACAGTTGACAATGTGGAGCAATAAGGCACATCTATTCCATGACAAATACAGTACAACAGTTGACAATGTGGAGCAATAAGGCACATCTATTCCATGACAAATACAGTACAACAGTTGACAATGTGGAGCAATAAGGCAAATCTATTCCATGACAAATACAGTACAACAGTTGACAATGTGGAGCAATAAGGCACATCTATTCCATGACAAATACAGAACAACAGTTGACAATGTGGAGCAATAAGGCACATCTATTCCATGACAAATACAGTACAACAGTTGACAATGTGTAACAATAAGGCACATCTATTCCATGACAAATACAGTACAACAGTTGACAATGTGTAACAATAAGGCACATCTATTCCATGACAAATACAGTACAACAGTTGACAATTTGTAACAATAAGGCACATCTATTCCATGACAAATACAGTACAATAGTTGACAATGTGGAGCAATAAGGCACATCTATTCCACGACAAATACAGTACAACAGTTGACAATGTGGAGCAATAAGGCCCATCTATTCCATGACAAATACAGTACAACAGTTGACAATGTGTAACAATAAGGCACATCTATTCCATGACAAATACAGTACAACAGTTGACAATGTGTAACAATAAGGCACATCTATTCCATGACAAATACAGTACAACAGTTGACAATGTGGAGCAATAAGGCACATCTATTCCATGAAATATACAGTACAACAGTTGACAATGTGGAGCACTAAGGCACATCTATTCCATGACAAATACAGTACAACAGTTGACAATGTGGAGCACTAAGGCACATCTATTCCATGAAAAATACAGTACAACAGTTGACAATGTTGAGCAATAAGGCACATCTATTCCATGACAAATACAGTACAACAGTTGACAATGTGGAGCAATAAGGCACATCTATTCCATGACAAATACAGTACAACAGTTGACAATGTGGAGCAATAAGGCACATCTATTCCATGACAAATACAGTACAACAGTTGACAATGTGGAGCAATAAGGCACATCTATTCCATGACAAATACAGTACAACAGTTGACAATGTGGAGCAATAAGGCACATCTATTCCATGACAAATACAGTACAACAGTTGACAATGTGGAGCAATAAGGCACATCTATTCCATAACAAATACAGTACAACTGTTGACAGTGTGGAGCAATAAGGCACATCTATTCCATGACAAATACAGTACAACAGTTGACAATGTGGAGCAATAAGGCACATCTATTCCATGACAAATACAGTACAACAGTTGACAATATGGAGCACGAAGGCACATCTATTCCATGACAAATACAGTACAACAGTTGACAATTTGGAGCAATAAGGCACATCTATTCCATGACAAATACAGTACAAGAGTTGACAATGTGGAGCAATAAGGCACATCTATTCCATGACAAATACAGTACAACAGTTGACAATGTGTAACAATAAGGCATATCTATTCCATGACAAATACAGTACAACAGTTGACAATGTGTAACAATAAGGCACATCTATTCCATGACAAATACAGTACAACAGTTGACAGTGTGTAGCAATAAGGCACATCTATTCCATGACAAATACAGTACAACAGTTGACAATGTGGAGCAATAAGGCACATCTATTCCATGAAAAATACTGTACACCAGTTGACAATGTGGAGCAATAAGGCACATCTATTCCATGACAAATACAGTACAACAGTTGACAATGTGGAGCACTAAGGCACATCTATTCCATGACAAATACAGTACAACAGTTGACAATGTGGAGCAATAAGGCACATCTATTCCATAACAAATACAGTACAACAGTTGACAATTTGTAACAATAAGGCACGTTTATTCCATGACAAATACAGTACAACAGTTGACAATGTGGAGCAATAAGGCACATCTATTCCACGACAAATACAGTACAACAGTTGACAATGTGTAACAATAAGGCACATCTATTCAATGACAAATACAGTACAACAGTTGACAATGTGGAGCAATAAGGCACATCTATTCCATGAAATATACAGTACAACAGTTGACAATGTGGAGCACTAAGGCACATCTATTCCATGACAAATACAGTACAACAGTTGACAATGTGGAGCAATAAGGCACATCTATTCCATGACAAATACAGTACAACAGTTGACAATGTGTAACAATAAGGCACATCTATTCCATGACAAATACAGTACAACAGTTGACAATATGGAGCACGAAGGCACATCTATTCCATGACAAATACAGTACAACAGTTGACAATTTGGAGCAATAAGGCACATCTATTCCATGACAAATACAGTACAACAGTTGACAATGTGGAGCAATAAGGCACATCTATTCCACGACAAATACAGTACAACAGTTGACAATGCACATCTATTCAATGACAAATACAGTACAACAGTTGACAATGTGCAGCACTAAGGCACATCTATTCCGTGACAAATACAGTACAACAGTTGACAATGTGGAGCACTAAGGCACATCTATTCCGTGAAAAATACAGTACAACAGTTGACAATGTGGAGCAATAAGGCACATCTATTCCGTGACAAATACAGTACAACAGTTGACAGTGTGGAGCAATAAGGCACATCTATTCCGAGACAAATACAGTACAACAGTTGACAATGTGGAGCACTAAGGCACATCTATTCCATGACAAATACAGTACAACAGTTGACAATGTGGAGCAATAAGGCACATCTATTCCATGACAAATACAGTACAACAGTTGACAATGTGGAGCAATAAAGCACATCTATTCCATGACAATTACAGTACAACAGTTGACAATATGGAGCACTAAGGCACATCTACTCCATGACAAATACAGTACAACAGTTGACAATGTGGAGCAATAAGGCACATCTATTCCATGACAAATACAGTACAACAGTTGACAATGTGTAACAATAAGGCACATCTATTCCATAACAAATACAGTACAACAGTTGACAATGTGTAACAATAAGGTACATCTATTCCATGACAAATACAGTACAACAGTTGACAATGTGTAACAATAAGGCACATCTATTCCATGACAAATACAGTACAACAGTTGACAATGTGGAGCAATAAGGCACATCTATTCCATGACAAATACAGTACAACAGTTGACAATGTGGAGCAATAAGGCACATCTATTCCATGACAAATACAGTACAACAGTTGACAATGTGGAGCAATAAGGCACATCTATTCCATGACAAATACAGTACAACAGTTGACAATGTGGAGCAATAAGGCACATCTATTCCATGACAAATACAGTACAACAGTTGACAATGTGGAGCAATAAGGCACATCTATTCTATGACAAATACAGTACAACAGTTGACAATGTGTAATAATAAGGCACATCTATTCCATGACAAATACAGTACAACAGTTGACAATGTGGAGCAATAAGGCACATCTATTCCATGACAAATACAATACAACAGTTGACAATGTGGAGCAATAAGGCACATCTATTCCATGACAAATACAGTACAACAGTTGACAATGTGGAGCAATAAGGCACATCTATTCCGTGACAAATACAGTACAACAGTTGACAATGTGGAGCAATAAGGCACAACTCTTCCATGACAAATACAGTACAACAGTTGACAATGTGGAGCAATAAGGCACATCTATTCCATGACAAATACAGTACAACAGTTGACAATGTGGAGCAATAAGGCACATCTATTCCATGACAAATACAGTACAACAGTTGACAATGTGGAGCAATAAGGCACATCTATTCCATGACAAATACAGTACAACAGTTGACAATGTGGAGCAATAAGGCAAATCTATTCCATGACAAATACAGTACAACAGTTGACAATGTGGAGCAATAAGGCGCATCTATTCCATGACAAATACAGAACATCAGTTGACAATGTGGAGCAATAAGGCACATCTATTCCATGACAAATACAGTACAACAGTTGACAATGTGTAACAATAAGGCACATCTATTCCATGACAAATACAGTACAACAGTTGACAATGTGTAACAATAAGGCACATCTATTCCATGACAAATACAGTACAACAGTTGACAATTTGTAACAATAAGGCACATCTATTCCATGACAAATACAGTACAATAGTTGACAATGTGGAGCAATAAGGCACATCTATTCCACGACAAATACAGTACAACAGTTGACAATGTGGAGCAATAAGGCCCATCTATTCCATGACAAATACAGTACAACAGTTGACAATGTGTAACAATAAGGCACATCTATTCCATGACAAATACAGTACAACAGTTGACAATGTGTAACAATAAGGCACATCTATTCCATGACAAATACAGTACAACAGTTGACAATGTGGAGCAATAAGGCACATCTATTCCATGAAATATACAGTACAACAGTTGACAATGTGGAGCACTAAGGCACATCTATTCCATGACAAATACAGTACAACAGTTGACAATGTGGAGCACTAAGGCACATCTATTCTATGACAAATACAGTACAACAGTTGACAATGTGTAATAATAAGGCACATCTATTCCATGACAAATACAGTACAACAGTTGACAATGTGGAGCAATAAGGCACATCTATTCCATGACAAATACAATACAACAGTTGACAATGTGGAGCAATAAGGCACATCTATTCCATGACAAATACAGTACAACAGTTGACAATGTGGAGCAATAAGGCACATCTATTCCGTGACAAATACAGTACAACAGTTGACAATGTGGAGCAATAAGGCACAACTCTTCCATGACAAATACAGTACAACAGTTGACAATGTGGAGCAATAAGGCACATCTATTCCATGACAAATACAGTACAACAGTTGACAATGTGGAGCAATAAGGCACATCTATTCCATGACAAATACAGTACAACAGTTGACAATGTGGAGCAATAAGGCACATCTATTCCATGACAAATACAGTACAACAGTTGACAATGTGGAGCAATAAGGCAAATCTATTCCATGACAAATACAGTACAACAGTTGACAATGTGGAGCAATAAGGCGCATCTATTCCATGACAAATACAGAACAACAGTTGACAATGTGGAGCAATAAGGCACATCTATTCCATGACAAATACAGTACAACAGTTGACAATGTGTAACAATAAGGCACATCTATTCCATGACAAATACAGTACAACAGTTGACAATGTGTAACAATAAGGCACATCTATTCCATGACAAATACAGTACAACAGTTGACAATTTGTAACAATAAGGCACATCTATTCCATGACAAATACAGTACAATAGTTGACAATGTGGAGCAATAAGGCACATCTATTCCACGACAAATACAGTACAACAGTTGACAATGTGGAGCAATAAGGCCCATCTATTCCATGACAAATACAGTACAACAGTTGACAATGTGTAACAATAAGGCACATCTATTCCATGACAAATACAGTACAACAGTTGACAATGTGTAACAATAAGGCACATCTATTCCATGACAAATACAGTACAACAGTTGACAATGTGGAGCAATAAGGCACATCTATTCCATGAAATATACAGTACAACAGTTGACAATGTGGAGCACTAAGGCACATCTATTCCATGACAAATACAGTACAACAGTTGACAATGTGGAGCACTAAGGCACATCTATTCCATGAAAAATACAGTACAACAGTTGACAATGTTGAGCAATAAGGCACATCTATTCCATGACAAATACAGTACAACAGTTGACAATGTGGAGCAATAAGGCACATCTATTCCATGACAAATACAGTACAACAGTTGACAATGTGGAGCAATAAGGCACATCTATTCCATGACAAATACAGTACAACAGTTGACAATGTGGAGCAATAAGGCACATCTATTCCATGACAAATACAGTACAACAGTTGACAATGTGGAGCAATAAGGCACATCTATTCCATGACAAATACAGTACAACAGTTGACAATGTGGAGCAATAAGGCACATCTATTCCATAACAAATACAGTACAACTGTTGACAGTGTGGAGCAATAAGGCACATCTATTCCATGACAAATACAGTACAACAGTTGACAATGTGGAGCAATAAGGCACATCTATTCCATGACAAATACAGTACAACAGTTGACAATATGGAGCACGAAGGCACATCTATTCCATGACAAATACAGTACAACAGTTGACAATTTGGAGCAATAAGGCACATCTATTCCATGACAAATACAGTACAAGAGTTGACAATGTGGAGCAATAAGGCACATCTATTCCATGACAAATACAGTACAACAGTTGACAATGTGTAACAATAAGGCATATCTATTCCATGACAAATACAGTACAACAGTTGACAATGTGTAACAATAAGGCACATCTATTCCATGACAAATACAGTACAACAGTTGACAGTGTGTAGCAATAAGGCACATCTATTCCATGACAAATACAGTACAACAGTTGACAATGTGGAGCAATAAGGCACATCTATTCCATGACAAATACTGTACACCAGTTGACAATGTGGAGCAATAAGGCACATCTATTCCATGACAAATACAGTACAACAGTTGACAATGTGGAGCACTAAGGCACATCTATTCCATGACAAATACAGTACAACAGTTGACAATGTGGAGCAATAAGGCACATCTATTCCATAACAAATACAGTACAACAGTTGACAATTTGTAACAATAAGGCACGTCTATTCCATGACAAATACAGTACAACAGTTGACAATGTGGAGCAATAAGGCACATCTATTCCACGACAAATACAGTACAACAGTTGACAATGTGTAACAATAAGGCACATCTATTCAATGACAAATACAGTACAACAGTTGACAATGTGGAGCAATAAGGCACATCTATTCCATGAAATATACAGTACAACAGTTGACAATGTGGAGCACTAAGGCACATCTATTCCATGACAAATACAGTACAACAGTTGACAATGTGGAGCAATAAGGCACATCTATTCCATGACAAATACAGTACAACAGTTGACAATGTGTAACAATAAGGCACATCTATTCCATGACAAATACAGTACAACAGTTGACAATATGGAGCACGAAGGCACATCTATTCCATGACAAATACAGTACAACAGTTGACAATTTGGAGCAATAAGGCACATCTATTCCATGACAAATACAGTACAAGAGTTGACAATGTGGAGCAATAAGGCACATCTATTCCATGACAAATACAGTACAACAGTTGACAATGTGTAACAATAAGGCATATCTATTCCATGACAAATACAGTACAACAGTTGACAATGTGTAACAATAAGGCACATCTATTCCATGACAAATACAGTACAACAGTTGACAATGTGGAGCAATAAGGCACATCTATTCCATGAAATATACAGTACAACAGTTGACAATGTGGAGCACTAAGGCACATCTATTCCATGACAAATACAGTACAACAGTTGACAATGTGGAGCACTAAGGCACATCTATTCCATGAAAAAAACAGTACAACAGTTGACAATGTGGAGCAATAAGGCACATCTATTCCATGACAAATACAGTACAACAGTTGACAATGTGTAACAATAAGGCACATCTATTCCATGACAAATACAGTACAACAGTTGACAGTGTGTAGCAATAAGGCACATCTATTCCATGACAAATACAGTACAACAGTTGACAATGTGGAGCAATAAGGCACATCTATTCCATGACAAATACTGTACACCAGTTGACAATGTGGAGCAATAAGGCACATCTATTCCATGACAAATACAGTACAACAGTTGACAATGTGGAGCACTAAGGCACATCTATTCCATGACAAATACAGTACAACAGTTGACAATGTGGAGCAATAAGGCACATCTATTCCATAACAAATACAGTACAACAGTTGACAATTTGTAACAATAAGGCACGTCTATTCCATGACAAATACAGTACAACAGTTGACAATGTGGAGCAATAAGGCACATCTATTCCACGACAAATACAGTACAAAAGTTGACAATGTGTAACAATAAGGCACATCTATTCAATGACAAATACAGTACAACAGTTGACAATGTGGAGCAATAAGGCACATCTATTCCATGAAATATACAGTACAACAGTTGACAATGTGGAGCAATAAGGCACATCTATTCCATGACAAATACAGTACAACAGTTGACAGTGTGGAGCAATAAGGCACATCTATTCCATGACAAATACAGTACAACAGTTGACAATGTGGAGCAATAAGGCACATCTATTCCATGACAAATACAGTACAACAGTTGACAATATGGAGCACTAAGGCACATCTATTCCATGACAAATACAGTACAACAGTTGACAGTGTGGAGCAATAAGGCACATCTATTCCATGACAAATACAGTTCAACAGTTGACAATGTGGAGCAATAAGGCACATCTATTCCATGACAAATACAGTACAACAGTTGACAATGTGGAGCAATAAGGCACATCTATTCCATGACAAATACAGTACAACAGTTGACAATGTGTAACAATAAGGCACATCTATTCCATGACAAATACAGTACAACAGTTGACAGTGTGGAGCAATAAGGCACATCTATTCCATGACAAATACAGTACAACAGTTGACAATGTGGAGCAATAAGGCAAATCTATTCCATGACAAATACAGTACAACAGTTGACAATGTGGAGCACTAAGGCACATCTATTCCATGAAAAAATACAGAACAACAGTTGACAATGTGGAGCAATAAGGCACATCTATTCCGTGACAAATACAGTACAACAGTTGACAATGTGGAGCAATAAGGCACCTCTATTCCGTGACAAATACAGTACAACAGTTGACAGTGTAGAGCAATAAGGCACATCTATTCCATGAAAAATACAGTACAACAGTTGACAATGTGGAGCAATAAGGAACATCTATTCCATGACAAATACAGTACAACAGTTGACAATGTGGAGCAATAAGGCACATCTATTCCATGACAAATACAGTACAACAGTTGTCAATGTGGAGCAATAAGGCACATCTATTCCATGACAAATACAGTACAACAGTTGACAATGTGGAGCAATAAGGGCATCTATTCCATGACAAATACAGTACAACAGTTGACAATGTGGAGCAATAAGGCACATCTATTCCATGACAAATACAGTACAACAGTTGACAATATGGAGCACTAAGGCACATCTATTCCATGACAAATACAGTACAACAGTTGACAATGTGGAGCAATAAGGCACATCTATTCCATGACAAATACAGTACAACAGTTGACAATGTGGAGCAATAAGGCACATCTATTCCATGACAAATACAGTACAACAGTTGACAATGTGGAGCACTAAGGCACATCTATTCCATGACAAATACAGTACAACAGTTGACAATGTGGAGCAATAAGGCACATCTATTCCATGACAAATACAGTACAACAGTTGACAATGTGGAGCAATAAGGCACATCTATTCTGTGACAAATACAGTACAACAGTTGACAGTGTGGAGCAATAAGGCACATCTATTCCATGACAAATACAGTACAACAGTTGACAGTGTGGAGCAATAAGGCACATCAATTCCATGTCAAATACAGTACAACAGTTGACAATGTGGAGCAATAAGGCAAATCTATTCCATGACAAATACAGTACATTAGTTGACAATGTGGAGCACTAAGGCACATCTATTCCATGAAAAATACAGTACAACAGTTGACAATGTGGAGCAATAAGGCACATCTATTCCGTGACAAATACAGTACAACAGTTGACAATGTGGTGCAATAAGGCACCTCTATTCCGTGACAAATACAGTACAACAGTTGACAGTGTGGAGCAATAAGGCACATCTATTCCATGACAAATACAGTACAACAGTTGACAATGTGGAGCAATAAGGCACATCTATTCCATGAAATATACAGTACAACAGTTGACAATGTGGAGCACTAAGGCACATCTATTCCATGACAAATACAGTACAACAGTTGACAATGTGGAGCACTAAGGCACATCTATTCCATGAAAAATACAGTACAACAGTTGACAATGTGGAGCAATAAGGCACATCTATTCCATGACAAATACAGTACAACAGTTGACAATGTGGAGCAATAAGGCACATCTATTCCATGACAAATACAGTACAACAGTTGACAATGTGGAGCAATAAGGCACATCTATTCCATGACAAATACAGTACAACAATTGACAATGTGGAGCAATAAGGCACATCTATTCCATGACAAATACAGTACAACAGTTGACAATGTGGAGCAATAAGGCACATCTATTCCGTGACAAATACAGTACAACAGTTGACAATGTGGAGCAATAAGGCACATCTATTCCATAACAAATACAGTACAACTGTTGACAGTGTGGAGCAATAAGGCACATCTATTCCATGACAAATACAGTACAACAGTTGACAATGTGGAGCAATAAGGCACATCTATTCCATGACAAATACAGTACAACAGTTGACAATATGGAGCACGAAGGCACATCTATTCCATGACAAATACAGTACAACAGTTGACAATTTGGAGCAATAAGGCACATCTATTCCATGACAAATACAGTACAAGAGTTGACAATGTGGAGCAATAAGGCACATCTATTCCATGACAAATACAGTACAACAGTTGACAATGTGTAACAATAAGGCATATCTATTCCATGACAAATACAGTACAACAGTTGACAATGGGTAACAATAAGGCACATCTATTCCATGACAAATACAGTACAACAGTTGACAGTGTGTATTAATAAGGCACATCTATTCCATGACAAATACAGTACAACAGTTGACAATGTGGAGCAATAAGGCACATCTATTCCATGACAAATACTGTACAACAGTTGACAATGTGGAGCAATAAGGCACATCTATTCCATGACAAATACAGTACAACAGTTGACAATGTGGAGCACTAAGGCACATCTATTCCATGACAAATACAGTACAACAGTTGACAATGTGGAGCAATAAGGCACATCTATTCCATAACAAATACAGTACAACAGTTGACAATTTGTAACAATAAGGCACATCTATTCCATGACAAATACAGTACAACAGTTGACAATGTGGAGCAATAAGGCACATCTATTCCATGACAAATACAGTACAACAGTTGACAATGTGTAACAATAAGGCACATCTATTCAATGACAAATACAGTACAACAGTTGACAATGTGCAGCACTAAGGCACATCTATTCCGTGACAAATACAGTACAACAGTGGACAATGTGGAGCACTAAGGCACATCTATTCCGTGAAAAATACAGTACAACAGTTGACAATGTGGAGCAATAAGGCACATCTATTCCGTGACAAATACAGTACAACAGTTGACAGTGTGGAGCAATAAGGCACATCTATTCCGTGACAAATACAGTACAACAGTTGGCAATGTGGAGCACTAAGGCACATCTATTCCATGACAAATACAGTACAACAGTTGACAATGTGGAGCAATAAGGCACATCTATTCCATGACAAATACAGTACAACAGGTGACAATGTGGAGCAATAAAGCACATCTATTCCATGACAATTACAGTACAACAGTTGACAATATGGAGCACTAAGGCACATCTATTCCATGACAAATACAGTACAACAGTTGACAATGTGGAGCAATAAGGCACATCTATTCCATGACAAATACAGTACAACAGTTGACAATGTGTAACAATAAGGCACATCTATTCCATAACAAATAGAGTACAACAGTTGACAATGTGTAACAATAAGGCACATCTATTCCATGACAAATACAGTACAACAGTTGACAATGTGTAACAATAAGGCACATCTATTTCATGACAAATACAGTACAACAGTTGACAATGTGGAGCAATAAGGCACATCTATTCCATGACAAATACAGTACAACAGTTGACCATGTGGAGCAATAAGGCACATCTATTCCATGACAAATACAGTACAACAGTTGACAATGTGGAGCAATAAGGCACATCTATTCCATGACAAATACAGTACAACAGTTGACAATGTGGAGCAATAAGGCACATCTATTCCATGACAAATACAGTACAACAGTTGACAATGTGGAGCAATAAGGCACATCTATTCCATGACAAATACAGTACATCAGTTGACAATGTGTAATAATAAGGCACATCTATTCCATGACAAATACAGTACAACAGTTGACAATGTGGAGCAATAAGGCACATCTATTCCATGACAAATACAGTACAACAGTTGACAATGTGGAGCAATAAGGCACATCTATTCCATGACAAATACAGTACAACAGTTGACAATGTGGAGCAATAAGGCACATCTATTCCATGACAAATACAGTACAACAGTTGACAATGTGGAACAATAAGGCACAACTATTCCATGACAAATACAGTACAACAGTTGACAATGTGGAGCAATAAGGCACATCTATTCCATGACAAATACAGTACAACAGTTGACAATGTGGAGCAATAAGGCAAATCTATTCCATGACAAATACAGTACAACAGTTGACAATGTGGAGCAATAAGGCACATCTATTCCATGACAAATACAGTACAACAGTTGACAATGTGGAGCAATAAGGCACATCTATTCCATGACAAATACAGTATAACAGTTGACAATGTGGAGCAATAAGGCACATCTATTCCATGACAAATACAGTACAACAGTTGACAATGTGTAACAATAAGGCACATCAATTCCATGACAAATACAGTACAACAGTTGACAATATGGAGCACGAAGGCACATCTATTCCATGACAAATACAGTACAACAGTTGACAATTTGGAGCAATAAGGCACATCTATTCCATGACAAATACAGTACAAGAGTTGACAATGTGGAGCAATAAGGCACATCTATTCCATGACAAATACAGTACAACAGTTGACAATGTGTAACAATAAGGCATATCTATTCCATGACAAATACAGTACAACAGTTGACAATGTGTAACAATAAGGCACATCTATTCCATGACAAATACAGTACAACAGTTGACAATGTGGAGCAATAAGGCACATCTATTCCATGAAATATACAGTACAACAGTTGACAATGTGGAGCACTAAGGCACATCTATTCCATGACAAATACAGTACAACAGTTGACAATGTGGAGCACTAAGGCACATCTATTCCATGAAAAATACAGTACAACAGTTGACAATGTGGAGCAATAAGGCACATCTATTCCATGACAAATACAGTACAACAGTTGACAATGTGGAGCAATAAGGCACATCTATTCCATGACAAATACAGTACAACAGTTGACAATGTGGAGCAATAAGGCACATCTATTCCATGACAAATACAGTACAACAGTTGACAATGTGGAGCAATAAGGCACATCTATTCCATGACAAATACAGTACAACAGTTGACAATGTGGAGCAAAAAGGCACATCTATTCCATGACAAATACAGTACAACAGTTGACAATGTGGAGCAATAAGGCACATCTATTCCATAACAAATACAGTACAACTGTTGACAGTGTGGAGCAATAAGGCACATCTATTCCATGACAAATACAGTACAACAGTTGACAATGTGGAGCAATAAGGCACATCTATTCCATGACAAATACAGTACAACAGTTGACAATATGGAGCACGAAGGCACATCTATTCCATGACAAATACAGTACAACAGTTGACAATTTGGAGCAATAAGGCACATCTATTCCATGACAAATACAGTACAAGAGTTGACAATGTGGAGCAATAAGGCACATCTATTCCATGACAAATACAGTACAACAGTTGACAATGTGTAACAATAAGGCATATCTATTCCATGACAAATACAGTACAACAGTTGACAATGTGTAACAATAAGGCACATCTATTCCATGACAAATACAGTACAACAGTTGACAGTGTGTAGCAATAAGGCACATCTATTCCATGACAAATACAGTACAACAGTTGACAATGTGGAGCAATAAGGCACATCTATTCCATAACAAATACAGTACACCAGTTGACAATGTGGAGCAATAAGGCACATCTATTCCATGACAAATACAGTACAACAGTTGACAATGTGGAGCACTAAGGCACATCTATTCCATGACAAATACAGTACAACAGTTGACAATGTGGAGCAATAAGGCACATCTATTCCATAACAAATACAGTACAACAGTTGACAATTTGTAACAATAAGGCACATCTATTCCATGACAAATACAGTACAACAGTTGACAATATGGAGCACGAAGGCACATCTATTCCATGACAAATACAGTACAACAGTTGACAATTTGGAGCAATAAGGCACATCTATTCCATGACATATACAGTACAAGAGTTGACAATGTGGAGCAATAAGGCACATCTATTCCATGACAAATACAGTACAACAGTTGACAATGTGGAGCAATAAGGCACATCTATTCAATGAAATATACAGTACAACAGTTGACAATGTGGAGCACTAAGGCACATCTATTCCATGACAAATACAGTACAACAGTTGACAATGTGGAGCAATAAGGCACATCTATTCCATGACAAATACAGTACAACAGTTGACAATGTGTAACAATAAGGCACATCTATTCCATGACAAATACAGTACAACAGTTGACAATATGGAGCACGAAGGCACATCTATTCCATGACAAATACAGTACAACAGTTGACAATTTGGAGCAATAAGGCACATCTATTCCATGACATATACAGTACAAGAGTTGACAATGTGGAGCAATAAGGCACATCTATTCCATGACAAATACAGTACAACAGTTGACAATGTGTAACAATAAGGCATATCTATTCCATGACAAATACAGTACAACAGTTGACAATGTGTAACAATAAGGCACATCTATTCCATGACAAATACAGTACAACAGTTGACAATGTGGAGCAATAAGGCACATCTATTCCATGAAATATACAGTACAACAGTTGACAATGTGGAGCACTAAGGCACATCTATTCCATGACAAATACAGTACAACAGTTGACAATTTGTAACAATAAGGCACATCTATTCCATGACAAATACAGTACAACAGTTGACAATATGGAGCACGAAGGCACATCTATTCCATGACAAATACAGTACAACAGTTGACAATTTGGAGCAATAAGGCACATCTATTCCATGACATATACAGTACAAGAGTTGACAATGTGGAGCACTAAGGCACATCTATTCCATGACAAATACAGTACAACAGTTGACAATGTGGAGCAATAAGGCACATCTATTCCATAACAAATACAGTACAACAGTTGACAATTTGTAACAATAAGGCACATCTATTCCATGACAAATACAGTACAACAGTTGACAATATGGAGCACGAAGGCACATCTATTCCATGACAAATACAGTACAACAGTTGACAATTTGGAGCAATAAGGCACATCTATTCCATGACAAATACAGTACAACAGTTGACAATGTGGAGCAATAAGGCACATCTATTCCATGACAAATACAGTACAACAGTTGACAATTTGGAGCAATAAGGCACATCTATTCCATGACATATACAGTACAAGAGTTGACAATGTGGAGCAATAAGGCACATCTATTCCATGACAAATACAGTACAACAGTTGACAATGTGGAGCAATAAGGCACATCTATTCAATGAAATATACAGTACAACAGTTGACAATGTGGAGCACTAAGGCACATCTATTCCATGACAAATACAGTACAACAGTTGACAATGTGGAGCAATAAGGCACATCTATTCCATGACAAATACAGTACAACAGTTGACAATGTGTAACAATAAGGCACATCTATTCCATGACAAATACAGTACAACAGTTGACAATATGGAGCACGAAGGCACATCTATTCCATGACAAATACAGTACAACAGTTGACAATTTGGAGCAATAAGGCACATCTATTCCATGACATATACAGTACAAGAGTTGACAATGTGGAGCAATAAGGCACATCTATTCCATGACAAATACAGTACAACAGTTGACAATGTGTAACAATAAGGCATATCTATTCCATGACAAATACAGTACAACAGTTGACAATGTGTAACAATAAGGCACATCTATTCCATGACAAATACAGTACAACAGTTGACAATGTGGAGCAATAAGGCACATCTATTCCATGAAATATACAGTACAACAGTTGACAATGTGGAGCACTAAGGCACATCTATTCCATGACAAATACAGTACAACAGTTGACAATGTGGAGCACTAAGGCACATCTATTCCATGAAAAATACAGTACAACAGTTGACAATGTGGAGCAATAAGGCACATCTATTCCATGACAAATACAGTACAACAGTTGACAATGTGGAGCAATAAGGCACATCTATTCCATGACAAATACAGTACAACAGTTGACAATGTGTAATAATAAGGCACATCTATTCCATGACAAATACAGTACAACAGTTGACAATGTGGAGCAATAAGGCACATCTATTCCATGACAAATACAGTACAACAGTTGACAATGTGGAGCAATAAGGCACATCTATTCCATGACAAATACAGTACAACAGTTGACAATGTGGAGCAATAAGGCACATCTATTCCATGACAAATACAGTACAACAGTTGACAATGTGGAGCAATAAGGCACAACTATTCCATGACAAATACAGTACAACAGTTGACAATGTGGAGCAATAAGGCACATCTATTCCATGAAAAATACAGTACAACAGTTGACAATGTGGAGCAATAAGGCACATCTATTCCATGACAAATACAGTACAACAGTTGACAATGTGGAGCAATAAGGCAAATCTATTCCATGACAAATACAGTACAACAGTTGACAATGTGGAGCAATAAGGCACATCTATTCCATGACAAATACAGTACAACAGTTGACAATGTGGAGCAATAAGGCACATCTATTCCATGACAAATACAGTATAACAGTTGACAATGTGGAGCAATAAGGCACATCTATTCCATGACAAATACAGTACAACAGTTGACAATGTGTAACAATAAGGCACATCTATTCCATGACAAATACAGTACAACAGTTGACAATATGGAGCACGAAGGCACATCTATTCCATGACAAATACAGTACAACAGTTGACAATTTGGAGCAATAAGGCACATCTATTCCATGACAAATACAGTACAAGAGTTGACAATGTGGAGCAATAAGGCACATCTATTCCATGACAAATACAGTACAACAGTTGACAATGTGTAACAATAAGGCATATCTATTCCATGACAAATACAGTACAACAGTTGACAATGTGTAACAATAAGGCACATCTATTCCATGACAAATACAGTACAACAGTTGACAGTGTGTAGCAATAAGGCACATCTATTCCATGACAAATACAGTACAACAGTTGACAATGTGGAGCAATAAGGCACATCTATTCCATGACAAATACAGTACACCAGTTGACAATGTGGAGCAATAAGGCACATCTATTCCATGACAAATACAGTACAACAGTTGACAATGTGGAGCACTAAGGCACATCTATTCCATGACAAATACAGTACAACAGTTGACAATGTGGAGCAATAAGGCACATCTATTCCATAACAAATACAGTACAACAGTTGACAATTTGTAACAATAAGGCACGTCTATTCCATGACAAATACAGTACAACAGTTGACAATGTGGAGCAATAAGGCACATCTATTCCACGACAAATACAGTACAACAGTTGACAATGTGGAGCAATAAGGCACATCTATTCAATGAAATATACAGTACAACAGTTGACAATGTGGAGCACTAAGGCACATCTATTCCATGACAAATACAGTACAACAGTTGACAATGTGGAGCAATAAGGCACATCTATTCCATGACAAATACAGTACAACAGTTGACAATGTGTAACAATAAGGCACATCTATTCCATGACAAATACAGTACAACAGTTGACAATATGGAGCACGAAGGCACATCTATTCCATGACAAATACAGTACAACAGTTGACAATTTGGAGCAATAAGGCACATCTATTCCATGACATATACAGTACAAGAGTTGACAATGTGGAGCAATAAGGCACATCTATTCCATGACAAATACAGTACAACAGTTGACAATGTGTAACAATAAGGCATATCTATTCCATGACAAATACAGTACAACAGTTGACAATGTGTAACAATAAGGCACATCTATTCCATGACAAATACAGTACAACAGTTGACAATGTGGAGCAATAAAGCACATCTATTCCATGAAATATACAGTACAACAGTTGACAATGTGGAGCACTAAGGCACATCTATTCCATGACAAATACAGTACAACAGTTGACAATGTGGAGCACTAAGGCACATCTATTCCATGAAAAATACAGTACAACAGTTGACAATGTGGAGCAATAAGGCACATCTATTCCATGACAAATACAGTACAACAGTTGACAATGTGGAGCAATAAGGCACATCTATTCCATGACAAATACAGTACAACAGTTGACAATGTGTAATAATAAGGCACATCTATTCCATGACAAATACAGTACAACAGTTGACAATGTGGAGCAATAAGGCACATCTATTCCATGACAAATACAGTACAACAGTTGACAATGTGGAGCAATAAGGCACATCTATTCCATGACAAATACAGTACAACAGTTGACAATGTGGAGCAATAAGGCACATCTATTCCATGACAAATACAGTACAACAGTTGACAATGTGGAGCAATAAGGCACAACTATTCCATGACAAATACAGTACAACAGTTGACAATGTGGAGCAATAAGGCACATCTATTCCATGAAAAATACAGTACAACAGTTGACAATGTGGAGCAATAAGGCACATCTATTCCATGACAAATACAGTACAACAGTTGACAATGTGGAGCAATAAGGCAAATCTATTCCATGACAAATACAGTACAACAGTTGACAATGTGGAGCAATAAGGCACATCTATTCCATGACAAATACAGTACAACAGTTGACAATGTGGAGCAATAAGGCACATCTATTCCATGACAAATACAGTATAACAGTTGACAATGTGGAGCAATAAGGCACATCTATTCCATGACAAATACAGTACAACAGTTGACAATGTGTAACAATAAGGCACATCTATTCCATGACAAATACAGTACAACAGTTGACAATATGGAGCACGAAGGCACATCTATTCCATGACAAATACAGTACAACAGTTGACAATTTGGAGCAATAAGGCACATCTATTCCATGACAAATACAGTACAAGAGTTGACAATGTGGAGCAATAAGGCACATCTATTCCATGACAAATACAGTACAACAGTTGACAATGTGTAACAATAAGGCACATCTATTCCATGACAAATACAGTACAACAGTTGACAATGTGTAACAATAAGGCACATCTATTCCATGACAAATACAGTACAACAGTTGACAATGTGGAGCAATAAGGCACATCTATTCCATGAAATATACAGTACAACAGTTGACAATGTGGAGCACTAAGGCACATCTATTCCATGACAAATACAGTACAACAGTTGACAATGTGGAGCACTAAGGCACATCTATTCCATGAAAAATACAGTACAACAGTTGACAATGTTGAGCAATAAGGCACATCTATTCCATGACAAATACAGTACAACAGTTGACAATGTGGAGCAATAAGGCACATCTATTCCATGACAAATACAGTACAACAGTTGACAATGTGGAGCAATAAGGCACATCTATTCCATGACAAATACAGTACAACAGTTGACAATGTGGAGCAATAAGGCACATCTATTCCATGACAAATACAGTACAACAGTTGACAATGTGGAGCAATAAGGCACATCTATTCCATGACAAATACAGTACAACAGTTGACAATGTGGAGCAATAAGGCACATCTATTCCATAACAAATACAGTACAACTGTTGACAGTGTGGAGCAATAAGGCACATCTATTCCATGACAAATACAGTACAACAGTTGACAATGTGGAGCAATAAGGCACATCTATTCCATGACAAATACAGTACAACAGTTGACAATATGGAGCACGAAGGCACATCTATTCCATGACAAATACAGTACAACAGTTGACAATTTGGAGCAATAAGGCACATCTATTCCATGACAAATACAGTACAAGAGTTGACAATGTGGAGCAATAAGGCACATCTATTCCATGACAAATACAGTACAACAGTTGACAATGTGTAACAATAAGGCATATCTATTCCATGACAAATACAGTACAACAGTTGACAATGTGTAACAATAAGGCACATCTATTCCATAACAAATACAGTACAACAGTTGACAATTTGTAACAATAAGGCACGTCTATTCCATGACAAATACAGTACAACAGTTGACAATGTGGAGCAATAAGGCACATCTATTCCACGACAAATACAGTACAACAGTTGACAATGTGGAGCAATAAGGCACATCTATTCAATGAAATATACAGTACAACAGTTGACAATGTGGAGCACTAAGGCACATCTATTCCATGACAAATACAGTACAACAGTTGACAATGTGGAGCAATAAGGCACATCTATTCCATGACAAATACAGTACAACAGTTGACAATGTGTAACAATAAGGCACATCTATTCCATGACAAATACAGTACAACAGTTGACAATATGGAGCACGAAGGCACATCTATTCCATGACAAATACAGTACAACAGTTGACAATTTGGAGCAATAAGGCACATCTATTCCATGACATATACAGTACAAGAGTTGACAATGTGGAGCAATAAGGCACATCTATTCCATGACAAATACAGTACAACAGTTGACAATGTGTAACAATAAGGCATATCTATTCCATGACAAATACAGTACAACAGTTGACAATGTGTAACAATAAGGCACATCTATTCCATGACAAATACAGTACAACAGTTGACAATGTGGAGCAATAAAGCACATCTATTCCATGAAATATACAGTACAACAGTTGACAATGTGGAGCACTAAGGCACATCTATTCCATGACAAATACAGTACAACAGTTGACAATGTGGAGCACTAAGGCACATCTATTCCATGAAAAATACAGTACAACAGTTGACAATGTGGAGCAATAAGGCACATCTATTCCATGACAAATACAGTACAACAGTTGACAATGTGGAGCAATAAGGCACATCTATTCCATGACAAATACAGTACAACAGTTGACAATGTGTAATAATAAGGCACATCTATTCCATGACAAATACAGTACAACAGTTGACAATGTGGAGCAATAAGGCACATCTATTCCATGACAAATACAGTACAACAGTTGACAATGTGGAGCAATAAGGCACATCTATTCCATGACAAATACAGTACAACAGTTGACAATGTGGAGCAATAAGGCACATCTATTCCATGACAAATACAGTACAACAGTTGACAATGTGGAGCAATAAGGCACAACTATTCCATGACAAATACAGTACAACAGTTGACAATGTGGAGCAATAAGGCACATCTATTCCATGAAAAATACAGTACAACAGTTGACAATGTGGAGCAATAAGGCACATCTATTCCATGACAAATACAGTACAACAGTTGACAATGTGGAGCAATAAGGCAAATCTATTCCATGACAAATACAGTACAACAGTTGACAATGTGGAGCAATAAGGCACATCTATTCCATGACAAATACAGTACAACAGTTGACAATGTGGAGCAATAAGGCACATCTATTCCATGACAAATACAGTATAACAGTTGACAATGTGGAGCAATAAGGCACATCTATTCCATGACAAATACAGTACAACAGTTGACAATGTGTAACAATAAGGCACATCTATTCCATGACAAATACAGTACAACAGTTGACAATATGGAGCACGAAGGCACATCTATTCCATGACAAATACAGTACAACAGTTGACAATTTGGAGCAATAAGGCACATCTATTCCATGACAAATACAGTACAAGAGTTGACAATGTGGAGCAATAAGGCACATCTATTCCATGACAAATACAGTACAACAGTTGACAATGTGTAACAATAAGGCACATCTATTCCATGACAAATACAGTACAACAGTTGACAATGTGTAACAATAAGGCACATCTATTCCATGACAAATACAGTACAACAGTTGACAATGTGGAGCAATAAGGCACATCTATTCCATGAAATATACAGTACAACAGTTGACAATGTGGAGCACTAAGGCACATCTATTCCATGACAAATACAGTACAACAGTTGACAATGTGGAGCACTAAGGCACATCTATTCCATGAAAAATACAGTACAACAGTTGACAATGTTGAGCAATAAGGCACATCTATTCCATGACAAATACAGTACAACAGTTGACAATGTGGAGCAATAAGGCACATCTATTCCATGACAAATACAGTACAACAGTTGACAATGTGGAGCAATAAGGCACATCTATTCCATGACAAATACAGTACAACAGTTGACAATGTGGAGCAATAAGGCACATCTATTCCATGACAAATACAGTACAACAGTTGACAATGTGGAGCAATAAGGCACATCTATTCCATGACAAATACAGTACAACAGTTGACAATGTGGAGCAATAAGGCACATCTATTCCATAACAAATACAGTACAACTGTTGACAGTGTGGAGCAATAAGGCACATCTATTCCATGACAAATACAGTACAACAGTTGACAATGTGGAGCAATAAGGCACATCTATTCCATGACAAATACAGTACAACAGTTGACAATATGGAGCACGAAGGCACATCTATTCCATGACAAATACAGTACAACAGTTGACAATTTGGAGCAATAAGGCACATCTATTCCATGACAAATACAGTACAAGAGTTGACAATGTGGAGCAATAAGGCACATCTATTCCATGACAAATACAGTACAACAGTTGACAATGTGTAACAATAAGGCATATCTATTCCATGACAAATACAGTACAACAGTTGACAATGTGTAACAATAAGGCACATCTATTCCATGACAAATACAGTACAACAGTTGACAGTGTGTAGCAATAAGGCACATCTATTCCATGACAAATACAGTACAACAGTTGACAATGTGGAGCAATAAGGCACATCTATTCCATGACAAATACTGTACACCAGTTGACAATGTGGAGCAATAAGGCACATCTATTCCATGACAAATACAGTACAACAGTTGACAATGTGGAGCACTAAGGCACATCTATTCCATGACAAATACAGTACAACAGTTGACAATGTGGAGCAATAAGGCACATCTATTCCATAACAAATACAGTACAACAGTTGACAATTTGTAACAATAAGGCACGTCTATTCCATGACAAATACAGTACAACAGTTGACAATGTGGAGCAATAAGGCACATCTATTCCACGACAAATACAGTACAACAGTTGACAATGTATAACAATAAGGCACATCTATTCAATGACAAATACAGTACAACAGTTGACAATGTGGAGCAATAAGGCACATCTATTCCATGAAATATACAGTACAACAGTTGACAATGTGGAGCACTAAGGCACATCTATTCCATGACAAATACAGTACAACAGTTGACAATGTGGAGCAATAAGGCACATCTATTCCATGACAAATACAGTACAACAGTTGACAATGTGTAACAATAAGGCACATCTATTCCATGACAAATACAGTACAACAGTTGACAATATGGAGCACGAAGGCACATCTATTCCATGACAAATACAGTACAAGAGTTGACAATTTGGAGCAATAAGGCACATCTATTCCATGACAAATACAGTACAAGAGTTGACAATGTGGAGCACTAAGGCACATCTATTCCATGACAAATACAGTACAACAGTTGACAATGTGGAGCACTAAGGCACATCTATTCCATGAAAAAAACAGTACAACAGTTGACAATGTGGAGCAATAAGGCACATCTATTCCATGACAAATACAGTACACCAGTTGACAATGTGGAGCAATAAGGCACATCTATTCCATGACAAATACAGTACAACAGTTGACAATGTGGAGCAATAAGGCACATCTATTCCATGACAAATACAGTACAACAGTTGACAATGTGGAGCAATAAGGCACATCTATTCCATGACAAATACAGTACAACAGTTGACAATGTGGAGCAATAAGGCACATCTATTCCATGACAAATACAGTACAACAGTTGACAATGTGTAACAATAAGGCATATCTATTCCATGACAAATACAGTACAACAGTTGACAATGTGTAACAATAAGGCACATCTATTCCATGACAAATACAGTACAACAGTTGACAATGTGGAGCAATAAGGCACATCTATTCCATGAAATATACAGTACAACAGTTGACAATGTGGAGCACTAAGGCACATCTATTCCATGACAAATACAGTACAACAGTTGACAATGTGGAGCACTAAGGCACATCTATTCCATGAAAAAAACAGTACAACAGTTGACAATGTGGAGCAATAAGGCACATCTATTCCATGACAAATACAGTACACCAGTTGACAATGTGGAGCAATAAGGCACATCTATTCCATGACAAATACAGTACAACAGTTGACAATGTGGAGCAATAAGGCACATCTATTCCATGACAAATACAGTACAACAGTTGACAATGTGGAGCAATAAGGCACATCTATTCCATGACAAATACAGTACAACAGTTGACAATGTGGAGCAATAAGGCACATCTATTCCGTGACAAATACAGTACAACAGTTGACAATGTGGAGCAATAAGGCACATCTATTCCATAACAAATACAGTACAACTGTTGACAGTGTGGAGCAATAAGGCACACCTATTCCATGACAAATACAGTACAACAGTTGACAATGTGGAGCAATAAGGCACATCTATTCCATGACAAATACAGTACAACAGTTGACAATATGGAGCACGAAGGCACATCTATTCCATGACAAATACAGTACAACAGTTGACAATTTGGAGCAATAAGGCACAACTATTCCATGACAAATACAGTACAAGAGTTGACAATGTGGAGCAATAAGGCACATCTATTCCATGACAAATACAGTACAACAGTTGACAATGTGTAACAATAAGGCATATCTATTCCATGACAAATACAGTACAACAGTTGACAATGTGTAAAAATAAGGCACATCTATTCCATGACAAATACAGTACAACAGTTGACAGTGTGTAGCAATAAGGCACATCTATTCCATGACAAATACAGTACAACAGTTGACAATGTGGAGCAATAAGGCACATCTATTCCATGACAAATACTGTACAACAGTTGACAATGTGGAGCAATAAGGCACATCTATTCCATGACAAATACAGTACAACAGTTGACAATGTGGAGCACTAAGGCACATCTATTCCATGACAAATACAGTACAACAGTTGACAATGTGGAGCAATAAGGCACATCTATTCCATAACAAATACAGTACAACAGTTGACAATGTGGAGCACTAAGGCACATCTATTCCATGACAAATACAGTACAACAGTTGACAATGTGGAGCACTAAGGCACATCTATTCTATGACAAATACAGTACAACAGTTGACAATGTGGAGCAATAAGGCACATCTATTCCATGACAAATACAGTACAACAGTTGACAATGTGTAACAATAAGGCACATCTATTCCATGACAAATACAGTACAACAGTTGACAATATGGAGCACGAAGGCACATCTATTCCATGACAAATACAGTACAAGAGTTGACAATTTGGAGCAATAAGGCACATCTATTCCATGACAAATACAGTACAAGAGTTGACAATGTGGAGCAATAAGGCACATCTATTCCATGACAAATACAGTACAACAGTTGACAATGTGTAACAATAAGGCATATCTATTCCATGACAAATACAGTACAACAGTTGACAATGTGTAACAATAAGGCACATCTATTCCATGACAAATACAGTACAACAGTTGACAATGTGGAGCAATAAGGCACATCTATTCCATGAAATATACAGTACAACAGTTGACAATGTGGAGCACTAAGGCACATCTATTCCATGACAAATACAGTACAACAGTTGACAATGTGGAGCACTAAGGCACATCTATTCCATGAAAAAAACAGTACAACAGTTGACAATGTGGAGCAATAAGGCACATCTATTCCATGACAAATACAGTACACCAGTTGACAATGTGGAGCAATAAGGCACATCTATTCCATGACAAATACAGTACAACAGTTGACAATGTGGAGCAATAAGGCACATCTATTCCATGACAAATACAGTACAACAGTTGACAATGTGGAGCAATAAGGCACATCTATTCCATGACAAATACAGTACAACAGTTGACAATGTGGAGCAATAAGGCACATCTATTCCGTGACAAATACAGTACAACAGTTGACAATGTGGAGCAATAAGGCACATCTATTCCATAACAAATACAGTACAACTGTTGACAGTGTGGAGCAATAAGGCACACCTATTCCATGACAAATACAGTACAACAGTTGACAATGTGGAGCAATAAGGCACATCTATTCCATGACAAATACAGTACAACAGTTGACAATATGGAGCACGAAGGCACATCTATTCCATGACAAATACAGTACAACAGTTGACAATTTGGAGCAATAAGGCACAACTATTCCATGACAAATACAGTACAAGAGTTGACAATGTGGAGCAATAAGGCACATCTATTCCATGACAAATACAGTACAACAGTTGACAATGTGTAACAATAAGGCATATCTATTCCATGACAAATACAGTACAACAGTTGACAATGTGTAACAATAAGGCACATCTATTCCATGACAAATACAGTACAACAGTTGACAATGTGGAGCAATAAGGCACATCTATTCCATGAAATATACAGTACAACAGTTGACAATGTGGAGCACTAAGGCACATCTATTCCATGACAAATACAGTACAACAGTTGACAATGTGGAGCAATAAGGCACATCTATTCCATGACAAATACAGTACAACAGTTGACAATGTGTAATAATAAGGCACATCTATTCCATGACAAATACAGTACAACAGTTGACAATGTGGAGCAATAAGGCACATCTATTCCATGACAAATACAGTACAACAGTTGACAATGTGGAGCAATAAGGCACATCTATTCCATGACAAATACAGTACAACAGTTGACAATGTGGAGCAATAAGGCACATCTATTCCATGACAAATACAGTACAACAGTTGACAATGTGGAGCAATAAGGCACAACTATTCCATGACAAATACAGTACAACAGTTGACAATGTGGAGCAATAAGGCACATCTATTCCATGAAAAATACAGTACAACAGTTGACAATGTGGAGCAATAAGGCACATCTATTCCATGACAAATACAGTACAACAGTTGACAATGTGGAGCAATAAGGCAAATCTATTCCATGACAAATACAGTACAACAGTTGACAATGTGGAGCAATAAGGCACATCTATTCCATGACAAATACAGTACAACAGTTGACAATGTGGAGCAATAAGGCACATCTATTCCATGACAAATACAGTATAACAGTTGACAATGTGGAGCAATAAGGCACATCTATTCCATGACAAATACAGTACAACAGTTGACAATGTGTAACAATAAGGCACATCTATTCCATGACAAATACAGTACAACAGTTGACAATATGGAGCACGAAGGCACATCTATTCCATGACAAATACAGTACAACAGTTGACAATTTGGAGCAATAAGGCACATCTATTCCATGACAAATACAGTACAAGAGTTGACAATGTGGAGCAATAAGGCACATCTATTCCATGACAAATACAGTACAACAGTTGACAATGTGTAACAATAAGGCACATCTATTCCATGACAAATACAGTACAACAGTTGACAATGTGTAACAATAAGGCACATCTATTCCATGACAAATACAGTACAACAGTTGACAATGTGGAGCAATAAGGCACATCTATTCCATGAAATATACAGTACAACAGTTGACAATGTGGAGCACTAAGGCACATCTATTCCATGACAAATACAGTACAACAGTTGACAATGTGGAGCACTAAGGCACATCTATTCCATGAAAAATACAGTACAACAGTTGACAATGTTGAGCAATAAGGCACATCTATTCCATGACAAATACAGTACAACAGTTGACAATGTGGAGCAATAAGGCACATCTATTCCATGACAAATACAGTACAACAGTTGACAATGTGGAGCAATAAGGCACATCTATTCCATGACAAATACAGTACAACAGTTGACAATGTGGAGCAATAAGGCACATCTATTCCATGACAAATACAGTACAACAGTTGACAATGTGGAGCAATAAGGCACATCTATTCCATGACAAATACAGTACAACAGTTGACAATGTGGAGCAATAAGGCACATCTATTCCATAACAAATACAGTACAACTGTTGACAGTGTGGAGCAATAAGGCACATCTATTCCATGACAAATACAGTACAACAGTTGACAATGTGGAGCAATAAGGCACATCTATTCCATGACAAATACAGTACAACAGTTGACAATATGGAGCACGAAGGCACATCTATTCCATGACAAATACAGTACAACAGTTGACAATTTGGAGCAATAAGGCACATCTATTCCATGACAAATACAGTACAAGAGTTGACAATGTGGAGCAATAAGGCACATCTATTCCATGACAAATACAGTACAACAGTTGACAATGTGTAACAATAAGGCATATCTATTCCATGACAAATACAGTACAACAGTTGACAATGTGTAACAATAAGGCACATCTATTCCATGACAAATACAGTACAACAGTTGACAGTGTGTAGCAATAAGGCACATCTATTCCATGACAAATACAGTACAACAGTTGACAATGTGGAGCAATAAGGCACATCTATTCCATGACAAATACTGTACACCAGTTGACAATGTGGAGCAATAAGGCACATCTATTCCATGACAAATACAGTACAACAGTTGACAATGTGGAGCACTAAGGCACATCTATTCCATGACAAATACAGTACAACAGTTGACAATGTGGAGCAATAAGGCACATCTATTCCATAACAAATACAGTACAACAGTTGACAATTTGTAACAATAAGGCACGTCTATTCCATGACAAATACAGTACAACAGTTGACAATGTGGAGCAATAAGGCACATCTATTCCACGACAAATACAGTACAACAGTTGACAATGTATAACAATAAGGCACATCTATTCAATGACAAATACAGTACAACAGTTGACAATGTGGAGCAATAAGGCACATCTATTCCATGAAATATACAGTACAACAGTTGACAATGTGGAGCACTAAGGCACATCTATTCCATGACAAATACAGTACAACAGTTGACAATGTGGAGCAATAAGGCACATCTATTCCATGACAAATACAGTACAACAGTTGACAATGTGTAACAATAAGGCACATCTATTCCATGACAAATACAGTACAACAGTTGACAATATGGAGCACGAAGGCACATCTATTCCATGACAAATACAGTACAAGAGTTGACAATTTGGAGCAATAAGGCACATCTATTCCATGACAAATACAGTACAAGAGTTGACAATGTGGAGCACTAAGGCACATCTATTCCATGACAAATACAGTACAACAGTTGACAATGTGGAGCACTAAGGCACATCTATTCCATGAAAAAAACAGTACAACAGTTGACAATGTGGAGCAATAAGGCACATCTATTCCATGACAAATACAGTACACCAGTTGACAATGTGGAGCAATAAGGCACATCTATTCCATGACAAATACAGTACAACAGTTGACAATGTGGAGCAATAAGGCACATCTATTCCATGACAAATACAGTACAACAGTTGACAATGTGGAGCAATAAGGCACATCTATTCCATGACAAATACAGTACAACAGTTGACAATGTGGAGCAATAAGGCACATCTATTCCATGACAAATACAGTACAACAGTTGACAATGTGTAACAATAAGGCATATCTATTCCATGACAAATACAGTACAACAGTTGACAATGTGTAACAATAAGGCACATCTATTCCATGACAAATACAGTACAACAGTTGACAATGTGGAGCAATAAGGCACATCTATTCCATGAAATATACAGTACAACAGTTGACAATGTGGAGCACTAAGGCACATCTATTCCATGACAAATACAGTACAACAGTTGACAATGTGGAGCACTAAGGCACATCTATTCCATGAAAAAAACAGTACAACAGTTGACAATGTGGAGCAATAAGGCACATCTATTCCATGACAAATACAGTACACCAGTTGACAATGTTGAGCAATAAGGCACATCTATTCCATGACAAATACAGTACAACAGTTGACAATGTGGAGCAATAAGGCACATCTATTCCATGACAAATACAGTACAACAGTTGACAATGTGGAGCAATAAGGCACATCTATTCCATGACAAATACAGTACAACAGTTGACAATGTGGAGCAATAAGGCACATCTATTCCGTGACAAATACAGTACAACAGTTGACAATGTGGAGCAATAAGGCACATCTATTCCATAACAAATACAGTACAACTGTTGACAGTGTGGAGCAATAAGGCACACCTATTCCATGACAAATACAGTACAACAGTTGACAATGTGGAGCAATAAGGCACATCTATTCCATGACAAATACAGTACAACAGTTGACAATATGGAGCACGAAGGCACATCTATTCCATGACAAATACAGTACAACAGTTGACAATTTGGAGCAATAAGGCACAACTATTCCATGACAAATACAGTACAAGAGTTGACAATGTGGAGCAATAAGGCACATCTATTCCATAACAAATACAGTACAACAGTTGACAATGTGTAACAATAAGGCATATCTATTCCATGACAAATACAGTACAACAGTTGACAATGTGTAAAAATAAGGCACATCTATTCCATGACAAATACAGTACAACAGTTGACAGTGTGTAGCAATAAGGCACATCTATTCCATGACAAATACAGTACAACAGTTGACAATGTGGAGCAATAAGGCACATCTATTCCATGACAAATACTGTACAACAGTTGACAATGTGGAGCAATAAGGCACATCTATTCCATGACAAATACAGTACAACAGTTGACAATGTGGAGCACTAAGGCACATCTATTCCATGACAAATACAGTACAACAGTTGACAATGTGGAGCAATAAGGCACATCTATTCCATAACAAATACAGTACAACAGTTGACAATGTGGAGCACTAAGGCACATCTATTCCATGACAAATACAGTACAACAGTTGACAATGTGGAGCACTAAGGCACATCTATTCTATGACAAATACAGTACAACAGTTGACAATGTGGAGCAATAAGGCACATCTATTCCATGACAAATACAGTACAACAGTTGACAATGTGTAACAATAAGGCACATCTATTCCATGACAAATACAGTACAACAGTTGACAATATGGAGCACGAAGGCACATCTATTCCATGACAAATACAGTACAAGAGTTGACAATTTGGAGCAATAAGGCACATCTATTCCATGACAAATACAGTACAAGAGTTGACAATGTGGAGCAATAAGGCACATCTATTCCATGACAAATACAGTACAACAGTTGACAATGTGTAACAATAAGGCATATCTATTCCATGACAAATACAGTACAACAGTTGACAATGTGTAACAATAAGGCACATCTATTCCATGACAAATACAGTACAACAGTTGACAATGTGGAGCAATAAGGCACATCTATTCCATGAAATATACAGTACAACAGTTGACAATGTGGAGCACTAAGGCACATCTATTCCATGACAAATACAGTACAACAGTTGACAATGTGGAGCACTAAGGCACATCTATTCCATGAAAAAAACAGTACAACAGTTGACAATGTGGAGCAATAAGGCACATCTATTCCATGACAAATACAGTACACCAGTTGACAATGTGGAGCAATAAGGCACATCTATTCCATGACAAATACAGTACAACAGTTGACAATGTGGAGCAATAAGGCACATCTATTCCATGACAAATACAGTACAACAGTTGACAATGTGGAGCAATAAGGCACATCTATTCCATGACAAATACAGTACAACAGTTGACAATGTGGAGCAATAAGGCACATCTATTCCGTGACAAATACAGTACAACAGTTGACAATGTGGAGCAATAAGGCACATCTATTCCATAACAAATACAGTACAACTGTTGACAGTGTGGAGCAATAAGGCACACCTATTCCATGACAAATACAGTACAACAGTTGACAATGTGGAGCAATAAGGCACATCTATTCCATGACAAATACAGTACAACAGTTGACAATATGGAGCACGAAGGCACATCTATTCCATGACAAATACAGTACAACAGTTGACAATTTGGAGCAATAAGGCACAACTATTCCATGACAAATACAGTACAAGAGTTGACAATGTGGAGCAATAAGGCACATCTATTCCATGACAAATACAGTACAACAGTTGACAATGTGTAACAATAAGGCATATCTATTCCATGACAAATACAGTACAACAGTTGACAATGTGTAAAAATAAGGCACATCTATTCCATGACAAATACAGTACAACAGTTGACAGTGTGTAGCAATAAGGCACATCTATTCCATGACAAATACAGTACAACAGTTGACAATGTGGAGCAATAAGGCACATCTATTCCATGACAAATACTGTACAACAGTTGACAATGTGGAGCAATAAGGCACATCTATTCCATGACAAATACAGTACAACAGTTGACAATGTGGAGCACTAAGGCACATCTATTCCATGACAAATACAGTACAACAGTTGACAATGTGGAGGAATAAGGCACATCTATTCCATAACAAATACAGTACAACAGTTGACAATTTGTAACAATAAGGCACATCTATTCCATGACAAATACAGTACAACAGTTGACAATGTGGAGCAATAAGGCACATCTATTCCACGACAAATACAGTACAACAGTTGACAATGTGTAACAATAAGGCACATCTATTCCATGACAAATACAGTACAACAGTTGACAATGTGGAGCAATAAGGCACATCTATTCCATGAAATATACAGTACAACAGTTGACAATGTGGAGCACTAAGGCACATCTATTCCATGACAAATACAGTACAACAGTTGACAATGTGGAGCACTAAGGCACATCTATTCCATGAAAAAAACAGTACAACAGTTGACAATGTGGAGCAATAAGGCACATCTATTCCATGACAAATACAGTACACCAGTTGACAATGTGGAGCAATAAGGCACATCTATTCCATGACAAATACAGTACAACAGTTGACAATGTGGAGCAATAAGGCACATCTATTCCATGACAAATACAGTACAACAGTTGACAATGTGGAGCAATAAGGCACATCTATTCCATGACAAATACAGTACAACAGTTGACAATGTGGAGCAATAAGGCACATCTATTCCACGACAAATACAGTACAACAGTTGACAATGTGTAACAATAAGGCACATCTATTCCATGACAAATACAGTACAACAGTTGACAATGTGGAGCAATAAGGCACATCTATTCCATGAAATATACAGTACAACAGTTGACAATGTGGAGCACTAAGGCACATCTATTCCATGACAAATACAGTACAACAGTTGACAATGTGGAGCACTAAGGCACATCTATTCCATGAAAAAAACAGTACAACAGTTGACAATGTGGAGCAATAAGGCACATCTATTCCATGACAAATACAGTACAACAGTTGACAATGTGGAGCAATAAGGCACATCTATTCCATGACAAATACAGTACAACAGTTGACAATGTGGAGCAATAAGGCACATCTATTCCATGACAAATACAGTACAACAGTTGACAATGTGGAGCAATAAGGCACATCTATTCCGTGACAAATACAGTACAACAGTTGACAATGTGGAGCAATAAGGCACATCTATTCCATAACAAATACAGTACAACTGTTGACAGTGTGGAGCAATAAGGCACACCTATTCCATGACAAATACAGTACAACAGTTGACAATGTGGAGCAATAAGGCACATCTATTCCATGACAAATACAGTACAACAGTTGACAATATGGAGCACGAAGGCACATCTATTCCATGACAAATACAGTACAACAGTTGACAATTTGGAGCAATAAGGCACAACTATTCCATGACAAATACAGTACAAGAGTTGACAATGTGGAGCAATAAGGCACATCTATTCCATGACAAATACAGTACAACAGTTGACAATGTGTAACAATAAGGCATATCTATTCCATGACAAATACAGTACAACAGTTGACAATGTGTAAAAATAAGGCACATCTATTCCATGACAAATACAGTACAACAGTTGACAGTGTGTAGCAATAAGGCACATCTATTCCATGACAAATACAGTACAACAGTTGACAATGTGGAGCAATAAGGCACATCTATTCCATGACAAATACTGTACAACAGTTGACAATGTGGAGCAATAAGGCACATCTATTCCATGACAAATACAGTACAACAGTTGACAATGTGGAGCACTAAGGCACATCTATTCCATGACAAATACAGTACAACAGTTGACAATGTGGAGCAATAAGGCACATCTATTCCATAACAAATACAGTACAACAGTTGACAATTTGTAACAATAAGGCACATCTATTCCATGACAAATACAGTACAACAGTTGACAATGTGGAGCAATAAGGCACATCTATTCCACGACAAATACAGTACAACAGTTGACAATGCACATCTATTCAATGACAAATACAGTACAACAGTTGACAATGTGCAGCACTAAGGCACATCTATTCCGTGACAAATACAGTACAACAGTTGACAATGTGGAGCACTAAGGCACATCTATTCCGTGAAAAATACAGTACAACAGTTGACAATGTGGAGCAATAAGGCACATCTATTCCATGAAAAATACAGTACAACAGTTGACAATGTTGAGCAATAATGCACATCTATTCCATGACAAATACAGTACAACAGTTGACAATGTGGAGCAATAAGGCACATCTATTCCATGACAAATACAGTACAACAGTTGACAATGTGGAGCAATAAGGCACATCTATTCCATGACAAATACAGTACAACAGTTGACAATGTGGAGCAATAAGGCACATCTATTCCATGACAAATACAGTACAACAGTTGACAATGTGGAGCAATAAGGCACATCTATTCCATGACAAATACAGTACAACAGTTGACAATGTGGAGCAATAAGGCACATCTATTCCATGACAAATACAGTACAACAGTTGACAATATGGAGCACGAAGGCACATCTATTCCATGACAAATACAGTACAACAGTTGACAATTTGGAGCAATAAGGCACATCTATTCCATGACAAATACAGTACAAGAGTTGACAATGTGGAGCAATAAGGCACATCTATTCCATGACAAATACAGTACAACAGTTGACAATGTGTAACAATAAGGCATATCTATTCCATGACAAATACAGTACAACAGTTGACAATGTGTAACAATAAGGCACATCTATTCCATGACAAATACAGTACAACAGTTGACAGTGTGTAGCAATAAGGCACATCTATTCCATGACAAATACAGTACAACAGTTGACAATGTGGAGCAATAAGGCACATCTATTCCATGACAAATACTGTACACCAGTTGACAATGTGGAGCAATAAGGCACATCTATTCCATGACAAATACAGTACAACAGTTGACAATGTGGAGCACTAAGGCACATCTATTCCATGACAAATACAGTACAACAGTTGACAATGTGGAGCAATAAGGCACATCTATTCCATAACAAATACAGTACAACAGTTGACAATTTGTAACAATAAGGCACGTCTATTCCATGACAAATACAGTACAACAGTTGACAATGTGGAGCAATAAGGCACATCTATTCCACGACAAATACAGTACAACAGTTGACAATGTATAACAATAAGGCACATCTATTCAATGACAAATACAGTACAACAGTTGACAATGTGGAGCAATAAGGCACATCTATTCCATGAAATATACAGTACAACAGTTGACAATGTGGAGCACTAAGGCACATCTATTCCATGACAAATACAGTACAACATTTGACAATGTGGAGCAATAAGGCACATCTATTCCATGACAAATACAGTACAACAGTTGACAATGTGTAACAATAAGGCACATCTATTCCATGACAAATACAGTACAACAGTTGACAATATGGAGCACGAAGGCACATCTATTCCATGACAAATACAGTACAAGAGTTGACAATTTGGAGCAATAAGGCACATCTATTCCATGACAAATACAGTACAAGAGTTGACAATGTGGAGCAATAAGGCACATCTATTCCATGACAAATACAGTACAACAGTTGACAATGTGTAACAATAAGGCATATCTATTCCATGACAAATACAGTACAACAGTTGACAATGTGTAACAATAAGGCACATCTATTCCATGACAAATACAGTACAACAGTTGACAATGTAAAGCAATAAGGCACATCTATTCCATGAAATATACAGTACAACAGTTGACAATGTGGAGCACTAAGGCACATCTATTCCATGACAAATACAGTACAACAGTTGACAATGTGGAGCACTAAGGCACATCTATTCCATGAAAAAAACAGTACAACAGTTGACAATGTGGAGCAATAAGGCACATCTATTCCATGACAAATACAGTACACCAGTTGACAATGTGGAGCAATAAGGCACATCTATTCCATGACAAATACAGTACAACAGTTGACAATGTGGAGCAATAAGGCACATCTATTCCATGACAAATACAGTACAACAGTTGACAATGTGGAGCAATAAGGCACATCTATTCCATGACAAATACAGTACAACAGTTGACAATGTGGAGCAATAAGGCACATCTATTCCGTGACAAATACAGTACAACAGTTGACAATGTGGAGCAATAAGGCACATCTATTCCATAACAAATACAGTACAACTGTTCACAGTGTGGAGCAATAAGCACACCTATTCCATGACAAATACAGTACAACAGTTGACAATGTGGAGCAATAAGGCACATCTATTCCATGACAAATACAGTACAACAGTTGACAATATGGAGCACGAAGGCACATCTATTCCATGACAAATACAGTACAACAGTTGACAATTTGGAGCAATAAGGCACAACTATTCCATGACAAATACAGTACAAGAGTTGACAATGTGGAGCAATAAGGCACATCTATTCCATGACAAATACAGTACAACAGTTGACAATGTGGAGCAATAAGGCACATCTATTCCATGACAAATACAGTACAACAGTTGACAATGTGGAGCAATAAGGCACATCTATTCCATGACAAATACAGTACAACAGTTGACAATGTGGAGCAATAAGGCACATCTATTCCATGACAAATACAGTACAACAGTTGACAATGTGGAGCAATAAGGCACATCTATTCCATGACAAATACAGTACAACAGTTGACAATGTGGAGCAATAAGGCACATCTATTCCATGACAAATACAGTACAACAGTTGACAATATGGAGCACGAAGGCACATCTATTCCATGACAAATACAGTACAACAGTTGACAATTTGGAGCAATAAGGCACATCTATTCCATGACAAATACAGTACAAGAGTTGACAATGTGGAGCAATAAGGCACATCTATTCCATGACAAATACAGTACAACAGTTGACAATGTGTAACAATAAGGCATATCTATTCCATGACAAATACAGTACAACAGTTGACAATGTGTAACAATAAGGCACATCTATTCCATGACAAATACAGTACAACAGTTGACAGTGTGTAGCAATAAGGCACATCTATTCCATGACAAATACAGTACAACAGTTGACAATGTGGAGCAATAAGGCACATCTATTCCATGACAAATACTGTACACCAGTTGACAATGTGGAGCAATAAGGCACATCTATTCCATGACAAATACAGTACAACAGTTGACAATGTGGAGCACTAAGGCACATCTATTCCATGACAAATACAGTACAACAGTTGACAATGTGGAGCAATAAGGCACATCTATTCCATAACAAATACAGTACAACAGTTGACAATTTGTAACAATAAGGCACGTCTATTCCATGACAAATACAGTACAACAGTTGACAATGTGGAGCAATAAGGCACATCTATTCCACGACAAATACAGTACAACAGTTGACAATGTATAACAATAAGGCACATCTATTCAATGACAAATACAGTACAACAGTTGACAATGTGGAGCAATAAGGCACATCTATTCCATGAAATATACAGTACAACAGTTGACAATGTGGAGCACTAAGGCACATCTATTCCATGACAAATACAGTACAACATTTGACAATGTGGAGCAATAAGGCACATCTATTCCATGACAAATACAGTACAACAGTTGACAATGTGTAACAATAAGGCACATCTATTCCATGACAAATACAGTACAACAGTTGACAATATGGAGCACGAAGGCACATCTATTCCATGACAAATACAGTACAAGAGTTGACAATTTGGAGCAATAAGGCACATCTATTCCATGACAAATACAGTACAAGAGTTGACAATGTGGAGCAATAAGGCACATCTATTCCATGACAAATACAGTACAACAGTTGACAATGTGTAACAATAAGGCATATCTATTCCATGACAAATACAGTACAACAGTTGACAATGTGTAACAATAAGGCACATCTATTCCATGACAAATACAGTACAACAGTTGACAATGTAAAGCAATAAGGCACATCTATTCCATGAAATATACAGTACAACAGTTGACAATGTGGAGCACTAAGGCACATCTATTCCATGACAAATACAGTACAACAGTTGACAATGTGGAGCACTAAGGCACATCTATTCCATGAAAAAAACAGTACAACAGTTGACAATGTGGAGCAATAAGGCACATCTATTCCATGACAAATACAGTACACCAGTTGACAATGTGGAGCAATAAGGCACATCTATTCCATGACAAATACAGTACAACAGTTGACAATGTGGAGCAATAAGGCACATCTATTCCATGACAAATACAGTACAACAGTTGACAATGTGGAGCAATAAGGCACATCTATTCCATGACAAATACAGTACAACAGTTGACAATGTGGAGCAATAAGGCACATCTATTCCGTGACAAATACAGTACAACAGTTGACAATGTGGAGCAATAAGGCACATCTATTCCATAACAAATACAGTACAACTGTTCACAGTGTGGAGCAATAAGCACACCTATTCCATGACAAATACAGTACAACAGTTGACAATGTGGAGCAATAAGGCACATCTATTCCATGACAAATACAGTACAACAGTTGACAATATGGAGCACGAAGGCACATCTATTCCATGACAAATACAGTACAACAGTTGACAATTTGGAGCAATAAGGCACAACTATTCCATGACAAATACAGTACAAGAGTTGACAATGTGGAGCAATAAGGCACATCTATTCCATGACAAATACAGTACAACAGTTGACAATGTGTAACAATAAGGCATATCTATTCCATGACAAATACAGTACAACAGTTGACAATGTGTAAAAATAAGGCACATCTATTCCATGACAAATACAGTACAACAGTTGACAGTGTGTAGCAATAAGGCACATCTATTCCATGACAAATACAGTACAACAGTTGACAATGTGGAGCAATAAGGCACATCTATTCCATGACAAATACTGTACAACAGTTGACAATGTGGAGCAATAAGGCACATCTATTCCATGACAAATACAGTACAACAGTTGACAATGTGGAGCACTAAGGCACATCTATTCCATGACAAATACAGTACAACAGTTGACAATGTGGAGCAATAAGGCACATCTATTCCATAACAAATACAGTACAACAGTTGACAATGTGGAGCACTAAGGCACATCTATTCCATGACAAATACAGTACAACAGTTGACAATGTGGAGCACTAAGGCACATCTATTCTATGACAAATACAGTACAACAGTTGACAATGTGGAGCAATAAGGCACATCTATTCCATGACAAATACAGTACAACAGTTGACAATGTGTAACAATAAGGCACATCTATTCCATGACAAATACAGTACAACAGTTGACAATATGGAGCACGAAGGCACATCTATTCCATGACAAATACAGTACAAGAGTTGACAATTTGGAGCAATAAGGCACATCTATTCCATGACAAATACAGTACAAGAGTTGACAATGTGGAGCAATAAGGCACATCTATTCCATGACAAATACAGTACAACAGTTGACAATGTGTAACAATAAGGCATATCTATTCCATGACAAATACAGTACAACAGTTGACAATGTGTAACAATAAGGCACATCTATTCCATGACAAATACAGTACAACAGTTGACAATGTGGAGCAATAAGGCACATCTATTCCATGAAATATACAGTACAACAGTTGACAATGTGGAGCACTAAGGCACATCTATTCCATGACAAATACAGTACAACAGTTGACAATGTGGAGCACTAAGGCACATCTATTCCATGAAAAAAACAGTACAACAGTTGACAATGTGGAGCAATAAGGCACATCTATTCCATGACAAATACAGTACACCAGTTGACAATGTGGAGCAATAAGGCACATCTATTCCATGACAAATACAGTACAACAGTTGACAATGTGGAGCAATAAGGCACATCTATTCCATGACAAATACAGTACAACAGTTGACAATGTGGAGCAATAAGGCACATCTATTCCATGACAAATACAGTACAACAGTTGACAATGTGGAGCAATAAGGCACATCTATTCCGTGACAAATACAGTACAACAGTTGACAATGTGGAGCAATAAGGCACATCTATTCCATAACAAATACAGTACAACTGTTGACAGTGTGGAGCAATAAGGCACACCTATTCCATGACAAATACAGTACAACAGTTGACAATGTGGAGCAATAAGGCACATCTATTCCATGACAAATACAGTACAACAGTTGACAATATGGAGCACGAAGGCACATCTATTCCATGACAAATACAGTACAACAGTTGACAATTTGGAGCAATAAGGCACAACTATTCCATGACAAATACAGTACAAGAGTTGACAATGTGGAGCAATAAGGCACATCTATTCCATGACAAATACAGTACAACAGTTGACAATGTGTAACAATAAGGCATATCTATTCCATGACAAATACAGTACAACAGTTGACAATGTGTAAAAATAAGGCACATCTATTCCATGACAAATACAGTACAACAGTTGACAGTGTGTAGCAATAAGGCACATCTATTCCATGACAAATACAGTACAACAGTTGACAATGTGGAGCAATAAGGCACATCTATTCCATGACAAATACTGTACAACAGTTGACAATGTGGAGCAATAAGGCACATCTATTCCATGACAAATACAGTACAACAGTTGACAATGTGGAGCAATAAGGCACATCTATTCCATGACAAATACAGTACAACAGTTGACAATGTGGAGCAATAAGGCACATCTATTCCATAACAAATACAGTACAACAGTTGACAATTTGTAACAATAAGGCACATCTATTCCATGACAAATACAGTACAACAGTTGACAATGTGGAGCAATAAGGCACATCTATTCCACGACAAATACAGTACAACAGTTGACAATGCACATCTATTCAATGACAAATACAGTACAACAGTTGACAATGTGCAGCACTAAGGCACATCTATTCCGTGACAAATACAGTACAACAGTTGACAATGTGGAGCACTAAGGCACATCTATTCCGTGAAAAATACAGTACAACAGTTGACAATGTGGAGCAATAAGGCACATCTATTCCGTGACAAATACAGTACAACAGTTGACAGTGTGGAGCAATAAGGCACATCTATTCCGAGACAAATACAGTACAACAGTTGACAATGTGGAGCACTAAGGCACATCTATTCCATGACAAATACAGTACAACAGTTGACAATGTGGAGCAATAAGGCACATCTATTCCATGACAAATACAGTACAACAGTTGACAATGTGGAGCAATAAAGCACATCTATTCCATGACAATTACAGTACAACAGTTGACAATATGGAGCACTAAGGCACATCTATTCCATGACAAATACAGTACAACAGTTGACAATGTGGAGCAATAAGGCACATCTATTCCATGACAAATACAGTACAACAGTTGACAATGTGTAACAATAAGGCACATCTATTCCATAACAAATACAGTACAACAGTTGACAATGTGTAACAATAAGGTACATCTATTCCATGACAAATACAGTACAACAGTTGACAATGTGTAACAATAAGGCACATCTATTCCATGACAAATACAGTACAACAGTTGACAATGTGGAGCAATAAGGCACATCTATTCCATGACAAATACAGTACAACAGTTGACAATGTGGAGCAATAAGGCACATCAATTCCATGACAAATACAGTACAACAGTTGACAATGTGGAGCAATAAGGCACATCTATTCCATGACAAATACAGTACAACAGTTGACAATGTGGAGCAATAAGGCACATCTATTCCATGACAAATACAGTACAACAGTTGACAATGTGGAGCAATAAGGCACATCTATTCTATGACAAATACAGTACAACAGTTGACAATGTGTAATAATAAGGCACATCTATTCCATGACAAATACAGTACAACAGTTGACAATGTGGAGCAATAAGGCACATCTATTCCATGACAAATACAATACAACAGTTGACAATGTGGAGCAATAAGGCACATCTATTCCATGACAAATACAGTACAACAGTTGACAATGTGGAGCAATAAGGCACATCTATTCCGTGACAAATACAGTACAACAGTTGACAATGTGTAGCAATAAGGCACAACTCTTCCATGACAAATACAGTACAACAGTTGACAATGTGGAGCAATAAGGCACATCTATTCCATGACAAATACAGTACAACAGTTGACAATGTGGAGCAATAAGGCACATCTATTCCATGACAAATACAGTACAACAGTTGACAATGTGGAGCAATAAGGCACATCTATTCCATGACAAATACAGTACAACAGTTGACAATGTGGAGCAATAAGGCAAATCTATTCCATGACAAATACAGTACAACAGTTGACAATGTGGAGCAATAAGGCACATCTATTCCATGACAAATACAGAACAACAGTTGACAATGTGGAGCAATAAGGCACATCTATTCCATGACAAATACAGTACAACAGTTGACAATGTGTAACAATAAGGCACATCTATTCCATGACAAATACAGTACAACAGTTGACAATGTGTAACAATAAGGCACATCTATTCCATGACAAATACAGTACAACAGTTGACAATTTGTAACAATAAGGCACATCTATTCCATGACAAATACAGTACAATAGTTGACAATGTGGAGCAATAAGGCACATCTATTCCACGACAAATACAGTACAACAGTTGACAATGTGGAGCAATAAGGCCCATCTATTCCATGACAAATACAGTACAACAGTTGACAATGTGTAACAATAAGGCACATCTATTCCATGACAAATACAGTACAACAGTTGACAATGTGTAACAATAAGGCACATCTATTCCATGACAAATACAGTACAACAGTTGACAATGTGGAGCAATAAGGCACATCTATTCCATGAAATATACAGTACAACAGTTGACAATGTGGAGCACTAAGGCACATCTATTCCATGACAAATACAGTACAACAGTTGACAATGTGGAGCACTAAGGCACATCTATTCCATGAAAAATACAGTACAACAGTTGACAATGTTGAGCAATAAGGCACATCTATTCCATGACAAATACAGTACAACAGTTGACAATGTGGAGCAATAAGGCACATCTATTCCATGACAAATACAGTACAACAGTTGACAATGTGGAGCAATAAGGCACATCTATTCCATAACAAATACAGTACAACAGTTGACAATGTGGAGCAATAAGGCACATCTATTCCATGACAAATACAGTACAACAGTTGACAATGTGGAGCAATAAGGCACATCTATTCCATGACAAATACAGTACAACAGTTGACAATGTGGAGCAATAAGGCACATCTATTCCATAACAAATACAGTACAACTGTTGACAGTGTGGAGCAATAAGGCACATCTATTCCATGACAAATACAGTACAACAGTTGACAATGTGGAGCAATAAGGCACATCTATTCCATGACAAATACAGTACAACAGTTGACAATATGGAGCACGAAGGCACATCTATTCCATGACAAATACAGTACAACAGTTGACAATTTGGAGCAATAAGGCACATCTATTCCATGACAAATACAGTACAAGAGTTGACAATGTGGAGCAATAAGGCACATCTATTCCATGACAAATACAGTACAACAGTTGACAATGTGTAACAATAAGGCATATCTATTCCATGACAAATACAGTACAACAGTTGACAATGTGTAACAATAAGGCACATCTATTCCATGACAAATACAGTACAACAGTTGACAGTGTGTAGCAATAAGGCACATCTATTCCATGACAAATACAGTACAACAGTTGACAATGTGGAGCAATAAGGCACATCTATTCCATGACAAATACTGTACACCAGTTGACAATGTGGAGCAATAAGGCACATCTATTCCATGACAAATACAGTACAACAGTTGACAATGTGGAGCACTAAGGCACATCTATTCCATGACAAATACAGTACAACAGTTGACAATGTGGAGCAATAAGGCACATCTATTCCATAACAAATACAGTACAACAGTTGACAATTTGTAACAATAAGGCACGTCTATTCCATGACAAATACAGTACAACAGTTGACAATGTGGAGCAATAAGGCACATCTATTCCACGACAAATACAGTACAACAGTTGACAATGTGTAACAATAAGGCACATCTATTCAATGACAAATACAGTACAACAGTTGACAATGTGGAGCAATAAGGCACATCTATTCCATGAAATATACAGTACAACAGTTGACAATGTGGAGCACTAAGGCACATCTATTCCATGACAAATACAGTACAACAGTTGACAATGTGGAGCAATAAGGCACATCTATTCCATGACAAATACAGTACAACAGTTGACAATGTGTAACAATAAGGCACATCTATTCCATGACAAATACAGTACAACAGTTGACAATATGGAGCACGAAGGCACATCTATTCCATGACAAATACAGTACAACAGTTGACAATTTGGAGCAATAAGGCACATCTATTCCATGACAAATACAGTACAAGAGTTGACAATGTGGAGCAATAAGGCACATCTATTCCATGACAAATACAGTACAACAGTTGACAATGTGTAACAATAAGGCATATCTATTCCATGACAAATACAGTACAACAGTTGACAATGTGTAACAATAAGGCACATCTATTCCATGACAAATACAGTACAACAGTTGACAATGTGGAGCAATAAGGCACATCTATTCCATGAAATATACAGTACAACAGTTGACAATGTGGAGCACTAAGGCACATCTATTCCATGACAAATACAGTACAACAGTTGACAATGTGGAGCACTAAGGCACATCTATTCCATGAAAAAAACAGTACAACAGTTGACAATGTGGAGCAATAAGGCACATCTATTCCATGACAAATACAGTACACCAGTTGACAATGTGGAGCAATAAGGCACATCTATTCCATGACAAATACAGTACAACAGTTGACAATGTGGAGCAATAAGGCACATCTATTCCATGACAAATACAGTACAACAGGTGACAATGTGGAGCAATAAGGCACATCTATTCCATGACAAATACAGTACAACAGTTGACAATGTGGAGCAATAAGGCACATCTATTCCGTGACAAATACAGTACAACAGTTGACAATGTGGAGCAATAAGGCACATCTATTCCATAACAAATACAGTACAACTGTTGACAGTGTGGAGCAATAAGGCACACCTATTCCATGACAAATACAGTACAACAGTTGACAATGTGGAGCAATAAGGCACATCTATTCCATGACAAATACAGTACAACAGTTGACAATATGGAGCACGAAGGCACATCTATTCCATGACAAATACAGTACAACAGTTGACAATTTGGAGCAATAAGGCACATCTATTCCATGACAAATACAGTACAAGAGTTGACAATGTGGAGCAATAAGGCACATCTATTCCATGACAAATACAGTACAACAGTTGACAATGTGTAACAATAAGGCATATCTATTCCATGACAAATACAGTACAACAGTTGACAATGTGTAAAAATAAGGCACATCTATTCCATGACAAATACAGTACAACAGTTGACAGTGTGTAGCAATAAGGCACATCTATTCCATGACAAATACAGTACAACAGTTGACAATGTGGAGCAATAAGGCACATCTATTCCATGACAAATACTGTACAACAGTTGACAATGTGGAGCAATAAGGCACATCTATTCCATGACAAATACAGTACAACAGTTGACAATGTGGAGCACTAAGGCACATCTATTCCATGACAAATACAGTACAACAGTTGACAATGTGGAGCAATAAGGCACATCTATTCCATAACAAATACAGTACAACAGTTGACAATTTGTAACAATAAGGCACATCTATTCCATGACAAATACAGTACAACAGTTGACAATGTGGAGCAATAAGGCACATCTATTCCACGACAAATACAGTACAACAGTTGACAATGCACATCTATTCAATGACAAATACAGTACAACAGTTGACAATGTGCAGCACTAAGGCACATCTATTCCGTGACAAATACAGTACAACAGTTGACAATGTGGAGCACTAAGGCACATCTATTCCGTGAAAAATACAGTACAACAGTTGACAATGTGGAGCAATAAGGCACATCTATTCCGTGACAAATACAGTACAACAGTTGACAGTGTGGAGCAATAAGGCACATCTATTCCGAGACAAATACAGTACAACAGTTGACAATGTGGAGCACTAAGGCACATCTATTCCATGACAAATACAGTACAACAGTTGACAATGTGGAGCAATAAGGCACATCTATTCCATGACAAATACAGTACAACAGTTGACAATGTGGAGCAATAAAGCACATCTATTCCATGACAATTACAGTACAACAGTTGACAATATGGAGCACTAAGGCACATCTATTCCATGACAAATACAGTACAACAGTTGACAATGTGGAGCAATAAGGCACATCTATTCCATGACAAATACAGTACAACAGTTGACAATGTGTAACAATAAGGCACATCTATTCCATAACAAATACAGTACAACAGTTGACAATGTGTAACAATAAGGTACATCTATTCCATGACAAATACAGTACAACAGTTGACAATGTGTAACAATAAGGCACATCTATTCCATGACAAATACAGTACAACAGTTGACAATGTGGAGCAATAAGGCACATCTATTCCATGACAAATACAGTACAACAGTTGACAATGTGGAGCAATAAGGCACATCTATTCCATGACAAATACAGTACAACAGTTGACAATGTGGAGCAATAAGGCACATCTATTCCATGACAAATACAGTACAACAGTTGACAATGTGGAGCAATAAGGCACATCTATTCCATGACAAATACAGTACAACAGTTGACAATGTGGAGCAATAAGGCACATCTATTCTATGACAAATACAGTACAACAGTTGACAATGTGTAATAATAAGGCACATCTATACCATGACAAATACAGTACAACAGTTGACAATGTGGAGCAATAAGGCACATCTATTCCATGACAAATACAGTACAACAGTTGACAATGTGGAGCAATAAGGCACATCTATTCCATGACAAATACAGTACAACAGTTGACAATGTGGAGCAATAAGGCACATCTATTCCGTGACAAATACAGTACAACAGTTGACAATGTGGAGCAATAAGGCACAACTCTTCCATGACAAATACAGTACAACAGTTGACAATGTGGAGCAATAAGGCACATCTATTCCATGACAAATACAGTACAACAGTTGACAATGTGGAGCAATAAGGCACATCTATTCCATGACAAATACATTACAACAGTTGACAATGTGGAGCAATAAGGCACATCTATTCCATGACAAATACAGTACAACAGTTGACAATGTGGAGCAATAAGGCACATCTATTCCATGACAAATACAGTACAACAGTTGACAATGTGGAGCAATAAGGCACATCTATTCCATGACAAATACAGAACAACAGTTGACAATGTGGAGCAATAAGGCACATCTATTCCATGACAAATACAGTACAACAGTTGACAATGTGTAACAATAAGGCACATCTATTCCATGACAAATACAGTACAACAGTTGACAATGTGTAACAATAAGGCACATCTATTCCATGACAAATACAGTACAACAGTTGACAATTTGTAACAATAAGGCACATCTATTCCATGACAAATACAGTACAATAGTTGACAATGTGGAGCAATAAGGCACATCTATTCCACGACAAATACAGTACAACAGTTGACAATGTGGAGCAATAAGGCCCATCTATTCCACGACAAATACAGTACAACAGTTGACAATGTGGAGCAATAAGGCACATCTATTCCATGACAAATACAGTACAACAGTTGACAGTGTGGAGCAATAAGGCACATCTATTCCATGACAAATACAGTACAACAGTTGACAATGTGGAGCAATAAAGCACATCTATTCCATGACAAATACAGAACAACAGTTGACAATGTGGAGCAATAAGGCACATCTATTCCATGACAAATACAGTACAACAGTTGACAATGTGTAACAATAAGGCACATCTATTCCATGACAAATACAGTACAACAGTTGACAATGTGTAACAATAAGGCACATCTATTCCATGACAAATACAGTACAACAGTTGACAATTTGTAACAATAAGGCACATCTATTCCATGACAAATACAGTACAATAGTTGACAATGTGGAGCAATAAGGCACATCTATTCCACGACAAATACAGTACAACAGTTGACAATGTGGAGCAATAAGGCCCATCTATTCCACGACAAATACAGTACAACAGTTGACAATGTGGAGCAATAAGGCACATCTATTCCATGACAAATACAGTACAACAGTTGACAGTGTGGAGCAATAAGGCACATCTATTCCATGACAAATACAGTACAACAGTTGACAATGTGGAGCAATAAAGCACATCTATTCCATGACAAATACAGTACAACAGTTGACAATGTGGAGCAATAAGGCACATCTATTCCATGACAAATACAGTACAACAGTTGACAATGTGGAGCAATAAGGCACCTCTATTCCGTGACAAATACAGTACAACAGTTGACAGTGTGGAGCAATAAGGCACATCTATTCCATGACAAATACAGTACAACAGTTGACAATGTGGAGCAATAAGGCACATCTATTCCATGACAAATACAGTACAACAGTTGACAATGTGGAGCAATAAGGCACATCTATTCCATGACAAATACAGTTCAACAGTTGACAATGTGGAGCAATAAGGCACATCTATTCCGTGACAAATACAGTACAACAGTTGACAATGTGGAGCAATAAGGCACCTCTATTCCGTGACAAATACAGTACAACAGTTGACAGTGTGGAGCAATAAGGCACATCTATTCCATGACAAATACAGTACAACAGTTGACAATGTGGAGCAATAAGGCACATCTATTCCATGACAAATACAGTACAACAGTTGACAATGTGGAGCACTAAGGCACATCTATTCCATGACAAATACAGTACAACAGTTGACAATGTGGAGCAATAAAGCACATCTATTCCATGACAAATACAGTACAACAGTTGACAATGTGGAGCAATAAGGCACATCTATTCCATGACAAATACAGTACAACAGTTGACAATGTGGAGCAATAAGGCACATCTATTCCATGACAAATACATTACAACAGTTGACAATGTGTAACAATAAGGCACATCTATTCCATGACAAATACAGTACAACAGTAGACAATGTGTAACAATAAGGCACATCTATTCCATGACAAATACAGTACAACAGTTGACAATGTGTAACAATAAGGCACATCTATTCCATGACAAGTACAGTACAACAGTTGACAATGTGGAGCACTAAGGCACATCTATTCTACGACAAATACAATACAACAGTTGACAATGTGTAACAATAAGGCACATCTATTCCATGAAAAATACAGTACAACAGTTGACAATGTGGAGCAATAAGGCACATCTATTCCATGAAAAATACAGTACAACAGTTGACAATGTGGAGCAATAAGGCACATCTATTCCATGACAAATACAGTACAACAGTTGACAATGTGGAACAATAATTCACATCTATTCCGTGACAAATACAGTACAACAGTTGACAATGTGGAGCAATTAGGCACCTCTATTCCGTGACAAATACAGTACAACAGTTGACAGTGTGGAGCAATAAGGCACATCTATTCCATGACAAATACAGTACAACAGTTGACAATGTGGAGCAATAAGGCACATCTATTCCATGACAAATACAGTACAACAGTTGACAATGTGGAGCACTAAGGCACATCTATTCCATGAAAAATACAGTACAACAGTTGACAATGTGGAGCAATAAGGCACATCTATTCCATGAAAAATACAGTACAACAATTGACAATGTGGAGCAATAAGGCACATCTATTCCATGACAAATACAGTACAACATTTGACAATGTGGAGCAATAAGGCACATCTATTCCGTGACAAATACAGTTCAACAGTTGACAATGTGGAGCAATAAGGCACATCTATTCCATGACAAATACAGTACAACAGTTGACAATGTGTAACAATAAGGCACATCTATTCCATGACAAATACAGTACAACAGTTGACAATGTGTAACAATAAGGCACATCTATTCCATAACAAATACAGTACAACAGTTGACAATGTGTAACAATAAGGCACATCTATTCCATGACAAATACAGTACAACAGTTGACAATGTGTAACAATAAGGCACATCTATTCCATGACAAATACAGTACAACAGTTGACAATGTGGAGCAATAAGGCACATCTATTCCATGACAAATACATTACAACAGTTGACAATGTGGAGCAATAAAGCACATCTATTCCATGACAAATACAGTACAACAGTTGACAATGTGGAGCAATAAGGCACATCTATTCCATGACAAATACAGTACAACAGTTGACAATGTGGAGCAATAAGGCACCTCTATTCCGTGACAAATACAGTACAACAGTTGACAGTGTGGAGCAATAAGGCACATCAATTCCATGACAAATACAGTACAACAGTTGACAATGTGGAGCAATAAGGCACATCTATTCCGTGACAAATACAGTACAACAGTTGACAATGTGGAGCAATAAGGCACCTCTATTCCGTGACAAATACAGTACAACAGTTGACAGTGTGGAGCAATAAGGCACATCTATTCCATGACAAATACAGTACAACAGTTGACAATGTGGAGCAATAAGGCACATCTATTCCATGACAATTACAGTACAACAGTTGACAATGTGGAGCACTAAGGCACATCTATTCCATGACAAATACAGTACAACAGTTGACAATGTGGAGCAATAAAGCACATCTATTCCATGACAAATACAGTACAACAGTTGACAATGTGGAGCAATAAGGCACATCTATTCCATGACAAATACAGTACAACAGTTGACAATGTGGAGCAATAAGGCACATCTATTCCATGACAAATACATTACAACAGTTGACAATGTGTAACAATAAGGCACATCTATTCCATGACAAATACAGTACAACAGTAGACAATGTGTAACAATAAGGCACATCTATTCCATGACAAATACAGTACAACAGTTGACAATGTGTAACAATAAGGCGCATCTATTCCATGACAAATACAGTACAACAGTTGACAATTTGTAACAATAAGGCACATCTATTCCATGACAAATACAGTACAACAGTTGACAATGTGGAGCACTAAGGCACATCTATTCCACGACAAATACAATACAACAGTTGACAATGTGTAACAATAAGGCACATCTATTCCATGAAAAATACAGTACAACAGTTGACAATGTGGAGCAATAAGGCACATCTATTCCATGAAAAATACAGTACAACAGTTGACAATGTGGAGCAATAAGGCACATCTATTCCATGACAAATACAGTACAACAGTTGACAATGTGGAACAATAATTCACATCTATTCCGTGACAAATACAGTACAACAGTTGACAATGTGGAGCAATAAGGCACCTCTATTCCGTGACAAATACAGTACAACAGTTGACAGTGTGGAGCAATAAGGCACATCTATTCCATGACAAATACAGTACAACAGTTGACAATGTGGAGCAATAAGGCACATCTATTCCATGACAAATACAGTACAACAGTTGACAATGTGGAGCACTAAGGCACATCTATTCCATGACAAATACAGTACAACAGTTGACAATGTGGAGCAATAAGGCACATCTATTCCATGAAAAATACAGTACAACAGTTGACAATGTGGAGCAATAAGGCACCTCTATTCCGTGACAAATACAGTACAACAGTTGACAGTGTGGAGCAATAAGGCACATCTATTCCATGACAAATACAGTACAACAGTTGACAATGTGGAGCAATAAGGCACATCTATTCCATGACAAATACAGTACAACAGTTGACAATGTGGAGCAATAAGGCACATCTATTCCATGACAAATACAGTACAACAGTTGACAATGTGGAGCAATAAGGCACATCTATTCCGTGACAAATACAGTACAACAGTTGACAATGTGGAGCAATAAGGCACCTCTATTCCGTGACAAATACAGTACAACAGTTGACAGTGTGGAGCAATAAGGCACATCTATTCCATGACAAATACAGTACAACAGTTGACAATGTGGAGCAATAAGGCACATCTATTCCATGACAAATACAGTACAACAGTTGACAATGTGGAGCACTAAGGCACATTTATTCCATGACAAATACAGTACAACAGTTGACAATGTGGAGCAATAAAGCACATCTATTCCATGACAAATACAGTACAACGGTTGACAATGTGGAGCAATAAGGCACATCTATTCCATGACAAATACAGTACAACAGGTGACAATGTGGAGCAATAAGGCACATCTATTCCATGACAAATACATTACAACAGTTGACAATGTGTAACAATAAGGCACATCTATTCCATGACAAATACAGTACAACAGTAGACAATGTGTAACAATAAGGCACATCTATTCCATGACAAATACAGTACAACAGTTGACAATGTGTAACAATAAGGCGCATCTATTCCATGACAAATACAGTACAACAGTTGACAATTTGTAACAATAAGGCACATCTATTCCATGACAAGTACAGTACAACAGTTGACAATGTGGAGCACTAAGGCACATCTATTCCACGACAAATACAATACAACAGTTGACAATGTGTAACAATAAGGCACATCTATTCCATGAAAAATACAGTACAACAGTTGACAATGTGGAGCAATAAGGCACATCTATTCCATGAAAAATACAGTACAACAGTTGACAATGTGGAGCAATAAGGCACATCTATTCCATGAAAAATACAGTACAACAGTTGACAATGTGGAGCAATAAGGCACATCTATTCCATGACAAATACAGTACAACAGTTGACAATGTGGAACAATAATTCACATCTATTCCGTGACAAATACAGTACAACAGTTGACAATGTGGAGCAATTAGGCACCTCTATTCCGTGACAAATACAGTACAACAGTTGACAGTGTGGAGCAATAAGGCACATCTATTCCATGACAAATACAGTACAACAGTTGACAATGTGGAGCAATAAGGCACATCTATTCCATGACAAATACAGTACAACAGTTGACAATGTGGAGCACTAAGGCACATCTATTCCATGAAAAATACAGTACAACAGTTGACAATGTGGAGCAATAAGGCACATCTATTCCATGAAAAATACAGTACAACAGTTGACAATGTGGAGCAATAAGGCACATCTATTCCATGAAAAATACAGTACAACAATTGACAATGTGGAGCAATAAGGCACATCTATTCCATGACAAATACAGTACAACATTTGACAATGTGGAGCAATAAGGCACATCTATTCCGTGACAAATACAGTTCAACAGTTGACAATGTGGAGCAATAAGGCACATCTATTCCATGACAAATACAGTACAACAGTTGACAATGTGTAACAATAAGGCACATCTATTCCATGACAAATACAGTACAACAGTTGACAATGTGTAACAATAAGGCACATCTATTCCATAACAAATACAGTACAACAGTTGACAATGTGTAACAATAAGGCACATCTATTCCATGACAAATACAGTACAACAGTTGACAATGTGGAGCAATAAGGCACATCTATTCCATGACAAATACAGTACAACAGTTGACAATGTGGAGCAATAAGGCACATCTATTCCATGACAAATACATTACAACAGTTGACAATGTGGAGCAATAAAGCACATCTATTCCATGACAAATACAGTACAACAGTTGACAATGTGGAGCAATAAGGCACATCTATTCCATGACAAATACAGTACAACAGTTGACAATGTGGAGCAATAAGGCACCTCTATTCAGTGACAAATACAGTACAACAGTTGACAGTGTGGAGCAATAAGGCACATCTATTCCATGACAAATACAGTACAACAGTTGACAATGTGGAGCAATAAGGCACATCTATTCCATGACAAATACAGTACAACAGTTGACAATGTGGAGCAATAAGGCACATCTATTCCATGACAAATACAGTACAACAGTTGACAATGTGGAGCAATAAGGCACATCTATTCCGTGACAAATACAGTACAACAGTTGACAATGTGGAGCAATAAGGCACCTCTATTCCGTGACAAATACAGTACAACAGTTGACAGTGTGGAGCAATAAGGCACATCTATTCCATGACAAATACAGTACAACAGTTGACAATGTGGAGCACTAAGGCACATTTATTCCATGACAAATACAGTACAACAGTTGACAATGTGGAGCAATAAAGCACATCTATTCCATGACAAATACAGTACAACGGTTGACAATGTGGAGCAATAAGGCACATCTATTCCATGACAAATACAGTACAACAGGTGACAATGTGAAGCAATAAGGCACATCTATTCCATGACAAATACATTACAACAGTTGACAATGTGTAACAATAAGGCACATCTATTCCATGACAAATACAGTACAACAGTAGACAATGTGTAACAATAAGGCACATCTATTCCATGACAAATACAGTACAACAGTTGACAATGTTTAACAATAAGGCGCATCTATTCCATGACAAATACAGTACAACAGTTGACAATTTGTAACAATAAGGCACATCTATTCCATGACAAGTACAGTACAACAGTTGACAATGTGGAGCACTAAGGCACATCTATTCCACGACAAATACAATACAACAGTTGACAATGTGTAACAATAAGGCACATCTATTCCATGAAAAATACAGTACAACAGTTGACAATGTGGAGCAATAAGGCACATCTATTCCATGAAAAATACAGTACAACAGTTGACAATGTGGAGCAATAAGGCACATCTATTCCATGACAAATACAGTACAACAGTTGACAATGTGGAACAATAATTCACATCTATTCCGTGACAAATACAGTACAACAGTTGACAATGTGGAGCAATTAGGCACCTCTATTCCGTGACAAATACAGTACAACAGTTGACAGTGTGGAGCAATAAGGCACATCTATTCCATGACAAATACAGTACAACAGTTGACAATGTGGAGCAATAAGGCACATCTATTCCATGACAAATACAGTACAACAGTTGACAATGTGGAGCACTAAGGCACATCTATTCCATGAAAAATACAGTACAACAGTTGACAATGTGGAGCAATAAGGCACATCTATTCCATGAAAAATACAGTACAACAGTTGACAATGTGGAGCAATAAGGCACATCTATTCCATGAAAAATACAGTACAACAATTGACAATGTGGAGCAATAAGGCACATCTATTCCATGACAAATACAGTACAACATTTGACAATGTGGAGCAATAAGGCACATCTATTCCGTGACAAATACAGTTCAACAGTTGACAATGTGGAGCAATAAGGCACATCTATTCCATGACAAATACAGTACAACAGTTGACAATGTGTAACAATAAGGCACATCTATTCCATGACAAATACAGTACAACAGTTGACAATGTGTAACAATAAGGCACATCTATTCCATAACAAATACAGTACAACAGTTGACAATGTGTAACAATAAGGCACATCTATTGCATGACAAATACAGTACAACAGTTGACAATGTGGAGCAATAAGGCACATCTATTCCATGACAAATACAGTACAACAGTTGACAATGTGGAGCAATAAGGCACATCTATTCCATGACAAATACATTACAACAGTTGACAATGTGGAGCAATAAAGCACATCTATTCCATGACAAATACAGTACAACAGTTGACAATGTGGAGCAATAAGGCACATCTACTCCATGACAAATACAGTACAACAGTTGACAATGTGGAGCAATAAGGCACCTCTATTCCGTGACAAATACAGTACAACAGTTGACAGTGTGGAGCAATAAGGCACATCTATTCCATGACAAATACAGTACAACAGTTGACAATGTGGAGCAATAAGGCACATCTATTCCATGACAAATACAGTACAACAGTTGACAATGTGGAGCAATAAGGCACATCTATTCCATGACAAATACAGTACAACAGTTGACAATGTGGAGCAATAAGGCACATCTATTCCGTGACAAATACAGTACAACAGTTGACAATGTGGAGCAATAAGGCACCTCTATTCCGTGACAAATACAGTACAACAGTTGACAGTGTGGAGCAATAAGGCACATCTATTCCATGACAAATACAGTACAACAGTTGACAGTGTGGAGCAATAAGGCACATCTATTCCATGACAAATACAGTACAACAGTTGACAATGTGGAGCAATAAGGCACATCTATTCCATGACAAATACAGTACAACAGTTGACAATGTGGAGCAATAAAGCACATCTATTCCATGACAAATACAGTACAACAGTTGACAATGTGGAGCAATAAGGCACATCTATTCCATGACAAATACAGTACAACAGTTGACAATGTGGAGCAATAAGGCACATCTATTCCATGACAAATACATTACAACAGTTGACAATGTGTAACAATAAGGCACATCTATTCCATGACAAATACAGTACAACAGTAGACAATGTGTAACAATAAGGCACATCTATTCCATGACAAATACAGTACAACAGTTGACAATGTGTAACAATAAGGCGCATCTATTCCATGACAAATACAGTACAACAGTTGACAATTTGTAACAATAAGGCACATCTATTCCATGACAAATACAGTACAACAGTTGACAATGTGGAGCACTAAGGCACATCTATTCCACGACAAATACAATACAACAGTTGACAATGTGTAACAATAAGGCACATCTATTCCATGAAAAATACAGTACAACAGTTGACAATGTGTAACAATAAGGCACATCTATTCCATGAAAAATACAGTACAACAGTTGACAATGTGGAGCAATAAGGCACATCTATTCCATGACAAATACAGTACAACAGTTGACAATGTGGAGCAATAATTCACATCTATTCCGTGACAAATACAGTACAACAGTTGACAATGTGGAGCAATAAGGCACCTCTATTCCGTGACAAATACAGTACAACAGTTGACAGTGTGGAGCAATAAGGCACATCTATTCCATGACAAATACAGTACAACAGTTGACAGTGTGGAGCAATAAGGCACATCTATTCCATGACAAATACAGTACAACAGTTGACAATGTGGAGCACTAAGGCACATCTATTCCATGAAAAATACAGTACAACAGTTGACAATGTGGAGCAATAAGGCACATCTATTCCATGAAAAATACAGTACAACAGTTGACAATGTGGAGCAATAAGGCACATCTATTCCATGAAAAATACAGTACAACAATTGACAATGTGGAGCAATAAGGCACATCTATTCCATGACAAATACAGTACAACATTTGACAATGTGGAGCAATAAGGCACATCTATTCCGTGACAAATACAGTTCAACAGTTGACAATGTGGAGCAATAAGGCACATCTATTCCATGACAAATACAGTACAACAGTTGACAATGTGTAACAATAAGGCACATCTATTCCATGACAAATACAGTACAACAGTTGACAATGTGTAACAATAAGGCACATCTATTCCATAACAAATACAGTACAACAGTTGACAATGTGTAACAATAAGGCACATCTATTCCATGACAAATACAGTACAACAGTTGACAATGTGTAACAATAAGGCACATCTATTCCATGACAAATACAGTACAACAGTTGACAATGTGGAGCAATAAGGCACATCTATTCCGTGACAAATACAGTACAACAGTTGACAATGTGGAGCAATAAGGCACCTCTATTCCGTGACAAATACAGTACAACAGTTGACAGTGTGGAGCAATAAGGCACATCTATTCCATGACAAATACAGTACAACAGTTGACAATGTGGAGCAATAAGGCACATCTATTCCATGACAAATACAGTACAACAGTTGACAATGTGGAGCACTAAGGCACATCTATTCCATGACAAATACAGTACAACAGTTGACAATGTGGAGCAATAAAGCACATCTATTCCATGACAAATACAGTACAACAGTTGACAATGTGGAGTAATAAGGCACATCTATTCCATGACAAATACAGTACAACAGTTGACAATGTGGAGCAATAAGGCACATCTATTCCATGACAAATACATTACAACAGTTGACAATGTGTAACAATAAGGCACATCTATTCCATGACAAATACAGTACAACAGTAGACAATGTGTAACAATAAGGCACATCTATTCCATGACAAATACAGTACAACAGTTGACAATGTGTAACAATAAGGCGCATCTATTCCATGACAAATACAGTACAACAGTTGACAATTTGTAACAATAAGGCACATCTATTCCATGACAAGTACAGTACAACAGTTGACAATGTGGAGCACTAAGGCACATCTATTCCACGACAAATACAATACAACAGTTGACAATGTGTAACAATAAGGCACATCTATTCCATGAAAAATACAGTACAACAGTTGACAATGTGGAGCAATAAGGCACATCTATTCCATGAAAAATACAGTACAACAGTTGACAATGTGGAGCAATAAGGCACATCTATTCCATGACAAATACAGTACAACAGTTGACAATGTGGAACAATAATTCACATCTATTCCGTGACAAATACAGTACAACAGTTGACAATGTGGAGCAATTAGGCACCTCTATTCCGTGACAAATACAGTACAACAGTTGACAGTGTGGAGCAATAAGGCACATCTATTCCATGACAAATACAGTACAACAGTTGACAATGTGGAGCAATAAGGCACATCTATTCCATGACAAATACAGTACAACAGTTGACAATGTGGAGCACTAAGGCACATCTATTCCATGAAAAATACAGTACAACAGTTGACAATGTGGAGCAATAAGGCACATCTATTCCATGAAAAATACAGAACAACAGTTGACAATGTGGAGCAATAAGGCACATCTATTCCATGAAAAATACAGTACAACAATTGACAATGTGGAGCAATAAGGCACATCTATTCCATGACAAATACAGTACAACATTTGACAATGTGGAGCAATAAGGCACATCTATTCCGTGACAAATACAGTTCAACAGTTGACAATGTGGAGCAATAAGGCACATCTATTCCATGACAAATACAGTACAACAGTTGACAATGTGTAACAATAAGGCACATCTATTCCATTACAAATACAGTACAACAGTTGACAATGTGTAACAATAAGGCACATCTATTCCATAACAAATACAGTACAACAGTTGACAATGTGTAACAATAAGGCACATCTATTCCATGACAAATACAGTACAACAGTTGACAATGTGGAGCAATAAGGCACATCTATTCCATGACAAATACAGTACAACAGTTGACAATGTGGAGCAATAAGGCACATCTATTCCATGACAAATACATTACAACAGTTGACAATGTGGAGCAATAAAGCACATCTATTCCATGACAAATACAGTACAACAGTTGACAATGTGGAGCAATAAGGCACATCTATTCCATGACAAATACAGTACAACAGTTGACAATGTGGAGCAATAAGGCACCTCTATTCCGTGACAAATACAGTACAACAGTTGACAGTGTGGAGCAATAAGGCACATCTATTCCATGACAAATACAGTACAACAGTTGACAATGTGGAGCAATAAGGCACATCTATTCCATGACAAATACAGTACAACAGTTGACAATGTGGAGCAATAAGGCACATCTATTCCATGACAAATACAGTACAACAGTTGACAATGTGGAGCAATAAGGCACATCTATTCCGTGACAAATACAGTACAACAGTTGACAATGTGGAGCAATAAGGCACCTCTATTCCGTGACAAATACAGTACAACAGTATACAGTGTGGAGCAATAAGGCACATCTATTCCATGACAAATACAGTACAACAGTTGACAATGTGGAGCAATAAGGCACATCTATTCCATGACAAATACAGTACAACAGTTGACAATGTGGAGCAATAAGGCACATCTATTCCATGACAAATACAGTACAACAGTTGACAATGTGGAGCAATAAAGCACATCTATTCCATGACAAATACAGTACAACAGTTGACAATGTGGAGCAATAAGGCACATCTATTCCATGACAAATACAGTACAACAGTTGACAATGTGGAGCAATAAGGCACATCTATTCCATGACAAATACATTACAACAGTTGACAATGTGTAACAATAAGGCACATCTATTCCATGACAAATACAGTACAACAGTAGACAATGTGTAACAATAAGGCACATCTATTCCATGACAAATACAGTACAACAGTTGACAATGTGTAACAATAAGGCGCATCTATTCCATGACAAATACAGTACAACAGTTGACAATTTGTAACAATAAGGCACATCTATTCCATGACAAATACAGTACAACAGTTGACAATGTGGAGCACTAAGGCACATCTATTCCACGACAAATACAATACAACAGTTGACAATGTGTAACAATAAGGCACATCTATTCCATGACAAATACAGTACAACAGTTGACAATGTGGAGCAATAAGGCACATCTATTCCATGACAAATACAGTACAACAGTTGACAATGTGGAGCAATAAGGCACATCTATTCCATGACAAATACAGTACAACAGTTGACAATGTGGAGCAATAAAGCACATCTATTCCATGACAAATACAGTACAACAGTTGACAATGTGGAGCAATAAGGCACATCTATTCCATGACAAATACAGTACAACAGTTGACAATGTGGAGCAATAAGGCACATCTATTCCATGACAAATACATTACAACAGTTGACAATGTGTAACAATAAGGCACATCTATTCCATGACAAATACAGTACAACAGTAGACAATGTGTAACAATAAGGCACATCTATTCCATGACAAATACAGTACAACAGTTGACAATGTGTAACAATAAGGCGCATCTATTCCATGACAAATACAGTACAACAGTTGACAATTTGTAACAATAAGGCACATCTATTCCATGACAAATACAGTACAACAGTTGACAATGTGGAGCACTAAGGCACATCTATTCCACGACAAACACAATACAACAGTTGACAATGTGTAACAATAAGGCACATCTATTCCATGACAAATACAGTACAACAGTTGACAATGTGGAGCAATAAGGCACATCTATTCCATGACAAATACAGTACAACAGTTGACAATGTGGAGCAATAAGGCACATCTATTCCGTGACAAATACAGTACAACAGTTGACAATGTGGAGCAATAAGGCACCTCTATTCCGTGACAATTACAGTACAACAGTTGACAGTGTGGAGCAATAAGGCACATCTATTCCATGACAAATACAGTACAACAGTTGACAATGTGGAGCAATAAGGCACATCTATTCCATGACAAATACAGTACAACAGTTGACAATGTGGAGCACTAAGGCACATCTATTCCATGAAAAATACAGTACAACAGTTGACAATGTGGAGCAATAAGGCACATCTATTCCATGAAAAATACAGTACAACAGTTGACAATGTGGAGCAATAAGGCACATCTATTCCATGAAAAATACAGTACAACAATTGACAATGTGGAGCAATAAGGCACATCTATTCCATGACAAATACAGTACAACATTTGACAATGTGGAGCAATAAGGCACATCTATTCCGTGACAAATACAGTTCAACAGTTGACAATGTGGAGCAATAAGGCACATCTATTCCATGACAAATACAGTACAACAGTTGACAATGTGTAACAATAAGGCACATCTATTCCATGACAAATACAGTACAACAGTTGACAATGTGTAACAATAAGGCACATCTATTCCATAACAAATACAGTACAACAGTTGACAATGTGTAACAATAAGGCACATCTATTCCATGACAAATACAGTACAACAGTTGACAATGTGTAACAATAAGGCACATCTATTCCATGACAAATACAGTACAACAGTTGACAATGTGGAGCAATAAGGCACATCTATTCCGTGACAAATACAGTACAACAGTTGACAATGTGGAGCAATAAGGCACCTCTATTCCGTGACAAATACAGTACAACAGTTGACAGTGTGGAGCAATAAGGCACATCTATTCCATGACAAATACAGTACAACAGTTGACAATGTGGAGCAATAAGGCACATCTATTCCATGACAAATACAGTACAACAGTTGACAATGTGGAGCACTAAGGCACATCTATTCCATGACAAATACAGTACAACAGTTGACAATGTGGAGCAATAAAGCACATCTATTCCATGACAAATACAGTACAACAGTTGACAATGTGGAGCAATAAGGCACATCTATTCCATGACAAATACAGTACAACAGTTGACAATGTGGAGCAATAAGGCACATCTATTCCATGACAAATACATTACAACAGTTGACAATGTGTAACAATAAGGCACATCTATTCCATGACAAATACAGTACAACAGTAGACAATGTGTAACAATAAGGCACATCTATTCCATGACAAATACAGTACAACAGTTGACAATGTGTAACAATAAGGCGCATCAATTCCATGACAAATACAGTACAACAGTTGACAATTTGTAACAATAAGGCACATCTATTCCATGACAAATACAGTACAACAGTTGACAATGTGGAGCACTAAGGCACATCTATTCCACGACAAATACAATACAACAGTTGACAATGTGTAACAATAAGGCACATCTATTCCATGAAAAATACAGTACAACAGTTGACAATGTGGAGCAATAAGGCACATCTATTCCATGAAAAATACAGTACAACAGTTGACAATGTGGAGCAATAAGGCACATCTATTCCTTGACAAATACAGTACAACAGTTGACAATGTGGAACAATAATTCACATCTATTCCGTGACAAATACAGTACAACAGTTGACAATGTGGAGCAATAAGGCACCTCTATTCCGTGACAAATACAGTACAACAGTTGACAGTGTGGAGCAATAAGGCACATCTATTCCATGACAAATACAGTACAACAGTTGACAATGTGGAGCAATAAGGCACATCTATTCCATGACAAATACAGTACAACAGTTGACAATGTGGAGCACTAAGGCACATCTATTCCATGACAAATACAGTACAACAGTTGACAATGTGGAGCAATAAGGCACATCTATTCCATGAAAAATACAGTACAACAGTTGACAATGTGGAGCAATAAGGCACATCTATTCCATGAAAAATACAGTACAACAATTGACAATGTGGAGCAATAAGGCACATCTATTCCATGACAAATACAGTACAACATTTGACAATGTGGAGCAATAAGGCACATCTGTTCCGTGACAAATACAGTTCAACAGTTGACAATGTGGAGCAATAAGGCACATCTATTCCATGACAAATACAGTACAACAGTTGACAATGTGGAGCACTAAGGCACATCTATTCCATGACAAATACAGTACAACAGTTGACAATGTGTAACAATAAGGCACATCTATTCCATGACAAATACAGTACAACAGTTGACAATGTGGAGCAATAAGGCACATCTATTCCATGACAAATACAGTACAACAGTTGACAATGTGGAGCAATAAGGCACATCTATTCCATGACAAATACAGTACAACAGTTGACAATGTGGAGCAATAAGGCACATCTATTCCATGACAAATACAGTACAACAGTTGACAATGTGGAGCAATAAGGCACATCTATTCCATGACAAATACAGTACAACAGTTGACAATGTGGAGCAATAAGGCACATCTATTCTATGACAAATACAGTACAACAGTTGACAATGTGTAATAATAAGGCACATCTATTCCATGACAAATACAGTACAACAGTTGACAATGTGGAGCAATAAGGCACATCTATTCCATGACAAATACAGTACAACAGTTGACAATGTGGAGCAATAAGGCACATCTATTCCATGACAAATACAGTACAACAGTTGACAATGTGGAGCAATAAGGCACATCTATTCCATGACAAATACAGTACAACAGTTGACAATGTGGAGCAATAAGGCACATCTATTCCATGACAAATACAGTACAACAGTTGACAATGTGGAGCAATAAGGCACATCTATTCTATGACAAATACAGTACAACAGTTGACAATGTGTAATAATAAGGCACATCTATTCCATGACAAATACAGTACAACAGTTGACAATGTGGAGTAATAAGGCACATCTATTCCATGACAAATACAGTACAACAGTTGACAATGTGGAGCAATAAGGCACATCTATTCCATGACAAATACAGTACAACAGTTGACAATGTGGAGCAATAAGGCACATCTATTCCGTGACAAATACAGTACAACAGTTGACAATGTGGAGCAATAAGGCACAACTCTTCCATGACAAATACAGTACAATAGTTGACAATGTGGAGCAATAAGGCACATCTATTCCATGACAAATACAGTACAACAGTTGACAATGTGGAGCAATAAGGCACATCTATTCCATGACAAATACAGTACAACAGTTGACAATGTGGAGCAATAAGGCACATCTATTCCATGACAAATACAGTACAACAGTTGACAATGTGGAGCAATAAGGCACATCTATTCCATGACAAATACAGTACAACAGTTGACAATGTGGAGCAATAAGGCACATCTATTCCATGACAAATACAGAACAACAGTTGACAATGTGGAGCAATAAGGCACATCTATTCCATGACAAATACAGTACAACAGTTGACAATGTGTAACAATAAGGCACATCTATTCCATGACAAATACAGTACAACAGTTGACAATGTGTAACAATAAGGCACATCTATTCCATGACAAATACAGTACAACAGTTGACAATTTGTAACAATAAGGCACATCTATTCCATGACAAATACAGTACAATAGTTGACAATGTGGAGCAATAAGGCACATCTATTCCACGACAAATACAGTACAACAGTTGACAATGTGGAGCAATAAGGCCCATCTATTCCACGACAAATACAGTACAACAGTTGACAATGTGGAGCAATAAGGCACATCTATTCCATGACAAATACAGTACAACAGTTGACAGTGTGGAGCAATAAGGCACATCTATTCCATGACAAATACAGTACAACAGTTGACAATGTGGAGCAATAAGGCACATCTATTCCATGACAAATACATTACAACAGTTGACAATGTGGAGCAATAAAGCACATCTATTCCATGACAAATACAGTACAACAGTTGACAATGTGGAGCAATAAGGCACATCTATTCCATGACAAATACAGTACAACAGTTGACAATGTGGAGCAATAAGGCACCTCTATTCCGTGACAAATACAGTACAACAGTTGACAGTGTGGAGCAATAAGGCACATCTATTCCATGACAAATACAGTACAACAGTTGACAATGTGGAGCAATAAGGCACATCTATTCCATGACAAATACAGTACAACAGTTGACAATGTGGAGCAATAAGGCACATCTATTCCATGACAAATACAGTACAACAGTTGACAATGTGGAGCAATAAGGCACATCTATTCCGTGACAAATACAGTACAACAGTTGACAATGTGGAGCAATAAGGCACCTCTATTCCGTGACAAATACAGTACAACAGTTGACAGTGTGGAGCAATAAGGCACATCTATTCCATGACAAATACAGTACAACAGTTGACAATGTGGAGCAATAAGGCACATCTATTCCATGACAAATACAGTACAACAGTTGACAATGTGGAGCACTAAGGCACATCTATTCCATGACAAATACAGTACAACAGTTGACAATGTGGAGCAATAAAGCACATCTATTCCATGACAAATACAGTACAACAGTTGACAATGTGGAGCAATAAGGCACATCTATTCCATGACAAATACAGTACAACAGTTGACAATGTGGAGCAATAAGGCACATCTATTCCATGACAAATACATTACAACAGTTGACAATGTGTAACAATAAAGCACATCTATTCCATGACAAATACAGTACAACAGTAGACAATGTGTAACAATAAGGCACATCTATTCCATGACAAATACAGTACAACAGTTGACAATGTGTAACAATAAGGCGCATCTATTCCATGACAAATACAGTACAACAGTTGACAATTTGTAACAATAAGGCACATCTATTCCATGACAAGTACAGTACAACAGTTGACAATGTGGAGCACTAAGGCACATCTATTCCACGACAAATACAATACAACAGTTGACAATGTGTAACAATAAGGCACATCTATTCCATGAAAAATACAGTACAACAGTTGACAATGTGGAGCAATAAGGCACATCTATTCCATGAAAAATACAGTACAACAGTTGACAATGTGGAGCAATAAGGCACATCTATTCCATGACAAATACAGTACAACAGTTGACAATGTGGAACAATAATTCACATCTATTCCGTGACAAATACAGTACAACAGTTGACAATGTGGAGCAATTAGGCACCTCTATTCCGTGACAAATACAGTACAACAGTTGACAGTGTGGAGCAATAAGGCACATCTATTCCATGACAAATACAGTACAACAGTTGACAATGTGGAGCAATAAGGCACATCTATTCCATGACAAATACAGTACAACAGTTGACAATGTGGAGCACTAAGGCACATCTATTCCATGAAAAATACAATACAACAGTTGACAATGTGGAGCAATAAGGCACATCTATTCCATGACAAATACAGTACAACATTTGACAATGTGGAGCAATAAGGCACATCTATTCCGTGACAAATACAGTTCAACAGTTGACAATGTGGAGCAATAAGGCACATCTATTCCATGACAAATACAGTACAACAGTTGACAATGTGTAACAATAAGGCACATCTATTCCATGACAAATACAGTACAACAGTTGACAATGTGGAGCAATAAGGCACATCTATTCCATGACAAATACAGTACAACAGTTGACAATGTGGAGCACTAAGGCACATCTATTCCATGAAAAATACAGTACAACAGTTGACAATGTGGAGCAATAAGGCACATCTATTCCATGAAAAATACAGTACAACAGTTGACAATGTGGAGCAATAAGGCACATTTATTCCATGAAAAATACAGTACAACAATTGACAATGTGGAGCAATAAGGCACATCTATTCCATGACAAATACAGTACAACAGTTGACAATGTGTAACAATAAGGCACATCTATTCCATGACAAATACAGTACAACAGTTGACAATGTGGAGCAATAAGGCACATCTATTCCGTGACAAATACAGTACAACAGTTGACAATGTGGAGCAATAAGGCACCTCTATTCCGTGACAAATACAGTACAACAGTTGACAGTGTGGAGCAATAAGGCACATCTATTCCATGACAAATACAGTACAACAGTTGACAATGTGGAGCAATAAGGCACATCTATTCCATGACAAATACAGTACAACAGTTGACAATGTAGAGCACTAAGGCACATCTATTCCATGACAAATACAGTACAACAATTGACAATGTGGAGCAATAAAGCACATCTATTCCATGACAAATACAGTACAACAGTTGACAATGTGGAGCAATAAGGCACATCTATTCCATGACAAATACAGTACAACAGTTGACAATGTGGAGCAATAAGGCACATCTATTCCATGACAAATACATTACAACAGTTGACAATGTGTAACAATAAGGCACATCTATTCCATGACAAATACAGTACAACAGTAGACAATGTGTAACAATAAGGCACATCTATTCCATGACAAATACAGTACAACAGTTGACAATGTGTAACAATAAGGCGCATCTATTCCATGACAAATACAGTACAACAGTTGACAATTTGTAACAATAAGGCACATCTATTCCATGACAAATACAGTACAACAGTTGACAATGTGGAGCACTAAGGCACATCTATTCCACGACAAATACAATACAACAGTTGACAATGTGTAACAATAAGGCACATCTATTCCATGAAAAATACAGTACAACAGTTGACAATGTGGAGCAATAAGGCACATCTATTCCATGAAAAATACAGTACAACAGTTGACAATGTGGAGCAATAAGGCGCATCTATTCCTTGACAAATACAGTACAACAGTTGACAATGTGGAACAATAATTCACATCTATTCCGTGACAAATACAGTACAACAGTTGACAATGTGGAGCAATAAGGCACCTCTATTCCGTGACAAATACAGTACAACAGTTGACAGTGTGGAGCAATAAGGCACATCTATTCCATGACAAATACAGTACAACAGTTGACAATGTGGAGCAATAAGGCACATCTATTCCATGACAAATACAGTACAACAGTTGACAATGTGGAGCACTAAGGCACATCTATTCCATGAAAAATACAGTACAACAGTTGACAATGTGGAGCAATAAGGCACATCTATTCCATGAAAAATACAGTACAACAGTTGACAATGTGGAGCAATAAGGCACATCTATTCCATGAAAAATACAGTACAACAATTGACAATGTGGAGCAATAAGGCACATCTATTCCATGACAAATACAGTACAACATTTGACAATGTGGAGCAATAAGGCACATCTATTCCGTGACAAATACAGTTCAACAGTTGACAATGTGGAGCAATAAGGCACATCTATTCCATGACAAATACAGTACAACAGTTGACAATGTGTAACAATAAGGCACATCTATTCCATGACAAATACAGTACAACAGTTGACAATGTGTAACAATAAGGCACATCTATTCCATAACAAATACAGTACAACAGTTGACAATGTGTAACAATAAGGCACATCTATTCCATGACAAATACAGTACAACAGTTGACAATGTGTAACAATAAGGCACATCTATTCCATGACAAATACAGTACAACAGTTGACAATGTGGAGCAATAAGGCACATCTATTCCATGACAAATACAGTACAACAGTTGACAATGTGGAGCAATAAGGCACATCTATTCCATGAAAAATACAGTACAACAATTGACAATGTGGAGCAATAAGGCACATCTATTCCATGACAAATACAGTACAACATTTGACAATGTGGAGCAATAAGGCACATCTATTCCGTGACAAATACAGTTCAACAGTTGACAATGTGGAGCAATAAGGCACATCTATTCCATGACAAATACAGTACAACAGTTGACAATGTGTAACAATAAGGCACATCTATTCCATGACAAATACAGTACAACAGTTGACAATGTGTAACAATAAGGCACATCTATTCCATAACAAATACAGTACAACAGTTGACAATGTGTAACAATAAGGCACATCTATTCCATGACAAATACAGTACAACAGTTGACAATGTGTAACAATAAGGCACATCTATTCCATGACAAATACAGTACAACAGTTGACAATGTGGAGCAATAAGGCACATCTATTCCATGACAAATACAGTACAACAGTTGACAATGTGGAGCAATAAGGCACATCTATTCCATGACAAATACAGTACAACAGTTGACAATGTGGAGCAATAAGGCACATCTATTCCATAACAAATACAGTACAACAGTTGACAATGTGTAACAATAAGGCACATCTATTCCATGACAAATACAGTACAACAGTTGACAATGTGTAACAATAAGGCACATCTATTCCATGACAAATGCAGTACAACAGTTGACAATGTGGAGCAATAAGGCACATCTATTCCGTGACAAATACAGTACAACAGTTGACAATGTGGAGCAATAAGGCACCTCTATTCCGTGACAAATACAGTACAACAGTTGACAGTGTGGAGCAATAAGGCACATCTATTCCATGACAAATACAGTACAACAGTTGACAATGTGGAGCAATAAGGCACATCTATTCCATGACAAATACAGTACAACAGTTGACAATGTGGAGCACTAAGGCACATCTATTCCATGACAAATACAGTACAACAGTTGACAATGTGGAGCAATAAAGCACATCTATTCCATGACAAATACAGTACAACAGTTGACAATGTGGAGCAATAAGGCACATCTATTCCATGACAAATACAGTACAACAGTTGACAATGTGGAGCAATAAGGCACATCTATTCCATGACAAATACATTACAACAGTTGACAATGAGTAACAATAAGGCACATCTATTCCATGACAAATACAGTACAACAGTAGACAATGTGTAACAATAAGGCACATCTATTCCATGACAAATACAGTACAACAGTTGACAATGTGGAGCAATAAGGCACATCTATTCCATGACAAATACAGTACAACAGTTGACAATGTGGAGCAATAAGGCACATCTATTCCATGACAAATACAGTACAACAGTTGACAATGTGGAGCAATAAGGCACATCTATTCCATGACAAATACAGAACAACAGTTGACAATGTGGAGCAATAAGGCACATCTATTCCATGACAAATACAGTACAACAGTTGACAATGTGTAACAATAAGGCACATCTATTCCATGACAAATACAGTACAACAGTTGACAATGTGTAACAATAAGGCACATCTATTCCATGACAAATACAGTACAACAGTTGACAATTTGTAACAATAAGGCACATCTATTCCATGACAAATACAGTACAATAGTTGACAATGTGGAGCAATAAGGCACATCTATTCCACGACAAATACAGTACAACAGTTGACAATGTGGAGCAATAAGGCCCATCTATTCCACGACAAATACAGTACAACAGTTGACAATGTGGAGCAATAAGGCACATCTATTCCATGACAAATACAGTACAACAGTTGACAGTGTGGAGCAATAAGGCACATCTATTCCATGACAAATACAGTACAACAGTTGACAATGTGGAGCAATAAGGCACATCTATTCCATGACAAATACATTACAACAGTTGACAATGTGGAGCAATAAAGCACATCTATTCCATGACAAATACAGTACAACAGTTGACAATGTGGAGCAATAAGGCACATCTATTCCATGACAAATACAGTACAACAGTTGACAATGTGGAGCAATAAGGCACCTCTATTCCGTGACAAATACAGTACAACAGTTGACAGTGTGGAGCAATAAGGCACATCTATTCCATGACAAATACAGTACAACAGTTGACAATGTGGAGCAATAAGGCACATCTATTCCATGACAAATACAGTACAACAGTTGACAATGTGGAGCAATAAGGCACATCTATTCCATGACAAATACAGTACAACAGTTGACAATGTGGAGCACTAAGGCACATCTATTCCATGAAAAATACAGTACAACAGTTGACAATGTGGAGCAATAAGGCACATCTATTCCATGAAAAATACAGTACAACAGTTGACAATGTGGAGCAATAAGGCACATCTATTCCATGAAAAATACAGTACAACAATTGACAATGTGGAGCAATAAGGCACATCTATTCCATGACAAATACAGTACAACATTTGACAATGTGGAGCAATAAGGCACATCTATTCCGTGACAAATACAGTTCAACAGTTGACAATGTGGAGCAATAAGGCACATCTATTCCATGACAAATACAGTACAACAGTTGACAATGTGTAACAATAAGGCACATCTATTCCATGACAAATACAGTACAACAGTTGACAATGTGTAACAATAAGGCACATCTATTCCATAACAAATACAGTACAACAGTTGACAATGTGTAACAATAAGGCACATCTATTCCATGACAAATACAGTACAACAGTTGACAATGTGTAACAATAAGGCACATCTATTCCATGACAAATACAGTACAACAGTTGACAATGTGGAGCAATAAGGCACATCTATTCCATGAAAAATACAGTACAACAGTTGACAATGTGGAGCAATAAGGCACATCTATTCCATGAAAAATACAGTACAACAATTGACAATGTGGAGCAATAAGGCACATCTATTCCATGACAAATACAGTACAACATTTGACAATGTGGAGCAATAAGGCACATCTATTCCGTGACAAATACAGTTCAACAGTTGACAATGTGGAGCAATAAGGCACATCTATTCCATGACAAATACAGTACAACAGTTGACAATGTGTAACAATAAGGCACATCTATTCCATGACAAATACAGTACAACAGTTGACAATGTGTAACAATAAGGCACATCTATTCCATAACAAATACAGTACAACAGTTGACAATGTGTAACAATAAGGCACATCTATTCCATGACAAATACAGTACAACAGTTGACAATGTGTAACAATAAGGCACATCTATTCCATGACAAATACAGTACAACAGTTGACAATGTGGAGCAATAAGGCACATCTATTCCATGACAAATACAGTACAACAGTTGACAATGTGGAGCAATAAGGCACATCTATTCCATGACAAATACAGTACAACAGTTGACAATGTGGAGCAATAAGGCACATCTATTCCATAACAAATACAGTACAACAGTTGACAATGTGTAACAATAAGGCACATCTATTCCATGACAAATACAGTACAACAGTTGACAATGTGTAACAATAAGGCACATCTATTCCATGACAAATGCAGTACAACAGTTGACAATGTGGAGCAATAAGGCACATCTATTCCGTGACAAATACAGTACAACAGTTGACAATGTGGAGCAATAAGGCACCTCTATTCCGTGACAAATACAGTACAACAGTTGACAGTGTGGAGCAATAAGGCACATCTATTCCATGACAAATACAGTACAACAGTTGACAATGTGGAGCAATAAGGCACATCTATTCCATGACAAATACAGTACAACAGTTGACAATGTGGAGCACTAAGGCACATCTATTCCATGACAAATACAGTACAACAGTTGACAATGTGGAGCAATAAAGCACATCTATTCCATGACAAATACAGTACAACAGTTGACAATGTGGAGCAATAAGGCACATCTATTCCATGACAAATACAGTACAACAGTTGACAATGTGGAGCAATAAGGCACATCTATTCCATGACAAATACATTACAACAGTTGACAATGAGTAACAATAAGGCACATCTATTCCATGACAAATACAGTACAACAGTAGAAAATGTGTAACAATAAGGCACATCTATTCCATGACAAATACAGTACAACAGTTGACAATGTGGAGCAATAAGGCACATCTATTCCATGACAAATACAGTACAACAGTTGACAATGTGGAGCAATAAGGCACATCTATTCCATGACAAATACAGTACAACAGTTGACAATGTGGAGCAATAAGGCACATCTATTCCATGACAAATACAGAACAACAGTTGACAATGTGGAGCAATAAGGCACATCTATTCCATGACAAATACAGTACAACAGTTGACAATGTGTAACAATAAGGCACATCTATTCCATGACAAATACAGTACAACAGTTGACAATGTGTAACAATAAGGCACATCTATTCCATGACAAATACAGTACAACAGTTGACAATTTGTAACAATAAGGCACATCTATTCCATGACAAATACAGTACAATAGTTGACAATGTGGAGCAATAAGGCACATCTATTCCACGACAAATACAGTACAACAGTTGACAATGTGGAGCAATAAGGCCCATCTATTCCACGACAAATACAGTACAACAGTTGACAATGTGGAGCAATAAGGCACATCTATTCCATGACAAATACAGTACAACAGTTGACAGTGTGGAGCAATAAGGCACATCTATTCCATGACAAATACAGTACAACAGTTGACAATGTGGAGCAATAAGGCACATCTATTCCATGACAAATACATTACAACAGTTGACAATGTGGAGCAATAAAGCACATCTATTCCATGACAAATACAGTACAACAGTTGACAATGTGGAGCAATAAGGCACATCTATTCCATGACAAATACAGTACAACAGTTGACAATGTGGAGCAATAAGGCACCTCTATTCCGTGACAAATACAGTACAACAGTTGACAGTGTGGAGCAATAAGGCACATCTATTCCATGACAAATACAGTACAACAGTTGACAATGTGGAGCAATAAGGCACATCTATTCCATGACAAATACAGTACAACAGTTGACAATGTGGAGCAATAAGGCACATCTATTCCATGACAAATACAGTACAACAGTTGACAATGTGGAGCAATAAGGCACATCTATTCCGTGACAAATACAGTACAACAGTTGACAATGTGGAGCAATAAGGCACCTCTATTCCGTGACAAATACAGTACAACAGTTGACAGTGTGGAGCAATAAGGCACATCTATTCCATGACAAATACAGTACAACAGTTGACAATGTGGAGCAATAAGGCACATCTATTCCATGACAAATACAGTACAACAGTTGACAATGTGGAGCACTAAGGCACATCTATTCCATGACAAATACAGTACAACAGTTGACAATGTGGAGCAATAAAGCACATCTATTCCATGACAAATACAGTACAACAGTTGACAATGTGGAGCAATAAGGCACATCTATTCCATGACAAATACAGTACAACAGTTGACAATGTGGAGCAATAAGGCACATCTATTCCATGACAAATACATTACAACAGTTGACAATGTGTAACAATAAAGCACATCTATTCCATGACAAATACAGTACAACAGTAGACAATGTGTAACAATAAGGCACATCTATTCCATGACAAATACAGTACAACAGTTGACAATGTGTAACAATAAGGCGCATCTATTCCATGACAAATACAGTACAACAGTTGACAATTTGTAACAATAAGGCACATCTATTCCATGACAAGTACAGTACAACAGTTGACAATGTGGAGCACTAAGGCACATCTATTCCACGACAAATACAATACAACAGTTGACAATGTGTAACAATAAGGCACATCTATTCCATGAAAAATACAGTACAACAGTTGACAATGTGGAGCAATAAGGCACATCTATTCCATGAAAAATACAGTACAACAGTTGACAATGTGGAGCAATAAGGCACATCTATTCCATGACAAATACAGTACAACAGTTGACAATGTGGAACAATAATTCACATCTATTCCGTGACAAATACAGTACAACAGTTGACAATGTGGAGCAATTAGGCACCTCTATTCCGTGACAAATACAGTACAACAGTTGACAGTGTGGAGCAATAAGGCACATCTATTCCATGACAAATACAGTACAACTGTTGACAATGTGGAGCAATAAGGCACATCTATTCCATGACAAATACAGTACAACAGTTGACAATGTGGAGCACTAAGGCACATCTATTCCATGAAAAATACAATACAACAGTTGACAATGTGTAGCAATAAGGCACATCTATTCCATGACAAATACAGTACAACATTTGACAATGTGGAGCAATAAGGCACATCTATTCCGTGACAAATACAGTTCAACAGTTGACAATGTGGAGCAATAAGGCACATCTATTCCATGACAAATACAGTACAACAGTTGACAATGTGTAACAATAAGGCACATCTATTCCATGACAAATACAGTACAACAGTTGACAATGTGGAGCAATAAGGCACATCTATTCCATGACAAATACAGTACAACAGTTGACAATGTGGAGCACTAAGGCACATCTATTCCATGAAAAATACAGTACAACAGTTGACAATGTGGAGCAATAAGGCACATCTATTCCATGAAAAATACAGTACAACAGTTGACAATGTGGAGCAATAAGGCACATTTATTCCATGAAAAATACAGTACAACAATTGACAATGTGGAGCAATAAGGCACATCTATTCCATGACAAATACAGTACAACAGTTGACAATGTGTAACAATAAGGCACATCTATTCCATGACAAATACAGTACAACAGTTGACAATGTGGAGCAATAAGGCACATCTATTCCGTGACAAATACAGTACAACAGTTGACAATGTGGAGCAATAAGGCACCTCTATTCCGTGACAAATACAGTACAACAGTTGACAGTGTGGAGCAATAAGGCACATCTATTCCATGACAAATACAGTACAACAGTTGACAATGTGGAGCAATAAGGCACATCTATTCCATGACAAATACAGTACAACAGTTGACAATGTGGAGCACTAAGGCACATCTATTCCATGACAAATACAGTACAACAATTGACAATGTGGAGCAATAAAGCACATCTATTCCATGACAAATACAGTACAACAGTTGACAATGTGGAGCAATAAGGCACATCTATTCCATGACAAATACAGTACAACAGTTGACAATGTGGAGCAATAAGGCACATCTATTCCATGACAAATACATTACAACAGTTGACAATGTGTAACAATAAGGCACATCTATTCCATGACAAATACAGTACAACAGTAGACAATGTGTAACAATAAGGCACATCTATTCCATGACAAATACAGTACAACAGTTGACAATGTGTAACAATAAGGCGCATCTATTCCATGACAAATACAGTACAACAGTTGACAATTTGTAACAATAAGGCACATCTATTCCATGACAAATACAGTACAACAGTTGACAATGTGGAGCACTAAGGCACATCTATTCCACGACAAATACAATACAACAGTTGACAATGTGTAACAATAAGGCACATCTATTCCATGAAAAATACAGTACAACAGTTGACAATGTGGAGCAATAAGGCACATCTATTCCATGAAAAATACAGTACAACAGTTGACAATGTGGAGCAATAAGGCGCATCTATTCCTTGACAAATACAGTACAACAGTTGACAATGTGGAACAATAATTCACATCTATTCCGTGACAAATACAGTACAACAGTTGACAATGTGGAGCAATAAGGCACCTCTATTCCGTGACAAATACAGTACAACAGTTGACAGTGTGGAGCAATAAGGCACATCTATTCCATGACAAATACAGTACAACAGTTGACAATGTGGAGCAATAAGGCACATCTATTCCATGACAAATACAGTACAACAGTTGACAATGTGGAGCAATAAGGCACATCTATTCCATGAAAAATACAGTACAACAGTTGACAATGTGGAGCACTAAGGCACATCTATTCCATGAAAAATACAGTACAACAGTTGACAATGTGGAGCAATAAGGCACATCTATTCCATGAAAAATACAGTACAACAATTGACAATGTGGAGCAATAAGGCACATCTATTCCATGAAAAATACAGTACAACATTTGACAATGTGGAGCAATAAGGCACATCTATTCCGTGACAAATACAGTTCAACAGTTGACAATGTGGAGCAATAAGGCACATCTATTCCATGACAAATACAGTACAACAGTTGACAATGTGTAACAATAAGGCACATCTATTCCATGACAAATACAGTACAACAGTTGACAATGTGTAACAATAAGGCACATCTATTCCATAACAAATACAGTACAACAGTTGACAATGTGTAACAATAAGGCACATCTATTCCATGACAAATACAGTACAACAGTTGACAATGTGTAACAATAAGGCACATCTATTCCATGACAAATACAGTACAACAGTTGACAATGTGGAGCAATAAGGCACATCTATTCCATGACAAATACAGTACAACAGTTGACAATGTGGAGCAATAAGGCACATCTATTCCATGACAAATACAGTACAACAGTTGACAATGTGGAGCAATAAGGCACATCTATTCCATGACAAATACAGTACAACAGTTGACAATGTGGAGCAATAAGGCACATCTATTCCATAACAAATACAGTACAACAGTTGACAATGTGTAACAATAAGGCACATCTATTCCATGACAAATACAGTACAACAGTTGACAATGTGTAACAATAAGGCACATCTATTCCATGACAAATGCAGTACAACAGTGGACAATGTGGAGCAATAAGGCACATCTATTCCGTGACAAATACAGTACAACAGTGGACAATGTGGAGCAATAAGGCACCTCTATTCCGTGACAAATACAGTACAACAGTTGACAGTGTGGAGCAATAAGGCACATCTATTCCATGACAAATACAGTACAACAGTTGACAATGTGGAGCAATAAGGCACATCTATTCCATGACAAATACAGTACAACAGTTGACAATGTGGAGCAATAAGGCACATCTATTCCATGACAAATACAGTACAACAGTTGACAATGTGGAGCAATAAAGCACATCTATTCCATGACAAATACAGTACAACAGTTGACAATGTGGAGCAATAAGGCACATCTATTCCATGACAAATACAGTACAACAGTTGACAATGTGGAGCAATAAGGCACATCTATTCCATGACAAATACATTACAACAGTTGACAATGAGTAACAATAAGGCACATCTATTCCATGACAAATACAGTACAACAGTAGACAATGTGTAACAATAAGGCACATCTATTCCATGACAAATACAGTACAACAGTTGACAATGTGTAACAATAAGGCGCATCTATTCCATGACAAATACAGTACAACAGTTGACAATTTGTAACAATAAGGCGCATCTATTCCATGACAAATACAGTACAACAGTTGACAATGTGGAGCACTAAGGCACATCTATTCCACGACAAATACAATACAACAGTTGACAATGTGTAACAATAAGGCACATCTATTCCATGAAAAATACAGTACAACAGTTGACAATGTGGAGCAATAAGGCACATCTATTCCATGAAAAATACAGTACAAGAGTTGACAATGTGGAGCAATAAGGCACATCTATTCCATGACAAATACAGTACAACAGTTGACAATGTGGAACAATAATTCACATCTATTCCGTGACAAATACAGTACAACAGTTGACAATGTGGAGAAATAAGGCACCTCTATTCCGTGACAAATACAGTACAACAGTTGACAGTGTGGAGCAATAAGGCACATCTATTCCATGACAAATACAGTACAACAGTTGACAATGTGGAGCAATAAGGCACATCTATTCCATGACAAATACAGTACAACAGTTGACAATGTGGAGCACTAAGGCACATCTATTCCATGAAAAATACAGTACAACAGTTGACAATGTGGAGCAATAAGGCACATCTATTCCATGAAAAATACAGTACAACAGTTGACAATGTGGAGCAATAAGGCACATCTATTCCATGAAAAATACAGTACAACAATTGACAATGTGGAGCAATAAGGCACATCTATTCCATGACAAATACAGTACAACAGTTGACAATGTGTAACAATAAGGCACATCTATTCCATGACAAATACAGTACAACAGTTGACAATGTGGAGCAATAAGGCACATCTATTCCGTGACAAATACAGTTCAACAGTTGACAATGTGGAGCAATAAGGCACATCTATTCCATGACAAATACAGTACAACAGTTGACAATGTGTAACAATAAGGCACATCTATTCCATGACAAATACAGTACAACAGTTGACAATGTGTAACAATAAGGCACATCTATTCCATAACAAATGCAGTACAACAGTTGACAATGTGTAACAATAAGGCACATCTATTCCATGACAAATACAGTACAACAGTTGACAATGTGTAACAATAAGGCACATCTATTCCATGACAAATACAGTACAACAGTTGACAATGTGGAGCAATAAGGCACATCTATTCCATGACAAATACAGTACAACAGTTGACAATGTGGAGCAATAAGGCACATCTATTCCATGACAAATACAGTACAACAGTTGACAATGTGGAGCAATAAGGCACATCTATTCCATGACAAATACAGTACAACAGTTGACAATGTGGAGCAATAAGGCACATCTATTCCATGACAAATACAGTACAACAGTTGACAATGTGGAGCAATAAGGCACATCTATTCCATGACAAATACAGTACAACAGTTGACAATGTGTAATAATAAAGCACATCTATTCCATGACAAATACAGTACAACAGTTGACAATGTGGAGCAATAAGGCACATCTATTCCATGACAAATACAGTACAACAGTTGACAATGTGGAGCAATAAGGCACATCTATTCCATGACAAATACAGTACAACAGTTGACAATGTGGAGCAATAAGGCACATCTATTCCGTGACAAATACAGTACAACAGTTGACAATGTGGAGCAATAAGGCACAACTATTCCATGACAAATACAGTACAACAGTTGACAATGTGGAGCAATAAGGCACATCTATTCCATGACAAATACAGTACAACAGTTGACAATGTGGAGCAATAAGGCACATCTATTTCATGACAAATACAGTATAACAGTTGACAATGTGGAGCAATAAGGCACATCTATTCCATGACAAATACAGTACAACAGTTGACAATGTGGAGCACTAAGGCACATCTATTCCATGACAAATACAGTACAACAGTTGACAATGTGGAGCAATAAGGCACATCTATTTCATGACAAATACAGAACAACAGTTGACAATGTGGAGCAATAAGGCACATCTATTCCATGACAAATACAGTACAACAGTTGACAATGTGTAACAATAAGGCACATCTATTCCATGACAAATACAGTACAACAGTTGACAATGTGTAACAATAAGGCGCATCTATTCCATGACAAATACAGTACAACAGTTGACAATTTGTAACAATAAGGCACATCTATTCCATGACAAATACAGTACAACAGTTGACAATGTGGAGCACTAAGGCACATCTATTCCACGACAAATACAATACAACAGTTGACAATGTGGAGCACTAAGGCACATCTATTCCATGAAAAATACAGTACAACAGTTGACAATGTGGAGCAATAAGGCACATCTATTCCATGAAAAATACAGTACAACAGTTGACAATGTGGAGCAATAAGGCACATCTATTCCATGACAAATACAGTACAACAGTTGACAATGTGGAACAATAATTCACATCTATTCCGTGACAAATACAGTACAACAGTTGACAATGTGGAGCAATAAGGCACCTCTATTCCGTGACAAATACAGTACAACAGTTGACAGTGTGGAGCAATAAGGCACATCTATTCCATGACAAAAACAGTACAACAGTTGACAATGTGGAGCAATAAGGCACATCTATTCCATGACAAATACAGTACAACAGTTGACAATGTGGAGCACTAAGGCACATCTATTCCATGAAAAATACAGTACAACAGTTGACAATGTGGAGCAATAAGGCACATCTATTCCATGAAAAATACAGTACAACAGTTGACAATGTGGAGCAATAAGGCACATCTATTCCATGAAAAATACAGTACAACAATTGACAATGTGGAGCAATAAGGCACATCTATTCCATGACAAATACAGTACAACATTTGACAATGTGGAGCAATAAGGCACATCTATTCCGTGACAAATACAGTTCAACAGTTGACAATGTGGAGCAATAAGGCACATCTATTCCATGACAAATACAGTACAACAGTTGACAATGTGTAACAATAAGGCACATCTATTCCATGACAAATACAGTACAACAGTTGACAATGTGTAACAATAAGGTACATCTATTCCATGACAAATACAGTACAACAGTTGACAATGTGTAACAATAAGGTACATCTATTCCATGACAAATACAGTACAACAGTTGACAATGTGGAGCAATAAGGCACATCTATTCCATGACAAATACAGTACAACAATTGACAATGTGTAACAATAAGGCACATCTATTCCATGACAAATACAGTACAACAGTTGACAATTTGTAACAATAAGGCACATCTATTCCATGACAAATACAGTACAACAGTTGACAATGTGGAGCACTAAGGCACATCTATTCCATGAAAAATACAGTACAACAGTTGACAATTTGTAACAATAAGGCACATCTATTCCATGGAAAATACAGTACAACAGATGACAATGTGGAGCAATAAGGCACATCTATCCCACGACAAATACAGTACAACAGTTGACAATGTGTAACAATAAGGCACATCTATTCCATGACAAATACAGTACAACAGTTGACAATGTTGAGCAATAAGGCACATCTGTTCCATGACAAATACAGTACAACAGTTGACAATGTTGAGCAATAAGGCACATCTATTCCATGACAAATACAGTACAACAGTTGACAATGTGGAGCAATAAGGCACATCTATTCCATGACAAATACAGTACAACAGTTGACAATGTGGAGCAATAAGGCACATCTATTCCATGACAAATACAGTACAACAGTTGACAATGTGTAATAATAAAGCACATCTATTCCATGACAAATACAGTACAACAGTTGACAATGTGGAGCAATAAGGCACATCTATTCCATGACAAATACAGTACAACAGTTGACAATGTGGAGCAATAAGGCACATCTATTCCATGACAAATACAGTACAACAGTTGACAATGTGGAGCAATAAGGCACATCTATTCCGTGACAAATACAGTACAACAGTTGACAATGTGGAGCAATAAGGCACATCTATTCCGTGACAAATACAGTACAACAGTTGACAATGTGGAGCAATAAGGCACAACTATTCCATGACAAATACAGTACAACAGTTGACAATGTGGAGCAATAAGGCACATCTATTCCATGACAAATACAGTACAACAGTTGACAATGTGGAGCAATAAGGCAAATCTATTTCATGACAAATACAGTATAACAGTTGACAATGTGGAGCAATAAGGCACATCTATTCCATGACAAATACAGTACAACAGTTGACAATGTGGAGCACTAAGGCACATCTATTCCATGACAAATACAGTACAACAGTTGACAATGTGGAGCAATAAGGCACATCTATTTCATGACAAATACAGAACAACAGTTGACAATGTGGAGCAATAAGGCACATCTATTCCATGACAAATACAGTACAACAGTTGACAATGTGTAACAATAAGGCACATCTATTCCATGACAAATACAGTACAACAGTTGACAATGTGTAACAATAAGGCGCATCTATTCCATGACAAATACAGTACAACAGTTGACAATTTGTAACAATAAGGCACATCTATTCCATGACAAATACAGTACAACAGTTGACAATGTGGAGCACTAAGGCACATCTATTCCACGACAAATACAATACAACAGTTGACAATGTGTAACAATAAGGCACATCTATTCCATGAAAAATACAGTACAACAGTTGACAATGTGTAGCAATAAGGCACATCTATTCCATGAAAAATACAGTACAACAGTTGACAATGTGGAGCAATAAGGCACATCTATTCCATGACAAATACAGTACAACAGTTGACAATGTGGAACAATAATTCACATCTATTCCGTGACAAATACAGTACAACAGTTGACAATGTGGAGCAATAAGGCACCTCTATTCCGTGACAAATACAGTACAACAGTTGACAGTGTGGAGCAATAAGGCACATCTATTCCATGACAAAAACAGTACAACAGTTGACAATGTGGAGCAATAAGGCACATCTATTCCATGACAAATACAGTACAACAGTTGACAATGTGGAGCACTAAGGCACATCTATTCCATGAAAATTACAGTACAACAGTTGACAATGTGGAGCAATAAGGCACATCTATTCCATGAAAAATACAGTACAACAGTTGACAATGTGGAGCAATAAGGCACATCTATTCCATGAAAAATACAGTACAACAATTGACAATGTGGAGCAATAAGGCACATCTATTCCATGACAAATACAGTACAACATTTGACAATGTGGAGCAATAAGGCACATCTATTCCGTGACAAATACAGTTCAACAGTTGACAATGTGGAGCAATAAGGCACATCTATTCCATGACAAATACAGTACAACAGTTGACAATGTGTAACAATAAGGCACATCTATTCCATGACAAATACAGTACAACAGTTGACAATGTGTAACAATAAGGTACATCTATTCCATGACAAATACAGTACAACAGTTGACAATGTGTAACAATAAGGCACATCTATTCCATGACAAATACAGTACAACAGTTGACAATGTGGAGCAATAAGGCACATCTATTCCATGACAAATACAGTACAACAATTGACAATGTGTAACAATAAGGCACATCTATTCCATGACAAATACAGTACAACAGTTGACAATTTGTAACAATAAGGCACATCTATTCCATGACAAATACAGTACAACAGTTGACAATGTGGAGCACTAAGGCACATCTATTCCATGAAAAATACAGTACAACAGTTGACAATTTGTAACAATAAGGCACATCTATTCCATGGAAAATACAGTACAACAGATGACAATGTGGAGCAATAAGGCACATCTATCCCACGACAAATACAGTACAACAGTTGACAATGTGTAACAATAAGGCACATCTATTCCATGACAAATACAGTACAACAGTTGACAATGTTGAGCAATAAGGCACATCTGTTCCATGACAAATACAGTACAACAGTTGACAATGTGGAGCAATAAGGCACATCTATTCCATGAAAAATACATTACAACAGTTGACAATGTGTAACAATAAGGCACATCTATTCCATGACAAATACAGTACAACAGTTGACAATGTGTAACAATAAGGCACATCTATTCCATGACAAATACAGTACAACAGTTGACAATGTGTAACAATAAGGCACATCTATTCCATGACAAATACAGAACAACAGTTGACAATGTGGAGCAATAAGGCTCATCTATTCCATGACAAATACAGTACAACAGTTGACAATGTGTAACAATAAGGCACATCTATTCCATGACAAATACAGTACAACAGTTGACAATGTGGAGCACTAAGGCACATCTATTCCATGACAAATACAGTACAACAGTTGACAATGTGGAGCAATAAAGCACATCGATTCCATGACAAATACAGTACAACAGTTGACAATGTGGAGCAATAAGGCACATATATTCCATTACAAATACAGTACAACAGTTGACAATGTGGAGCAATAAGGCACATCTATTCCATGACAAATACAGTACAACAGTTGACAATGTGTAACAATAAGGCACATCTATTCCATAACAAATACAGTACAACAGTTGACAATGTGTAACATAAAGGCACATCTATTCCATGAAAAAAACAGTACAACAGTTGACAATGTGGAGCAATAAGGCACATCTATTCCATGACAAATACAGTACAACAGTTGACAATGTGTAACAATAAGGCACATCTATTCCATAACAAATACAGTACAACAGTTGACAATGTGTAACAATAAGGCACATCTATTCCATGACAAATACAGTACAACAGTTGACAATGTGTAACAACAAGGCACATCTATTCCATGACAAATACAGTACAACAGTTGACAATGTGTAACAATAAGGCACATCTATTCCATGACAAATACAGTACAACAGTTGACAATGTGTAACAATAAGGCACATCTATTCCATGACAAATACATTACAACAGTTGACAATTTGTAACAATAAGGCACATCTATTCCATGACAAATACAGTACAACAGTTGACAATGTGGAGCAATAAGGCACATCTATTCCATGACAAATACAGTACAACAGTTGACAATGTGGAGCAATAAGGCACATCTATTCCACGACAAATACAGTACAACAGTTGACAATGTGTAACAATAAGGCACATCTATTCAATGACAAATACAGTACAACAGTTGACAATGTGGAGCACTAAGGCACATCTATTCCATGAAAAATACAGTACAACAGTTGACAATGTGGAGCAATAAGGCACATCTATTCCATGACAAATACAGTACAACAGTTGACAATGTGGAGCAATAAGGCACATCTATTCCATGACAAATACAGTACAACAGTTGTCAATGTGGAGCAATAAGGCACATCTATTCCATGAAAAATACAGTACAACAGTTGACAATGTGGAGCAATAAGGCACATCTATTCCATGAAAAATACAGTACAACAGTTGACAATGTGGAGCAATAAGGCACATCTATTCCGTGACAAATACAGTACAACAGTTGACAATGTGGAGCAATACGGCACATCTATTCCATGACAAATACAGTACAACAGTTGACAATGTGGAGCAATAAGGCACATCTATTCCATGACAAATACAGTACAACAGTTGACAATGTGGAGCAATAAGGCACATCTATTCCATGACAAATACAGTACAACAGTTGACAATGTGTAACAATAAGGCACATCTATTCCATGACAAATACAGTACAACAGTTGACAATGTGTAACAATAAGGCACATCTATTCCATGACAAATACAGTACAACAGTTGACAATGTGTAACAATAAGGCACATCTATTCCATGACAAATACAGTACAACAGTTGACAATGTGGAGCAATAAGGCACATCTATTCCATGACAAATACAGTACAACAGTTGACAATGTGGAGCAATAAGGCACATCTATTCCATGAAAAATACAGTACAACAGTTGACAATGTGGAGCAATAAGGCACATCTATTCCATGAAAAATACAGTACAACAATTGACAATGTGGAGCAATAAGGCACATCTATTCCATGACAAATACAGTACAACATTTGACAATGTGGAGCAATAAGGCACATCTATTCCGTGACAAATACAGTTCAACAGTTGACAATGTGGAGCAATAAGGCACATCTATTCCATGACAAATACAGTACAACAGTTGACAATGTGTAACAATAAGGCACATCTATTCCATGACAAATACAGTACAACAGTTGACAATGTGTAACAATAAGGTACATCTATTCCATGACAAATACAGTACAACAGTTGACAATGTGTAACAATAAGGCACATCTATTCCATGACAAATACAGTACAACAGTTGACAGTGTGGAGCAATAAGGCACATCTATTCTATGACAAATACAGTACAACAGTTGACAATGTGTAACAATAAGGCACATCTATTCCATGACAAATACAGTACAACAGTTGACAATTTGTAACAATAAGGCACATCTATTCCATGACAAATACAGTACAACAGTTGACAATGTGGAGCAATAAGGCACATCTATTCCACGACAAATACAGTACACCAGTTGACAATGTGTAACAATAAGGCATATCTATTCCATGACAAATACAGTACAACAGTTGACAATGTGGAGCAATAAGGCACATCTATTCCATGACAAATACAGTACAACAGTTGACAGTGTGGAGCAATAAGGCACATCTATTCCATGACAAATACAGTACAACAGTTGACAATGTGGAGCAATAAGGCACATCTATTCCATGACAAATACAGTACAACAGTTGACAATGTGGAGCACTAAGGCACATCTATTCCATGAAAAATACAGTACAACAGTTGACAATTTGTAACAATAAGGCACATCTATTCCATAAAAAATACAGTACAACAGTTGACAATGTGGAGCAATAAGGCACATCTATTCCACGACAAATACAGTACAACAGTTGACAATGTGTAACAATAAGGCACATCTATTCCATGACAAATACAGTACAACAGTTGACAATGTGGAGCAATAAGGCACATCTATTCCATGACAAATACAGTACAACAGTTGACAATGTGTAACAATAAGGCACATCTATTCCATGACACATACAGTACAACAGTTGACAATGTGTAACAATAAGGCACATCTATTCCATGACAAATACAGAACAACAGTTGACAATGTGTAGCAATAAGGCACATCTATTCCATGACAAATACAGTACAACAGTTGAAAATGTGTAACAATAAGGCACATCTATTCCATGACAAATACAGTACAACAGTTGACAATGTGGAGCACTAAGGCACATCTATTCCATGACAAATACAGTAAAACAGTTGACAATGTGGAGCAATAAAGCACATCTATTCCGTGACAAATACAGTACAACAGTTGACAATGTGGAGCAATAAGGCACATATATTCCATGACAAATACAGTACAACAGTTGACAATGTGGAGCAATAAGGCACATCTATTCCATGACAAATACAGTACAACAGTTGACAATGTGTAACAATAAGGCACTTCTATTCCATAACAACTACAGTACAACAGTTGACAATGTGTAACATAAAGGCACATCTATTCCATGAAAAAAACAGTACAACAGTTGACAATGTGGAGCAATAAGGCACATCTATTCCATGACAAATACAGTACAACAGTTGACAGTGTGTAACAATAAGGCACATCTATTCCATAACAAATACAGTACAACAGTTGACAATGTGTAACAATAAGGCACATCTATTCCATGACAAATACAGTACAACAGTTGACAATGTGTAACAACAAGGCACATCTATTCCATGACAAATACAGTACAACAGTTGACAATGTGTAACAATAATGCACATCTATTCCATGACAAATACAGTACAACAGTTGACAATGTGTAACAATAAGGCACATCAATTCCATGACAAATACATTACAACAGTTGACAATTTGTAACAATAAGGCACATCTATTCCATGACAAATACAATACAACAGTTGACAATGTGGAGCAATAAGGCACATCTATTCCATGACAAATACAGTACAACAGTTGACAATGTGGAGCAATAAGGCACATCTATTCCACGACAAATACAGTACAACAGTTGACAATGTGTAACAATAAGGCACATCTATTCAATGACAAATACAGTACAACAGTTGACAATGTGGAGCACTAAGGCACATCTATTCCATGAAAAATACAGTACAACAGTTGACAATGTGGAGCAATAAGGCACATCTATTCCATGACAAATACAGTACAACAGTTGACAATGTGGAGCAATAAGGCTCATCTATTCCATGACAAATACAGTACAACAGTTGTCAATGTGGAGCAATAAGGCACATCTATTCCATGACAAATACAGTACAACAGTTGACAATGTGGAGCACTAAGGCACATCTATTCCATGAAGAATACAGTACAACAGTTGACAATGTGGAGCAATAAGGCACATCTATTCCATGAAAAATACAGTACAACAGTTGACAATGTGGAGCAATAAGGCACATCTATTCCGTGACAATTACAGTACAACAATTGACAATGTGGAGCAATACGGCACATCTATTCCATGACAAATACAGTACAACAGTTGACAATGTGGAGCAATAAGGCACATCTATTCCATGACAAATACAGTACAACAGTTGACAATGTGGAGCAATAAGGCACATCTATTCCATGTCAAATACAGTACAACAGTTGACAATGTGTAACAATAAGGCACATCTATTCCATGACAAATACAGTACAACAGTTGACAATGTGTAACAATAAGGCACATCTATTCCATGACAAATACAGTACAACAGTTGACAATGTGTAACAATAAGGCACATCTATTCCATGACAAATACAGTACAACAGTTGACAATGTGGAGCAATAAGGCACATCTATTCCATGACAAATACAGTACAACAGTTGACAATGTGTAACAATAAGGCACATCTATTCCATGACAAATACAGTACAACAGTTGACAATTTGTAACAATAAAGCACATCTATTCCATGACAAATACAGTACAACAGTTGACAATGTGTAACAATAAGGCACATCTATTCCACGACAAATACAGTACAACATTTGACAATGTGTAACAATAAGGCACATCTATTCCACGACAAATACAGTACAACAGTTGACAATGTGCAGCAATAAGGCACATCTATTCCATGACAAATACAGTACAACAGTTGACAATGTGGAGCACAAAGGCACATCTATTCCATGAAAAATACAGTACAACAGTTGACAATGTGGAGCAATAAGGCACATCTATTCCATGACAAATACAGTACAACAGTTGACAATGTGGAGCAATAAGGCACCTCTATTCCGTGACAAATACAGTACAACAGTTGACAGTGTAGAGCAATAAGGCACATCTATTCCATGACAAATACAGTACAACAGTTGACAATGTGGAGCAATAAAGCACATCTATTCCATGACAAATACAGTACAACAGTTGACAATGTGGAGCAATAAGGCACATCTATTCCATGACAAATACAGTACAACAGTTGACAATGTGGAGCAATAAAGCACATCTATTCCATGACAAATACAGTACAACAGTTGACAATGTGGAGCAATAAGGCACATCTATTCCATGACAAATACAGTACAACAGTTGACAATGTGGAGCAATAAGGCACATCTATTCCATGACAAATACATTACAACAGTTGACAATGTGTAACAATAAAGCACATCTATTCCATGACAAATACAGTACAACAGTTGACAATGTGGAGAAATAAAGCACATCTATTCCATGACAAATACAGTACAACAGTTGACAATGTGGAGCAATAAAGCACATCTATTCCATGACAAATACAGTACAACAGTTGACAATGTGGAGCAATAAGGCACATCTATTCCATGACAAATACAGTACAACAGTTGACAATGTGGAGCAATAAGGCACATCTATTCCATGACAAATACATTACAACAGTTGACAATGTGTAACAATAAAGCACATCTATTCCATGACAAATACAGTACAACAGTAGACAATGTGTAACAATAAGGCACATCTATTCCATGACAAATACAGTACAACAGTTGACAATGTGTAACAATAAGGCGCATCTATTCCATGACAAATACAGTACAACAGTTGACAATTTGTAACAATAAGGCACATCTATTCCATGACAAGTACAGTACAACAGTTGACAATGTGGAGCACTAAGGCACATCTATTCCACGACAAATACAATACAACAGTTGACAATGTGTAACAATAAGGCACATCTATTCCATGAAAAATACAGTACAACAGTTGACAATGTGGAGCAATAAGGCACATCTATTCCATGAAAAATACAGTACAACAGTTGACAATGTGGAGCAATAAGGCACATCTATTCCATGACAAATACAGTACAACAGTTGACAATGTGGAACAATAATTCACATCTATTCCGTGACAAATACAGTACAACAGTTGACAATGTGGAGCAATTAGGCACCTCTATTCCGTGACAAATACAGTACAACAGTTGACAGTGTGGAGCAATAAGGCACATCTATTCCATGACAAATACAGTACAACTGTTGACAATGTGGAGCAATAAGGCACATCTATTCCATGACAAATACAGTACAACAGTTGACAATGTGGAGCACTAAGGCACATCTATTCCATGAAAAATACAATACAACAGTTGACAATGTGTAGCAATAAGGCACATCTATTCCATGACAAATACAGTACAACATTTGACAATGTGGAGCAATAAGGCACATCTATTCCGTGACAAATACAGTTCAACAGTTGACAATGTGGAGCAATAAGGCACATCTATTCCATGACAAATACAGTACAACAGTTGACAATGTGTAACAATAAGGCACATCTATTCCATGACAAATACAGTACAACAGTTGACAATGTGGAGCAATAAGGCACATCTATTCCATGACAAATACAGTACAACAGTTGACAATGTGGAGCACTAAGGCACATCTATTCCATGAAAAATACAGTACAACAGTTGACAATGTGGAGCAATAAGGCACATCTATTCCATGAAAAATACAGTACAACAGTTGACAATGTGGAGCAATAAGGCACATTTATTCCATGAAAAATACAGTACAACAATTGACAATGTGGAGCAATAAGGCACATCTATTCCATGACAAATACAGTACAACAGTTGACAATGTGTAACAATAAGGCACATCTATTCCATGACAAATACAGTACAACAGTTGACAATGTGGAGCAATAAGGCACATCTATTCCGTGACAAATACAGTACAACAGTTGACAATGTGGAGCAATAAGGCACCTCTATTCCGTGACAAATACAGTACAACAGTTGACAGTGTGGAGCAATAAGGCACATCTATTCCATGACAAATACAGTACAACAGTTGACAATGTGGAGCAATAAGGCACATCTATTCCATGACAAATACAGTACAACAGTTGACAATGTGGAGCACTAAGGCACATCTATTCCATGACAAATACAGTACAACAATTGACAATGTGGAGCAATAAAGCACATCTATTCCATGACAAATACAGTACAACAGTTGACAATGTGGAGCAATAAGGCACATCTATTCCATGACAAATACAGTACAACAGTTGACAATGTGGAGCAATAAGGCACATCTATTCCATGACAAATACATTACAACAGTTGACAATGTGTAACAATAAGGCACATCTATTCCATGACAAATACAGTACAACAGTAGACAATGTGTAACAATAAGGCACATCTATTCCATGACAAATACAGTACAACAGTTGACAATGTGTAACAATAAGGCGCATCTATTCCATGACAAATACAGTACAACAGTTGACAATTTGTAACAATAAGGCACATCTATTCCATGACAAATACAGTACAACAGTTGACAATGTGGAGCACTAAGGCACATCTATTCCACGACAAATACAATACAACAGTTGACAATGTGTAACAATAAGGCACATCTATTCCATGAAAAATACAGTACAACAGTTGACAATGTGGAGCAATAAGGCACATCTATTCCATGAAAAATACAGTACAACAGTTGACAATGTGGAGCAATAAGGCGCATCTATTCCTTGACAAATACAGTACAACAGTTGACAATGTGGAACAATAATTCACATCTATTCCGTGACAAATACAGTACAACAGTTGACAATGTGGAGCAATAAGGCACCTCTATTCCGTGACAAATACAGTACAACAGTTGACAGTGTGGAGCAATAAGGCACATCTATTCCATGACAAATACAGTACAACAGTTGACAATGTGGAGCAATAAGGCACATCTATTCCATGACAAATACAGTACAACAGTTGACAATGTGGAGCAATAAGGCACATCTATTCCATGAAAAATACAGTACAACAGTTGACAATGTGGAGCACTAAGGCACATCTATTCCATGAAAAATACAGTACAACAGTTGACAATGTGGAGCAATAAGGCACATCTATTCCATGAAAAATACAGTACAACAATTGACAATGTGGAGCAATAAGGCACATCTATTCCATGAAAAATACAGTACAACATTTGACAATGTGGAGCAATAAGGCACATCTATTCCGTGACAAATACAGTTCAACAGTTGACAATGTGGAGCAATAAGGCACATCTATTCCATGACAAATACAGTACAACAGTTGACAATGTGTAACAATAAGGCACATCTATTCCATGACAAATACAGTACAACAGTTGACAATGTGTAACAATAAGGCACATCTATTCCATAACAAATACAGTACAACAGTTGACAATGTGTAACAATAAGGCACATCTATTCCATGACAAATACAGTACAACAGTTGACAATGTGTAACAATAAGGCACATCTATTCCATGACAAATACAGTACAACAGTTGACAATGTGGAGCAATAAGGCACATCTATTCCATGACAAATACAGTACAACAGTTGACAATGTGGAGCAATAAGGCACATCTATTCCATGACAAATACAGTACAACAGTTGACAATGTGGAGCAATAAGGCACATCTATTCCATGACAAATACAGTACAACAGTTGACAATGTGGAGCAATAAGGCACATCTATTCCATAACAAATACAGTACAACAGTTGACAATGTGTAACAATAAGGCACATCTATTCCATGACAAATACAGTACAACAGTTGACAATGTGTAACAATAAGGCACATCTATTCCATGACAAATGCAGTACAACAGTGGACAATGTGGAGCAATAAGGCACATCTATTCCGTGACAAATACAGTACAACAGTGGACAATGTGGAGCAATAAGGCACCTCTATTCCGTGACAAATACAGTACAACAGTTGACAGTGTGGAGCAATAAGGCACATCTATTCCATGACAAATACAGTACAACAGTTGACAATGTGGAGCAATAAGGCACATCTATTCCATGACAAATACAGTACAACAGTTGACAATGTGGAGCAATAAGGCACATCTATTCCATGACAAATACAGTACAACAGTTGACAATGTGGAGCAATAAAGCACATCTATTCCATGACAAATACAGTACAACAGTTGACAATGTGGAGCAATAAGGCACATCTATTCCATGACAAATACAGTACAACAGTTGACAATGTGGAGCAATAAGGCACATCTATTCCATGACAAATACATTACAACAGTTGACAATGAGTAACAATAAGGCACATCTATTCCATGACAAATACAGTACAACAGTAGACAATGTGTAACAATAAGGCACATCTATTCCATGACAAATACAGTACAACAGTTGACAATGTGTAACAATAAGGCGCATCTATTCCATGACAAATACAGTACAACAGTTGACAATTTGTAACAATAAGGCGCATCTATTCCATGACAAATACAGTACAACAGTTGACAATGTGGAGCACTAAGGCACATCTATTCCACGACAAATACAATACAACAGTTGACAATGTGTAACAATAAGGCACATCTATTCCATGAAAAATACAGTACAACAGTTGACAATGTGGAGCAATAAGGCACATCTATTCCATGAAAAATACAGTACAAGAGTTGACAATGTGGAGCAATAAGGCACATCTATTCCATGACAAATACAGTACAACAGTTGACAATGTGGAACAATAATTCACATCTATTCCGTGACAAATACAGTACAACAGTTGACAATGTGGAGAAATAAGGCACCTCTATTCCGTGACAAATACAGTACAACAGTTGACAGTGTGGAGCAATAAGGCACATCTATTCCATGACAAATACAGTACAACAGTTGACAATGTGGAGCAATAAGGCACATCTATTCCATGACAAATACAGTACAACAGTTGACAATGTGGAGCACTAAGGCACATCTATTCCATGAAAAATACAGTACAACAGTTGACAATGTGGAGCAATAAGGCACATCTATTCCATGAAAAATACAGTACAACAGTTGACAATGTGGAGCAATAAGGCACATCTATTCCATGAAAAATACAGTACAACAATTGACAATGTGGAGCAATAAGGCACATCTATTCCATGACAAATACAGTACAACAGTTGACAATGTGTAACAATAAGGCACATCTATTCCATGACAAATACAGTACAACAGTTGACAATGTGGAGCAATAAGGCACATCTATTCCGTGACAAATACAGTTCAACAGTTGACAATGTGGAGCAATAAGGCACATCTATTCCATGACAAATACAGTACAACAGTTGACAATGTGTAACAATAAGGCACATCTATTCCATGACAAATACAGTACAACAGTTGACAATGTGTAACAATAAGGCACATCTATTCCATAACAAATGCAGTACAACAGTTGACAATGTGTAACAATAAGGCACATCTATTCCATGACAAATACAGTACAACAGTTGACAATGTGTAACAATAAGGCACATCTATTCCATGACAAATACAGTACAACAGTTGACAATGTGGAGCAATAAGGCACATCTATTCCATGACAAATACAGTACAACAGTTGACAATGTGGAGCAATAAGGCACATCTATTCCATGACAAATACAGTACAACAGTTGACAATGTGGAGCAATAAGGCACATCTATTCCATGACAAATACAGTACAACAGTTGACAATGTGGAGCAATAAGGCACATCTATTCCATGACAAATACAGTACAACAGTTGACAATGTGGAGCAATAAGGCACATCTATTCCATGACAAATACAGTACAACAGTTGACAATGTGTAATAATAAAGCACATCTATTCCATGACAAATACAGTACAACAGTTGACAATGTGGAGCAATAAGGCACATCTATTCCATGACAAATACAGTACAACAGTTGACAATGTGGAGCAATAAGGCACATCTATTCCATGACAAATACAGTACAACAGTTGACAATGTGGAGCAATAAGGCACATCTATTCCGTGACAAATACAGTACAACAGTTGACAATGTGGAGCAATAAGGCACAACTATTCCATGACAAATACAGTACAACAGTTGACAATGTGGAGCAATAAGGCACATCTATTCCATGACAAATACAGTACAACAGTTGACAATGTGGAGCAATAAGGCACATCTATTTCATGACAAATACAGTATAACAGTTGACAATGTGGAGCAATAAGGCACATCTATTCCATGACAAATACAGTACAACAGTTGACAATGTGGAGCACTAAGGCACATCTATTCCATGACAAATACAGTACAACAGTTGACAATGTGGAGCAATAAGGCACATCTATTTCATGACAAATACAGAACAACAGTTGACAATGTGGAGCAATAAGGCACATCTATTCCATGACAAATACAGTACAACAGTTGACAATGTGTAACAATAAGGCACATCTATTCCATGACAAATACAGTACAACAGTTGACAATGTGTAACAATAAGGCGCATCTATTCCATGACAAATACAGTACAACAGTTGACAATTTGTAACAATAAGGCACATCTATTCCATGACAAATACAGTACAACAGTTGACAATGTGGAGCACTAAGGCACATCTATTCCACGACAAATACAATACAACAGTTGACAATGTGGAGCACTAAGGCACATCTATTCCATGAAAAATACAGTACAACAGTTGACAATGTGGAGCAATAAGGCACATCTATTCCATGAAAAATACAGTACAACAGTTGACAATGTGGAGCAATAAGGCACATCTATTCCATGACAAATACAGTACAACAGTTGACAATGTGGAACAATAATTCACATCTATTCCGTGACAAATACAGTACAACAGTTGACAATGTGGAGCAATAAGGCACCTCTATTCCGTGACAAATACAGTACAACAGTTGACAGTGTGGAGCAATAAGGCACATCTATTCCATGACAAAAACAGTACAACAGTTGACAATGTGGAGCAATAAGGCACATCTATTCCATGACAAATACAGTACAACAGTTGACAATGTGGAGCACTAAGGCACATCTATTCCATGAAAAATACAGTACAACAGTTGACAATGTGGAGCAATAAGGCACATCTATTCCATGAAAAATACAGTACAACAGTTGACAATGTGGAGCAATAAGGCACATCTATTCCATGAAAAATACAGTACAACAATTGACAATGTGGAGCAATAAGGCACATCTATTCCATGACAAATACAGTACAACATTTGACAATGTGGAGCAATAAGGCACATCTATTCCGTGACAAATACAGTTCAACAGTTGACAATGTGGAGCAATAAGGCACATCTATTCCATGACAAATACAGTACAACAGTTGACAATGTGTAACAATAAGGCACATCTATTCCATGACAAATACAGTACAACAGTTGACAATGTGTAACAATAAGGTACATCTATTCCATGACAAATACAGTACAACAGTTGACAATGTGTAACAATAAGGTACATCTATTCCATGACAAATACAGTACAACAGTTGACAATGTGGAGCAATAAGGCACATCTATTCCATGACAAATACAGTACAACAATTGACAATGTGTAACAATAAGGCACATCTATTCCATGACAAATACAGTACAACAGTTGACAATTTGTAACAATAAGGCACATCTATTCCATGACAAATACAGTACAACAGTTGACAATGTGGAGCACTAAGGCACATCTATTCCATGAAAAATACAGTACAACAGTTGACAATTTGTAACAATAAGGCACATCTATTCCATGGAAAATACAGTACAACAGATGACAATGTGGAGCAATAAGGCACATCTATCCCACGACAAATACAGTACAACAGTTGACAATGTGTAACAATAAGGCACATCTATTCCATGACAAATACAGTACAACAGTTGACAATGTTGAGCAATAAGGCACATCTGTTCCATGACAAATACAGTACAACAGTTGACAATGTTGAGCAATAAGGCACATCTATTCCATGACAAATACAGTACAACAGTTGACAATGTGGAGCAATAAGGCACATCTATTCCATGACAAATACAGTACAACAGTTGACAATGTGGAGCAATAAGGCACATCTATTCCATGACAAATACAGTACAACAGTTGACAATGTGTAATAATAAAGCACATCTATTCCATGACAAATACAGTACAACAGTTGACAATGTGGAGCAATAAGGCACATCTATTCCATGACAAATACAGTACAACAGTTGACAATGTGGAGCAATAAGGCACATCTATTCCATGACAAATACAGTACAACAGTTGACAATGTGGAGCAATAAGGCACATCTATTCCGTGACAAATACAGTACAACAGTTGACAATGTGGAGCAATAAGGCACATCTATTCCGTGACAAATACAGTACAACAGTTGACAATGTGGAGCAATAAGGCACAACTATTCCATGACAAATACAGTACAACAGTTGACAATGTGGAGCAATAAGGCACATCTATTCCATGACAAATACAGTACAACAGTTGACAATGTGGAGCAATAAGGCAAATCTATTTCATGACAAATACAGTATAACAGTTGACAATGTGGAGCAATAAGGCACATCTATTCCATGACAAATACAGTACAACAGTTGACAATGTGGAGCACTAAGGCACATCTATTCCATGACAAATACAGTACAACAGTTGACAATGTGGAGCAATAAGGCACATCTATTTCATGACAAATACAGAACAACAGTTGACAATGTGGAGCAATAAGGCACATCTATTCCATGACAAATACAGTACAACAGTTGACAATGTGTAACAATAAGGCACATCTATTCCATGACAAATACAGTACAACAGTTGACAATGTGTAACAATAAGGCGCATCTATTCCATGACAAATACAGTACAACAGTTGACAATTTGTAACAATAAGGCACATCTATTCCATGACAAATACAGTACAACAGTTGACAATGTGGAGCACTAAGGCACATCTATTCCACGACAAATACAATACAACAGTTGACAATGTGTAACAATAAGGCACATCTATTCCATGAAAAATACAGTACAACAGTTGACAATGTGTAGCAATAAGGCACATCTATTCCATGAAAAATACAGTACAACAGTTGACAATGTGGAGCAATAAGGCACATCTATTCCATGACAAATACAGTACAACAGTTGACAATGTGGAACAATAATTCACATCTATTCCGTGACAAATACAGTACAACAGTTGACAATGTGGAGCAATAAGGCACCTCTATTCCGTGACAAATACAGTACAACAGTTGACAGTGTGGAGCAATAAGGCACATCTATTCCATGACAAAAACAGTACAACAGTTGACAATGTGGAGCAATAAGGCACATCTATTCCATGACAAATACAGTACAACAGTTGACAATGTGGAGCACTAAGGCACATCTATTCCATGAAAATTACAGTACAACAGTTGACAATGTGGAGCAATAAGGCACATCTATTCCATGAAAAATACAGTACAACAGTTGACAATGTGGAGCAATAAGGCACATCTATTCCATGAAAAATACAGTACAACAATTGACAATGTGGAGCAATAAGGCACATCTATTCCATGACAAATACAGTACAACATTTGACAATGTGGAGCAATAAGGCACATCTATTCCGTGACAAATACAGTTCAACAGTTGACAATGTGGAGCAATAAGGCACATCTATTCCATGACAAATACAGTACAACAGTTGACAATGTGTAACAATAAGGCACATCTATTCCATGACAAATACAGTACAACAGTTGACAATGTGTAACAATAAGGTACATCTATTCCATGACAAATACAGTACAACAGTTGACAATGTGTAACAATAAGGCACATCTATTCCATGACAAATACAGTACAACAGTTGACAATGTGGAGCAATAAGGCACATCTATTCCATGACAAATACAGTACAACAATTGACAATGTGTAACAATAAGGCACATCTATTCCATGACAAATACAGTACAACAGTTGACAATTTGTAACAATAAGGCACATCTATTCCATGACAAATACAGTACAACAGTTGACAATGTGGAGCACTAAGGCACATCTATTCCATGAAAAATACAGTACAACAGTTGACAATTTGTAACAATAAGGCACATCTATTCCATGGAAAATACAGTACAACAGATGACAATGTGGAGCAATAAGGCACATCTATCCCACGACAAATACAGTACAACAGTTGACAATGTGTAACAATAAGGCACATCTATTCCATGACAAATACAGTACAACAGTTGACAATGTTGAGCAATAAGGCACATCTGTTCCATGACAAATACAGTACAACAGTTGACAATGTGGAGCAATAAGGCACATCTATTCCATGAAAAATACATTACAACAGTTGACAATGTGTAACAATAAGGCACATCTATTCCATGACAAATACAGTACAACAGTTGACAATGTGTAACAATAAGGCACATCTATTCCATGACAAATACAGTACAACAGTTGACAATGTGTAACAATAAGGCACATCTATTCCATGACAAATACAGAACAACAGTTGACAATGTGGAGCAATAAGGCTCATCTATTCCATGACAAATACAGTACAACAGTTGACAATGTGTAACAATAAGGCACATCTATTCCATGACAAATACAGTACAACAGTTGACAATGTGGAGCACTAAGGCACATCTATTCCATGACAAATACAGTGCAACAGTTGACAATGTGGAGCAATAAAGCACATCGATTCCATGACAAATACAGTACAACAGTTGACAATGTGGAGCAATAAGGCACATATATTCCATTACAAATACAGTACAACAGTTGACAATGTGGAGCAATAAGGCACATCTATTCCATGACAAATACAGTACAACAGTTGACAATGTGTAACAATAAGGCACATCTATTCCATAACAAATACAGTACAACAGTTGACAATGTGTAACATAAAGGCACATCTATTCCATGAAAAAAACAGTACAACAGTTGACAATGTGGAGCAATAAGGCACATCTATTCCATGACAAATACAGTACAACAGTTGACAATGTGTAACAATAAGGCACATCTATTCCATAACAAATACAGTACAACAGTTGACAATGTGTAACAATAAGGCACATCTATTCCATGACAAATACAGTACAACAGTTGACAATGTGTAACAACAAGGCACATCTATTCCATGACAAATACAGTACAACAGTTGACAATGTGTAACAATAAGGCACATCTATTCCATGACAAATACAGTACAACAGTTGACAATGTGTAACAATAAGGCACATCTATTCCATGACAAATACATTACAACAGTTGACAATTTGTAACAATAACGCACATCTATTCCATGACAAATACAGTACAACAGTTGACAATGTGGAGCAATAAGGCACATCTATTCCATGACAAATACAGTACAACAGTTGACAATGTGGAGCAATAAGGCACATCTATTCCACGACAAATACAGTACAACAGTTGACAATGTGTAACAATAAGGCACATCTATTCAATGACAAATACAGTACAACAGTTGACAATGTGGAGCACTAAGGCACATCTATTCCATGAAAAATACAGTACAACAGTTGACAATGTGGAGCAATAAGGCACATCTATTCCATGACAAATACAGTACAACAGTTGACAATGTGGAGCAATAAGGCACATCTATTCCATGACAAATACAGTACAACAGTTGTCAATGTGGAGCAATAAGGCACATCTATTCCATGAAAAATACAGTACAACAGTTGACAATGTGGAGCAATAAGGCACATCTATTCCATGAAAAATACAGTACAACAGTTGACAATGTGGAGCAATAAGGCACATCTATTCCGTGACAAATACAGTACAACAGTTGACAATGTGGAGCAATACGGCACATCTATTCCATGACAAATACAGTACAACAGTTGACAATGTGGAGCAATAAGGCACATCTATTCCATGACAAATACAGTACAACAGTTGACAATGTGGAGCAATAAGGCACATCTATTCCATGACAAATACAGTACAACAGTTGACAATGTGTAACAATAAGGCACATCTATTCCATGACAAATACAGTACAACAGTTGACAATGTGTAACAATAAGGCACATCTATTCCATGACAAATACAGTACAACAGTTGACAATGTGTAACAATAAGGCACATCTATTCCATGACAAATACAGTACAACAGTTGACAATGTGGAGCAATAAGGCACATCTATTCCATGACAAATACAGTACAACAGTTGACAATGTGGAGCAATAAGGCACATCTATTCCATGAAAAATACAGTACAACAGTTGACAATGTGGAGCAATAAGGCACATCTATTCCATGAAAAATACAGTACAACAATTGACAATGTGGAGCAATAAGGCACATCTATTCCATGACAAATACAGTACAACATTTGACAATGTGGAGCAATAAGGCACATCTATTCCGTGACAAATACAGTTCAACAGTTGACAATGTGGAGCAATAAGGCACATCTATTCCATGACAAATACAGTACAACAGTTGACAATGTGTAACAATAAGGCACATCTATTCCATGACAAATACAGTACAACAGTTGACAATGTGTAACAATAAGGTACATCTATTCCATGACAAATACAGTACAACAGTTGACAATGTGTAACAATAAGGCACATCTATTCCATGACAAATACAGTACAACAGTTGACAGTGTGGAGCAATAAGGCACATCTATTCTATGACAAATACAGTACAACAGTTGACAATGTGTAACAATAAGGCACATCTATTCCATGACAAATACAGTACAACAGTTGACAATTTGTAACAATAAGGCACATCTATTCCATGACAAATACAGTACAACAGTTGACAATGTGGAGCAATAAGGCACATCTATTCCACGACAAATACAGTACACCAGTTGACAATGTGTAACAATAAGGCATATCTATTCCATGACAAATACAGTACAACAGTTGACAATGTGGAGCAATAAGGCACATCTATTCCATGACAAATACAGTACAACAGTTGACAGTGTGGAGCAATAAGGCACATCTATTCCATGACAAATACAGTACAACAGTTGACAATGTGGAGCAATAAGGCACATCTATTCCATGACAAATACAGTACAACAGTTGACAATGTGGAGCACTAAGGCACATCTATTCCATGAAAAATACAGTACAACAGTTGACAATTTGTAACAATAAGGCACATCTATTCCATAAAAAATACAGTACAACAGTTGACAATGTGGAGCAATAAGGCACATCTATTCCACGACAAATACAGTACAACAGTTGACAATGTGTAACAATAAGGCACATCTATTCCATGACAAATACAGTACAACAGTTGACAATGTGGAGCAATAAGGCACATCTATTCCATGACAAATACAGTACAACAGTTGACAATGTGTAACAATAAGGCACATCTATTCCATGACACATACAGTACAACAGTTGACAATGTGTAACAATAAGGCACATCTATTCCATGACAAATACAGAACAACAGTTGACAATGTGTAGCAATAAGGCACATCTATTCCATGACAAATACAGTACAACAGTTGAAAATGTGTAACAATAAGGCACATCTATTCCATGACAAATACAGTACAACAGTTGACAATGTGGAGCACTAAGGCACATCTATTCCATGACAAATACAGTAAAACAGTTGACAATGTGGAGCAATAAAGCACATCTATTCCGTGACAAATACAGTACAACAGTTGACAATGTGGAGCAATAAGGCACATATATTCCATGACAAATACAGTACAACAGTTGACAATGTGGAGCAATAAGGCACATCTATTCCATGACAAATACAGTACAACAGTTGACAATGTGTAACAATAAGGCACTTCTATTCCATAACAACTACAGTACAACAGTTGACAATGTGTAACATAAAGGCACATCTATTCCATGAAAAAAACAGTACAACAGTTGACAATGTGGAGCAATAAGGCACATCTATTCCATGACAAATACAGTACAACAGTTGACAGTGTGTAACAATAAGGCACATCTATTCCATAACAAATACAGTACAACAGTTGACAATGTGTAACAATAAGGCACATCTATTCCATGACAAATACAGTACAACAGTTGACAATGTGTAACAACAAGGCACATCTATTCCATGACAAATACAGTACAACAGTTGACAATGTGTAACAATAATGCACATCTATTCCATGACAAATACAGTACAACAGTTGACAATGTGTAACAATAAGGCACATCAATTCCATGACAAATACATTACAACAGTTGACAATTTGTAACAATAAGGCACATCTATTCCATGACAAATACAATACAACAGTTGACAATGTGGAGCAATAAGGCACATCTATTCCATGACAAATACAGTACAACAGTTGACAATGTGGAGCAATAAGGCACATCTATTCCACGACAAATACAGTACAACAGTTGACAATGTGTAACAATAAGGCACATCTATTCAATGACAAATACAGTACAACAGTTGACAATGTGGAGCACTAAGGCACATCTATTCCATGAAAAATACAGTACAACAGTTGACAATGTGGAGCAATAAGGCACATCTATTCCATGACAAATACAGTACAACAGTTGACAATGTGGAGCAATAAGGCTCATCTATTCCATGACAAATACAGTACAACAGTTGTCAATGTGGAGCAATAAGGCACATCTATTCCATGACAAATACAGTACAACAGTTGACAATGTGGAGCACTAAGGCACATCTATTCCATGAAGAATACAGTACAACAGTTGACAATGTGGAGCAATAAGGCACATCTATTCCATGAAAAATACAGTACAACAGTTGACAATGTGGAGCAATAAGGCACATCTATTCCGTGACAATTACAGTACAACAATTGACAATGTGGAGCAATACGGCACATCTATTCCATGACAAATACAGTACAACAGTTGACAATGTGGAGCAATAAGGCACATCTATTCCATGACAAATACAGTACAACAGTTGACAATGTGGAGCAATAAGGCACATCTATTCCATGTCAAATACAGTACAACAGTTGACAATGTGTAACAATAAGGCACATCTATTCCATGACAAATACAGTACAACAGTTGACAATGTGTAACAATAAGGCACATCTATTCCATGACAAATACAGTACAACAGTTGACAATGTGTAACAATAAGGCACATCTATTCCATGACAAATACAGTACAACAGTTGACAATGTGGAGCAATAAGGCACATCTATTCCATGACAAATACAGTACAACAGTTGACAATGTGTAACAATAAGGCACATCTATTCCATGACAAATACAGTACAACAGTTGACAATTTGTAACAATAAAGCACATCTATTCCATGACAAATACAGTACAACAGTTGACAATGTGTAACAATAAGGCACATCTATTCCACGACAAATACAGTACAACATTTGACAATGTGTAACAATAAGGCACATCTATTCCACGACAAATACAGTACAACAGTTGACAATGTGCAGCAATAAGGCACATCTATTCCATGACAAATACAGTACAACAGTTGACAATGTGGAGCACAAAGGCACATCTATTCCATGAAAAATACAGTACAACAGTTGACAATGTGGAGCAATAAGGCACATCTATTCCATGACAAATACAGTACAACAGTTGACAATGTGGAGCAATAAGGCACCTCTATTCCGTGACAAATACAGTACAACAGTTGACAGTGTAGAGCAATAAGGCACATCTATTCCATGACAAATACAGTACAGTAGTTGACAATGTGGAGCACAAAGGCACATCTATTCCATGAAAAATACAGTACAACAGTTGACAATGTGGAGCAATAAGGCACATCTATTCCGTGACAAATACAGTACAACAGTTGACAATGTGGAGCAATAAGGCACCTCTATTCCGTGACAAATACAGTACAACAGTTGACAGTGTGGAGCAATAAGGCACATCTATTCCATGACAAATACAGTACAACAGTTGACAATGTGGAGCAATAAGGCACATCTATTCCATGACAAATACAGTACAACAGTTGACAATGTGGAGCACTAAGGCACATCTATTCCATGACAAATACAGTACAACAGTTGACAATGTGGAGAAATAAAGCACATCTATTCCATGACAAATACAGTACAACAGTTGACAATGTGGAGCAATAAGGCACATCTTGTCCATGACAAATACAGTACAACAGCTGACAATGTGGAGCAATAAGGCACATCTATTCCATGACAAATACAGTACAACAGTTGACAATGTGTAACAATAAGGCACATCTATTCCATAACAATTACAGTACAACAGTTGACAATGTGTAACAATAAGGCACATCTATTCCATGACAAATACAGTACAACAGTTGACAATGTGTAACAATAAGGCACATCTATTCCATGACAAATACAGTACAACAGTTGACAATGTGGAGCAATAAGGCACATCTATTCCATGACAAATACAGTACAACAGTTGACAATGTGTAACAATAAGGCACATCTATTCCATGACAAATACAGTACAACAGTTGACAATTTGTAACAATAAAGCACATCTATTCCATGACAAATACAGTACAACAGTTGACAATGTGGAGCAATAAGGCACATCTATTCCACGACAAATACAGTACAACAGTTGACAATGTGTAACAATAAGGCACATCTATTCCACGACAAATACAGTACAACAGTTGACAATGTGCAGCAATAAGGCACATCTATTCCATGACAAATACAGTACAACAGTTGACAGTGTGGAGCAATAAGGCATATCTATTCCATGACAAATACAGTACAACAGTTGACAATGTGGAGCAATAAGGCACATCTATTCCATGACAAATACAGTACAACAGTTGACAATGTGGAGCACTAAGGCACATCTATTCCATGACAAATACAGTACAACAGTTGACAATGTGGAGCAATAAGGCACATCTATTCCATGACAAATACAGTACAACAGTTGACAATGTGGAGCAATAAGGCACATCTATTCCATGAAAAATACAGTACAACAGTTGACAATGTGGAGCAATAAGGCACATCTATTCCGTGACAAATACAGTACAACAGTTGACAATGTGGAGCAATAAGGCACCTCTATTCCGTGACAAATACAGTACAACAGTTGACAGTGTGGAGCAATAAGGCACATCTATTTCATGACAAATACAGTATAACAGTTGACAATGTGGAGCAATAAGGCACATCTATTCCATGACATATACAGTACAACAGTTGACAATGTGGAGCACTAAGGCACATCTATTCCATGACAAATACAGTACAACAGTTGACAATGTGGAGCAATAAAGCACATCTATTCCATGACAAATACAGTACAACAGTTGACAATGTGGAGCAATAAGGCACATCTTGTCCATGACAAATACAGTACAACAGTTGACAATGTGGAGCAATAAGGCACATCTATTCCATGACAAATACAGTACAACAGTTGACAATGTGTAACAATAAGGCACATCTATTCCATAACAATTACAGTACAACAGTTGACAATGTGTAACAATAAGGCAGATCTATTCCATGACAAATACATTACAACAGTTGACAATGTGTAACAATAAGGCACATCTATTCCATGACAAATACAGTACAACAGTTGACAATGTGTAACAATAAGGCACATCTATTCCATGACAAATACAGTACAACAGTTGACAATGTGTAACAATAAGGCACATCTATTCCATGACAAACACAGTACAACAGTTGACAATTTGTAACAATAAGGCACATCTATTCCATGACAAATACAGTACAACAGTTGACAATGTGGAGCAATAAGGCACATCTATTCCACGACAAATACAGTACAACAGTTGACAATGTGTAACAATAAGGCACATCTATTCCATGACAAATACAGTACAACAGTTGACAATGTGGAGCAATAAGGCACATCTATTCCATGACAAATACAGTACAACAGTTGACAATGTGCAGCAATAAGGCACATCTATTCCATGACAATTTGCAGCAATAAGGCACATCTATTTCATGACAATGTGCACTAATGTCATTGGCACCTTGCCGTCTTGACAGACGATAGTTTGTGCTTTAAAAAGGCATAATAACTTTTGACTATGGCGGTAGCGAGTGTGACTGATAAGGCCAATTTGCGCTGTAAATGTCCGTTCACAGTGGGTGCATGTAAACACGTGGTCATTTCCACCATCATGCACCATCTTACGTCTCAAACGCTTAATTCCGAGACCAGTTAAGACCAGGGATGGAGTTATTGCCTCTCCATTGCACAAAGCCTGGGCTAAAATATAAAGATCATGTGTTGCCCATGCAGCATGATTCCTCTCTCGGCCTGCCTAGTTCACTCCAGAGGAAAGGTAACACCCCTACATCTGGAACAAGACAAGCTGCAGACGCTGCCGGATCAGCAAAGCAATGCTCTAACTGTCCGCCTGTCGGAGCGTCGATCCTAGACCAGTCGCCAACCAAGGCTTAGGGCCTGGTCTGCCCTGCCATGACAATTTTGTCTTTAGCTTGCATTTCCTCGCACCAGGGTAAGGCTTGTACCCTCCCAATTGCGCTCTTCTGCCTGAAGCCGTTGCCACAATGTGGGGTGTCGGGTTTGGTAAGCGCCGCCCAACGCTCGGCGCTAACAGAAACCAGGTAGTACCGTCTACTGTTATACGGTAGCTCAGTCATATCTGACTAAGACCTGACTTGTGCACCAATAAGGCACATCTATTCCATGACAAATACAGTACACCAGTTGACAATGTGGAGCAATAAGGCACATCTATTCCATGACAAATACATTACAACAGTTGATAATGTGGAACAATAAGGCAAATCTATTCCATGACAAATACAGTACAACAGTTGACAATGTGGAGCAATAAGGCACATCTATTCCATGACAAATATAGTACTACAGTTGACAATGTGGAGCAATAAGGCACATCTATTCCATGACAAATACAGTACAACAGTTGACAATGTGGAGCAATAAGGCACATCTATTCCATGACAAATACAATACAACAGTTGACAATGTGTAGCAATACGGCACATCTATTCCATGACAAATACAGTACAACAGTTGACAATGTGGAGCAATAAGGCACCTCTATTCCGTGACAAATACAGTACAACAGTTGACAGTGTGGAGCAATAAGGCACATCTATTCCATGACAAATACAGTACAGTAGTTGACAATGTGGAGCACAAAGGCACATCTATTCCATGAAAAATACAGTACAACAGTTGACAATGTGGAGCAATAAGGCACATCTATTCCGTGACAAATACAGTACAACAGTTGACAATGTGGAGCAATAAGGCACCTCTATTCCGTGACAAATACAGTACAACAGTTGACAGTGTGGAGCAATAAGGCACATCTATTTCATGACAAATACAGTATAACAGTTGACAATGTGGAGCAATAAGGCACATCTATTCCATGACAAATACAGTACAACAGTTGACAATGTGGAGCACTAAGGCACATCTATTCCATGACAAATACAGTACAACAGTTGACAATGTGGAGCAATAAAGCACATCTATTCCATGACAAATACAGTACAACAGTTGACAATGTGGAGCAATAAGGCACTTCTTGTCCATGACAAATACAGTACAACAGTTGACAATGTGGAGCAATAAGGCACATCTATTCCATGACAAATACAGTACAACAGTTGACAATGTGTAACAATAAGGCACATCTATTCCATAACAATTACAGTACAACAGTTGACAATGTGTAACAATAAGGCAGATCTATTCCATGACAAATACATTACAACAGTTGACAATGTGTAACAATAAGGCACATCTATTCCATGACAAATACAGTACAACAGTTGACAATGTGGGGCAATAAGGCACATCTATTCCACGACAAATACAGTACAACAGTTGACAATGTGTAACAATAAGGCACATCTATTCCATGACAAATACAGTACAACAGTTGACAATGTGGAGCAATAAGGCACATCTATTCCATGACAAATACAGTACAACAGTTGACAATGTGCAGCAATAAGGCACATCTATTCCATGACAATGTGCAGCAATAAGGCACATCTATTTCATGACAATGTGCACCAATGTCATTGGCACCTTGCCGTCTTGACAGACGATAGTTTGTGCTTTAAAAAGGCATAATAACTTTTGACTATGGCGGTAGCGAGTGTGACTGATAAGGCCAATTTGCGCTGTAAATGTCCGTTCACAGTGGGTGCATGTGAACACGTGGTCATTTCCACCATCATGCACCATCTTACGTCTCAAACGCTTAATTCCGAGACCAGTTAAGACCAGGGATGGAGTTATTGCCTCTCCATTGCACAAAGCCTGGGCTAAAATATAAAGATCATGTGTTGCCCATGCAGCATGATTCCTCTCTCGGCCTGCCTAGTTCACTCCAGAGGAAAGGTAACACCCCTACATCTGGAACAAGACAAGCTGCAGACGCTGCCGGATCAGCAAAGCAATGCTCTAACTGTCCGCCTGTCGGAGCGTCGATCCTAGACCAGTCGCCAACAAAGGCTTAGGGCCTGGTCTGCCCTGCCATGACAATTTTGTCTTTAGCTTGCATTTCCTCGCACCAGGGTAAGGCTTGTACCCTCCCAATTGCGCTCTTCCGCCTGAAGCCGTTGCCACAATGTGGGGTGTCGGGTTTGGTAAGCGCCGCCCAACGCTCGGCGCTAACAGAAACCAGGTAGTACCGTCTACTGTTATACGGTAGCTCAGTCATATCTGACTAAGACCTGACTTGTGCACCAATAAGGCACATCTATTTCATGACAAATACAGTACACCAGTTGACAATGTGGAGCAATAAGGCACATCTATTCCATGACAAATACAGTACAACAGTTGATAATGTGGAACAATAAGGCAAATCTATTCCATGACAAATACAGTACAACAGTTGACAATGTGGAGCAATAAGGCACATCTATTCCATGACAAATATAGTACTACAGTTGACAATGTGGAGCAATAAGGCACATCTATTCCATGACAAATACAGTACAACAGTTGACAATGTGGAGCAATAAGGCACATCTATTCCATGACAAATACAATACAACAGTTGACAATGTGTAGCAATACGGCACATCTACTCCATGACAATTACAATAAAACAGTTGACAATGTGTAGCAATACGGCACATCTATTCCATGACAAATACAGTACAACAGTTGACAATGTGGAGCAATAAGGCATATCTATTCTATGACAAATACAGTACAACAGTTGACAATGTGTAACAATAAGGCACATCTATTCCATGACAAATACAGTACAACATTTGACAATGTGGAGCAATAAGGTACATCTATTCCATGACAAATACAGTACAACAATTGAAAATGTGTAACAATAAAGCACATCTATTCCATGACAAATACAGTACAACAGTTGACAATGTGGAGCAATAAGGCACATCTATTCCATGACAAATACAGTACAACAGTTGACAATGTGGAGCAATAAGGCACATCTATTCCATGACAAATACAGTACAACAGTTGACAATGTGTAACAATAAGGCACATCTATTCCATGACAAATACAGTACAACAGTTGACAATGTGGAGCAATAAAGCACATCTATTCCATGACAAATACAGTACAACAGTTGACAATGTGGAGCAATAAGGCACATCTATTCCATGACAAATACAGTACAACAGTTGACAATGTGGAGCAATAAGGCACATCTATTCCATGACAAATACAGTACAACAGTTGACAATGTGTAACAATAAGGCACATCTATTCCAGAACAAATACAGTACAACAGTTGACAATGTGGTGCAATAAGGCACATCTATTCCACGACAAATACAGTACAACAGTTGACAATATGTAACAATAAGGCTCATCTATTCCATGACAAATACAGTACAACAGTTGACAATGTAGAGCAATAAGGCACATCTATTCCATGACAAATACAGTACAACAGTTGACAATGTGCAGCAATAAGGCACATCTATTCCATGACAATGTGCAGCAATAAGGCACATCTATTTCATGACAATGTGCACCAATGTCATTGGCACCTTGCCGTCTTGACAGACGATAGTTTGTGCTTTAAAAAGGCATAATAACTTTTAACTATGGCGGTAGCGAGTGTGACTGATAAGGCCAATTTGCGCTGTAAATGTCCGTTCACAGTGGGTGCATGTGAACACGTGGTCATTTCCACCATCATGCACCATCTTACGTCTCAAACGCTTAATTCCGAGACCAGTTAAGACCAGGGATGGAGTTATTGCCTCTCCATAGCACAAAGCCTGGGCTAAAATATAAAGATCATGTGTTGCCCATGCAGCATGATTCCTCTCTCGGCCTGCCTAGTTCACTCCAGAGGAAATGTACCACCCCTACATCTGGAACAAGACAAGCTGCAGAAGCTTCCGGATCAGCAAAGCAATGCTCTAACTGTCCGCCTGTCGGAGCTTCGATCCTAGACCAGTCGCCAACCAAGGCTTAGGTCCTTTAGCTTGCATTTCCTCGCACCAGGGTAAGGCTTGTACCCTCCCTATTGCGCTCTTCCGCCCGAAGCCGTTGGCACAATGTGGGGTGTCGGGTTTGGTAAGCGCCGCCCAACGCTCGGCGCTAACAGAAACCAGGTAGTACCGTCTACTGTTATACGGTAGCTCAGTCATATCTGACTAAGACCTGACTTGTGCACCAATAAGGCACATCTATTCCATGACAAATACAGTACACCAGTTGACAATGTGGAGCAATAAGGCACATGTATTCCATGACAAATACAGTACAACAGTTGATAATGTCGAACAATAAGGCAAATCTATTCCAAGACAAATACAGTACAACAGTTGACAATGTGGAGCAATAAGGCACATCTATTCCATGACAAATATAGTACTACAGTTGACAATGTGGAGCAATAAGGCACATCTATTCCATGACAAATACAGTACAACAGTTGACAATGTGGAGCAATAAGGCACATCTATTCCATGACAAATACAGTACAACAGGCGACAATGTGGAGCAATAATGCACATCTATTCCATGACAAATACAGTACAACAGTTGACAATGTGGAGCAATAAGGCACATCTATTCCATGACAAATACAGTACAACAGTTGACAATGTGGAGCACTAAGGCACATCTATTCCATGAATAATACAGTACAACAGTTGACAATGTGGAGCAATAAGGCACATCTATTCCATGAAAATACAGTACAACAGTTGACAATGTGGAGCAATAAGGCACATCTATTCCGTGACAAATACAGTACAACAGTTGACAATGCGGAGCAATAAGGCACATCTATTCCATGACAAATACAGTACAACAGTTAACAATGTAGAGCAATAAGGCACATCTATTCCATGACATATACAGTACAACAGTTGACAATGTGGAGCAATAAGGCACATCTATTCCATGACAAATACAGTACAACAGTTGACAATGTGTAACAATAAGGCACATCTATTCCATGACAAATACAGTACAACAGTTGACAATGTGTAACAATAAGGCACATCTATTCCATGACAAATACAGTACAACAGTTGACAATGTGTAACAATAAGGCACATCTATTCCATGACAAATACAGTACAACAGTTGACAATGTGGAGCAATAAGGCACATCTATTCCATGACAAATACAGTACAACAGTTGACAATGTGTAACAATAAGGCACATCTATTCCATGACAAATACAGTACAACAGTTGACAATTTGTAACAATAAGGCACATCTATTCCATGACAAATACAGTACAACAGTTGACAATGTGGAGCAATAAGGCACATCTATTCCATGACAAATACAGTACAACAGTTGACAATGTGTAACAATAAGGCACATCTGTTCAATGACAAATACAGTACAACAGTTGACAATGTGCAGCAATAAGGCACATCTATTCCATGACAAATACAGTACAACAGTTGACAATGTGGAGCAATAAGGCACATCTATTCCATGACAAATACAGTACAACAGTTTACAATGTGTAACAATAAGGCACATCTATTCCATAACAAATACAGTTCAACAGTTGACAATGTGTAACAATAAGGCACATCTATTCCATGACAAATACAGTACAACAGTTGACAATGTGTAACAATAAGGCACATCTATTCCATGACAAATACAGTACAACAGTTGACAATGTGTAACAATAAGGCACATCTATTCCATGACAAATACAGTACAACAGTTGACAATGTGTAACAATAAGGCACATCTATTCCATGACAAATACAGCACAACAGTTGACAATTTGTAACAATAAGGCACATCTATTCCATGACAAATACAGTACAACAGTTGACAATGTGGAGCAATAAGGCACATCTATTCCACGACAAATACAGTACAACAGTTGACAATGTGTAACAATAAGGCTCATCTATTCCATGACAAATACAGTACAACAGTTGACAATGTGGAGCAATAAGGCACATCTATTCCATGACAAATACAGTACAACAGTTGACAATGTGCAGCAATAAGGCACATCTATTCCATGACAATGTGCAGCAATAAGGCACATCTATTTCATGACAATGTGCACCAATGTCATTGGCACCTTGCCGTCTTGACAGTCGATAGTTTGTGCTTTAAAACGGCATAATAACTTTTAACTATGGCGGTAGCGAGTGTGACTGAAAAGGCCAATTTGCGCTGTAAATGTCGGTTCACAGTGGGTGCATGTGAACACGTGGTCATTTCCACCATCATGCACCATCTTATGTCTCAAACGCTTAATTCCGAGACCAGTTAAGACCAGGGATGGAGTTATTGCCTCTCCATAGCACAAAGCCTGGGCTAAAATATAGAGATCATGTGTTGCCCATGCAGCATGATTCCTCTCTCGGCCTGCCTAGTTCACTCCAGAGGAAAGGTAACACCCCTACATCTGGAACAAGACAAGCTGCAGAAGCTGCCGGATCAGCAAAGCAATGCTCTAACTGTCCGCCTGTCGGAGCTTCGATCCTAGACCAGTCGCCAACCAAGGCTTAGGGCCTGGTCTGCCCTGCCATGACAATTTTGTCTTTAGCTTGCATTTCCTCGCACCAGGGTAAGGCTTGTACCCTCCCAATTGCGCTCTTCCGCCTGAAGTCGTTGGCACAATGTGGGGTGTCGGGTTTGGTAAGCGCCGCCCAACGCTCGGCGCTAACAGAAACCAGGTAGTACCGTCTACTGTTATACGGTAGCTCAGTCATATCTGACTAAGACCTGACTTGTGCACCAATAAGGCACATCTATTCCATGACAAATACAGTACACCAGTTGACAATGTGGAGCAATAAGGCACATCTATTCCATGACAAATAAAGTACAACAGTTGATAATGTGGAACAATAAGGCAAATCTATTCCATGACAAATACAGTACAACAGTTAACAATGTGGAGCAATAAGGCACATCTATTCCATGACAAATATAGTACTACAGTTGACAATGTGGAGCAATAAGGCACATCTATTCCATGACAAATACAGTACAACAGTTGACAATGTGGAGCAATAAGGCACATCTATTCCATGACAAATACAATACAACAGTTGACAATGTGTAGCAATACGGCACATCTATTCCATGACAAATACAGTACAACAGTTGACAATGTGGAGCAATAAGGCATATCTATTCCATGACAAATACAGTACAACAGTTGACAATGTGTAACAATAAGGCACATCTATTCCATGACAAATACAGTACAACAGTTGACAATGTGGAGCAATAAGGCACATCTATTCCGTGACAAATACAGTACAACAGTTGACAATGTGGAGCAATAAGGTACATCTATTCCATGACAAATACAGTACAACAGTTGACAATGTGGAGCAATAAGGCACATCTATTCCATGACAAATACAGTACAACAGTTGACAATGTGGAGCAATAAGGCACATCTATTCCATGACAAATACAGTACAACAGTTGACAATGTGTAACAATAAGGCACATCTATTCCATGACAAATACAGTACAACAGTTGACAATGTGTAACAATAAGGCACATCTATTCCATGACAAATACAGTACAACAGTTGACAATGTGTAACAATAAGGCACATCTATTCCATGACAAATACAGTACAACAGTTGACAATGTGGAGCAATAAGGCACACCTATTCCATGACAAATACAGTACAACAGTTGACAATGTGTAACAATAAGGCACATCTATTCCATGACAAATACAGTACAACAGTTGACAATTTGTAACAATAAGGCACATCTATTCCATGACAAATACAGTACAACAGTTGACAATGTGGAGCAATAAGGCACATCTATACCACGACAAATACAGTACAACAGTTGACAATGTGTAACAATAAGGCACATCTATTCCGTGACAAATACAGTACAACAGTTGACAATGTGGAGCAATAAGGCACCTCTATTCCGTGACAAATGCAGTACAACAGTTGACAGTGTGGAGCAATAAGGCACATCTATTCCATGACAAATACAGTACAACAGTTGACAATGTGGAGAAATAAGGCACATCTATTCCATGACAAATACAGTACAACAGTTGACAATGTGGAGCAATAAAGCACATCTATTCCATGACAAATACAGTACAACAGTTAACAATGTGGAGTAATAAGGCACATCTATTCCATGACAAATACAGTACAACAGTTGACAATGTGGAGCAATAAGGCACATCTATTCCATGACAAATACAGTACAACAGTTGACAATGTGGAGCACTAAGGCACATCTATTCCATGACAAATACAGTACAACAGTTGACAATGTGGAGCAATAAGGCACATCTATTCCATGACAAATACAGTACAACAGTTGACAATGTGGAGCAATAAGGCACATCTATTCCATGACAAAAACAGTACAACAGTTGACAATGTGTAACAATAAGGCACATCTATTCCATAACAAATACAGTTCAACAGTTGACAATGTGTAACAATAAGGCACATCTATTCCATGACAAATACAGTACAACAGTTGACAATGTGTAACAATAAGGCACATCTATTCCATGACAAATACAGTACAACAGTTGACAATGTGTAACAATAAGGCACATCTATTCCAAAACAAATACAGTACAACAGTTGACAATGTGTAACAATAAGGCACATCTATTCCATGACAAATACAGTACAACAGTTGACAATTTGTAACAATAAGGCACATCTATTCCATGACAAATACAGTACAACAGTTGACAATGTGGAGCAATAAGGCACATCTATTCCACGACAAATACAGTACAACAGTTGACAATGTGTAACAATAAGGCACATCTATTCCATGACAAATACAGTACAACAGTTGACAATGTGGAGCAATAAGGCACATCTATTCCATGACAAATACAGTACAACAGTTGACAATGTGCAGCAATAAGGCACATCTATTCCATGACAATGTGCAGCAATAAGGCACATCTATTTCATGACAATGTGCACCAATGTCATTGGCACCTTGCCGTCTTGACAGACGATAGTTTGTGCTTTAAAAAGGCATAATAACTTTTAACTATGGCGGTAGCGAGTGTGACTGATAAGGCCAATTTGCGCTGTAAATGTCGGTTCACAGTGGGTGCATGTGAACACGTGGTCATTTCCACCATCATGCACCATCTTACGTCTCGAACGCTTAATTCCGAGACCAGTTAAGACCAGGGATGGAGTTATTGCCTCTCCATAGCACAAAGCCTGGGCTAAAATATAGAGATCATGTGTTGCCCATGCAGCATGATTCCTCTCTCGGCCTGCCTAGTTCACTCCAGAGGAAAGGTAACACCCCTACATCTGGAACAAGACAAGCTGCAGAAGCTGCCGGATCAGCAAAGCAATGCTCTAACTGTCCGCCTGTCGGAGCTTCGATCCTAGACCAGTCGCCAACCAAGGCTTAGGGCCTGGTCTGCCCTGCAATGACAATTTTGTCTTTAGCTTGCATTTCCTCGCACCAGGGTAAGGCTTGTACCCTCCCAATTACGCTCTTCCGCCCGAAGCCGTTGGCACAATGTGGGGTGTCGGGTTTGGTAAGCGCCGCCCAACGCTCGGCGCTAACAGAAACCAGGTAGTACCGTCTACTGTTATACGGTAGCTCAGTCATATCTGACTAAGACCTGACTTGTGCACCAATAAGGCACATCTATTCCATGACAAATACAGTACACCAGTTGACAATGTGGAGCAATAAGGCACATCTATTCCATGACAAATACAGTACAACAGTTGATAATGAGGAACAATAAGGCAAATCTATTCCATGACAAATACAGTACAACAGTTGACAATGTGGAGCAATAAGGCACATCTATTCCATGACAAATATAGTACTACAGTTGACAATGTGGAGCAATAAGGCACATCTATTCCATGACAAATACAGTACAACAGTTGACAATGTGGAGCAATAAGGCATATCTATTCTATGACAATCACAGTACAACAGTTGACAATGTGTAACAATAAGGCACATCTATTCCATGACAAATACAGTACAACAGTTGACAATGTGGAGCAATAAGGCACATCTATTCCATGACAAATACAGTACAACAGTTGACAATGTGGAGCAATAAAGCACATCTATTCCATGACAAATACAGTACAACAGTTGACAATGTGGAGCAATAAGGCACATCTATTCCATGACAAATACAGTACAACAGTTGACAATGTGGAGCAATAAGGCAAATCTATTCCATGACAAATACAGTACAACAGTTGACAATGTGGAGCTCTAAGGCACATCTATTCCATGAAAAATACAGTACAACAGTTGACAATGTGGAGCAATAAGGCACATCTATTCCATGAAAAATACAGTACAACAGTTGACAATGTGGAGCAATAAGGCACATCTATTCCGTGACAAATACAGTACAACAGTTGACAATGTGGAGCAATAAGGAACATCTATTCCATGACAAATACAGTACAACAGTTGACAATGTGGAGCAATAAGGTACATCTATTCCATGACAAATACAGTACAACAGTTGACAATGTGGAGCAATAAGGCACATCTATTCCATGACAAATACAGTACAACAGTTGACAATGTGTAACGATAAGGCACATCTATTCCATGACAAATACAGTACAACAGTTGACAATGTGTAACAATAAGACACATCTATTCAATGACAAATACAGTACAACAGTTGACAATGTGGAGCAATAAGGCACATCTATTCCATGACAAATACATTACAACAGTTGACAATGTGGAGCAATAAGGCACATCTATTCCATGACAAATCCAGTACAACAGTTGACAATGTGTAACAATAAGGCACATCTATTCCATGACAAATACAGTACAACAGTTGACAATTTGTAACAATAAGGCACATCTATTCCATGACAAATACAGTACAACAGTTGACAATGTGGAGCAATAAGGCACATCTATTCCATGACAAATACAGTACAACAGTTGACAATGTGGAGCACTAAGGCACATCTATTCCATGACAAATACAGTACAACAGTTGACAATGTGGAGCAATAAGGCACATCTATTCCATGACAAATACAGTACAACAGTTGACAATGTGGAGCAATAAGGCACATCTATTCCATGACAAAAACAGTACAACAGTTGACAATGTGTAACAATAAGGCACATCTATTCCATAACAAATACAGTTCAACAGTTGACAATGTGTAACAATAAGGCACATCTATTCCATGACAAATACAGTACAACAGTTGACAATGTGTAACAATAAGGCACATCTATTCCATGACAAATACAGTACAACAGTTGACAATGTGTAACAATAAGGCACATCTATTCCAAAACAAATACAGTACAACAGTTGACAATGTGTAACAATAAGGCACATCTATTCCATGACAAATACAGTACAACAGTTGACAATTTGTAACAATAAGGCACATCTATTCCATGACAAATACAGTACAACAGTTGACAATGTGGAGCAATAAGGCACATCTATTCCACGACAAATACAGTACAACAGTTGACAATGTGTAACAATAAGGCACATCTATTCCATGACAAATACAGTACAACAGTTGACAATGTGGAGCAATAAGGCACATCTATTCCATGACAAATACAGTACAACAGTTGACAATGTGCAGCAATAAGGCACATCTATTCCATGACAATGTGCAGCAATAAGGCACATCTATTTCATGACAATGTGCACCAATGTCATTGGCACCTTGCCGTCTTGACAGACGATAGTTTGTGCTTTAAAAAGGCATAATAACTTTTAACTATGGCGGTAGCGAGTGTGACTGATAAGGCCAATTTGCGCTGTAAATGTCGGTTCACAGTGGGTGCATGTGAACACGTGGTCATTTCCACCATCATGCACCATCTTACGTCTCGAACGCTTAATTCCGAGACCAGTTAAGACCAGGGATGGAGTTATTGCCTCTCCATAGCACAAAGCCTGGGCTAAAATATAGAGATCATGTGTTGCCCATGCAGCATGATTCCTCTCTCGGCCTGCCTAGTTCACTCCAGAGGAAAGGTAACACCCCTACATCTGGAACAAGACAAGCTGCAGAAGCTGCCGGATCAGCAAAGCAATGCTCTAACTGTCCGCCTGTCGGAGCTTCGATCCTAGACCAGTCGCCAACCAAGGCTTAGGGCCTGGTCTGCCCTGCAATGACAATTTTGTCTTTAGCTTGCATTTCCTCGCACCAGGGTAAGGCTTGTACCCTCCCAATTACGCTCTTCCGCCCGAAGCCGTTGGCACAATGTGGGGTGTCGGGTTTGGTAAGCGCCGCCCAACGCTCGGCGCTAACAGAAACCAGGTAGTACCGTCTACTGTTATACGGTAGCTCAGTCATATCTGACTAAGACCTGACTTGTGCACCAATAAGGCACATCTATTCCATGACAAATACAGTACACCAGTTGACAATGTGGAGCAATAAGGCACATCTATTCCATGACAAATACAGTACAACAGTTGATAATGAGGAACAATAAGGCAAATCTATTCCATGACAAATACAGTACAACAGTTGACAATGTGGAGCAATAAGGCACATCTATTCCATGACAAATATAGTACTACAGTTGACAATGTGGAGCAATAAGGCACATCTATTCCATGACAAATACAGTACAACAGTTGACAATGTGGAGCAATAAGGCACATCTATTCCATGACAAATACAGTACAACAGTTGACAATGTGGAGCAATAAGGCAAATCTATTCCATGACAAATACAGTACAACAGTTGACAATGTGGAGCTCTAAGGCACATCTATTCCATGAAAAATACAGTACAACAGTTGACAATGTGGAGCAATAAGGCACATCTATTCCATGAAAAATACAGTACAACAGTTGACAATGTGGAGCAATAAGGCACATCTATTCCGTGACAAATACAGTACAACAGTTGACAATGTGGAGCAATAAGGAACATCTATTCCATGACAAATACAGTACAACAGTTGACAATGTGGAGCAATAAGGTACATCTATTCCATGACAAATACAGTACAACAGTTGACAATGTGGAGCAATAAGGCACATCTATTCCATGACAAATACAGTACAACAGTTGACAATGTGTAACGATAAGGCACATCTATTCCATGACAAATACAGTACAACAGTTGACAATGTGTAACAATAAGACACATCTATTCAATGACAAATACAGTACAACAGTTGACAATGTGGAGCAATAAGGCACATCTATTCCATGACAAATACATTACAACAGTTGACAATGTGGAGCAATAAGGCACATCTATTCCATGACAAATCCAGTACAACAGTTGACAATGTGTAACAATAAGGCACATCTATTCCATGACAAATACAGTACAACAGTTGACAATTTGTAACAATAAGGCACATCTATTCCATGACAAATACAGTACAACAGTTGACAATGTGGAGCAATAAGGCACATCTATTCCATGACAAATACAGTACAACAGTTGACAATGTGGAGCACTAAGGCACATCTATTCCATGACAAATACAGTACAACAGTTGACAATGTGGAGCAATAAGGCACATCTATTCCATGACAAATACAGTACAACAGTTGACAATGTGGAGCAATAAGGCACATCTATTCCATGACAAAAACAGTACAACAGTTGACAATGTGTAACAATAAGGCACATCTATTCCATAACAAATACAGTTCAACAGTTGACAATGTGTAACAATAAGGCACATCTATTCCATGACAAATACAGTACAACAGTTGACAATGTGTAACAATAAGGCACATCTATTCCATGACAAATACAGTACAACAGTTGACAATGTGTAACAATAAGGCACATCTATTCCAAAACAAATACAGTACAACAGTTGACAATGTGTAACAATAAGGCACATCTATTCCATGACAAATACAGTACAACAGTTGACAATTTGTAACAATAAGGCACATCTATTCCATGACAAATACAGTACAACAGTTGACAATGTGGAGCAATAAGGCACATCTATTCCACGACAAATACAGTACAACAGTTGACAATGTGTAACAATAAGGCACATCTATTCCATGACAAATACAGTACAACAGTTGACAATGTGGAGCAATAAGGCACATCTATTCCATGACAAATACAGTACAACAGTTGACAATGTGCAGCAATAAGGCACATCTATTCCATGACAATGTGCAGCAATAAGGCACATCTATTTCATGACAATGTGCACCAATGTCATTGGCACCTTGCCGTCTTGACAGACGATAGTTTGTGCTTTAAAAAGGCATAATAACTTTTAACTATGGCGGTAGCGAGTGTGACTGATAAGGCCAATTTGCGCTGTAAATGTCGGTTCACAGTGGGTGCATGTGAACACGTGGTCATTTCCACCATCATGCACCATCTTACGTCTCGAACGCTTAATTCCGAGACCAGTTAAGACCAGGGATGGAGTTATTGCCTCTCCATAGCACAAAGCCTGGGCTAAAATATAGAGATCATGTGTTGCCCATGCAGCATGATTCCTCTCTCGGCCTGCCTAGTTCACTCCAGAGGAAAGGTAACACCCCTACATCTGGAACAAGACAAGCTGCAGAAGCTGCCGGATCAGCAAAGCAATGCTCTAACTGTCCGCCTGTCGGAGCTTCGATCCTAGACCAGTCGCCAACCAAGGCTTAGGGCCTGGTCTGCCCTGCAATGACAATTTTGTCTTTAGCTTGCATTTCCTCGCACCAGGGTAAGGCTTGTACCCTCCCAATTACGCTCTTCCGCCCGAAGCCGTTGGCACAATGTGGGGTGTCGGGTTTGGTAAGCGCCGCCCAACGCTCGGCGCTAACAGAAACCAGGTAGTACCGTCTACTGTTATACGGTAGCTCAGTCATATCTGACTAAGACCTGACTTGTGCACCAATAAGGCACATCTATTCCATGACAAATACAGTACACCAGTTGACAATGTGGAGCAATAAGGCACATCTATTCCATGACAAATACAGTACAACAGTTGATAATGAGGAACAATAAGGCAAATCTATTCCATGACAAATACAGTACAACAGTTGACAATGTGGAGCAATAAGGCACATCTATTCCATGACAAATATAGTACTACAGTTGACAATGTGGAGCAATAAGGCACATCTATTCCATGACAAATACAGTACAACAGTTGACAATGTGGAGCAATAAGGCATATCTATTCTATGACAATCACAGTACAACAGTTGACAATGTGTAACAATAAGGCACATCTATTCCATGACAAATACAGTACAACAGTTGACAATGTGGAGCAATAAGGCACATCTATTCCATGACAAATACAGTACAACAGTTGACAATGTGGAGCAATAAAGCACATCTATTCCATGACAAATACAGTACAACAGTTGACAATGTGGAGCAATAAGGCACATCTATTCCATGACAAATACAGTACAACAGTTGACAATGTGGAGCAATAAGGCAAATCTATTCCATGACAAATACAGTACAACAGTTGACAATGTGGAGCTCTAAGGCACATCTATTCCATGAAAAATACAGTACAACAGTTGACAATGTGGAGCAATAAGGCACATCTATTCCATGAAAAATACAGTACAACAGTTGACAATGTGGAGCAATAAGGCACATCTATTCCGTGACAAATACAGTACAACAGTTGACAATGTGGAGCAATAAGGAACATCTATTCCATGACAAATACAGTACAACAGTTGACAATGTGGAGCAATAAGGTACATCTATTCCATGACAAATACAGTACAACAGTTGACAATGTGGAGCAATAAGGCACATCTATTCCATGACAAATACAGTACAACAGTTGACAATGTGTAACGATAAGGCACATCTATTCCATGACAAATACAGTACAACAGTTGACAATGTGTAACAATAAGACACATCTATTCAATGACAAATACAGTACAACAGTTGACAATGTGGAGCAATAAGGCACATCTATTCCATGACAAATACAGTACAACAGTTGACAATGTGGAGCAATAAGGCACATCTATTCCATGACAAATCCAGTACAACAGTTGACAATGTGTAACAATAAGGCACATCTATTCCATGACAAATACAGTACAACAGTTGACAATTTGTAACAATAAGGCACATCTATTCCATGACAAATACAGTACAACAGTTGACAATGTGGAGCAATAAGGCACATCTATTCCATGACAAATACAGTACAACAGTTGACAATGTGTAACAATAAGGCACATCTATTCCGTGACAAATACAGTACAACAGTTGACAATGTGGAGCAATAAGGCACCTCTATTCCGTGACAAATACAGTACAAGAGTTGACAGTGTGGAGCAATAAGGAACATCTATTCCATGACAAATACAGTACATCAGTTGACAATGTGGAGAAATAAGGCACATCTATTCCATGACAAATACAGTACAACAGTTGACAATGTGGAGCACTAAGGCACATCTATTCCATGACAAATACACTACAACAGTTGACAATGTGGAGCAATAAAGCACATCTATTCCATGACAAATACAGTACAACAGTTGACAATGTGGAGCAATAAGGCACATCTATTCCATGACAAATACAGTACAACAGTTGACAATGTGGAGCAATAAGGCACATCTATTCCATGACAAATACAGTACAACAGTTGACAATGTGTAACAATAAGGCACATCTATTCCATGACAAATACAGTACAACAGTTGACAATGTGTAACAATAAGGCACATCTATTCCATGACAAATACAGTACAACAGTTGACAATGTGTAACAATAAGGCACATCTATTCCATGACAAATACAGTACAACAGTTGACAATGTGTAACAATAAGGCACATCTATTCCATGACAAATACAGTACAACAGTTGACAATGTGTAACAATAAGGCACATCTATTCCATGACAAATACAGTACAACAGTTGACAATTTGTAACAATAAGGCACATCTATTCCATGACAAATACAGTATAACAGTTGACAATGTGTAGCAATAAGGCACATCTATTCCACGACAAATACAGTACAACAGTTGACAATGTGTAACAATAAGGCACATCTATTCCATGACAAATACAGTACAACAGTTGACAATGTGGAGCAATAAGGCACATCTATTCCATGACAAATACAGTACAACAGTTGACAATGTGCAGCAATAAGGCACATCTATTCCATGACAATGTGCAGCAATAAGGCACATCTATTTCATGACAATGTGCACCAATGTCATTGGCACCTTGCCGTCTTGACAGACGATAGTTTGTGCTTTAAAGAGGCATAATAACTTTTAACTATGGCGGTAGCGAGTGTGACTGATAAGGCCAATTTGCGCTGTAAATTTTGGTTCACAGTGGGTGCATGTGAACACGTGGTCATTTCCACCATCATGCACCATCTTACGTCTCAAACGCTTAATTCCGAGACCAGTTAAGACCAGGGATGGAGTTATTGCCTCTCCATAGCACAAAGCCTGGGCTAAAATATAGAGATAATGTGTTGCCCATGCAGCATGATTCCTCTCTCGGCCTGCCTAGTTCACTCCAGAGGAAAGGTAACACCCCTACATCTGGAACAAGACAAGCTGCAGAAGCTGCCGGATCAGCAAAGCAATGCTCTAACTGTCCGCCTGTCGGAGCTTCGATCCTAGACCAGTCGCCAACCAAGGCTTAGGGCCTGGTCTGCCCTGCCATGACAATTTTGTCTTTAGCTTGCATTTCCTCGCACCAGGGTAAGGCTTGTACCCTCCCAATTGCGCTCTTCCGCCCGAAGCCGTTGGCACAATGTGGGGTGTCGGGTTTGGTAAGCGCCGCCCAACGCTCGGCGCTAACAAAAACCAGGTAGTACCGTCTACTGTTATACGGTAGCTCAGTCATATCTGACTAAGACCTGACTTGTGCACCAATAAGGCACATCTATTCCATGACAAATACAGTACACCAGTTGACAATGTGGAGCAATAAGGCACATCTATTCCATGACAAATACAGTACAACAGTTGATAATGTGGAACAATAAGGCAAATCTATTCCATGACAAATACAGTACAACAGTTGACAATGTGGAGCAATAAGGCACATCTATTCCATGACAAATATAGTACTACAGTTGACAATGTGGAGCAATAAGGCACATCTATTCCATGACAAATACAGTACAACAGTTGACAATGTGGAGCAATAAGGCACATCTATTCCATGACAAATACAATACAACAGTTGACAATGTGTAGCAATACGGCACATCTACTCCATGACAAATACAATAAAACAGTTGACAATGTGGAGCAATACGGCACATCTATTCCATGACAAATACAGTACAACAGTTGACAATGTGGAGCAATAAGGCATATCTATTCTATGACAAATACAGTACAACAGTTGACAATGTGTAACAATAAGGCACATCTATTCCATGACAAATACAGTACAACAGTTGACAATGTGGAGCAATAAGGCACATCTATTCCATGACAAATACAGTACAACAGTTGACAATGTGGAGCAATAAGGCACATCTATTCCATGACAAATACAGTACAACAGTTGACAATGTGGAGCAATAAGGCACATCTTTTCCATGACAAATACAGTACAACAGTTGACAATGTGGAGCAATAAGGGATATCTATTCCATGACAAATATAGTACAACAGTTGACAATGTGTAACAATAAGGCACATCTATTCCATGACAAATACAGTACAACAGTTGACAATGTGTAACAATAAGGCACATCTATTCTATGACAAATACAGTACAACAGTTGACAATGTGTAAAAATAAGGCACATCTATTCCATGACAAATACAGTACAACAGTTGACAATGTGGAGCAATAAGGCACATCTATTCCATGACAAATACAGTACAACAGTTGACAATGTGTAACAATAAGGTAAATCTATTCCATGACAAATACAGTACAACAGTTGACAATGTGTAACAATAAGGCACATCTATTCCATGACAAATACAGTACAACAGTTTACAATGTGGAGCAATAAGGCACATCTATTCCATGACAAATACAGTACAACAGTTGACAATGTGTAACAATAAGGCACATCTATTCCATGACAAATACAGTACAACAGTTGACAATTTGTAACAATAAGGCACATCTATTCCATGACAAATACAGTACAACAGTTGACAATGTGGAGCAATAAGGCACATCTATTCCACGACAAATACAGTACAACAGTTGACAATGTGTAACAATAAGGCACATCTATTCCGTGACAAATACAGTACAACAGTTGACAATGTGGAGCAATAAGGCACCTCTATTCCGTGACAAATACAGTACAACAGTTGACAGTGTGGAGCAATAAGGCACATCTATTCCATGACAAATACAGTACAACAGTTGACAATGTGGAGCAATAAGGCACATCTATTCCATGACAAATATAGTACAACAGTTGACAATGTGGAGCACTAAGGCACATCTATTCCATGACAAATACAGTACAACAGTTGACAATGTGGAGCAATAAAGCACATCTATTCCATGACAAATACAGTACAACAGTTGACAATGTGGAGCAATAAGGCACATCTATTCCATGACAAATACAGTACAACAGTTGACAATGTGGAGCAATAAGGCACATCTATTCCATGACAAATACAGTACAACAGTTGACAATGTGTAACAATAAGGCACATCTATTCCATAACAAATACAGTACAACAGTTGACAATGTGTAACAATAAGGCACATCTATTCCATGACAAATACAGTACAACAATTGACAATGTGTAACAATAAGGCACATCTATTCCATGACAAATACAGTACAACAGTTGACAATGTGTAACAATAAGGCACATCTATTCCATGACAAATACAGTACAACAGTTGACAATGTGTAACAATAAGGCACATCTATTCCATGACAAATACAGTACAACAGTTGACAATTTGTAACAATAAGGCACATCTATTCCATGACAAATACAGTACAACAGTTGACAATGTGGAGCAATAAGGCACATCTATTCCACGACAAATACAGTACAACAGTTGACAATGTGTAACAATAAGGCACATCTATTCCATGACAAATTCAGTACAACAGTTGACAATGTGGAGCAATAAGGCACATCTATTCCATGACAAATACAGTACAACAGTTGACAATGTGCAGCAATAAGGCACATCTATTTCATGACAATGTGCACCAATTTCATTGGCACCTTGCCGTCTTGACAGACGATAGTTTGTGCTTTAAAAAGGCATAATAACTTTTAACTATGGCGGTAGCGAGTGTGACTGATAAGGCCAATTTGCGCTGTAAATGTCGGTTCACAGTGGGTGCATGTGGACACGTGGTCATTTCCACCATCATGCACCATCTTACGTCTCAAACGCTTAATTCCGAGACCAGTTAAGACCAGGGATGGAGTTATTGCCTCTCCATAGCACAATGCCTGGGCTAAAATATAGAGATCATGTGTTGCCCATGCAGCATGATTCCTCTCTCGGCCTGCCTAGTTCACTCCAGAGGAAAGGTAACACCCCTACATCTGGAACAAGACAAGCTGCAGAAGCTGCCGGATCAGCAAAGCAATGCTCTAACTGTCCGCCTGTCGGAGCTTCGATCCTAGACCAGTCGCCAACCAAGGCTTAGGGCCTGGTCTGCCCTGCCATGACAATTTTGTCTTTAGCTTGCATTTCCTCGCACCAGGGTAAGGCTTGTACCCTCCCAATTGCGCTCTTCCGCCCGAAGCCGTTGGCACAATGTGGGGTGTCGGGTTTGGTAAGCGCCGCCCAACGCTCGGCGCTAACAAAAACCAGGTAGTACCGTCTACTGTTATACGGTAGCTCAGTCATATCTGACTAAGACCTGACTTGTGCACCAATAAGGCACATCTATTCCATGACAAATACAGTACACCAGTTGACAATGTGGAGCAATAAGGCACATCTATTCCATGACAAATACAGTACAACAGTTGATAATGTGGAACAATAAGGCAAATCTATTCCATGACAAATACAGTACAACAGTTGACAATGTGGAGCAATAAGGCACATCTATTCCATGACAAATATAGTACTACAGTTGACAATGTGGAGCAATAAGGCACATCTATTCCATGACAAATACAGTACAACAGTTGACAATGTGGAGCAATAAGGCACATCTATTCCATGACAAATACAATACAACAGTTGACAATGTGTAGCAATACGGCACATCTACTCCATGACAAATACAATAAAACAGTTGACAATGTGGAGCAATACGGCACATCTATTCCATGACAAATACAGTACAACAGTTGACAATGTGGAGCAATAAGGCATATCTATTCTATGACAAATACAGTACAACAGTTGACAATGTGTAACAATAAGGCACATCTATTCCATGACAAATACAGTACAACAGTTGACAATGTGGAGCAATAAGGCACATCTATTCCATGACAAATACAGTACAACAGTTGACAATGTGGAGCAATAAGGCACATCTATTCCATGACAAATACAGTACAACAGTTGACAATGTGGAGCAGTAAGGCACATCTTTTCCATGACAAATACAGTACAACAGTTGACAATGTGGAGCAATAAGGGATATCTATTCCATGACAAATATAGTACAACAGTTGACAATGTGTAACAATAAGGCACATCTATTCCATGACAAATACAGTACAACAGTTGACAATGTGTAACAATAAGGCACATCTATTCTATGACAAATACAGTACAACAGTTGACAATGTGTAAAAATAAGGCACATCTATTCCATGACAAATACAGTACAACAGTTGACAATGTGGAGCAATAAGGCACATCTATTCCATGACAAATACAGTACAACAGTTGACAATGTGTAACAATAAGGTAAATCTATTCCATGACAAATACAGTACAACAGTTGACAATGTGTAACAATAAGGCACATCTATTCCATGACAAATACAGTACAACAGTTTACAATGTGGAGCAATAAGGCACATCTATTCCATGACAAATACAGTACAACAGTTGACAATGTGTAACAATAAGGCACATCTATTCCATGACAAATACAGTACAACAGTTGACAATTTGTAACAATAAGGCACATCTATTCCATGACAAATACAGTACAACAGTTGACAATGTGGAGCAATAAGGCACATCTATTCCACGACAAATACAGTACAACAGTTGACAATGTGTAACAATAAGGCACATCTATTCCGTGACAAATACAGTACAACAGTTGACAATGTGGAGCAATAAGGCACCTCTATTCCGTGACAAATACAGTACAACAGTTGACAGTGTGGAGCAATAAGGCACATCTATTCCATGACAAATACAGTACAACAGTTGACAATGTGGAGCAATAAGGCACATCTATTCCATGACAAATATAGTACAACAGTTGACAATGTGGAGCACTAAGGCACATCTATTCCATGACAAATACAGTACAACAGTTGACAATGTGGAGCAATAAAGCACATCTATTCCATGACAAATACAGTACAACAGTTGACAATGTGGAGCAATAAGGCACATCTATTCCATGACAAATACAGTACAACAGTTGACAATGTGGAGCAATAAGGCACATCTATTCCATGACAAATACAGTACAACAGTTGACAATGTGTAACAATAAGGCACATCTATTCCATAACAAATACAGTACAACAGTTGACAATGTGTAACAATAAGGCACATCTATTCCATGACAAATACAGTACAACAGTTGACAATGTGTAACAATAAGGCACATCTATTCCATGACAAATACATTACAACAGTTGACAATGTGTAACAATAAGGCACATCTATTCCATGACAAATACAGTACAACAGTTGACAATGTGTAACAATAAGGCACATCTATTCCATGACAAATACAGTACAACAGTTGACAATTTGTATCAATAAGGCACATCTATTCCATGACAAATACAGTACAACAGTTGACAATGTGGAGCAATAAGGCACATCTATTCCACGACAAATACAGTACAACAGTTGACAATGTGTAACAATAAGGCACATCTATTCCATGACAAATTCAGTACAACAGTTGACAATGTGGAGCAATAAGGCACATCTATTCCATGACAAATACAGTACAACAGTTGACAATGTGCAGCAATAAGGCACATCTATTTCATGACAATGTGCACCAATTTCATTGGCACCTTGCCGTCTTGACAGACGATAGTTTGTGCTTTAAAAAGGCATAATAACTTTTAACTATGGCGGTAGCGAGTGTGACTGATAAGGCCAATTTGCGCTGTAAATGTCGGTTCACAGTGGGTGCATGTGGACACGTGGTCATTTCCACCATCATGCACCATCTTACGTCTCAAACGCTTAATTCCGAGACCAGTTAAGACCAGGGATGGAGTTATTGCCTCTCCATAGCACAATGCCTGGGCTAAAATATAGAGATCATGTGTTGCCCATGCAGCATGATTCCTCTCTCGGCCTGCCTAGTTCACTCCAGAGGAAAGGTAACACCCCTACATCTGGAACAAGACAAGCTGCAGAAGCTGCCGGATCAGCAAAGCAATGCTCTAACTGTCCGTCTGTCGGAGCTTCAATCCTAGACCAGTCGCCAACCAAGGCTTAGGGCCTGGTCTGCCCTGCCATGACAATTTTGTCTTTAGCTTGCATATCCTCGCACCAGGGTAAGGCTTGTACCCTCCCAATTGCGCTCTTCCGCCCGAAGCCGTTGGCACAATGTGGGGTGTCGGGTTTGGTAAGCGCCGCCCAACGCTCGGCGCTAACAGAAACCAGGTAGTACCGTCTACTGTTATAAGGTAGCTCAGTCATATCTGACTAAGACCTGACTTGTGCACCAATAAGGCACATCTATTCCATGACAAATACAGTACACCAGTTGACAATGTGGAGCAATAAGGCACATCTATTCCATGACAAATACAGTACAACAGTTGATAATGTGGAACAATAAGGCAAATCTATTCCATGACAAATACAGTACAACAGTTGACAATGTGGAGCAATAAGGCACATCTATTCCATGACAAATATAGTACTACAGTTGACAATGTGGAGCAATAAGGCACATCTATTCCATGACAAATACAGTACAACAGTTGACAATGTGGAGCAATAAGGCACATCTATTCCATGACAAATACAATACAACAGTTGACAATGTGTAGCAATACGGCACATCTACTCCATGACAAATACAATAAAACAGTTGACAATGTGGAGCAATACGGCACATCTATTCCATGACAAATACAGTACAACAGTTGACAATGTGGAGCAATAAGGCATATCTATTCTATGACAAATACAGTACAACAGTTGGCAATGTGGAGCAATAAGATACATCTATTCCTTGACAAATACAGTACAACAGTTGACAATGTGGAGCAATAAGGCACAGCGACTGCATGACAAATACAATACAACACTTGACAATGTGGAACAATAAGGCACATCTATTCCATTACAAATACAATACAACAGTTGACAATGTGGAGCAATAAGGCACAGCTATCCCATGACAAATACAATACAACACTTGACAATGTGGAACAATAAGGCACATCTATTCCATGACAAATACAATACAACAGTTGACAATGTGGAGCAATAAGGCACAGCTATCCCATGACAAATACAGTACAACAGTTGACAATGTGGAGCAATAAGGCACATCCATTCCATGACAAATACAGTACTTCTTCTGCTGCCATCTTCTAGAGAGTTGTTTTTCTGACGTGTATGCGTTGTGCCTGTTTACAGCAGAGCTGCATTTTTGCGCCGTTAGGTCTACATATACGACTTCTTCGGCCATTTTTTGACTGGGTTAACCTTCCCGCGGGTTTTGTAAGACGTTTGACACTCACTGTTGTGGTGTTTCCCCCCATCCCAGCTGGCCCATTTAGAACAGCCGAAGACATCCCGGAATGTCCACAAGGAAAGATAGGGGCAGACTTTGGGCACTTCCGCCGCCCAAGGAGGCTTCCATAATTGCAGAGCCGACACATAGCACTTTGGTACTGGGCTGGTTCCAAATGTTGCTGTATGTAGCTATGGTATACAAAAACGTCTCTAATAACATCCTTCTAGTTACGCTTTAAAAATACCAATCCCTAACAATTACAGTTTAAGTATCTTACTTAATGTAGGAGAAGAAAAGAGTAGGGCAGCCAAAATTTATTTGGCATTAGTTAAAGTTAGGCTCGCGATTGAGCAAAATACCTGGCCAACCATCGTCGATCTTTTAAGACAAAGGCACTAGAGTGGCCATTTCTGTTGAAGAGAGCACAAAAGAAAGACGTCGGCCTTTCCCTTCGGGGATAGGCGATTTTAGCCCTAAAAACCCATCATTCTCTGCAGCAATCGATATGTTAAATCTACATTATTAATACGAATTTATGTATTTTGATAAGGTACATATACCATTGTGTTTAATTAAGAATTAGTTAAAATGATAGATCAAAAATTCTTGTAAACCAGAGTCTGAATGATATTTAGACTGAGTGACATGTTGTGCCACACTGTAATTTTTCCTATGCTTTTACAATTTCAAATCCATATGTTAAAACCTCTTATATGCATTGTGAAACTCTATCTCACTGATAATGCTTATAAACTGTAAAGATCCTATGTAGTGTAGATTCACTGGTAAGGACATTACAAGAAACCTTTTATTCATGCGGAGACATACAAATGATTATGCATATTCTGGACTTTTAGTCAGTGGATAAAATGCTTTGCCACATTCTAATCTGTAACTTGAAACTGTCGTGCTAAATTTTGGTACAATCTTCTTGTTAACATATTAGTACCCACTCAATATGGGGGATAGACATGTAATATTTTCATAAAGATGATAGGAAATTGCCATTCAGAAATTGCAGTGTTAGAGAATATAAATTCAAGAACAAAGAAAGTAAACGCATGATATAACCAAGCCTTTAATCACACCGCACCAAGGGTGATAGATACCAGGAATACTATTATATGTTCCGAATACTTATCAGACTGCATAAATCATTTCTAATAGATAAGAAATTCTCTTAAAAATAGCAGCACTTGGCAAAATATATCAAAGCGTTCACTAACCTCATGCTGCTGTAAGCAGTGGGGGAAAACAATTTATGTTTTAGTTTTATGGATTAACCCATGAGGAAATCCAAAAACATAGGCTCCTTGCATCATCATTATGATTAATTATTATGTGTGATTATCATGTACTTAATATCAGAGAAATGTACATGTTTGTTTTTCTCTGTTATGAGAATTATATGTTGTCCTGATTGTTACTATTTACTGTGCGAATATACATTTTAATGTTACCCCTGGGGACATAATGATGTTGATGTAAGAATCCTTATGCATGTCAGTACATAGGAAGACAATGTTGAATAGCCTTGGCCTAATGCTGATTATAGCGAAGGAAGGAGACGAGGAATTGGAAACAAAAGAGCCTATTTTGTCTGGACTATTCTCTTCAAGGTATGACAGATGCACTAGCAACGTATTGGATAGAAAGGATGGCTTCACACATTAGAAAGTCTCAGTAACAACATGGGAAGGAATACAGAGTGAGAAAATACCTTACTCACATTTAGAGTCAGAATGGCTCTACAACAAGCAAGGAGGGACGTGGAACTTGGAAACCCACTCCTATCTCCTCCCCCCCCCCCCTTTTTTTTGTAATTGTGTTGTAAACATTTTACCATATCACAGTAGGTTAATGCTTGTGTTGTATTCTTTGTCATCCATTTCTAAAGACAATAGCGAGTGGTGGATTTTTTTGGACATTTAATCAATCAGGATCCTGGGTAAACAGCCTGGTGTAAGTGATAAATGGCAACCTGTCCTAAACATAGTCTGGACCAATACCTCAATTTTTACTGCTGCACTCATTGCCAGCAAAGACAATTTTGAAGACAACTGACAATGTTACTGATGAAGTTCTACTTCAGTAGGAATATCCAGGATGGACTTCAGTATCTAAATCGACAAAGATAAAGATCTACAGAGTAACTGACAACAGTGTATCGTCTGCTTTACTTCTGAGAAGTACTACCGGAAGTCTCATCAGTCAGCAAAGTCAGTGAGACTATGGGACACTCCTACCAGGTTAATAAAACTAGCAACAGTGAGAACCCTTCAACTGTCAGTTGGATTACCAAGTTGATATCCAACAATGGATATGTCTTCGAAGTAAAGTCTCACAGCAGCAAAAGTCAAACATAATGTTCCAGACACTCAACACCAAGTTCTAGATACGAACATCAACTCAACGAAATTGTGAAGACACTGAACTACACCAAGATAACCACAATGTCAACACCAGGTCATAATCTGAACACCAACTGAAAGACTCAAGTCATCAACAGCAGGTTATAGACCTGACTACCAACTGAAATATACCATAACAACAAGTTCAAAACAGGTCCTATGCCTGAACACCAACCCAAAGACACCGAATAAAGCTAGTGGAGTAATTATGTATACACACGCAGCAGGAAAAATTCATTGGACTGTTTACGACTCTGGGTACTGGAATTACTCATCTTCGGATACATGTATGTATAGATCAATTCTGGACATAGTCACAGATACTACCATTGGATGCCTCTCAGCCATATAAGTTCCTACACTGGACTAGATAGCAACGACTAACTCTTTGCTGGTCCAATGTCAGCCTAAATGCCATGGGTTATAGACTCGCGACTTGGTGGGTGTAACATCTTTGTGAAAATAATTGGGATTCTGATATCGGAAGCAAAGCAGCTGAATTGACGTCTACTTGGCACTGTGTATGGTGAGATGGGAAAGTACCTTCTGCAGAGCTTAAGTGGAAATTCCTGGAAGTAAGACCAACCAAGGCCTCAATTTCACAAAAGGCACCAAGCCTAACTTGCAACAGAATCTTCGTAAATCTAGCCCCACGGACAGTGCAGGATTTACGTATAAGCTAAACAAGCTATAGCTTAGGACCCCCACTTTCTTGGGGGCCCCAAAAAATATTGTCCGAGTGAGCAATTGTCATATATGTGTACTTAAATATACTGCAGTATTATTAGCGATTTCGTTGCTAACGGAGGACGCCTTTTTTCGGAAAGTTCAAGGTCACCGGATCCGCGGACCGTTTCCTGTGGCCCGTGAGTGCAGTATACGAAAATAACCCTGTCGTGTTTCCTATTGGATAAATACGAAACTGTTTTCATGAAAATCGCGAATGACAACTTTAACGAGGGGTCAAAAGGTTATTCTTCAGTCCTGCATGCTTGAAAGCTATTGCAAGTGAATTGTTTGAAGAATATTTTCCACTGTTTGACAAAGGTAAGGAAGTTTATAGTTTGGCTTCTTTATTGTCAAAGGTAAGCTAATTTAACCTGCATTTTTGAACTGCGCATCCAATTTTACATATAAATGTTGAGTTTCAACAATATTCGTTATGCAGAAGACATAGAATAAAAAAATTTTGTGAGCACGGTCGTGGTGTGTACTCTTATTAAATTCATAATGTCGGAATCGCGGCATATTGGATTGGTGTCTGCTTTTTTAAATAAGCAAGAAGATTTACAATCATCAAGTTAAACAAAATATCAATATATGTTTAAATTATATTACATATTTATTTTGTTACTTTATATTTATTGCATTTATTGTTCATCTTGCTACATGACTTAAAATTTATGAAAGTCAAGTCAGTTTTCAAACTTGTCCATCGTCCATTGCTGAAATTTAATTGACTGGTTCACAGTTTTATTTGTATTGATAAATGTCTTATCAAGAGAATTATACTTTATTGTGCATTTATGAACGCTGTGTCCATCTTTGCACACAACTATAGAGGTTCTAGCAAGATTCGTTATGCAGAGGTGTGGGAAAAAAATATTTTGTGAGACCACCTGGTTACATCTTTACAATCGGGAAAATTCACAATGGCGGCATTCCAGCATATAATATCACACTAGTGTCTGTTTTTATTGTAACACTGGAGATGTAGAATCATAAGATACAAAATATCAAATAATTTCTACAGATACTTTGTGTTGTTGATTTAATAATTTTTATTCATGTGACGTGGCGGAACCATTGTTGATTTGTCTGCCCACAGTTTGCAAGATGTCAACCAGAAGTTATAAAAGTGGAGCTCAAAAGAGGAAAAAGAAGCAGAGCGCTGAAGAAGAGCTAAGCAAGATAACACAATTAGATAGTTTCTTAACAAAGATAGATAAGGGGCCTGATGAACCAAAAGCCTCTACCACAGTGAGTCAGTCACAGGATATTCACCCTATTCCTGATACAGAGCCTGGTACATCTAGTTGTATAGAATCTACTTCAACGAATGAAGAAACAAATATTAAGATTAATAAACCAGAGAGTAGTACAAGCACAGAAGATTCAGTATCAAAAAACAAACAGAATGATGTTGGGGTATGGGGTGATTTACGTAAAGATGAGATTTTATACTGGGTAGAAAAAGGTCCGTCAGAATGTCAGCACTCAAATGGTTCATTTGAAAAATCAAAGAAGCTTTTTGCAAACCAAGACAGATATTGCTCGAAAAGCTTGTTCTACCCCAAACGGGCTAATGGTGAAAAATATTACAGAGAATGGTTAGTATATTCGCCAGCAACTGGTCGTGTATACTGTTTCGTGTGTAAACTCTTTTCAAATTCTTCTACACCATTATCATCCGATGGATTTTGTGATTGGCGCAACACCTATTTAGTTCAAAGTCATGAAAACTCTGTAGACCATAGAACAGCTTCGGTAACATATCTTACAAGAAAACGTGGCTCAACAATTGACTGCCAGCTAGCAGAACAGATAAATAATAAACGGCAGTACTGGAAAAATGTTCTTGAACGAGTTGTGGCAGCCATAATTACTATGGCAGAGAGTGGTTTACCTTTCAGAGGAGATAAGGAAACATTTGGTTCTCCTCACAATGGCAATTTCCTTGGATTACTCGAACTTATAGCAAAATTTGATCCTTTTCTAGCAAGCCATATACAAAAATTTAGGAATAAAGGATCAGGTGTCACATCTTATCTTTCTAAAACAATATGTGATGAATTTATCCAAATTATGGCACATAAAGTAAGAGACTCAATCTTGGATGATTTAAGAACTGCAGGGTACTTCAGTTTATCTGTAGATTCCACTCCAGACCGGTCCCATATTGATCAGATCACTGTTATTGTGAGGTATGTTTCACCAGATGATGGGCTCCCTATTGAACGTTTTCTAACTTTCCTAGAGGGAAAGTATGGCTAAGATGGTGCACAACTACCTTACAAAAGAGTGCAAAATAGATTTTAGTAAGTGTCGAGGCCAGTCATATGATAATGCTGCCAATATGTCTGGCAAATACACGGGTATGCAAGAACTAATATTGAAGATTAACAAGTATGCTATGTATATTCCATGTACTGGTCATTCCCTGAATCTTGTTGGCAGAGCAGCAGTAGACTGTTGTTTAGAGGCAGTAAATTTTTTTTGGAATTGTTCAAGAAATATATAATTTCTTTTCATCATCTACACATAGATGGGCAGTACTGTTGTCATTCTTCAAAGATGATTCAAAAGTTCCAAAGTCTTTGTCAAAGACTAGATAGGAAGCACATTCAATGGCCACAAGGGCAATACTTGACAGTTATGATGGAATAATTTCTGCATTGCATCAGCTGCATATTGATACTACAGAGAAAGGCGAAACAAGAAATCAAGCCATAAACATTTTGAATAAAATAGAGGAGTTTGAATTTATGGTATTGTTATGTTTGTGGAGTTACTTGCTAGATGAATTTCACAAGACTAGTCAATCATTGCAAGACCCCCAAATTAGTCTAGATGTATGTAGGAAATTGTATGCTTCACTTTCGGATTTTGTTAAAGGTTCCAGGGATCTTTTCGATCATTTTGAAGAAGAAGCAAAGAAAAAATTGCCTGATGTTGATTACAAGAAAAGAAGATATAGAAGATGGCATATCAATGATGATGAAGATGATGCTTTAGATAACCTTGAGCCAAGAGACAAGTTCAGAATCAAAACATTTATACCTGTGATGGATGCATTAGAGTCAAGTCTGGCACAGAGGGCCTCAGTATACAATGATGCTGCAAAAAAGTTTTCCTTCTTAACAATACTAGAAGCTACAGAAGAAGATATTCATGAAGGAGTTAGTGCTTTATGCCAAACATATCCTGAAGATGTGGACATGAATCTTGTAGGAGAAGTCAAGCATTTTCATCAATATGTTAGACATAGTCAAGCCCATAGTTCAGCAGAACAAGATAGTCTGACACATCAGGATCTGTATAGGGTAATATTTAACGATCGTGTCCAACCAGCATTCCCTAATGTAGAAGCAATTTTGAGATTGTTTCTTAGTATGATGGTTGCAAATTGCTCTGGAGAAAGATCTTTTTCTCAGCTGAAAAGGATTAAAAAAAATGAATTTAGAACAACAATGACTCAAGATAAATTATGTTCCCTCAGTCTCATGTGCATAGAAAGCGACAAACTACGCAGTTTATCATTTGATGATGTCATCAGTGACTTTGCTCTGGCAAAGGCAAGAAAAAAAATATTTTAGTTTAATATAATTCCTTAATTCTTATAACATGTTTCAAGAGATTAGATAATAAGCCTTTGTAAATTGTGCCTTTTAAAAGAACTTTTGTTTCTTTTTACCAGAGCTTGCATTTTTAAGTTTGTTATGAATAAAAATGATTTTAAGTTAAAGATTTATTATTTCACTATCAATATACTTCTTAATTGTATTTCAGTTTAACCCTCTAGGTATCTGAAAATCATATTTGTCACTGACATAGAATATCTGGACTTATAAAGGGCCCCATATTTCAAATAGCTTAGGGCCTTATTAAGTCTAAATCCAGCCCTGCCCACGGAGGGGATACGTGCTTGTGTGTAATTTCATTTCTTGGATTACAAAGTATGATTTTCACCAGCCAATTACCAGTAGATACACTTATTACTCTATTAGGAACACAACTGAGTGCGTTTATTTCGGTACCCAGATAATGGGAATAGGATCTAATATACACAGGAGTTGAACACTGTACCGTACAACAAGAGATTATATGACAGTAAACAACTAATTAATTAGTTTAATATTATGTAATGAATGTAGTGTTTAATTTTGTTGAACACATGCCAATGTTGTTTTTAAAAGTCATTAAGGTTCAACGGGGTTGGCCACAAACTGATATGTATTACTGGGTTTTTGAAGATTTTTGAATTTTGGAGGAACAGGGGATTGCACTTTTAATGTGTCTATGATCTGTCATATTTCATCCCATGCCTGTTCCAGGTTTTCAGTATGGTCACTATATGTTTGTGAATGTAGACTGCTGACATATTTCATGTAACTGTATACCTATGTCATATGTCAAGTGAGACATATTCAAGAAGCTCACAGTGGTCATTACATTTGTCTGATTGTTACTACAGATCTTGATTTAATGCCTGAACTGTTTGTCCAAAATGTTGCTGTTTACGTCAAGTACTCGTTGATGGTTGCTCAACAGTGGTTGTTGTATATGTGGTAAACAATCAATATCCTCTAACACTATAGTAAATTTAAAGGGTGATGAAGTGAGAAGGGAAACCTACACAGAGATGCCATTATTTCAAGGATTGAAGTGTTTTCTCCTGGTGTTTGTGGTAAATATCCCTTATCACCTAGCATTCTAACAGTGACCAGAAAATCAACTAAATCCCCTAGACACTTTTAACAAAGTATTCTCTTAGATTAAAATCCACATCCCACATCCCGTAGTAGCCGGGGTGCAGTGTTGGGGTGAGCGCCCAACATTGCTTACATACCACAATGGCTCGTGAATACATAACCTCTGCAGCAAAAGTCCATATCCTGGCCTTCACGTGGCGGAACTGTTCTTACTAACAGGAGAAGGGGCGACGGTGAGTTTCTGGCGCCAAAAAATAACCAGTATGCTTTAGATGTGTATGCACATCTGAACTCGAGTGAGGCCACAGTCTGCTCTAGCAAAGGAAAGGTGCTGAAGACGGAGGCAACCAGCCAGGAGGCGCACCACAGAAATCTGGATGTCACGCAATTACGCAAAATGGAATATGTCGACTACTGCTAAATGTTATGGTGCTCGCCCTGCTTTGGACCCCCAGAGGTGCAGTGCCGGGCCATATGTCTTGAAAGGGTCCAACCCCAACTACTGGAGGTCCTTCTCAGATGTCCTGTGGAGCCAGGGGACATGAGAATAGAACGGCTGGCCATACTAAACAAAGACTTAAAATAATGCACTGGAATACGGAGGAAGTTAGAAAAAAATATAGAATTAGAAAACGTCCTGGTTCAAGAAAAAGTAAGCGTATGTTGCTTGCAAGAAACTCACCTCAACGAAAATATAGCCTTCAAAATCAAAGGCTACAAGTGTTACCGATCTGACCGAAAGGACAGGCGAAAAGGTGGGATACTGATCCTTGTAAATAATAACATCACTGTAAAGTCACCAGGAGCTGATGGTATCTCCAATGGAAAGATCAGGAACCTAGGAACAGAGGCCAAAGCAAAGCTTTTGCAGATCTTCACTAACAGTTGGACCTTAGGCAGTGTTTCACAAGCCTGGAGAGAAGCAATCATGATACCCCTCCTGCAATCAGGGAAAGATAGTTCGATTGCCTCTAGCTACAGACCAATTATCCTCACCAGCTGTCTCTGCAAAACACTGGAGCGCATCATCTATCACAGACTGCAGTGGTACATTTAAAGTAAAAACATCCTTGTGCCACAGCAGGCTGGCTTTAGGCAGTGCTACTCTACGGAAGATCAGACAACTTACCTCTCTCAAGAAATTGAGGATGCATTCCAAGAGAAGAAGCTGGTGCTTGCGGCATGGATAGATCTGAAGAAAGCCTTTCACAAAGTCTGGAAAGAAGGTCTGATGGAGAAACTGAGAAACTGCAAGGTCAATGGAAGAATGTACAAATGGGTGAAAGCATACTTGCACAACAGAAGAACCCGAGTACAGATAGACGGAACCAAGAGCAAGAAAGTATTACTGCATCACCGTGTTCCCCAGGGCGGAGTCTTGTCCCCCACACTTTTTCTAATCTTCATCAATGATCTCATTGCTAATCTACCGCATGGAATTAAAGCGGTAGTGTACGTCGATGACCTGGTTCTATGGAGCACAAATGAACATGCATCAGTGGCCACCAGATTGCTACAAACAGCTGTAGATGCATCTGTTGCATGGGCAAATAGATGGTGTGTCAGCATAAACACTGACAAGTGCAGCACCACCCTATTTACCCTTTCTCCAATACAAAAGGCAGGGACCATCCAGATAAATGGAACACCCCTAAGAGAAGATAAATAATCAACATACCTTGGAGTAACATTTGATGGCAGGCTGACTTGGAGATTGATTGATTGATTTAGGAATCGACATCACAACATTCGGTGCATTCCCATAAGCGCTCCGTTCCCATCCTCAGCAGCCAGCGAAGAGTTCCAACACTAATAGTACCAGTAGCAATCTGATTATATGTCCGTCTCGCCTTTCCTCTGAGCGTTGAGCATCGGCCAAATCCCCTCGTCACTCCTCGCTGTCTCATTCTTGCCAGACCATGATAACCCATTTGCTCCTCCGAGGTGTGCACGTGCTCCCACAAGGCCGCAACCACGTCTGCCTTGTCATGTATCAATACTCCACCAAGTTCTGCAGAGTCAGCCAATCTGTCCGCCTGTTCATTTCCCATCACACCGGCATGCCCCGGAGAAAAGATCCAGGCGATGCTTGTCACCCGTGACCTCCGAAGCAAAGTAAGCCACTCCGCATCAAGCCTGCCCGTCCTCGCCCTCGTCAGCATGCTTTCTGAGTCAGTTACAATCACGATGTGTGTGTGTGTGTGTGTGTGTGTGTGTGTGTGTGTGTGTGTGTGTGTGTGTGTGTGTCGTATTCTCCATCCAGCGGAGAGCCGCAGTGACCGCCTCCACCTCCATTCTTAAGCTGGATGTTGTGGTATCATATGCCTGGCTCTCCTGCCCCAAACTTCGACCATTGGCTTTGGCTATGAATCCCCAGCCACTTTTCTCACCTCTTGACACCGAACCATCTGTGTAGATAATCACATCACCCGAGTGAGCATTGTCCTGAATTAGTTTCTGGATTTTCACTTCCGTGGCCCCTGCTGGCCATTCCCTGCACTCCCGGCTTAATGTGATTACAACTCTGCACAAGTCTGACTGCTCCGCTGGCACTCTGACCCACTCCTCTCCACGCCTAATGTTCTCCAAGGGGCACACCTGTCTGGTTGTATCCTCCACCTGAGCCATCCATGATTTCCCTCTTAACAGTCGCTGACCCTTAACTGTGTCCAGCGCCTCATACAGTGGGTGGTCTGTGTCTGCAGCTATTCTGAGGTATGCCTTCGCCTGCATCACCTTGAGCCTACCAGCAACACTCGGTAGACCAAGGATGTAACGCATACACACTACTGGGGTGTCTCTAGTGCATCCCAGAATGACCCGCATAGCTTCGTTCTGTATGCGCTCTAACTTCACCAGCTGACTCTCTGAGACAGTGAGCAGACCTAATCCATAATCAATTACTAAGAGGATCAAGTGCTGGTATAGTGTGAAAAGCATTCTCTGCTCTGTGTCCATTGCAGCCATAGTTTTAAGTGCACTGAGACCCTTTTGAGATCTTGTCACAACCGTCTCCACATGGTCCTTGAAGGATAGGCTCCTGTCAAATGTGATCCCCAGATACTTCAGTTTGTTCTCTCTGCTGACATTTCTACCATCTATCGCGAGGCTTGGGACATCCGCTCTCACAATCCTGTTGTCCAGAGAGCACCACAAAACAGCCGCCTTTTCCGGGTGGATGACAGCACTCATTTCAGTGCACCAGTCAATCACTTTTTCTACTGTCGCCTGTAGCTCCTGGGCTGTTTGCTCCCCCTGCCTATATGCAAGAATATCATCTGCAAATGTTAGTATTCTTCCAATCTTGCTCGTATACACATTAAAGAGCACAGGTGATACTGCAGATCCATGTGGCAGTCCCGGGGTTAAAATATGTGGCTCTGAGGTCCATGCACCCAGATGGAGAGCAACCCGACGAGAGTGCAGGACGACTGCTATCCAGTTCACCAACCAGGGATTGACCCCCTTCTCCATCAGTGCGGTCATTAAAATATCATATCGAACTCTATTGTACGCATCCTCGAGATCAAGCGTTGCCGCCATCGTTTCTTGTCTACTCTGGAACCCCTCATAAACGTCAAAGGCAAAAGTGGCTGCATTTGACCAGGTATCTTTTCCTGGCCTGTAGCTCCCCAGGCCTCTTGGAAGAAGCTTCCCGCTTTCCAAAAACTCTTGCAGCTTGACAGCGACTATCTTCTCTAGAATCTTCCCAAATGTATTTTTAAGGGTGATGATTCTAAAGCCGCTAAGCTTTGGCTGATCCTTGAATGGTTTTGGGAGAGGGATGAGATAGCTGTGCACCCAATCCTGCGGTACTGATGCTGTCCTAATGCTCTGGTTAAAGCAGTCAGTCATCTCCTCCAGGTCTGCATCGCTCAAACCCTTCATGTGGCCATACCTGACCCCATCGGGTTCTGGTGCCGTGTCTTTTGCCTTTTTCAAAATGTGTTTAACATCTTCCACCCGTATGATGTCTTCATACTGCATATTCTTCGTGAGGCCAGATAAATCCTCTCTAACTGCATCCCTGGTGATGGGTGGCATCTTTCCTTGGAGAAAGCACATCAACAAAGCAGTAGCAAAAGCCAGAAGGACAATAGCCATCCTGAGAAAGCTAAGTGTAACCACATGGGGAGCCAGTGGGAAAATACTTAGCAAATTTTATCAACAGAGCATACGACCACACCTGGAATACGGGTCAACTGCGTGGTGTTCGGCATCAAAAACCACACTACAAGAGTTAGACAAGGTGCAAAATCAAGCACTTAGAGTCACCACAGGAGGGATGAGATCAACCCCTGTAGTGGAAATGGGGAGGACACAAGCACTGAGAGAGCGCAGAGATACAAAAACGCTAATAAAAGCAGAAAAGTTCCTCAGCTTGCCAGGCCACCCTATCAAGAACAGATTTGAAAACCTAGCTATGAGGCGGTTGAAAAGAAGCAGTTTTATCCACCAGGCCAAACAACTCTGCAGAGAAACCACCGATTTGCCCACAGTTGGTATCCCCCTAACAACTATTCCAGTGCAAACTCCACGGAAAGATGAACATAGACTATCATTACAAATCCAGAAAAAGTGAGAGGAATATTTGACAAGGAAGAACAGAACAGTGTGCAGCGCAGAACAGCCACTCTCAGCTTCCTTGATGAAGAATACCCACAGGACCTCTGGATCTGAGTCTACACAGATGGATCAGCACAAATGCTGTTCGAAATGGAGGAGCGGGAGTGTACATAGAATACCCAAATAATACTAGGGACACAGCCAGAGTACCGACAGGAAAGTACTGCCATGTCTAGCCGTCATTTTACCAGTTCAACAATTACATTCATTGGTATCTCCTACCATTAGTTTATTGAACAAGTGGCATTTCAGCCTGCAATGTCTTGTGCTGAGTCAGAAGATTGCTACTTGTTTACTTTGGTCGAGTTTGTAATGTGCATCATCTTTCTGGTGGCCTGGATGTTTTGATTCCCATTTGGTTCTATAAGTACTTTTTATAAACTTCTTTGCAACATTATAGGTTATGATTGAGCTGACCGCCCCTTACGATCCAATATTGAGGGGCAGCACGTGTACAAGGTAGAGAAGTACAATGACATGGTCGCGAGTCTTAGGCGGGAGGAATACACCGCCAGGCTGTTCGCCGTCGAGGTAGGCGCGAGAGGTCTTATCTCCCACTCCGCGTTTGACGTGCTGAAGCGAATGGGTATGAAAGGACGATCAAGAGCCCGGGCCCAGAAACAACTTTCCGATGCAGCCGAAAAGGCCTCGTGCTGGCGGTAGAACTGCCGCAACCTAGAAATAAATGACCGTAGACCCCGAGGTAGACCAAGAAGACGGTGGAGAGATAATACATGTACAGACCTAAAAGCACTTGGAATCAACGACTGGCAAGAGAAGGTCCACCAGAGAGACGAATGGAGACGGATTGTATTTGCAGCAAAGAACCTCAATGGCTAGGAAAGCTGAAGAAGAAGAAGAAGAAGAAGAAGTATGGTCAGAAGCGGTGACTGTGATACCAACAATTTCTCAATCAAAACCACGAACTTTACGACGTCTCGTGTCAGTTCGTTATCCGTTCCTCCAAGTGTGAGCGGTGAGCCTGAGTGCAGTCAATCACACAAATGTCGGCCGAAGCCCAACCTCCATAATAATAATATAGCGAAAATCGACCGTCAGTCGCACCCAGCCAGCTGCAGAGAGACCAAGAGTTGGGTATCGAAAGGAAGGCAGCTCCGGCTCCCTAATAGGGTGCGGCACCGTGAACCGGGAACGAGTAAGAAACACGGCAACGGAAACGTATGGAGGCGACCGAGGCCGTGGCCGGGGATGAGAAGTCAAACAGACACATTAACCTGACATCCACTCGGCCGCCGAGCGTCAGAAGGTAACAAGAGGAAAACATCTACACTGTTTCACCAAATGCCCATACTCCCAATGTAAAGTCGCCCTACAGTTCTTCCACACATCCAACCTGCAACCGTCCTATGTGAATGTGAACAATATAAAATGACACGAAGTAGTGCAGCTTTACATAACAGATTTACGACACATACAGGACTCACAGCTTTACCGCAGTTCCGCCCAATTTTATTCATATTTTTACTATGTGAATGTGAGTGTCTATTGTGCGTGGCGTGGTCTTCATGTGGATGCCCCTGACGGTTGGTCTCTAGATTCCAATGTATAACCCTACATGTTCTGAATCGGGCACGGGTAACGTTCTTGCCCGTGCGACGCTCTAACGTTCTCAGCTAGTGTCATGTTGAAGATTGGTAATGTTCGTGTCTGAGTCTTGTATTAAAAGTCCTAACTTGTGAGTGTTGGAGAGTTGTGGCGTTCGTGTCCGTGTTCCGTGGTAAAGTGCCGTTGCGTCGTTTTTGTTGTTAAACGACGCGAGTCTATGACGTATTTCTGTCGTGGTGCGTTTTGTTGCTGCTTTTGGTGCCTAAAGTATATTCTTTTATATCTATTATTATCTTATGTGTGTGCAAACCAATTAACTAATTTCTGTCATATGACACCATGGTATTCTTTGCATTTTCCTCAGAAACCACATTTCCGCAGCTATCAGATGTTTTTCAGCTTGACTGCTTATTCAATGTATTGTTCACGCTTCACATCCATACAAAAGTATAGGCTCTATGTAGCACTTCAACATTCTTTTTCTCGTTTCAATTGATATCTTTTTATTGGTCGGTATGATTTTCATCTTGCAAAAGGCTACCTTCGCAATGGCAATTCTTGTTTTAATCTCTTCAAGGCATCTCCCATCAGATGTTATGACTATGCCGAGATAACTGTATCTATTCACTTTGCAATAAATATAGAATTACATAATTCAGGAGGTATATCCCCAGTATCGTATCATTATTGCGTTCAGCAGTATGGTGACTTGGTCCATCCCATATTCTTTTAAGGCATTGATCATTTCTATTGTGATGTTATTCGTACCGGGGTCTTGCCAGTTTTCATATGATTAAGGGCATTCTGAACTTCGATCTTCAAAATTGATGGTCCTTCATTATTATTCGATGATCGTATTGTTCTTCTCTGGTAACATCATAAAGGTCTTTCACATAATCTGACCACGCGTGTAAAATCTTATCTTTTTCTATTATGATTTTACCATCTTTGGTTTTAAGGTAACCCGTTGATGTGTGTGTTCTTTTGTTAGTGATGTAATTAATTCTTTTATGCATTAATTTGGTATTCCGGATTTTGTGTTGGTTTTCAATTTCCTTGCAATTTTCCTCAAGCCATGTTTCTTTTGTCTCTTTGCATAGCATCCTAATTTTCCTATGAATCTCTTCATATGTTTCCTTGTTATTTTTGTTATTTATTCTTACCTCCATGAGTTTTAAGATGTCTTCCGTCATCCATTTCTTGCGTCATATTATCTTTATTTTTTGGATGGTTGTTTCTGCAGCTTGGTTGACTGATTTCTTTAATATTTCCCATTGGTCTCTGACGTCTTGAAATAATATTTCCATATCGGACAATGCATCAAATCTGTTCTTTACTTCTACGGTGAATTTATCTTTTATTTCCTCACTCTTCAGTGCCTGTAGATCAAATGTTGTATTTCTTGGTGAATATTTGTAAACTGACCTTCCTTAATTTTATATGTAAATTGCTTAAGATTAATCTATGGTGGCTGTAGAAGTATACCATTTCTATAGATTTTGCGACTTTTAAGGCATTTCGAAATCTTCTGTTGATGAGAATGTAATCAATCTGATTTCTGATCTTATGATCAGGACTCCTCCATGTCCATAATCTCCTTGGGTGCTGTTGATACCAGGTGATTCGAATAATCAAATCATGCTCGTTTGCCCACTGTACAAGTCTACAACTTCTTTCATTTTGTTCCATTTGTCCATACTTGCCTACTATGCATCCATCCTGTTGATTTCCAACTTTGGCATTCAAGTCACCCATTATGACATTTACTTCAGAATTCTTGCATTTCTTGAAGGCTTTCTCTAAATTCGTATAAAATTCATCAATGCTGTCATCATTACCGTCAGCTGTTGGTGCATAAATTTGTATGACGTTGACATCAAAAGGTCTTCCACTCAACTTCATCAGTAATACTCTGTCTGATACAGTCCAATATTCGTTGATCGATTTCTCTCTCTCTCTCTCTCTCTCTCTCTCTCTCTCTCTCTCTCTCTCTCTCTCTCTCTCTCTCTCTCTCTCTCTCTCTCTCTCTCTGTATCCATTATAATTGCTACTCCTCGCTGTTGTTTCTCTCCACCAGAATAAATTATTCTATATTCCTCAGATGTTATAATGCCCATTCCTGTTTATTTGGTCTCACATATCTTTGGCACCTTAACGTCTTTACAGACGATAGTTTGGTACATTTTGCTTCAAAAAGGCTTAATAACTACGACCCATGGCGGTGGCAAGTGTGGCTGAAAAGGCCAATTCGTGCTGTAAATGTTTGTCCACAGTGGATGCATGTGAAGTAGATGTCAATTGGGGGTTTGGGGCCAAAAAGGTCGGGGCACCACAGGAGCGCCAAAAGACGTCCTCTGTATCCCGGAGCGCACTCGGGCGACCGAGCCATCGATTAACTATAGCACAAAAATCGCCGGGGCAACCCCGAGTGCGGGCAACTATATTCTGTTATAGGGGTGACTATACTGCGTTACACAATTAGAGCCTTACCAACCAGCCATATCACGATGGGCACCGCTACGCGAATACGCACGGGAGCACTCGACGAGCGGGCACGCTCTCTCACCGCGCACCACCAACACAAATTGCAACAGCCAGGACCCCCTCCCAGAAAAATTAGGGGGCGCCGGGCAGCGCGTCGAGTTAGAGGTTGACTTATTGGGCACATACAGATGGAGACCTATGGATGTGAGTGGCCGAAGCTCGATACAGAACTTCAACGCGGCCGACCAGCCATCGACCTTTATTGTTCTTGGCACGATGAACAGGCAAAGCGGGGCGAGGCGATAGAAGAGTGTATATTCTGTGAGAGGGGTGTTAGGAAACCATATGAGATGTGTGAGCGTTGCACGTTAGACGTGCTTCATAAGATGTTTGGGAAGTTTGAAAAGACGACCGGCATCAAGCTGCTACTCTATAAAGGGATGAAGCTAAGTCCTCAATATGAACCAGAGGACGCCCACCATACCAACGATAAATAGGTGTATAATGGGGCACATACGCACGCACACATACATCCACACACACATACGCACGCATACACACACATACGCACGCATACACACACGCCCCGATAATCAAATATGTGCGCCAGACAACGCCACTTCCGGCAAAAGTGATCACGCCGGATGTACCGTGATCAAAACAAAGAAACGTGATCAATTTGTCTTTGCGTGACGAGTTTTTATGAACGCGTGCCGCGCCGTGATTTTTGTTCTCGCGAAAAAGAAATCCCACGCGTGCCGCGCGGTGATTTTTTTTGTTCTCATGAAAAATCCCACACGGCAAGCGCCAGTTAGCTTTGTGTAGCCAACCTTCATTGTGGAGACGACACTTGATTGAGTCAGCTGAAACACATTTCATGGTGGGTGTGTAATGAGCGTTTTGACAGAATAACACTTGAGATGTTAAGTGTATTACTTCTGTGTAGTGCGCATCCGCCGCTCTTAGTATTCTTTCGTATTCATTACTTCCATATAAAGTTTTACCAAACAGAATTACACCACATGGTGTATGGTGTTGATACATGTCGTTGCGGTGATTAGCCTTCATCAACAAACAAAACATATAGAACAGGAGATCTCTTCATTCACATGTGACAATAGGATGAGAAAATTGGAAAAGCAATGAATGGAAAAAATGTTCATACATACCTCAGAATTTTACATTGTTTATCTGAGGAGTATATCCTATTACTGAAATCCACTGGTGGATCGTTCGGTGGAATAGGGGGGTGGTTCCAAACTGTCCTGATCGCGTATACAGGTTATTTCGATCCTATAGCTTTGACGAATTCTGCCCGTGCCTGGTCCCGCCCTTTCAGAATGAGAGACTTTTTTGTCTCTCCGTCTAGATCCGCCGGCGCCTTGCTCCGAATATCTTTTTTCAACTGGTGAAATTTATTTTCTTCAGCTGTAATTATTTTATACTCCACGTCTGTAATTCTCCCATCATCCAAAGCCTTTGAAACAAGGTCGGCTATACTAGAAAGCTTAGCCGTCGCCAGAGTGCAAATTTCATCATGCTTCTTAGCTTTTGATGTTAGTTTGCGGGACGCTAGCTTGCTCCCAGCGGACATGATTCCACAAGCTAGGGCAGCTATCTCGAGCCCAACAACTATAGGGGCAGCGATAATGGTGGTAAGAAGCCCAACACCCCCCACCCCCATACCAAGGCTAGCCGCCAGCATCGCGCTGTCCACAGCGTCTAATGCATTAACGGCACGCCGATATTTTTTATACAGTGCAGCCCGTTTGTCCCTTTCATCTTCCAGAGACTTCCGAAGACGGGTAAGCTCTTGAATACGATAGGCACCGCCGTCACTAGTATCGATTGTAGGATAGAGCGACATTATTCTTTGCGCGTCAAAACTACTTCTTCAACTGAGATATTAAATGTTCAATGCGAACGGTGCTAATCGACCCTGTAGTGAACTAAAGCCGGACAAAAGCAGTAACGGTATTAAAAATGATTTCATCCACCGCAACCTCACCGAGCTCTACTGTAATGTCCGTCTCTGTTGCCCGGGCCGCCCACGTCCCGTCGGCCGCGGAAGTAATGACGAGAGCAACATGCCTGGGGAGTGATGACGCACTCCATTTAATAGAGACCCCAGGAAGGACTGGGGCAAACTCAGTCTGTGCCACAGGCCCAATAGCTAACTCGAGATAGATGGTTGACTCCTTAGGAGGCTTACCTAGCATATCAAGGTCAGCTTTACACTCTGTAACAGCCTTCAGGCAATATTTAGTCCCCTGGGCTTTAGCCTCAGTCGCCGATACGGCATAGAAGAGAGCCCTGGCGCACTGCATTTTCAGAAATGACTGGTAGGTCACAACAGGAGACTTGTTGGGGCGTGTGACTGTCCTGCAGGCCTGATAACTCACAAACACCTTGCCCATGTTGGTTAACCTAATAAGTATCCCATTGGGCTCGAGGTGAGTATATCCCGTGCGAAGCTCAAGCTGCAGATCCCAGTCATCGTCGTCGGGATGGTCTATGGCAGCACGAGCATAGACCCCCTGGGGTGTGAGCTGGAGGCCATAGATCTTGTAGTTATGACCCGGCTCCCGCCACCCAATAGTGTCGGCCAAATCAGCAAAGGTTAGGGTAGAGCATGCTCTTGGGCGATGCCTTCCTGGACCTTCTGAATCAGCCATTGTATTTTCTGATGTGGAGTTCACAGCTTAGATATGCCAACGGCACAGCTTTGCCTTGTTCATCACGGACCGAAAGTCTAATATCGTTTAGAGTTCCTGTCTCCAACTTCTTATAACGAGGCATAGAGAAAACCTCGTGTCTCCCTTGATTACATTCCACATTTTTAACGGGCACAACCCTGAGGAGTGTGGAGGGAAGCGAATTATGACGGTTCTCATATGATGATAGACCCTCGAGATGAATGTACAACTCCTTATATAAGAGGAGTCTGGGAAACTCTTTTCCAACCATCCCGGTATCATACAATTCCCACTCAGAACCCCCAAGGGTGTAGGATAAGCCTACTCCCAATATATCGGCGTCATATATACCATCGAGGCTTACAAGACCAGTTGCGGGGTTCAGTGTCAGAGAAAACTTGCGAGGCTCAAAGAATTGCTTGTTGAGGGTACATACGTCGTAGTACCCATCGGTGATAACAATCTGTTTACCCCCCACCTGGAAGTTATTATTGGCCAGCTCATGGGAAATATTAACCCACGCTGGATAGAACAATAATTCCACAATAGCTACCTCAAGGTCACCATCGCGATTGTCTATGACCGGGTTGAGGGGGATGGGTTCCTCATGCTGAATGTTGGTTAATGTGATGTACATTTTAGCATGCCTGATAATTTACTAGTTCATAAGGACGGTAAATTCCCAACGGAGTCTGATGTGGAGTACACAGCTTAGATATGCCAGTGGCACGTCGTCACCCTTTTCATCTCGGACTGAAAGTCTTATACCCCCTACAGTTCCAGTTTCCAGCTTTTTATAATGAGGCATAGAGAAAAGCTCATGTCTTCCTTGACTACATTCCTCTTTTTTAACAGGTACAGCCCGGAGGAGTGTGGAGGGAAGCGAATTATGACGGTTTTCATATGATGATAGGCCCTCGAGATGAATGTACAACTCCTTATATATGATAAGGTTAGGAAACTTCGCCGCATAGAATGTAAACACCTCATTGAACAGCTCACTTCTGTAGTCTATGCCGAACCCAAGAACCCCACCTAGCCCTCCGAACCCTAAGACCACCCCCGATTTTATACCACCGAGACTTACAAGGCCAGTTGCGGGGTTGAGAGAAAGAGAGAGCTTCCGTGGCTCAAAGAATTGCTTGTTGAAAGCACAGACATCATAATACCCGTCGGGGATAACAACATTCTCGTCACCAAGTTTGAACCAATTGTTTTTCAGCTTCTCGGAAATATTAACCCACGCGGGGTAGAACAACAATTCCACGATAGCCACCTCTAGGTCACCATCGCGATTGTCTAGGACCGGGTTGAGGGGGATGGGTTCCCCATGTTGGACGTTGCTAAGTGTGAAAAACATATTAGCACAGCTAATAATAATGACTGCTTACGAGTTCAATAAGGACGCCAAATACCCGGCGGGTGGTGTATACCCATTTGCTCACATAAAGGATCTCACAAAGGTGAAAATACAGGTCAACCTCCAAGGAGCCTTTCCGACACAGTTCCCCAACATGTTTGAAAAATACCGGTTGCCATACGTGGAGTCAGACCAGATCGTGCAAGCCTGGTACAGCAATCCGATGCAATTCTGGCAAAACCAACTCAACTACGCAGTATGGTGTGCCACGGCGGGGTGTGGGGTGTCTGCGCAGGAGCATCTGTCCGACCCTGACCCACTAACGCGAGCCGTCTTCATATTCCATGTCTACTACCAGATTCGCCGAATCCTCAAAGAGATGCGTGTGGCTCTACCACAAGACCAGGGTTGGAACGCCTTTGAAAATCCCTACGATGTAAGAGCCTATCAGCGTATATGCGCGGAATTTGGAATTCCCCAGAATGATAACTGGAGACGGCTCGGGAAGAATAACGGGTTGGGGAGTGTATACATTTACTGGACGAACACTGGTTATCGCGTCCTGCCTGATGGACATGATGGTGTATATGACCCAAAGCGCCATTCATTCTCACAACAAACCACAAATGACATACTACACATAGATTATATCTCACAAGACGATATTCACGCTGATTCTGGCTGGCAGGCTTTCATTCTTAACAAGTCACAGGGCTTCACACGCCCCGGTGTGGAGCGAATAAATGACAGCATTCGAACCTATGTGTGGGCCATCTTAGGGGCCCAGGCTCAGACTAGAACACGAATTCTGGGAACCGGAACGGCGTTTGATGCCCAGAAGCAATTCCTGGTATTAGTAGAAGACGCCATCTCTGCGCCCGTCGATCTCGCAGCGGCCATCAAAAGATATCAGGATGTGCTACAAAACGCGAGCTCAGAAGTTAATTATGTCTTTGGAACGGGGTTGTATATGGCCCCCAGCGACATGCTGCTTCGCATTGGCCAGATAGCTGGATATAACAACATGATCGTCATCGCAGAGCCAGGCCTACAGCGTGGCCTGAATACAACCATTAATACCCCAGACCTGTCCAACATTGCACAGCCGCCACCGATGGTAGAGCTGCCCAGCAATGCTCAGCCAGCGCAGCCGACCACTAGCATAGCTGATAAGGCAGCTGGGCTGCAGCATCAAAATGAAAAGATAGCACTCATTGCTGGGGGTGTCGCAGTCTAGTGGCCCTATGGTTAGTTCATTTACTTCGCAATTAGCCGCTCTCTGATAGCCAGCAGCAGCAAACCACCGAGTGCAACCACTAATGCCCAGATATTTCCAGCCAGCCATCCCACACCCTTACTCAAGAAGTTAAGAAGCCAGGTGATAATGCCGCCTATGATTCCTGGGAGTGCCTCCGCAGCCTTACCAGCTAGCCTGGCTAGAAGGCTCGCTAGGTCTTTCAGCTTCTGTCGAATCCATTCCTTAGCCCCAGGGCCAGGTGGCGGGCCAGGCGGTGGGGTAGGGCCAGGCGGTGGGGTAGGACCACCACCGCCACCAGTAATGGCTAGGGTGATAGTGGAAATTAAGAGGCCGAGCGCTGTGAGAATGCTCGCTATGGTGATGCCCTGCTCTCGGAACAGAGTCCGCAGCCTCGAACTCTGTGTGGTGTCTTCATTGACCACCCGATGAATGGTTTCACGGATCCGACTGAATTGGTTGCGTAAGTCTTCGTGTAACTCAGCGACCTCTATTAAAAGCCTCTTCTTAGCTTCTTCAATATCGGCAATCTTTTGCTCTTGAAAGTCCCTACTCTCCTCATTGGGTGCTATCAACATTTTCCGCCGCCGTATGGTGATTTCTTTATCTTGCTGGTCGAGAATAACGAGGTAGTTTGTGAGTTTATCTTTAATCGTTGTCACCGCTTTGTCAAGTGCCATGAGCCCCCCGAGTTCTCTCACTGGAGGTAGGCCTTTCTCCCCCAGGTACTCGTCTACTATTTGTGAGGTTTCCATAGACTGCCGCAGTCTCAACATGCCCCTTTCTAGAATATTGCCAACATTTACCGCTATGTGTGGGACATCCTGAATATCCGCACCCCCTAGAGCTGCTTGTTCCTGTGCCATAGCACGATCAGTCTGCTCGAGGATGGCGACAGCCTTTAGTGGTATTTTTTAGTCAAACCCCAATGCACGCCTGGTACTCACTCTGGGGCTATTCAAAGCTAACGGCATACCATCATCTTTCCGTGTAATCCTTTCTCCCCCAACAATGAGCGCGTTCCTATAACCAAACTTAATTTTAGTATAATCTATGCCAGTTATGGGGCGCACACCCCACTTCTCCTTCACCCTTCTAAAATAGTCATCAATAGCACTCTTTTCTAGTTCCACCTGTAAATTGCGGGTCGGGCTCCCCAAGCCATCTGACCACTCTGCATTAACAGTGTGGGGATTGTCGATATCAAAGTCGTCGATGAAGCTTGTCTCTTCCTCGCCCGTTTCAGGCCTCCCCTCTTCACCACCAAAATCAGTCAGCTCAACTCTATCCATATTAGATATTGCTACAAAGCAACAATAATAAACAACTAGCTATGTCTTCAAGTGCATATGGTCGTAAGCTTAACCCTTACCGCCGTCTCCGGGAGCCGCTCGGTGTGAAAGGATTGCGGCAAACGATAATCGTGACCAACAATCCTTCTACGATCGGCCCGAAGCAGCAGTTACTAGTTCGTTTTCCCAATCTCGGTGCACACGATGTTATCGTGCCTGGGTCGGTGCGGCTGGCATTCAATGTCGACCTCAGCTCCCCTGATGTCAACCGGTCCGTGGTCCAGAACCTCGGCCGAGCACTGGTTCAAAAGCTGACCGTCAGGCTATCGGGCAATGAAGTCTTCTCTCTTGTGGATAGTGACGTCCACAACGTCTATCTGGATCTTTGGAAGAGCCAATCGGAGCGGGCGAGCGCTGTGTATCAAGGCATCGATACAAGCACTGGTCTGAATGTGACCAAGGCGCGTGTTAGCGCAGTGGATGCTGTTGTTCTGCCCGCCGCCAATGCGAGAGACTTGGCCATCGCGAAGGCCTTCAAAAACAGGTACTACATACCACTAGACTTTGAGTTGCTTGAAACGCATGCACCCTTCTACCAATCTGCTCTTAGTGATCGGCTGGAGATTGAGTTGACCTTTAACGACGCTTCCCGCGTGATTCGCGCAACTGGTAAAGATGCCGGCAACTCCTCATACTCCCTAGAAAACATCTGTCTCGAGTACGAAGTAGTCACTGAACCCACATTGGCCCGGCTAATTCGGAGCATGTATGAGAGCCGTATGGTGGTGTTATACGAGCGGGTCCTACGACATAGACGGATCCCTCAGAAAAAGGAGGACTCGATATGGAACATCAATCTGAACACACCCTGTAAGTCTTTGAAAGGCATTCTCCTATTATGGGAAGACCCCGCCAACCAAAAGGATTTTGTACGCCAACCAGAGTGGTTTTACAACCCACAGATCACCAAAGTTGAAGTCATCGTAGAAGGACAAGCCAATCAGCTATTTGCGCACGGCTTAGCACCACACCAGCTCTGGGACGAAGCGAGGAAATTCTTCGCTGGTGGCCTCAAAAGGCACCCTGAGACAAGCGCAGTCGCCAAAGAGCTAGGATTGTTCGATGTTAGTCTAGGCGAGTACTTGACGTCCAAATTCTGCTTGTGGCTGGACTTCCGGACCTCCGACGATGACCATCTTCACGGCAGCGGCCGGCGTGTAGAGAACGGCTCTGAGGGCATCACTCTCCAGATCACGAAAGAGGCCGAACCGGCGGGGCCCCTGTACTGCTACGTTTATTTGGTTATGGACGGACAGCTGAACATCGACACCGGGAGATTTGTTAGTGCTGTTTATTAATGGAGTTCCCACTTAAGCCACACTCGGCCATCATCACGGGCCCCACATCGTGTGGTAAAACAGAATTCATTCTCGACCTCCTGGAAGGCACGTACAGGGTCGTTTTCGAGCATATTGTAATTGCTTGCCCTTCGGTACGATACAATGAAACATACCGGGCCCGGCCGTGGGTATGGTCAGATCCCGAGGTCTTCATATTTGACCCCGGTGATCGGCTGCTCAAATGGCTAGAGGCCTTCTATAAAATGTTTCAGGGGACACCAACGTTATACATCATTGATGACTGCAGCGCAGAGGACGCTATTGCGCAGAAGCGGACTATGTTGACTTATCTAGCTTTTAGCGGGCGACATGCCCAGCAAAGTGTATGGGTTCAAACCCAGAAGTACAACGCCGTTGCGAAAGGCCTCAGAGCGCAGACACAGTGGGTGGCGCTCTTCCATTCTAAGGATAAGGATAGCTTTGAAGACTGCCTGGACGAGAACTACATCATCCACTCTAGGGAGGAACGTGATGGGGTGCGAAAGCAACTCTAAGCTAATGAGTTCTCAAAGCTGGTACTGAGGACCAAGTTCCCATTTATATCTATAAAACAAAGTGTATGTATATATGAATATATGTATGTATGTAAATATGTATGTCCTTTATTTGTTCGCGAACGGCCCATCCAATTGAGATGAAATTTTCTACACGCCTTCCTTTCATTCCAGAGCTGTCAACTGTCATAGTTTTTTTTTCTTCTTCCTCCTCCTCCCTCCTCCCCCTCCCAAAATACGTAAGTAAATATATGATGATGATGATGAAAGAATCCCCGAACCAAAACGCTAGGGAAAGGGAAGAAAATGACGTGACTACACAGAATCGTCACACGGCAATCATCATCATCAAGTGCCGTGCCGGCTGGCGTAGGCGTTCATGGCTCTCCGTAGATCTCAGTCTTTGGTTTTTTGGATCAACTCTGCTGCTGATATTCCTCCATGCCACGGCAATATCAATAACAATTAATCTTTTTATGTGTAAGGAAGTTATCTACAGTCGTGTAGAAGGGAAGAACTAGACGAGTATGAATTCGGAATGGCGAACTCTCTCCCCCTCTCTTCTCCTCCCTCTACCTCCTCCCTCCACCCTTCTCCTCTTCCTCCTTCCTCTCATCCCTCTCCCTCCTCCCTCCTCCTTCTCCCTCTTCCTTCTCCCTCTTCCTCTCCCCTCCTCCTCCATCCTCCTCCCTCCTACTCCCTCCGCCTCCTCCCCCCTCCTCCCTCATCTTCCCTCCTCCTCCCTCTCCCTCCTCATCCCTCCTCCTCCTGCCTCCCTCCTCCTCTTCCTGCCTCCTTCTCCCTCATCATCCTCCCTCCTCCTTCTCCCTTCTTCTCCCTCTTCCCTCTTCCTCCTCCTACCTCCTCCCTCCTCTTTCCTCCTCCCTCCTCCTCCTCTTCCTCCTCCCTTTCCTTCTTCCCCTCCTCATTCTCCCTCCTTCCTCTCCCTCCCTCCTCCTCCTCCTTCCTTCTTCTCCCTCTGCCTCCTCCCTCCTCCTCTCCCCTCCTCCTCCCTCCTCCTCCTCCTTCTCCTCCTCCCTCCTTCTCCCTTCTTCTCCTCCTCTCCCCTCCTCCTCCTACCCTCTTCCTCTTCCCCTCCTCCCTCTCCCTCCTCCATCCTCCTCCTCCCTCTTCCTCCTCCTTCCTCTTCCTCCTCCTTCCTCCTCCTCCCTCTTCCTCCCTCTCCCTCCTCCATCCTCCTCCCTCTTCCTCCTCCTTCTTCCTCCTCCTTCCTCCTCCTCCCTCCTCCTCCCTCTTCCTCCTCCTCCTACCTCCTCCCTCCTCCTCCTCTCTCCTCCTCCCTCCTCCCTTTTCCTCCCTCCTCTTCCTCCCTCTACCTCCTCCCTCCTCTCCACTCTTCCTCCTACCCTCTTCCTCTTTCCCTCCCCCCTCCCTATCCCTCCTTCTCCCTCCTCCTCCTTCTTCCTCCCTCCTCCTCCTCCCTCCTTCCCCTCCTCCTTCCTCCTCCTCCCTCTCCTCCTCCTCACTCCTCCTCCTCCCTCCTCCTCCTCCCTCTACCTCCTCCCTCCTCCTCCCTTCACATTCCTCCTCCTCCCTCTTCCTTTTCCTCCCTCTTCCTCATCCCTCCTCCTCCCTTCTCCTCCTCCCTCCTCCTCCTCCCTCTACCTCCTCCTCCCTTCACATTCCTCCTCCTCCCTCTTCCGCCTCCTCCCTCCTCCTCCTCATCCCTCCTTCTCCCTCATCCTCCTTCTTAATCCCTCCTCCTCCTCCTCCCTCCTCCCCTCCTCCTTCCTCCTCCTCCCTCTCCTCCTCCTCTCTCCTCCTCCTCACTCCTCCTCCTCCCTCCTCCTCCTCCCTCTACCTCCTCCCTCCTCCTTCCTTCACATTCCTCCTCCTCCCTCTTCCTCCTCCTCCCTCCTCCTCTCTCCGCCTCCCTCCTCCTCCTCCTCCCTCTACCTCCTCCCTCCTCCTCCCTTCACATTCCTCTTCCTCCCTACTCCTCCTCCCCTCCTCCTCTTCCCTCCTCCTCCTCCCCCTTATTCTCCTCCTTCTCCCTCCTCCTTCTCCCTCTTCCTACTCCCTCTTCCTTCTCCCTCCGCCTCCTCCCTCCTCCTACTCTCTCCTCCTCCTCCCTCCTCCTCCCTCTCCCACCTCCTCCCTCCTCCTCCGCCTGCTCCCTTCTCCTCCTGCGTTCTCCTCCTCCCTCCTTCTCCCTCCTCCTCCCTCTTCCTCCTCCCTCCTCCTCGCCTCCTCTCCACCCTACTCCTCCCTCCTCCTCCTAATCCCTCCTCCTCCCTCCTATTCCTCCCTACTCCTCCTGTCTCCTCCCTCCTCCTCCCTCCTCTTCCCTCCTCCACCTCCCTCTTCCTCCTCCCTCCTACATTTACCCAAGACAGACAGACAGTCAGACAGATAGTCGGGAACGGGATCTTATATGACTACTTATATAATTTAAATGAGATGCTCTCCACCATGGGCTGGGCCGGGTCAGACAGACAGACAGACAGACAGACAGACAGACAGACAGACAGACAGACAGACAGACAGACAGACAGACAGACAGTCGGGAACGGGAACTTATATGACTACTTATATGAATTAAATGAGATGCTCCCCACCAGGAGTTGGGCGATGCCGGGCCGGGTCAGACAGACAGACAGATAGATAGTCGGAACGGGAACTTATATGACTACTTATATGAATTAAATGAGATGCTCCCCATCAGGGTCTGGGCGAAGACGGGCCGGGTCAGACAGACAGACAGACAGACAGACAGACAGACAGACAGACAGACAGACAGACAGACAGATAGATAGATAGATAGATAGATAGATAGATAGATAGATAGATAGATAGATAGATAGATAGATAGATAGATAGATAGATAGATAGATAGATAGATAGATAGATAGATAAAAAGACAGGGAGGGAGGGAGGGATAGACGGAGGGATGGGTCTATTAGACAGACAGACAGACAGACAGAGATAGATAGATAGACAAACAGACAGACAGACAGACACAGACAGACAGACAGACAGACAGACAGACAGACAGACAGGGAGGGAGGGATAGACGGAGGGAGAGACAGAGGGATGGGTCTATTAGACAGACAGACAGACAGACAGAGATAGATAGATAGACAAACAGACAGACAGACAGACAGACACCGACAGACAGACAGACAGACAGACAGACAGACAGACAGACACAGACAGACAGGGAGGGAGGGAGGGAGGGATGGAGAGACGGAGGGAGAGACGGAGGGACGGGTAGGCAGACAGACAGACAGACAGACAGGGAGGGAGGGATAGACGGAGGGAGAGACAGAGGGATGGGTCTATTAGACAGACAGACAGACAGACAGACAGACAGACAGAGATAGATAGACAAACAGACAGACAGACAGACACAGACAGACAGACACAGACAGACAGACAGACAGACAGACAGACAGACAGACAGACAGACAGACAGACAGACAGACAGACAGACAGACAGACAGACAGACAGACAGACAGACAGATAGTCGGTAACGGGAACGAGAACTTATATGACTACTTATATGAATTAAATGAGATGCTCCCCACCAGGGACTGGGCGAAGCCGGGCCGGGTCAGCTAGTTTTCTTATAAAGTTCTCAAAGCTGGTGAGGTTTGTTAGATACTAAGCATATGTTAAGCAGCAGCTAAGCATATGTTAAGCATTAGCTAAGCATGTGTTAAGCATCAGCTAAGCATGTATGAAGCAGTGCTTTGTTACTCCGTAACAGCCTTAGTTGTATTACAACTGATATGCACATGTTGTGTGCTTGGATGGGCTGTGCATTCCTATATTAGAGTTAGACGTTGGGTATTTGCAAACGCTGTGATGGATTGTGACACCATACTCGACCAGCTGTTACGTGAAGAGGCAAAGCCGGTAGAGTCTGCTCCGGAACCTACAACAACACCACAGTCCGGACATGCAACACCACCTGCCACAACTCCACAGTCCGGACATGTGTTGCATCGTGAAAGGCTGGCAGCTCTTGCGGCTGGGGGACGTGCCGGGCAGTATATAGGAAGTAAGTACTCCAAACTTACAGTGGAACAGGTTGAGGCCTTGCCTGATCAAGAAATTGAGAAGCTATATGCGAGGCACGAGGCGAGGCTTGGAGCTGCAATAACAAAGACCCTGGGCACGGCTATGCTACAGATGTACGCACAAGTGGCAAGTATGTTCCTCCCCATTGCTGATAATCAAGCTTTGGTGACAGACCTGGAGGCCGACCCGTTTCTAGGGCATGCGCTAAACACAGTTACATGTGAACTCTACCATAAGTTCGGTATGTGCTTAGCACCTGCAACTGTCGCGCTAGCAACTTTTAGGCACTGCCATTTTGGACATATCTGTCCTAAGCAAGAACAAGATGGAGGAGGAGACCCCCGAAATTGCTCCACAGGAGAAACTAGTGACGAAGGACCCCAGGAAAGTTGCGGCTGGGAAGAGAGGAGCTGCTGCTCGAAAGAGTCGTGAAGCAGAGAGGCTGTCTCTAGCTCTGCAGCAGGCTGTTCGTGAGAAGAAACGAAAGTTAGCCCCCGAGCATGAGCAGGCCCCACCACCGCTGTTTCCAATGGTGCCAGTTGATTACCGTGGCTGGACTCCCTGGATTATCGGAGTGGCTGGCGTTGTCGTTGTCGTCGGAGTAATTAGGCAGAAAATGCGGCGGACTAAAGCACCTGCCCCGCCTGCGCCCTCCAAGCGACCGGAGACTAACATATTAAAGAATAGAGATCCATTTTATATGGAATAATGGCAGGCGTTGACGGGAAAGCTATTGTTAACGCCGTTTACCACGGCGCTGTGGTGGCCGCGCTTACGGTAGGCACCGCAAAACTGACCAAGGTGATTTTCAAAGGGGCAACCTTGCCCAAGCTAGACGCTGATATGTATGACATTGGGATGATGGTTTTAGACACGTCCATCGCCTTAGCACTCCGAGATTTGCTTATCAAAGAGGGCTTGATCCCCGCTGATATATTGCATAAACCCTTACAGTATCAGCCCCGCTAGCTATGGCCTCTGTTGCAATGATGATAGGGGGCGCTGTTGTCAATGCCCTCGCGTTTACGGGGGGCAACTACCTCTTTTCCAAGCTAGGGCATGCGGACGCCCATGAAGAAATGAGGCGGCACGATGAGGCTGTCGAGCGGCTACAGGCGGCCCAGGCTGAGTGGATGAGAAAGAGAACCGCGCGGCTGGACTGGCTCAACGATGAGCTACAGCGCGAAGGCCACGCCGTTCACTCTTTCCAGGATGTCGACCAGGCCATGCGGGAATACAGCCTGATCTCTGGCAAACGTGTCGAGCCCCTCGAGCCTGAACCTCGCCTGTCGGATTTCTATGTGCCATCCGAGCCGCAGAAAGACCGCGAGATCACTTTTATCGTTCTTGGGCTGGCAGCGACTGGTATTGTTGCTTATAAGTTGCTTTAGAGATTGGCCGCTGCTACCAAAATGAAAGATCTGGAGGATATCTACTACAGCCCTCAGGGCTACTGGAAAGGCTTGGCGGCCATTAAGAAGCTAGCTGCTGCAGCTAATGTTTCGGAGGATGTTGCCCGAGACTGGCTCAAGAAGCAAGCTATTTTTCAGATCTATTTACCCCTCTCCTCGTTACATTCCGCGGCCATCTATTGATGAAGATAGACCGAATGCCGTCCATCAGGCTGACTTGCTCTACCTACCACATGACCGGGTTGGTCGTAAGATATTTAAGTATGCCTTGACAGTTGTGGATGTTGCCTCACGGTTTAAGGAAGCAGAGGCTTTGACAGACAAGAGCAGTGAAGGGGTGGCTTTGGCCCTAGAGCGAATTTACAAACGCGGGCCACTCAAATGGCCACAGCTTCTGCAGATTGACCCGGGGCGTGAGTTTATGGGTGCCGTGAGCCAGCTGGCAGCAAAGCATAAGACACAGATACGGCGTGGAGAAGCTGGGAATCACCGGCAGCAGGCGATCGTCGAGAGGTTCAATCGCACTCTGGCGGAGAGACTGTTCGGTGCCCAGTACGCCCAAGAGTTACTACTGGCGGCTCGAGGGTCCTCTGAACGTTCAGCTGAATGGGTTCAGACTCTTCCTCAGGTAGTCGCGGCTCTTAACGGTGAGGTGACTCGTTTGACTGGTCGGAAGCCTGTTGATGCCATTAAGGACACTTCTGTATCCCATTCGCCGGCCGCTCCTGCTCACCGTACTATCGGCCTCAAGGAGCCTGTGATTCCGTCTGAGGCTCTAGTTCTGTATCTGTATGCAAGCTCGCCTGGGGAGCATGAGCTTGAAGGTGGCCGGCGCCGGGCGACTGATCCTTCGTGGTCATTAACAGTACACGAGATTCGTAGAACAGTATGCCAGGATGGGCGGCCTGCGCTGTACTACCTGGAGGATGGGCCAACGCGGGGCTTCGTTCGCGAAGAGCTGATGATTGTTCCTCCCGACACCCAAATGCCTCCTGACCGGATCCTCCTTAAGCGATGAGGCCCAGGCTGGCGATCTGCCCGTTATGCATCCCTCGGTTCTCTACTCTATGGACTTCTACCTCGTAGATGGACCAGCTCGTGGATGTGAGGAGCTCCACAGCTACTCCCTAGCAGGATTCTAGGTAGCCGTAGGCCCTAGTACCATCAGCACAAATCCATTTTTTCGTGTCCATGGGGCTCAGAGATGTTTTGTTCATCTCATAAACCCCTATCTAGTGGCCCTTGCTTCGTATGGCAACCTGTGTGTGCTTGTATTCCCGCTGACCGAACAGACTGTCCTTGTAGTGTTCGTGTCTGAGGTCCTTCTTCACAACTGCCCGAGCCACTCCTTTGGCTTTCTTGATGTTGGCGGCCTCCTCTAGGATTGAGTACATCTTTTGTCTGAGACCGACGAACTCAGCTATCGAGCGGCCGTTGCATTCATCTTTGAATTTGTCGACCACCTTTTTATTCGCAGTCGAATGGTTGGGGTGGTCACGCGGATAATCTGAGAAGTCGTACCAGTCGGGGTGAGCCTTCATGTGCGTACACATCCTCGGTCTCCACCTGAAGTAGAAGGGAGTCAGTATCAGTGTAGCAGAGCTGGAGTCTATTACCGTATTGGGGTTTAAGCCGATTGTACCAGAAGTCGTACATGAGGTACTTGGATTGGTCCAGGATGGCCTGCCCACAATAGACTGGTTTATTCAGCTGGACCTTGTTCTTGATGCTGTGCACCGCCACCAGTCCACCGTTGAAGATTCTACACGATTCGTAGTTGGGGCTGGCGATTAATTTTCGGAGTCGGTCAGTCTCGGTGCCTCTAATAAGGTTGACTCTGATGCGTTTGCGAACGTTCTCCATACTCTTCCCGAAGACGGCATTGTTCATCAGCTTGAAGAAGTCCTTCTCAAATTCCGACTTAGCTTGGGCTCGTAGAGAGGTGTTCATCTCTATGTAGGGCTTCATCCATTGGGACTGATTGAACTTGATGGCTCGGTGGATCTGGGTGACCTCTAGACCGAGGCTGAGATAGAGTTTTAGATTGCGGTAGTGGACGACGTATCGCTCCTTGTTGTGGAGATGAGGTACCAGCTTTGTTTGCTCCGTGAAAGTACCCCCCAGTTTGTTCTGGAGCTCGCACTGATAGCTGCTCAACCAGGCCTCTGGGATGGTCATGGTTTCTGGAGCTAGCGGATAGTCACTGTGGGCTTCATGTAGGTGCGCTGGGTACTTCATATCAACCTCAACAAGCCATCCCTCTGGGGCGTTGTCGGGGGTGTTGAGTACCTCCTCGAGAGTTGGATTGGCCCATTGGAACCCTCCGGTGGGGAGGTATTCCATCATGGCCCACCCATACAGGTTATTTGCATCTAGATACATGATCCACGAATTGGGTGTTGTGGGGTCATAGTCTGAAGTCTTGGGGTTGTTGGCCTTAGCATATCGCTTGGAGACCATGGCCACACCCCCTCGGAGTCCCTTCTCAAAGAGGAGGTGCATATTCAAGTCGGTTAGGAGCTCGAGTTGCACCTTCGTCTTTTTTAGGAGTGCGTCCCATGCCAGGCCGGGTGCACTGATGTAGTGGGCTGGGTCGAGCTGATATACCTCCATGCAGGTGTCTCGGAATGCCTCGAATATATCAGCCAACAGACTGACGTCTGTTTTCAGGTATAGGTCATGGTAGCCTCCGAGTGTTTTGCAATCGAGCTTCTGCCACACTTTCTGGGCGTGGGCATAGTCAGAGTCACTGATTCCTTCTCGGGTGAGCTTGCTGTAGAAGGCCTCTTTGGGTGGTAGGTGGTCCTCAGCAAAGCGCTCGAAGCTGTCCATGTATTCGTAAGGGTATACGCCCTTGCGGAGAAGGAGATGTGACTGGCTCTGGCTTAGCGTGGTCCTGAACTTGCTCATTAAGACAGCCCAGGGGGTATGCTTCTCAGTGTTGCACGTCTCACATCTTGAGATTATGTCGTTGCCTCTACGTGTCAGGGCCATTGATTTGCCACAGTGTGTCAGCTCGCTGAGGTTCCCTACCAGGGTGTCTAGAGAGCTATTCATGAACTGTAGGCTGTCAATGAATTGCAGCTGTCCGATGGTGAAGGAGGCGTACTTCTCTAGGGTGTTTGGGATGCAGGTGATTGTTGTGTTGTCTACTTGTTTGGTTTGCCATTGACCGTCTTTCTTCTTCTTGTAGACTGTTCTTTTTCCCCAGTCCAGACGGCCGGCCGCTTGCATGATGATGTGGGAGTCGTATCCTCTGAGGTTGTGGAAGACTACAGGTATCCTCAGCTTGTCTCTGTTTATGCGCCATGCCAGATTACAGACATTGTGGGCAGCACCCCGGTATTTGCCTGTAATATGGCAGTGGTCTCTCACCTTGTCCTCCTCCAGCGGCTCTTTACAGATGTGGCAGGTGGTGGCGGTGGCAAAGTCTTCACGGTCTTTTTGCCCCAGCACCATCAGAGCTGTAACTTGTGGTGGATGGTGGCCTGCTCTCGTGCCAAGCGTTTGAGGAATTCGTCGGCAGCATCCTCCCCCCGATATACGACAGGGTTTGTGGTGAGGCCGTCGCAGCGTACAATGGTGTAGCCGAAGCCGCAGGGGGGCTGCTGGACAAGTTGTCGCGTGTTGCTCTGGCTTGGATCCATTGCCGCGCTATGTACGGGAACGTTCAACGTCTCAAAGTCTGCGTATATGATGTATGGTGCCCTCATCTGTTTCTGGAGGGCCTTGAAATTCATCTTTCCCTCTTTAGGCATGATATTCACCTGACTGGCTGTGTTGATGCCTTGACAGAGTGGCTCATGCAGGTCCAGGGTTTCCTGAGAGGAGTGTACATGGAGACAGTTGAGACATGGATACTTCTTACCCCTATGTTTGCTGTTTCCATATAGAAGCCGCCCCACATCCTTGACCCAGACATAGTGCCTATTCTCATCCTTACACAGGAGCAAGAGGTTGATTTGGTTGCGCTGGAGTGTGTTGGTTCGGAGTATGGTTGGACCTTTGTTCCACCCAAAGACTCTGATGGCTATGGTGGGATTCTGGTTTTCAAACTTAGCAATGCTGGTCAGCTGCACTGGGAACTCGATTCCTTCAAAGTTTAGCTCTCCCAGGTGGGCGCTATAATTGTTGAGCCTATCAGGATGCTCTCCATGCGCTACTGGGTAGAGCGCTGAGAGTATGGCCCATTCAAAGCAGCGGTTGTCCTCATTCTTTACATTCACAACACTACGTGGTGGAATGAAGCTGGGAGTCGCGAAGTAGCTAGAGCCTCGGAATGGCTGGTATTTTGCAATGTAGAGGTCAAGCTGCACACACTCATCATAGCTCCAATCCGAGCCCTGTTCAGTGAAGCATTCACTGTCAGCGAATATCTTGGCTCTGGCGAGCTTCAGCCCCTCATCAATTTCCCCCTCGTGCAGTACTTCATAGTTCCTGCTTCCATGGATGGCGATTGCCGTAATCTGTTCGCCTTCTGGGGTGGTACGATAGTATTTTAGATGGAGATACAGCTGCATTTTAACGCTGCCATAATCCCCCAACCCTTTTACCACCAGAGCTTTGATGGCGGGCTCCATCGAAATCATAAATGTTGCAGGTTCATCATAACCACCACGTTCTGGGACGATTGCTTCATATTTTCTCAGGCTCCCCTCAATCTCCTGGGTGAGTTTCAATTCGGGCGCGTTGCGAATTAAAGCGGCCCTCATCTCAGCCACTTCATCTCGCACACTATCAGCTCGGGCAAGGAACTCTGCTTCGAGGTCGGTGTGGCGTTGAGCACGCTGCCGGGCGCGGTGTCGTCGCTCGGCGACGATCGCGGCTCGGTCCGAGGCGGTACCATATACAAATCTCAGGGCGGTGGTAATCCCTGCTTCAAGTCGTGCCCCTTGTAGATTGGGGTTCTTCTCGAGCAGGGTGGCCCGAGCCATCTCACGCGCTCTGGATATTTCCCCCTCAAGAATGGCCTTCCTCCTCCCACTGTATGGCATGCCATACTTGCGGGCTTGCTGTTTCAACTGAATCAGCGTAGGCATGGCTAAATACACAGATCCGTCACTCTCTAACAAGTGGGCGTGTACGTACAGCGAATAGTTCCATGTCTCTAATATGAATTTCAGATTTCTGTGATCATGGCCAATCGCTGAAACTCGGCGTTAAAAGGCTTTACCTTTTCATGGTACCATGTTCGGCGGTTGGCTGCGTTATAACCACACTCCCTACATATTGATAGATAGTTTGTGACCCCCCTCCCACAGCTTTGGCACGGCTTGGTGCATGTCCCTTTCCGCACCAGAACTGCATGTACTTTACAATACTCCCGCATGCAACTGTGCTCGCAGAGGGCGGTTGAATATAGCCGTAGCCACTTACACTTGTTCTTCGCAGTGCGCATTGTGGTTTGTTCGCAGATGATACACTCTAAATCGATGGCTCGGTCACGCCCCGGGGCCCTGGGGGGTGGGGCCCCCGGGGGTTGGGTCCCTAGGGGGGCTGTTGTTTTGGCGCTCCTGTGGTGCCCCGACCCTTTTGGTCCCCGGGGGCTTTCTTTTGGCGCTCCTGTGGTGCCCCGACCTTTTTGGCCCCAAACCCCCAATTGACATCTACTTGTGAAAACATGGTCATTTCCACCATCATGCCTCATCTTACGCCTCACGCGCTCTGTCTGCTTTATCTGCATTCATTTTCTCCTTTGTCTTTATTCCATTTCTGATAGTTGCCCTCCATGCAACATGTTTAGCGGCGACTTGCTCCCAATGTGCATTATCAATGCCTGTATCAGTCATGTCCCGCTTACACACATTTTTGTATCGTAGTAGAGGCCGACCCTGAGATCTCCTACCCATCTGTAATTCACTAAAAAAAAAAAGATGTCCTTTGGTATTCTACCATCATCCATACTCCTAACATGTCCTATTCATCTAAGTCTACAAAGACTGAGCATGGAACACACCGTCATACAATCTGATCTTTCCAATACTTCAGTATTTGTGATTTTGTCTTGCCACTTAATACCAAGTATTCTTCGCAAACACCGCATATGAAAGCTGTTTAAACGTTTCTCTTGGCGTGAGAATGTTGTCCAGGTTTCAATGCCATCAAGAAGAGTACTAAGGACACAGGCTTGGTAGACGAGGACTTTTGCTTTGCAGTAAGCTTCCTGTTCTCCCAGACTCTTTTTGCTAACATGCTCATTGGTGTTGCTGCCTTGCCAATCCTGATATTGATTTCCTGATCTAAGGATAATTTGCTATTTACCTCTGATCCTAGATATGTAAAATGGTCTACTATCCCCAGTTCGGCGCCATCAATAAAGATTGATGGTACCCCATGTGCACCTTGTGACATAATCTGTGTCTTCTTTTTGTTAATTGTTAAACGAAATTCAGAACAAGCATTGGAGAATGAAGATAGTAGATGATGTAATTCTTCCTCAGAGTGAGTCGTAATTGCAGCATCATCCGCAAAAAAGCAACCCTCTGATTAGTACCCTCCTAATTTTGGTCTTGGCCTTCAATCTCTGAGCATTATACAGGCCAGTATCTGAGCGTGAGTGAATGTATATACAGTACTGGCATCCTGATAACGAAAGGCATATTTCAGTAGAAGTGAAAACTATATCCCAAAGAGGGTGGGGAATAGTTCACAACCTTGCTTAACTCCACTCTTGATTTCAAACTCTTCTGAAGTTGCACCATCAAACTTAATTATATCCTTCATGCCTGTGTGGAACGATTCCACAATGGAAAGAAGAGTTGGTGGGCAGCCAATCCTCTTTAGTGCTTTGAACAGACTATCACAATTGACCAAATCAAATGCCTTTGTTAGGTCGATGAAGGCAATAAACAGTGGTTGATTCTGTTCATGGCATTTTTCTTGCATTTGTCGCAATGAGAATATCATATCAGTGGTAGACCGGTTCTGTCGGAATCCGCACTGTGATTCGGAGTAGACTTGATCTCCCAGGGCTTTAAGTCTGCGCAGAAGAATTCTGGCAAATACTTTCCCAACAATACTCAGATGTGATATACCCCTATAGTTGTTACAGTCGTTCTGATTGCCCTTGTTCTTGTACAGCGTTACGATGCTTGAATCTTTGGAATCCTGTGGGACTTGTCCTTCTCGTCAGCACAGCTCTATTAGCTGGTGGATATGTAGAGTGAGTGTGTCTTGCCCAATCCTGATTACCTCTATTGGAATCCTATTTTTACCTGGAGCTTGCCAGATGCAAGTTCATTTATAGCACACATCTGTTATGGTGGGAAGTGTGTTCAGGTGGTCAAGAGTTGGCAGGGTCTCTATGGCGTTGAGGGCATCATCCACTAGCTTGGTCTCACTTGAGTAAAGCTCTAAATAGTGCTCTACCCATCTATCCATCTGCTGTTTCTTATCAGTGATGATTTCTCCAGTTAAGGTTTTCAGTGGTGCACTTCTTTTGATCATTGGACCACAGGCTTTCTTTATCCCTTTATACATGCTTCTGGTGTTTCCATTATCACTTGCGATTTGAATGGACTCACATTAACTTGATCCAATAGTCATTCGCGCACTGCCTGGCAGCCTTTTGTACATCCTTCCTAGCTTGCTTCAGCTCACTGAGAGTGTTACACGTTGTTCTTTCCTTGTTTCTTAAGAGAGCTATCTTCTTTTTATCAATCAAGGGCTGCAGTATCTGGCTGTTTGCCGCAAACCAGTCCTGCCTCTTATGAACCACAGTGCCGTAAACCCCTACCACTGTTTTATAAATAGTTTCCTTAAGTTTACTCCACTTTTCACTTACTGTACAATTTTCTGATGTATCATTGAAAGCGTCTGTTGAAACTCAAAGCACTTTCTAGGACTGTGAGTGTTAATAATATTAATCCTGGGGCTAGATTTGTGTATAGCTGTGTAGATTCTCTTTGGTCTCAGTCTAATCCTTGCAACAACTGAACAACCAAAGAATGATCCGTACCACAGTCAGCACTGTGGTAACTTCGATTTAATGATGTATGGTTCAGATTTTGTCTCCGTGTGATAATGAAGTCCAGCTGATGCCAATGGCCGGATCTTAGATATGTCCATGTGACCTTATGCAGCTCTTTTGTTTTAAAAAAAAAGAGTTTGTAATACACAGGTCATTTCTTGTGCAATGCTCCAGCAGCCTTTGCCCATTTTCATTCATGCGACCGATGTTGTATTTTCCAAGGCACACTAGCCATGAACTCGAGTCCTTGCCCACTCGAGCATTGAAATCACCGAGCGTATAAATGTAGTCGGATTTTGGAACTGCCTTGATCACAGTCTAGCTCCTCATAGAACATATCCTTCACATCTTCAGAGGAAGCGAGTGTCGGTGCTTATGCAGTGATAATGGTGGCAAAACCACAAGAGGTTGCCAAGTGCAGGGATAATAGTCTTTCATTACCTCCAGCTGGGATATTAATCATTCCCATTAGCGAATTCTTCACTGCAAAGCCCACACCATGTTGCCTTTTTTCTGCCTGCCCTTCCAAAAAAAAAAAAAAAGGTGTAATTGTTTTCCCTGAGTCACCCTTCCTCAGCGAGGCGAGTCTCCTGCAGGCCAGCAATATCAATGTTACGGCGATTGAGTTCGGCATCAATCACAGCCATTTGTCTCACATCGTCAATATTTGTCAAGTCAGTGGAAAATCCTGGACACATAGTTCTTATGTTCCAGGTTGCAAGCCGTAGCTTGAGGTTTCTATTTTTCTTTTTATTAGTACCTGGTGCATTGGTTTTACAGCCTGCGATTCAGATTTTTTGTCCTAGCCCCAAGCACCCACTGAAGCAGGCAGGCTGTGGCAGATCAGCACCCAATTGGCTGGGGGATGCCCAGCTTGAGGCGGGCAGTAGCTGATCAGTGACACCTGTAGGTGTCTCCCACCGTCAGAGGCAATGCATGGTGCCCCATGTTTATGCCAATTGACAAGGACTTATAACCCGTAACAGTTGCCTCTCACTTTGATTCCGAAACCGGTTAAGACCAGGGATGGATTATTACTTTTCCATAGCACAAAGCCTGGGCTAAAATATAGAGACCATGTGTTGCCCATGCAGCATGATCCCTCTCTCGGCCTGCCTAGTTCACACAAGAGGAAAGGTAACACCTCTACATCTGGAACAAGACAAGCTGCAGAAGCTGCCGGATCAGCAAAGCAATGCTCTAGCTGTCCGCCTGTCGGAGCTTCGATCCTAGACCAGCTGCCAACCAAGGCTTAGGGCCTGGTCTGCCCTGCCATGACATTTTGTTTTTAGGTTGCATTTCCTCGCACCAGGATAAGGCTTGTACCCTCCCAATTACGCTCTTCCGCCCAAATCCATTGGCACAATGTGGGGTGTCGGGTTTGATAAGTGCCGCCCAACATTCGGCGCTGACAGAAAGCAGGTAGTACCGTCTACTGTCATACGGTAGCTCAGTCATATCTTACTAAGACCTAATACAAAATAGGTCTTACAAATACCTAACGGGTTAATATTTAATCTTCTCATTTCATTCTTAATGTTATCAAATTTTCCATCCCGACTCATAGTACTAACACTTCAAGTTCCTACTTTCAATGTTGATATTCTTTTGCACTCAGTCGCCTGATGACGGTCTGGAGTAACCTGGTGCACATGACTACCCCTACCGGGCGAGGCTGCTCCTATGGAGCACCCATTTACGCCGTTTCTCTGATTATCGATAAGACTGCAGTACATATTCCTGGCATCTGTAAAGAAGGTAGTTTGCCATTGCTTTTCTTCCTAGCAGTGACCATACTGGTCGATGACTCTAGCTATTGTCTCTCTTCTCCCCCCCCCCCTCCTCTGCCTACCGTCGTGAAGCTGGAGAACATAACCTACAAATTCTGTTGGCTGCTCTTCAATTTCATCCACCACCTGCACCCATGGCTTTACGTAACACTGATAGGGGGGGGGGGGGGGGCTAAAGGGTACTCCACCTAGCCCAAGGGTGTCCCGTTGACTAACGGAGGGAAGGAGGCACCTTACCTCCCTCTCCTTTGATAGGGAATACCCCTACCCTGCCACCCTGTAGCATAATCGACAGCGAACAAAAGAAGAAAAAGAAGCATAATCAACAAACTTTATTTGTTTACCTTGCAAATGTCAAGAATAATATTATTATTCAAAATGGTGTATTACATTAATGTCTGTTACAAAGAGTAACAATTTCTAGTTTATCACACAAGAGGACGCAACTCGGAATATTCCATCACCAGTTAAACAAAGTTAGCTATACACTACCCAGTGAATTGTGAAATTCATCCATCCGTCATGTGCCATGCCGATAAGTGTGGGTGGTCATGTTCTGCCATCTCACTCGATCACCAGAGTCGTGGATCAGGTCCGTGTTCCTGTCTCAACCATGCCACGTGGCCAAGCCATCTAGGCATTTACTTCTCGGTCTTCTCTTTGGTCTCTTCCCTTCGATCTTGCCAGTTGTCACCAAGTTCTCCAAGTCATTTCTTCTCATAACATGCCAAAACAATTATGACATTGTGAAATATGACAAACTAAACTATGAAAACAGTTTCAAGTTTACACCAGAAAAGAACACAAACACAAAGCAAACAAATGTTACACTTATTCATGAAAACCCTGGACAGCTCAGTCGGCATCACTGTTTCCCTGTCAGACTGTGGCTGTTAACAGTGGCTAAAGTGAATGTGATAGACTAGTGTGGCAATATTATTTTGCGTGGGCTTCTAATCAGTTGTGATAGTCAACATTATTTGTAAATGTACAGGCTGAAATTATGGGCACACCTACACAATTGTATATACATTTTCCCCCCGCATATCCTTTACAGAACACTGCAGTCAACACCAGCATTTTTCAACTGCTGTTGATGTCTTAGCAAGATTACGCTCAATAGTTTGCCATTGCTTTCTGAATGACTGGCTCACATACCCCCATAAGTAACCAATGTGACACAATCCGCAACGAAATCTCGTGCAGCTGCGTTCCCAACATGGATACAGTTTATGGGATTATGGAGAAAGCCGTTAATCCCTTCACCAGGGAGACCGGCTGTATGTACATAGAATGCAGAATAGACACCGTACAGAAATGGTTTACACTGGCTGTTCGGGCAGGGAAGACTAGCCATTCAAACATAGTTGGCCACCATTACCTTCATTGAGTTATCTACCAGAGATATTTTGGCACATGCTTTGTGGCTGTTCCTGTCAAGATCACTGTGATAGCGTGTTCACTGTGATACCCCATCATTAGAGACTGTCACAGCCTCACATTATACGGTAAACTAACATAAGTTAATATACACAGGAAAAGGGCTACAACTCCCGCCCAAGGGAAAGAAGTAAGACACTCGAAGGCCAGAGTAATCCAGAGCCTTCTCGAAGGACTGGTCAGTGAGTCCACTGTCCCGTGGACACTGATGTGGCCCGCCTATTGCGGGGTCCACGAGGAACTCGGATAGAGTTACCACCCGTGTCGGATTGCGACACGTGTGAACCGGCAGAGACAGACAGGACGTCGGCGAGGCAACATGGCCTGCCTTAGAGGGACTTAGTAGTTCAGACCCATGTGTATTTAGGGTCATAGACATATGCTAGATAGTTTGCATAGAATGTTTGTTATAACCATGTATGATGTTAAACCACTGTGATAAGCAACTTATCAGTGCGGGCTTGTTAAACCCACTGCGCCAATGCACTGTATACCTAAGTAACAATAAATGTTGCTATATTATAGTTAACGGAGTTATTGTTGCCTGTTTGAACCCGCTTTCGGATCCCCTAGAGATCCAACACTGTGACAGGCTTTTTGGGGGCTAAGCTCCGGTTTTGGCACAAGCTTTACGTTTAGACGGCTATTATTTGCCAAGTAAAAAATTAAGTAAATACTATCAAATTTATTACTGAACATATTCTTATAATTGTGCAGCTATCTAGTAATGAAATAGTATTAGTATTAGTCCCTCTGCAGATAAATAACCATTGATGTGAATACTATAAAAATTTGACATGACTGTGACATTTACTTGACTGTTACTAATTTTTTTTGATCCTACAAACAGATTGTTCCGCGAGTTGTGGTGTATGTAACCTATCTTCCAACAGTGGCGAGAGAACGAGACATCATTCGCAAGTTCAGGAAATATAAGATGAGTTTCATATCATGCCCATTGCAACCCTAAGCGGTACTTATCATCCTCCATCCATGTAACATTATTCTTTTGCATTGATTTGTATGTATATTCATAACCTTGTAGCCAACAAAACTTTGCATTTGTATTTGCACATGTAAACATTAAGGGAGATAACTATCTTTTCTACTCCCCAACATTTTTTCTAAGGGATTTAATTTCAGAAAAATTACCAACAAGTAAAACACAAAATGTCTACATTAGAAAAATGTATTGAGTTAGGTATGAAATTAGGTTATAAAGAAGAGAAACTGTCAGAATGGGCACAGAAGACACACGCAGAGAACATTGCCCGTGAAGAAAGAGCGATAGAACGGGAAGAAAAACAAAAGCAAATTGAGGCAGAAGAGAAATAGCTGCAGATGCAAGTGCAGGCAGAAGAAAAGAAAATGCAGGCAGAAGAAAAGAAAATGCAAGCAGAAGAGAAAAAGATGCAGATGCAATTGCAGGCTCAAGAGAAACAAATGGAGCTTGAGGCGGCGGCCAAGCTAGCCCAATTGAATGCCGATACACAAATAAAACTAAAGCAGATGGAGATTGATTCCAACGTAGAAATATCTGTAAATAAACTGAGAAGCAAGGAGGAGGAACAAAAATATAATAAGTATAAAGGTCTAGTGAAAGCATTTTGCTCAGGAGACTCTATCAGTGCATACCTGGAAAATTTTGAGTGCCTAATGTCCTACCATAAGATCATAAAATCAGATTGGGCATTTATTTTAATGAGAAACTTAGCTCTGGAACCTTGAAAGTAATAGAGACAGTTCCACAGGATATGAGAAAGGATTATGATTACTTAAAGCAACGAATACTCCAACATTTCTCATTAGATACAGCAGGTTACCAACAACAGTTCACAAAATTATCCCCACAACCTAACCAAACCTTCATTGACTACGTGTCTACAGTTCAGGATGTTTGCACAAAGTGGATTAACTCAGCTAAAACTAACAACAACCATGACAAACTAAAAGAACTCATTATTATTGACAAAATAGTTAGTACTATCCCAACACCTTTTGCTAAGTTTTTGAAACAAATGGACTGTAAAAGTATTCAAGATGTAGAGACAAAGGGGAACGCATTTTTCACAGCGAACAGAGATATTTTCAAATTAAACCTAAGTCAAAACGAAACAGCAGCAGTTGTAAACACTAGATACTCGAAACCAACTGAAAGCAAGTTTAAACCACGCTCGAATGTCAGGAAGCCAGTTAAGTGCCAATATTGTAGTTTGACTCACGAAGAATACGCGATGTGCGATAAATCGCCCAACTATCCACATCATCTCAAAATGATCGTGGAGAAGCAAAAGAACAAGAGAAATCCGTATCAGAGAGCGGTCAAATGCTATTTTTGCAGCAGCTTTGGGCACTATTCTCGTTTTTGTGAAGGCCGAAAGATACTGAAACAAGCCAATGCTGCACTAGTTGAAACTTCATCAGACGAAGATATTGAATTACTGAATGAGTGTGACAATCAAAACGAAAGCTTGAGTGAGCTAGGAAATGCCGTGCAAATTATTGACACCATTACAGACAATAAATGTAACACCTGTATGAAATTCCAACTTGACACAACATTACTATGTGGCCACACCATTCCTACTTCTAATGAAATGGCCAACGCTGCCTTGTCATCTACAGGCAAGCTAAATTTCTCAACAGGGTTTGTAAACAACAAAAAGTGCACATTAATCCGCGATTCCGGCGCAACGCTATGTGGAATTAAGAAAACATTAGTCAACGACAAAGACTACACACACAAACACGTAACTTGTCGCACATTCGCAGGCACCATCGAAAAATACCCCCTTGCTCTTGTCGAAATTCGCACACCTTTCATATCAGGACGAGTATTGTGCGCAGTACTCGAAAATCCTGTCGCTGAAATTATACTTGGAAATCTGCCCAACATACGATCGTGCTCTGAAAAGGAAATCAGAGATTGGGAGCAGAAAAACGGTATCCAGAACCCAAACAGCGATTCTAAAGAGAAACACCACTAGTGCTTGTCTCAAACTGCCAAAAGCACAAGGGAGACAACCAATGAAGTAATTCAAAAAGAATTCACCGAGGTGCAGAATGCAGGGCAGTCGAATCTGTCAGGGATACGACCAACTTAAAACCTCGAATTGAGGATGCCAGCGATCCACAAACCACCAAGCCTGTAGATGTGCAACAACACACACAACACACGAATGCAATAACACGACAGACAACTCACAAAACCCACACCGACCAACTGCAGGAGTCACTAGAAATTGTATCACCAAACACTACCATCACTAATTTTGGAGAAGAACAGAAAGCAGATCCTACACTCTCACAATATTTTAGGTTAGTAGGACTTAAACCAAAATTGACCAAAAATGCGTCGTGGACATTTAGATTAAATAACAACGTTCTGACTAGATATTACACCAGAGATCAGACCATGATACAGCAAGTAGTTTTACCTCATTCACATCGTGAGAAGGTACTAAAGATAGCCCATGACTCACCTTTCGGAGGTCATATGGGTTACGAAAAGACTAGAGCCAGGGTCCTGACCCAATTTTATTGGCCTAAATTTTGCCAAGACATAAAAACCTATTGTAGATCATGTGATATATGTCAAAAACTGGGTAAAAAGGGGAAAAACCCTACGGCAGAAATCCAATCAACCACAACTGCCTCGAGGCCATTTCAAATCGTGGCAGTTGATCTAGTAGGCCCGTTAAACCACATCTCAAGTAAAGGGAATAGATATATTTTTACTCTTATTGATCTATGTACGAGATGGCCAGAAATGCTTCCATTAAAATCTATCTCCTCTAAGGATGTGACGGACGTATTGTTAAATATATTCTCCCGTTTTGGCTTCCAGGAGAAAATAATTTCAGATAGGGGAACTCAGTTCATATCGAATGCCACTCAATCGGTAACTAAGTTACTAGGCATAAAGCAATGTTTCGCCAGTCCCTATCGACCAGCCGCGAATGGTATCTGCGAAAAGCTAAATGGGGACCTGAAACATATGCTATCCAAAGTGACAGCTGAAAATCCAGCCGATTGGGATATACTTCTCCCAACGGTGCTGTTCGCATATAAAGAAGTCCCACAATCAAGCACAGGGTTCTCTCCCTTCGAATTGATGTATGGAGCGAACCCAAGAGGACCTCTCACTATTTACAAAGATATCATATCACAACCTGTAAATATCCAACTACCAATTTCCACCTATGATTTAGTCACTGACACCAGAGACAAAATCATACGTTCCTGTATACTGGCCAGAACATCATTACAGGAGAAAGGTTTTAGGTACAGGCAGTACGCCAACAAAGGTGCAAAAACAATTGTATTGAAACCAGATCAGGATATTTTACTATTACTACCTGACAAGAGAGATTTACTATCAACCTCTTGGCAGGGACCATTTAAAATTGTGAGAAGAATTTCGGAGGTTGACTACGAAATTTCTTTGAATGGAAAGTTGAAAATATTCCATGTAAATATGTTAAAACCATACTATACTAGAGAGGACAGTGACATGAGTAAGCAGACGCAGTTAACTGATGACAGAAACGAAATGACAAGTACCCAACTGAATGACACCCCGACAAACGAAGCATCGTTAACGACGCACTCTTACGACGACAAAGACGACGAATACATATTTACATTACCGACAATATGGGATAATGACAACGACGACCAATTTGACGACACATTGACAACGATTAATCTCGACGACGACAAGGACATTGAGGACAATTTACAAACAGTAGCATCTGTAATAAATCAGACGGACGTAGACAAGACTGAAATTCCAGTACCAATTATGAATGACGACAGCAGTATAAAAGACATACAAATCTCTGACACTTTGACACAACAGCAGCGACAAGACATTTTGTCTCTCCTTAACGATTATAAATCTATCTTCTCTAACAAACCTGGACGGACTGACAAAATAACACATACAATTGTGTTGACAGATCTGACACCGGTCAAATGTAGACCATATTCTATTCCTCTGCATTATAGAGCAAATTTAGACAAAGCAATTTTGGATTTAGAGAAAAATAGAATAATTCAGAAATGTATGTCCCAATATTCTTCACCGATTGTCCTTGTGAAAAAGAAGGACCAAACAATCCGTTTGTGCGTAGACTATAGAAGGGTAAATACGATAACCACTACAGATGCAGAGCCAATGAACAGCTGTGAAGACCTCATTTTGAATGTCTCAATCATCCTTATTTTCGAAGGTTGATTTAGCGAAAGGTTATTGGCAAGTTCCACTACACCCTTCTTCCAGACATATAACAGCATTCGCAACACCTCTGGGGTTGTACGAATGGAGATATCTTCCATTTGGGCTCAAAAACGCTCCCGCCACCTTTGTCAGGTTAACTAGGTTGTTATTGCATGGCATCAAAGACGTGCAATCTTATATTGATGATATATGCATTCATTCTTCTAATATGACTTCTCACTTACTTACACTCCAACAAGTCTTTAACCAAATCTATCTTTTTGGACTTACTATCAAACCTTCCAAGGTTGAAATAGGCTATAAATAAATAGACTTCCTTGGTCATAGAATTTCTGAAGGCAAACTGTTGACAGATGATAAAATTGTTTCTAAAATTCTCAATCTAGAAGTTCCAACTACGAAGAAACAAGTTAGAAGTTTATTAGGTCTTATAAACTATTATGCTAAGTTTATACCAAATTGGGCAGAACTTACATCAGTTTTTTCTAATATGTTGACAAAAGATCATCCAGAAAAATTTTGTAAAAGTACCCGCTTAGAGGATGCAATATGCAGATTGAAATGCATTTTTCTAATCCACCAGTATTACGATTACCAAACATAGATTTACCCTTTATTTTGACCACAGATTCGAGTGCTATCGCAATTGGTGGATGTTTAATGCAAGAAGTGAAAGGAGTGAGACACCCAATTCTCTACGTGAGCCGTAAGCTGAAGAAAGCAGAGACCCATTATTCAACGGTGGAATTGGAGGCATTAAGTCTATTATTTTGTATGCTCAGATTATCTAAGTTCCTCTTAGGTTCCCACTTCGTTGTACTCACCGATAACTCGCCATTGTTGGTGCTGAAGCAAGGTGTCCCGAAAAACCATCGTTTACAAAGATGGTGTCTTCTTCTTCAAGATTTCGACTTCGAAATCCGACATATCAGAGGCACTGACAACATTATTGCTGATATTTTATCACGGCAAACGAATGCACCATCAGACTAACAGTAGTACATTAACAATTCGCCATACAACTAGCTATGATAATTTTATTCTGTAGCATAGAACAGTGTACCTCTACACCTGCTAGAGAACTTTCATTTAGAAGAAATATCACCCAAGTGAATAGGTTACGTATAACACCTACGAACATGACACGTTAAGAACCCTATACTACCGATCACCAAAAGCTCTATAAACATTCCGAGCGAGACATTATGTGTGAAAGGAATTCAACAAGTGAACTGACATTGATCATGAAAGCATTAAGAACACTTCATACTCGACATTGAGAACATTCCATACTTGCTGTTGCTAAGAGACTTTGCAAACAGCCAAAAGAGAACTACGACGATTACAACACTCAAGAAACAGCCATACTAACTGTTAACATTCATGGCACGACACGCTGACAACAGGAGGACAACGCGCACATCATCGTTGGATTTAGTTACTTAGTTAGTTAATTAGTTTACTATTGAATATGTATTATATTTGTATTGAAGTATGTATATAAAATATGTCAACCTGTAATTTGTACATTTTCTACCATAATATTACATGTATTTCCACTCATAGGCGAAAGATTCTTCCTAGGCAATTTTCTCTATGTAATTTATAAACCATTTTTGAATCATCGTACGTAGTATTGTAAAGGGAACATATCGCCTATTCCATTTTTTCTAAGGGCAATAACACTTACCTCAACTTTACTTATATATTTTAACGAAATACTAGTTTGAATGAAAGATGTGTGAATGACAGGGTGAATGAATTAAATGAGAGCGATATACTGAGCGGACAAATTGTACGCAAAACGTATTTATTTTAATTTGTCTCCGTCTTTCATGTAAATTGTATTACTTGTCTAAATTGTTAATGCATGTTTAGTATTTAGGATACTACATCTAAGCACCACTGCTTGGAATGCCTGATCATGCATTACACACATTGGGGTAATTCATGATTAAGGATATCCCAACTCGTGACGCTTGGAGATAAGCCACACATGCAACACACACTTTACATCAAACTCAAAACTGAACACTATCAATTAAAATACAGTCACTTTATTAGAAGCAACTACTTAGTCCACACACTAACAAGCCAACATGGACACATGTAGTCAGATGGGGTAAAATAACAGCGTAACTACATATTCAGCATTATACAACATACAAGAGTAAAAGTGTATTGAAATGCACACACAGAACAAGATTTGCAGGTGTACTTAATTAGCCAAGACTTGTGTCTTGTTAATCCTCTCTAATACAGAGGTTAATTATCTTGGTATCAGTGGGATACTTTGAGAAGGACGGGTTGTAGAAACAACTAGGAAACGTCACGTAACTTCGGTCAGATAAGCATTTTTAAGGACACGAGAGAGAGAGACCTCTTCAGCAAATCAGAGAAGTGGTGTATGGGAGAATACATGAGTGTTGATGCCAATGTGTAGGTTACCAAGTTACTGTCCACCAAACTACAAACACCGATTTAATGTGATTCTGGGACAGAATTAGTACAGAACTAATTACCTTATAACAACCCATCAAATCAGGGGAGAGGGGGGAATCCTGTCACAGCCTCACATTATACGGTAAACTAACATAAGTTAATATACACAGGAAAAGGGCTACAACTCCCGCCCAAGGGAAAGAAGTAAGACACTCGAAGGCCAGAGTAATCCAGAGCCTTCTCGAAGGACTGGTCAGTGAGTCCACTGTCCCGTGGACACTGATGTGGCCCGCCTATTGCGGGGTCCACGAGGAACTCGGATAGAGTTACCACCCGTGTCGGATTGCGACACGTGTGAACCAGCAGAGACAGACAGGACGTCGGCGAGGCAACAGGGCCTGCCTTAGAGGGACTTAGTAGTTCAGACCCATGTGTATTTAGGGTCATAGACATATGCTAGATAGTTTGCATAGAATGTTTGTTATAACCATGTATGATGTTAAACCACTGTGATAAGCAACTTATCAGTGCAGGCTTGTTAAACCCACTGCGCCAATGCACTGTATACCTAAGTAACAATAAATGTTGCTATATTATAGTTAACGGAGTTATTGTTGCCTGTTTGAACCCGCTTTCGGATCCCCTAGAGATCCAACACTGTGACAGAGACCAACAAGTGTTGAGTAAAGAGGAACACAACAACCATAAACATCACATCCGTGAAAGTCAAGGACCAGCTCTCACATCATGAGCTGTACTGGGTATATGGTGCTAGCCCCATATATTTAGACCAATTGACATTTGATGGGTGATATGGTTGATTTGTTAAGGCACACAGTTATAATTTTGAAGTATTTTAGTGCTAAAGTTTGAATTAAACAGAAATCAAAATTAATATATTTCTAAAGTTTAAACACAGAAGCCGCAAACAATATATTGTCCAATTTATTGCCTGGCATATTTCACTGCATCTTGTCAGGTGCATACTGCAGAGTTACATATTATATGAAGTCTCATCTCATCATGTTCCTCTTGTACCTTGCGATGTCGAGGTGAAGTATAAACAGCAGGAGAGTGCCTGCTTATGGGCTTCATGTTATCCGTTTATACTTCTTAGTTTTTCTACGAGCAGTATGAAGATCCCCTACCGGCTTGCTAGGCCAGTCACAGGTTTAGGACACTAATCTGACTGTAGGGAGTCCATCCTCTATGGCGAGCCATATCCCCGTTAGCCCATGACCTCGCGGTCATGGTTTCCCAGTCTACACCACATGGAGGTGGGGCTGACTTGTGTAGTCTGCGGGTCATCGGCAGGCTACTAATTGTTCAGCAACAAAGAATGTTTGATTTACGCTGTATAATGCATTCATTTCATTAGTGTCCCCTCAAAAGGTTAGTTGAAAATACACTTGAGGTCTGGGGACCAATGCTTATGTGGGAGTAGGTTTGGATGGCTGGTAATGATGCTTCACGAAGTCAGCTAAGATACATTTGATTGTAGATTATGGTTCAGAGTTTCTGGTTTTCTTTTAGTTTGTCATCATAGCGAATCATTTTAGATCGATTAAACAGGGTCTGTACCAGGACACTAATACTGAATAGGTGCAAAGCTATTTAAATTCAGGTATTGGCCTATCCATGTTCCCTTTCAATAGATAGATCTTTGGATGGTGCCATCCTGTCAATGTTGAATTAATATTTCTAAGAGTGATAAGGTGTAATCATGTTCTTGGTCAACAGACAAAGAAATGTTCTTGTGGGCTTGGTTCATGATGGAGTGGAATAATTCAGCCTGTTGTCTGACTCAGGGATGAATAATAAATCATCCACTTACCAGCGGTATAGACCTAGGTCCTTAAAATGTTAGGCTCTTTTTTCTGAGTGCACCATAAAGATGTCTGCTAGATTGGGACATAGAGGACTCCTCATGGCCACTCTGTCAATTAGGTAGCACAATTTTTTAAAGAAAAATGTATGTAATATTAGAAGTGCACAGCAGAGTGTAATTTAGTAATAGTAATTTCTTCCACGACGCTGGTGATCGAGTGAAATGGTGAGTCATGACCACCCACGCTTTCTGGCATGGCACATGATTGATTGATTGGTTGAATTTGCATATCAGTAGGCCTAACTTGTGTTTCTTTTCTTTTATGTGATCACAGATGATGATCACTGTTTCTTCCATGGGAATGTCAGTGAAAATAGAGGCAATATCCATTGACAACACCTGCTTTAGTTTATGATCGATATAATCCATAGATGGACTAGTTTGAATGAATCTTTTAATATGAAGGGGTTGAATGATTGTCACAACGGTTTAGCAGTTTCTGCAAGCCATTTCACCATCCTGTGTTGGACAGAGATGAGCATACATTAAATCGGTCTCAGTGGTACCCCAGGCCTATGCAATTTAGCAAGACCGTAAAGTTGGGGGTTTATGAGCCCAGTGGATTGATTAACTTTGCAGTCGCCTCACTGATGAATTTACTATCTAAAAGTGACTGAATCTAATTCCTCACTTTTGCATCCAATTCCTCAGGGTTGATGGCTTTAGGATCTAAGTAAAATTTGGTTGAATTCGATAAAATGTCTTCTATTTTGTTGGAAGCATCAAAGATGTAACTCGTGAGATGGATGTTGTGAATGGCTTAGATTGTCAGAGTAACTTAACAATGATTGCCTGGAAGAGGCTAATGATAGTAGAACATTAAATACAACTACCAGTATAGTATTGTGATGAGAAAAGAAGCATGGGAAAGCATAGTGATGACTGGAAAGATCAGTGGGAAAAGAGACATGGACAGACCAAAAGAGATGACGCTGGATGGACTGTATGGTGACATTGAGAAATATTATCAGCAGAGTTGATCCTGAACAGGGACAAGATGTGAGGAGATACATGAACACCTATGGTAGTTGGCAGAGCACATGATGATGATGCAGTCTCATATGTTTCTTCAGATTACAAGTCTGAGTAAATGAAGCCACGATCATCATACTTGAAAAGTCTCTCTCCTGTATGTGTTCCCATGTGGTATTTCAGTCTGTCAGCGTAAGTAAAAGAAGCACCACAAACATAACACTTGTAAGGTCTCTCTTCTATATGTGTTCTCTTATGGTATTTCAAACTGCGATTGTGATTAAAAGAAGAACCACACACATCACACTTGTAAGGTCTCTCTCCTGTGTGTGTTCTCTTGTGCATAATCAGATTGCGAGCTCGAGCAAAAGAAGCACCACAATCAACACAATTGTAAGGTCTCTCTCCTGTATGTGTTCTCTTCTGCTTCTTTAGATGGCCAGCTTGAGTAAAAGAATCACCACAATCATCACACTTGTAAGGTTTCTCTCCTGTGTGTGTTCTCTTGTGCATAATCAGATTGTGAGCTTGAGCAAAAGAAGCATCACAATCAACACAATTGTAAGGTCTCTCTCCTGTATGTATTCTCTTGTGCATAATCAGACTGCGAGCTCGAGCAAAAGAAGCACCACAATCAACACAATTGTAAGGTCTCTCTCCTGTATGTGTTCTCTTATGCTCCTTTAGACGACCAGCTTGAGTAAAAGAATCACCACAATCATCACACTTGTAAGGTTTCTCTCCTGTGTGCAATCTCATGTGACATTTCAGACTGCCAGCTTCAGCAAAAGCACCACCACAAACATCACACTTGTAAGATCTCTCTCCTGTATGTGTTCTCTTGTGCATCATCAGATTGCGAGCTCGAGCAAAAGAAGCACCACAATCAACACAATTGTAAGGTCTCTCTCCTGTATGTGTTCTCTTATGCCCCTTTAGATTGCCAGCTTGAGTAAAAGAATAACCACAATCATCACACTTGTAAGGTTTCTCTCCTGTATGCAATCTCATGTGACATTTCAGACTACCAGCTTCAGCAAAAGAAGCACCACAAACATCACACTTGTAAGGTCTCTCTCCTGTATGTGTTCTCTTGTGCATCATCAGACTGCGAGCTCGAGCAAAAGAAGCACCACAATCAACACAATTGTAAGGTCTCTCTCCTGTATGTGTTCTCTTATGCTCCTTTAGATTGCCAGCGTGAGTAAAAGAATGACCACAATCATCACACTTGTAAGGTTTCTCTCCTGTATGCAATCTCATGTGACATTTCAGACTGCCAGCTTCAGCAACAGAAGCACCACAAACATCACACTTGTAGGGTTTCTCTCCTGTATGTGTTCTCTTATGGTATTTCAAACTGTGATTGTTGTTAAAAGAAGAACCACACACATCACACTTGTACTGTCTCTCTCCTGTATGTCTTCTCTTGTGCATCATCAGATTGCGAGCTCGAGCAAAAGAAGCACCACAATCAACACAATTGTAAGGTCTCTCTCCTGTATGTGTTCTCTTATGCTCCTTTAGATGGCCAGCGTGAGTAAAAGAATGACCACAATCATCACACGTGTAAGGTTTCTCTCCTGTATGCAATCTCATGTGACATTTCAGACTGCCAGCTTCAGCAAAAGAAGCACCACAAACATCACACTTGTAGGGTTTCTCTCCTGTATGTGTTCTCTTATGGTATTTCAAGCTGCTATTGTTATTATAAGAAGAACCACACACATCACACTTGTAAGGTCTCTCTCCTGTATGAATTCTCTTGTGCGTCATCAGATTGCAATCTCGAGCAAAAGAAGCACCACAGTCAACACAATTGTAAGGTCTCTCTCCTGTATGTGTTCTCTTATGCTTCTTTAGATCGCCAGCTCGAGTAAAAGAATTACCACAATCATCACACTTATAAGGTTTCTCTCCTGCATGAGTTCTTAAGTGGCTCTTTAAACAGCTATATTGAATAAAAGATGCACCACATTCATCACACTTGTAAGTTTTCTCTCCTGCATGTGTTCGCAAGTGGTACTTTATACAGCTATGTTGAATAAAAGATGCACCACAATCATCACACTTGTAAGGTTTCTCTCCTGTATGTTTTCTCAAGTGGTACTTTAAGTGGCTAAATTGAAAAAAAGAAGCACCACATTCATCACACTTGTAAGGTCTCTCTCCTGTATGTATTCTTTTGTGTTGCGTCAGATTGCCAGCATTGGTAAATGCTGTATCACAATAATCACACTTGTAAGATTTCTTTTTTCTACATATGATTTTGTGGCACTTCAGATGTGGATTTACAGTAAAACATGCACCAGACTTGTGACATTTCTGTGGTACATTTGTTTTCTTCTGTCTGTTTACATTGTTGCTTGGATTACAAGTATCAAATCTGTATGGTGTAACATCTGTTTGTATTGCAATTTGACAATTGTTATGGCTTCCTAATGCCTTATAACCATTCTCAGACAATTTTGACTCTCTTTTACTGTGTCCTGTCATTTTCATTTCTTGAATGATGCCACAACCTGTCATGTCTATTATGTTACTGAATCTTTCACTTCTATCCTCACATAACATGTCTGATAGTTCTTGTTTCACAACCTCTATGTTACCATACATTGCCAGTTGTGAATGCTCTTGTATGGAGATGGAAGGATAAATTTCAGAAGGTGGATGTATTTCTGAAACACACAAAACAACAAATTAAATTACATTTTAAAATTCACAAAAACGCTGGGTTAGCAGTATATGTCAGGCAACAGACTACAAACAAATGTGATAGTGTTGATGACATGATACAGATACAGAATAACTGTATGTAAATTATTATGTCAGGAACTTATATTCAGGGACATTCTAGATTGGCATTCTATATAATGCCTGGCACATTCCATATTTTCATGGCAAGGAATATCAAGCTGAGTTCTCCATAATTATCTTGGATAGGCTTCTTAATTCTAAGGCTGTGCTGGATGTATGATGCTTCCTTCTTCCTTCCTTATCTACATTATTTTATACTCCTTGCTGCATAAACATGAAATGTGCCTGAAGATTCATGATATTCTCCAATGCCTCTCTTCTCATCACATGATCAAAGTAAGCTGCTTGTCTTTTTGCTTGTGTTATTTATGTTCAGTAGTTCGCCATTGTTTTCTGAATGACCAGCACACATACTATTTTGTAAAAAAACAACCCAACGTGGGCTGTTATCAAATAGCGCATCCATAACTTCTTCGCCATGGAGCCAGGCTTTCGTTGTGTTCTATATGAAAATACATCAATCAAGATTTGCAAGTCATTAACCATGTTTGTAAAATACATCAAGATTTGCAAGTCATTAACCATGTTTGCAAAAGGTCTTCTAAATTTGCTTTTACTGATGCTGTTTCTGATTTTGCTGCTGCTCCTCCTCTTTCTCTTCAATTCTCTTCTACTGCTGCTGCTTGTATTTCCTTCTTCCTGATTTCACAGTATATGCAGATGATACAGTCTTAATTGCAAACAATGAACAGGACCTGCAAAATTTAGTAGATGCGGTTGTTGCACACAGTGAACACCTAGGGTTATAACTGAATAATAAGAAGACACAGATTATGGTCATCACTGGGAAGAAGGAAATACCACAATGTGATATACGAGTAGTTGGGCATATTCTTAAGCAAGTGAATCGATACAGTTATCTCGGAACAGTCATAACATCTAATGGGAGATGCCTCGAAGAGATTAAAACAAGAATTGCCATTGCGAAGGTAGTCTTTTGCAAGATGAATAACATACTGACCAATAAAAAGATATCAACTGAAACGAGAAAAAGAGTGTTGAGGTGCTACATAAAACTTATACTTTTGCATGGGTTTGAAGCATGGACAATAAGCAGTCAAGCTGAAAAACATCTGATGGCTGTGGAAATGTGGTTTCTGAGGAAAATGCAAAGAATACCATGGACAGACAGAAAAGCGAATGAACAAGTCCTTCAAGAAACAAATGAAGATCGTAAACTCATTAGAGAAATTAGGCATAGACAGTTAAAATGTTTTGGGCATGTTATGAGAAAAAATGAATTGGAGAACTTGGTGACAACTGGCAAGATCGAAGGGAAGAGACCGAGAAGTAAATACCTGGATGGCTTGGCCACATGGCATGGTTGAGACAAAAACACAGAGCTGATCCACGACTCTGGTGATCAAGTGAGATGGCAGAACATGACCGCCCATGCTTATCGCCGGCCCGGCACATGATGGATGGATGGATTTCACAGTATTTAGTGATTACACCAGCAAGTAAGTTCTCATGATGGACTCAACCATTTTCTGGAGTTCCTCTGTTGTTCCATACAGCTTTGAGTTTAGTGTTGATTCAGTGAGTCCGAATATTTTTGTTTACACAATGTACAAATGATAACCCTGCATAACACATTCAGCAGTTTGTTTGCTTAGCCCACATGTAGCAGACAGACACAGCCTATGCCTGTGTTTGCTCTGTTTGTTATGACCCATTCTGAGGAAAAGAAGTTTTCTATCTCTACTAATGAAGAACAGTAGTCATTGTGTGGTTGAGTATTTAACTTTCTCATAGCCTGGATAGCTCCCATTATTCTCAAACTATGCAACTTCACTATGTTTTTGCTCAATCTCTTTTTGCTTTTTGTGTGTCTACTATTTATTATTTATAATTAAACTGTAAATAGTTCCCAGTTATTATCTGATCAGCTTAGTTGCCATCTCCACAATGAATATCAGCTGCAATTGATCTCCAGCACTCTGTCTCTCTTACTAAGATGACATAGTCTTTTATCTTCCTTTCATGTCACTCTTGATGTTCTCCTCCAGTTTAAACTGTTGTTTTCCTACTAGCAAAGTATATCACACAGGTCTTAGAAAGTTTTTAAAATTTGCAACAGTCTTATAATTGCAGATGGTAGGACCGCCTGGATCACAGCATTCTAAACAAACACAGAGCACTGTACTAAATGCTGACCAAAGGATAATTACAGAAGGAACAATGATTACATGAGTACAAAAGAGTGTTGACGTCCTATTAGAACCTATACTGCTGATTGCATGTAAAACGTGGACAATACATAGACAGCTTGAAAAATGTCTAATGGCTGTGGAAATGTGGTTTCTGACAAAAATGCAAAGAATACCATGCACAGACAGAAAAATCAATGAGCTAATCCTATGAGACAAATGAACACTGTACACTGATTAGAGACATTAGACACAGACAGTCAAGATTTTTTGGGCATGTTATGAGGAGAAATAAACTAGAACACAGCTGGCAACATTGATCAGAATAGAGCAAGGGTCAGGGAGATAGATAAGTACATGTAAGCGTGACTACATGGCACAATTGGCACAAGTAGGATCTGATCCAAGACTCTGGTGTCATGTGACATGAGAAACCTAGGCTATCCACAGATATCGACATGACATGAGATAATGATGATCACCAGTCTAGACTATCATGTAGAAAAGATGTAGAAAAAAGTACTTGTGTGCATTGAGAAGCTTCCTCTCATGTCTCATCATTTGTTTGTGTGTGTGTGTTTGCCGATTCTCTCATCATCTAAAAAAAATGTAACTAGCAAGTTGCACATGCTAGTTAAGAAACAGGCTATATATATGCAACTTTATCCTCATATAAAAACTTGTAAACCAAATGTGTGAGGATCTCCCCATCCAACCCACAGGAAACAAAACGTCTGAGATGTGAAGAGCCTGATTACTTTCATTCAAGCTTATCTTATTTATTTATAAGTTTCACTGATAGATTTTTCAACTGGAAACATTGCCTATTTTAGAGCAGTCTGTAGCAATTCAACATTTACTGAGAATCTTCATCACAGATCTGCTACCAGCAGCCAAGATTATGTTCTTCACAGACTGGGGGTTACTCCTAAAAACAACCACAAAAATGAACATCTGTTGTGTGATATCATATCTAAGCTCAACAGTACCTAGCAGGCAGGTTAGCAAAGTTGGTAGGGGACTGCATTGATAATGTCATGAGCATGGTCAGACACACGTTCCTGGGCTCATCACTGGCTAAAGTGAGGGAGAGATTGGCCACCCATTTGGAATAACAGAGGAACTCCAGAAAATGGTCGAGTCCATCATGAGAACTTACTTACTGGTGTAATCATTAAAAAATATGAAATCAGCGAGAAAGAACCACAAGCAGGAGCAGTAGCAGTAGAAGAGAATGGAAGAGACAGAGGAAAAGCAGCACAAAGCAGCAGCACAAAGCAGCAGCAAAAGCAAAATCAGAAACAGCAGCAGAAGCAGGAGGAAGAAGATGAAGAAGGAGGCTTAGAAGCAGAATAAAAAAGAAGATTGAGGAGGAGGATAAAAAAAAAAGAGAAGAAGAACAGAAGAAAAAAGGAGGAGGAGGAAGAAGAAGGAAGAGGAGGAGACGGTGGCAGCAGAAGCAGCAGCAGGAGGAGGAGCAGAAACATAAAGAGGAGGAGGTATTCCATTATGTTGTATGTCACTTATTCTAACCTTGACCTGGGTAGTCTATATATACTTCAGGTTGTTCTATCTTGACACTTGCTGGTGTTATACTCTCCATCTTATCAAAGACTTGGATCAACGATAGTGTCTCACAGATACACTTTGGCAGAACTGTGAACACAGTCAGTCTGAAAAGATCAGTGAGTGACATACTGAGTCAATAATAAACAAGTTATATAAATACATGTGATATAGTGGTGGAACCTCTAGAAGACTGAGTATGAAGCCATCTGTATGGGTGTTCAGGTCACCTGAGTCTTGAAAAATGCTGGCACCTATAGATATGAGTTTTGTGTAGAGACTTTTCCTGACCTGGTACTAAAGTTCCATCTCCACAGGATTAAAGGGCTCTCCTTCCCCTCTCCAAGCTCAGAAACCTGTGTGTTAAACATTAGTCCTGGAAGTTCACATCTGTGGGTAGCCTTATTACAATGTAACCAGATCACGATTAAGCAGAGCAAACAGGGACTGTTGAGTTTAGGTTTAGGTTGGCAATATTGCTTACAAAGGCTTTGACATTTCATTGTCAATGGGAGCAATGCATTAATATAACAATTTCTCAGGATCCTGTGAAAGCATGATAGATGAAGCAAGATGATTCATATTCATATACTGATTTATAATTGGGGATTCAAGATAAAAATGCAATACTGATCAATAAAAATATACAATACAAGATATTTGAACATTAATGGAACACAGAGATGTTTCCAAGGCACCAGGGCCAGGTTCCATACTGGCCAAGACCTACTAATACGTCCTAGTTGTGCCTCCTGGGCAACAGGTCCCTGGCTAACGAAGTAGGATCGCTGATTCTTCCGAAGTCGGAGAGTATCTGCCTGCACAGCGAGGAACCACCAGTCTGCACACCAATAAGCCAGACATGGGACAACGGATACTCATGCAAACCTCAGTCCGGTATGACATCACATCGATGTTGGACAACAGGATGTCTTCATCCGACATACAGGACTTCACACTGGAGTTCACAGCCAGCGAACGCAAGCAACCATTTGAACATTAATTATATGTGCTTTAGCAGTCAAGGTGATATTTATAGTCTGTAATGTTGTTTCTTTCATTTACATACCACTTTTGCATTAACTCATGGCAGGACATTAACTTGAGAGAATAACAACCAGAAATAGTGGTTATGGCAATATTGTGTATACAATTGACAGCATCTTCTCACTTATACTAAATCAATGAAAGTGTTATGGAACATGTGCTGATTCAACAGAGGTATTAAATATTGTCTCATTTGTGTAACTGGAGGTATCAAAAGTAGTTTCAGTCGATTAACTTCATCTTCTTTTTATTCACTATGTCAAATAACTAAAGTTACCCTGAGTTAGTTGAAAGTTTCTCTTTAACTGGCAAAATGTCATAACACCAATAAGAATAATATTTGGTCTCGACTCTTCTCATTAATTTAGCATCCATCACAGACATTTCATTTCTGTTGTTTATTTATTAATTTAAAAAACATATTGTCTGTATCCATATCCGACATATACAGCATAATGTTGGTAGAATCACTGCGATGATCAGTGTTCATTTTGTCATGTCACATCTTTGTTTTGCAATATAAAGTTGCACCCAGGTTTTATCCCAAATGGCTCAGTCTCTTTCCGCAGAGCAAGCTGCCGAAAGCGTCACACAAAGCAAAAACTACATAGTCCAGCGATGACCCCCAGGAGTCTCTTAAAATAATGCACTCATGAATCGAAGGACACGGCCTGCAATCAAACCCACAACCTTCGGAGCATGAGGCAGGCAGCTTAACCACTTGGCCAATGTTGTGCAATATGTGTAACATGTGTTTAGTCATTTGACTGATGTTGTTGCATCAATGTTCAGTTGCACTGCTGCCAACCTTCCATCAGGTGATATAATATGTGTAACATGTGTTTAGTCATTTGATTGATGTTGTTGCATCAATGTTCAGTCACACTGCTGCCAACCTTCCATCAGGTGATATAATATGTGTAACATGTGTTTAGTCATGTGATTTATGTTGTTGCATCAATGTTCAGTCATACTGCTGCCAACCTTCCATCAGGTGATATAATATGTGTAACATGTGTTTAGTCATGTGATTGATGTTGTTGCATCAATGTTCAGTCATACTGCTGCCAACCTTCCATCAGGTGATATTATGCTCCCAACATATGAGACAATTTTGGTTTGTTTTAGCTGAATGCTTGAAATTTTGATTTTATTACTATTTCATCCCTTGTGGTGGTATTTTCTAAGGCATTAATGTCATAATTTGTTCTATATCTGTTTTATTCACTTAAACACAGAAGCCACAAACAATGTGTTGCACCATTTATTGTCTGGCATATTTCACTGTATCTCATCAGGTGCATACTGCAGCGCTATATCAAATGAAGTTAATAAATTAATAATACACAAACCAAAATACGTAAATTACATAATCAGACATTGCGTGAATGTAGAGCATTTGTTATCCCCACAGTAATCTCAAATTTAAAATAACTCTGATGAGTCTTCAGCAATGACCCCAGGGATCTCCAGATAAAAACTGCACTCATGGTCTGAACAGCACAGTCTGGAGAATGAACCCATGACCTTCAGAGTGTGAGGCAGACAGCTGGACAACTTGGCCACGGGGACACACCAGATACTGGCACTGAGGTGTCAGGTGTAGACTGTATTCTAGGCCATGGTATCATGGCATGAGGTGTTCAGTTTCCTTCCACACCACCTTTCCTGATCAGACAAATCACAGGAAATGATCAGGTATCTATTGTATGAGGCCGAGTCCATCATAAACAAACATAATCATGTCTCTGTTGATTGAACCCAGACCAGTGTGTTTGGCTGGCCAGCACCCTAACCACTATGACTCCCTGTTACGAACTAGCAAGATAATATTTTAATTGGCGTCCACCCTGGATGTTTAAATGGTTCAGTACCAGGTGATTCACCATGCATTTACTGGTAGCACCTCGCAGAAAATGCTTTTTTATAATTCTCTGGCTTTCATTCAGTGTTTACATTAATTCAGTAGCATGTCCTTTGCAGAACCTCGCTCCCATAAAAACCTTCCGGAAAACAACTCGATCACAAGGGTCCGATACACCCATCTGGAGATCCTCCACCACATCTTGCACCCATCTTCTCTTTGGCCTTCCTCTTCCTCTCTTCCCAGGCATGTACCCTTCCACTATTGTTCTCTCCAAAGTTTCAAGTGACCAAAATATTTCAATTTTCTTTGTTTTATCATCTTTACATTAACCCACCCCACATTATTCCATTATTAAATTTTGTTTAGTTTAGTTGCTTTTTTATAATTGCCTGGCTCTCATTCAGTTTTTACATTAACCCAAATTATTCCATTATTAAATTGTGTTTAGTTTTGTTGAAATGCCTGGTCTCAACAATCAATGGAAGAATTATAAAAAATCTTAGATATACTGATGATACCATGTTACTGGCAGAAAGTGAGCAAGAGTTGCAAGACCTAGTGGAAGAAGTGAACAGGCACAGTGGCTTAGATATTAACATCCAAAAAACAAAAACTATGATAATTAACAGTGGAAAGGAAAGGTCATCAATGAACATCACAGTAAATGAGCAGATACTAGAACAAGTAACAAGTTTCTCTTATCTTGGACATATAAAACAGATGATGGCAGAAGTGAAATGGAAACCAAAAAGAGAATAGTAATGGCCAAAAATGCTTTCAACGGCATGAAGTCTGTATTAACATCTAGAGAGATTAATAACGCATTAGAAATTAGAATTGTCAAATACTACGTATATTCAACGCTACTGTATGTCGCAGAAGCCTGGACATTGAACAAGCAGCTAAAAAGCCGCATAGAAGCCCTGGAGATGTGGATATACAGACGAATAGGTCGTATTTCATGGAAATAAAAACAATCAAATGCAGAGGTCCTAGAAAAACTGGGAATGAAGAGAGAGTTGATGAAAGAAATAAAGAGGAGACAAGTGAAATATTTTGGCCACGTTAAAAGACATGATACCCTTATAAAAACCATACTGGAAGGCAAGGTTAAGTCAAGCGAGCAAGAGGTAGACAACAATACAAATGGGAGGATAACATCAAGAGATGGATGAACATCAGCCTGATAGAATGTACAGTCAAGGTGAGAGACAGTGTTGGAGATCCATTGCAGCCAACCTTCATTGTGGAGACGGCACCTGATTGATTGAGTTTTGTTGGGGTGGGGGAGGGGGAGGGGGGGTATGTAGAATTTTATTCAAATAATTATTATTATTAATAATATTTACAATTAAATTTACCAAGTGACTATACACACAATTTTGTGAATAGTACAAGCCGCTATACACAAAAATTTTTGGCTGGTCACGTGATTATTCATCTGGTCACGTGATGTCTACTTCCTTTTGACTACATAATTCATGTCTGTGGAACTATCATTGTGTTCTCGGTAATGTAGTGGTTATTATCTCCGCATGTCGCACGGGAGTCTGGGGTTCGACTCCCCAGCAATTTTTTTTTATTTTATATTTTTTAAATATGTCTGTCTTTCGACTTGGCTGTACAATCTGTCAGGGTGATGTTCATCCATCTCTTGATGTTATCTTCCCACTTGTAACGTTGTCTACCTCTTGCTCGCTTGCCCTCAACCTTGCCCTCCAGTATGGTTTTTATAAGAGTATCATGTCTTTTGCAGGCTTCCTGGCCTAGAGGTTAGCGACTTTTCTCCGTAATCTTGTATACTCTCGTATGTAACATAAAGACGGTGAGAATCAGCAGTGGTTCGAATCGCGTCGGTAATTTACGGGGTATGTGAGCCGGCCGCTCAGAAAGCAATGGAAAACTACTGAGTGTAATCTTGCCAAGAAATCAACAATCAGCTGAAAGATGCTGATGTTGACAGCGATGTCCTGTAAAGGATATGCAAAACATTTTTTTAAATCATGTCTTTTAACAATAACATGGCCGAAATATTTCACTTGCCTCCTCTTTATTTCTTCCATCAACTCTCTCTCTCTCTTCATTCCCAGTTTTTCTAGAACCTCTGCATTTGATTGGTTTGTTTCCATGAAAACGACATATTCGTCTGTATATCCACGTCTCCTGGGCTTCCAAGCGACTTTCTAGTTGCTTGTTTTAGGAACTAAAATATAGAACTGAGAAACTCAAAGCATCTGAATAAAGTGTTCTCTATGTATATGCGGCAGTTGCTGGGGGGGGGGGGGGGGGCATCCCCCAGGCAATGACCCAGTGATCGAGTCTCAGATGAATCCAATAGATGTCTTTGTTTAACATGAATTTTATTTGCCAAATAAAATATCACTGTACATAGAGTGTGTCCTTGTCGACAAATATTGTCTTTGTGAGGTTTGAAGAAAGAGAACTTGCAAAAAAAAAGACAGATGAGAAGTGAGAATAATACTCTGTAATACTAGTAATACAATAGTAATAGTCTTCTTCAAATTTTTGTGAATAGCTACTATTTACTATTCACAAACTTTTGTGCCAAATAATCACGAGACCAGCCACAAATTTTTGTGCATAGCTTCTCCCTTAAATTTAAGTAGAAGTAGAAACTAGAAGGTAGAAGTAGATGGAAGTGACCCCTAAACAGAAACTTGCGGTGCAATTGGTTTTCATGTTGTCAGCTCTCTCTCTCTCCAAGATTAGATTGTGTACTGTTTATTAGAGAAATTGTATTGCACTACCTACTACTAAAAACTATTATTCCACATAGTATATCACACCCAGTAGGAATGTTGTAGATCAATATCCAACATCAACTAATTGCGAGAGATTGATGCAGGCAATATTTGATCCAGGGGGGCCGCCATTTTTCCAAGAATGGCGGAAGTGAAGAGTACAAATGCTATGAGCTACTTTTTAAAAGAAAAACTCTTAAAATTTGAGGGGATCCACATCATTGTACTGGATTTACCCCTTATGGCTCGTTCTCTTTCAGCGCTATGTTTATATTAAAGTTGAAAATAGCCAACTTGATGAGAACAACAAATCATGTAATTGTGCAGAGTGTGCTTTCTGCTCTTCTGAATGTCTTCTGCTCTTCTATCTCCAGTTATATCATAAACCCTAAACCAATTAATACCAAGCCGTTCTATGGCTACTACCTGTTGCTGTCTACTGCAGCTTCCCCCATGTCCTCACAATATTATTTAGTCCCCAGATTATCCTTATGCACATAGAACCATAGTCCATAAGTGCGAAGACACCCCCCCCCCCTCTCCTCAGTATCATCCATAGCGTATTGTTTTTGCTCACTATTCTTCGTTGAAGGCTGGTAGGGGACTCAATGCATTGAGGGCGATGGCAGCAACCACCAGCGTAGAAACCAGAGGATGCTTTACAGGCTCTTTCAGCAGTTAATAATTTCTGTCATTGAGTATGGTTTGGGGCTGTTGACAGTATTTAAAAAAGCCAGCTTGAAAGGTTGGAGCGCATACAGAATGCTGCCATGAGGGTAAGCCTGGGATGCACAAAGGACACCCAGTTATATGCATGAGGCATATCCTGGCGCTACCAACAATGACGGATGGGCATACTGCCCTTCAAGCTAAATGGTACATGAGAGTTGCTGTAGACAGGGATCACCCCCTGCAGGAAGCTATGGATATGATCAAGAGTTATAGACGAAGACGAGGCCAGTCCTGGATGGCACAGGCAGAACTATAAATACGTTAGGTGTGCTGTATTGTTGATCCATCTTATAACTTATTGATAATCCACAACCAGCATATTTGTTTAGCTCGTAGAAATTGTAACACCAATAAAGAGCGAACTCGCAAATGGAAGAATAAGGACGTGGATCCAGCAAAAGTTTAACACCGTTTTTAATTTGGTGTCACAGATTAAACAATATAATATAGTGTCACTAGATTATAGTTACCCGTCCACCGAGCTCACGTCTATCTATCGTGTTCACAATTAAATACGTTCATACCTGCATCATTATTCACCTTGCCACCTAGCCTATTTCTATTCCACTATCCTGTGCTCCTGGCCGCTACGCTTCTTGATAGATTCATTTAGTTCCATAGTTGCTTTCCAACAATTACCTCCGGTTATTATCCACTTGAAGCTCACATACAGTTGCTTGCATCCAAATATCCAATTCGGTTCCACAATCGAAAACCACATCTAACCCTGAAGATGGCACCACAGCGTATGTTTCTTTGTTGTCCTGTGACGTCTCTCATATCCCTTAGCTTCGTTGGTTCACTATCCACTTTAGTGCACCCTTAGGAAAAATCCCTTTATCCTCTTTCTGTATCTTGTGTTGGCGTGCTCGCTATCTGGCATTATGCCCCCCCCCCCAAAAAAAAAACAATGATGAAATCATTTATATATATATATATATATATATATATATATATATATATATATATATATATATATATATATATATATATATATATTTAAAATGGTTAATTAATGATTAAATAATTAATAACTGTTATAAATTGCACTGGTTAGGTATCCAGATTATGTATTTATCTAGATTGTATGTGTTCTACTATATCCACTAAACAAGTACACTGGATGGTAATAGAAAATATCTCTAAAGTAGCATTGTGCATGAGGAACAGCAATGGCGTATACCTTACCTATATATAATCTGTAAATACTAAACTATGCCTCATGGCATCCTTGACAAAACAAGTAATAACAATTGCTGAGTAGAACATTATGGCTACCGTTTCTAACCCCACCAAAAAAATGAAGTTATATAACGGGAATGCCCTCCTGTTCAATCCCACGTTGAACGTCGTGTGGCCGGCCCATGGGAAGGCCGGTCCAACTAATTTACATTAGTCCCTAACTTGTCCAAATGAACAAGTGTCCTCACTCTAGGTCAACACCCAGAGTTGCGGACGAGGGTAGTAATAGGTACCACGCAATCCTTATCAGTTGCTGCTCAATGCTGTCGCTGTTTATGTATATCTTGATTGTTTTTCCATCAAATGTCCGTAGGTAAGGTATACGCCATTGCTGTTCCTCATGCACAATGCTACTTTAGAGTTATTTTCTATTACCATCCAGTGTAATTGTTTAGTGGATATAGTAGAACACATACAATCTAGATAAATACATAATCTGGATACCTAACCAGTGCAATTTATAACAGTTATTAATTATTTAACCATTAATTAACAATTTTAAATGTAACTATTCTAATATCATAACTAAAATAATATAACACAGTTAACAAATGTACTAATTATTTATAAATATATCTAAATGTTCACATAATATTATGTTCACATACTAACTCTATCATGTCAGTGTTAGTACACTATATATTCAGTGTCACTTAGAATTCTAATTAATATCATCGCACAACTTGTCTCTAAGTAAAATACTTCCTTAGGAATAATGTTCATTCGGATCCTTATATCGGCACAGCAAAAATATGTCGTCCGATCAATTAGTGTCTGGACCCGAACTCAACAGTTAAGTCATCACCACACTTGATATGTCCCAACACAAGTCATCTCCTAATTTCACGATGAACGGTAAAATGACAACTGTATCTATCGGACTACATTACATAATAATAATACTAATGAATGTACAATTTTATTGTTGAGTGCTATGCACATTGCCAATCAAAAAGGTGCAATCTGTAACATATATATTAACTTCTCTAACACTGTGACGAAACCGCGATCATCTGTCTGTGGTTGTCGGGATCCCGCACTATTTTGGCGCGTCATCGGGGACTTTCCAGTTATAAATAAACTGAGGAACGCCGATGGGCATTTTCCATCTAGAATCATCTCGAATTACCGGTATTTGACTGTACCGGGTTGCCGGGTGCTTCACCGAGTTCCCGTGCAGAGTGATCTAGAAATTCTAGGCGGGGAATGAATGTTATCCGAGAAGTTGACTTTTCTCAAGGAGCACTCGATCCTTGTGCGCATGAGTTGGCACGTTGGTGGAATGCGGCTAGAATAGTCATTCACTTCCAAACTCTCACGGAGAAAAGACGCAAGGCTCTGTTAAGCCATTTGTACGGCGTCTACCCTCAACCATGTTGCGGCTGACTGTTATTACAATGCGGCAGATGTGCCCTTGAACAGTACTGGTAGCTGACTGGAGGCTGGTTCGAATTATTCAGGTATCTACTTAGTTAATTAATTTAACTTTGTAATTGTTCACAAAACGCAATCGTTCTAACCTCATTAAATATGCGGGTATCTTTGCATTACTAATGCGGAAGCGATCGATAATGCCGCTGAAATCTAGGCCGTGTGTAACGGTTGTTTACAAACGTGTGTAGTGAATTACCGGCTTGGAATTTAGGCCTGTGATATTGGCGATTTGTGTTCAACTAGTATTTAACATGTGTAGAAAATTGGTGCATATACTATGTGGCTATTTTAGAATAGGTCATAGTTAATAGTGCAGGATATGAACCTAGGCTTATGTCAGTCAGTGACTGAAGCCAGAAGAACAGTTAGATAGCAAGGTGAGGTGATAGGTGGAGATTCAGACAGTGTTGTGCTTAGGTGCTAAGTAAAGAGAGAACTTAGTGCTATACCACAGTGCATGATGTAACTATGGTGTAATAACTTAGTAATGAATTCATTGTGTGGGACACTCGAATTCTGTGAGAAGGTAAGTCTTCATTGAGGATATATATATATATATATATATATATATATATATATATATATATATATATATATATATATATATATATATATATGATGTGGCATTAGGTATATATATTAAGTCATGTTATGTGATACTTCTTGGAGCGGTACCGAACGCCGAGGGGTTCGACGCGTGATAACAATGCGTACCGTCGTGATGTACCTTTGTGTTCTTAATTCTTGTCTTAGCTATCCTGTTCTTTCATACTTGCGCAAGTGCGAGTGAGTGCTGATGTGCTAGTGGTATGGAAGGACAAAATGAGGTTGTATGAGACACGGGGACATATGGGATATGGGGGAATTGAAAGCAAGTTGTGAAAGTATGGTGCTGGCAGACCAGGCCAGCTATGAAGTTCGGTCCAGGCCAAGGCTAATCCACTTGGAAGGGCAGAGCTGGAACATAACCATTGGAACATGTGGGGAACATGTTTACCAAGAAGGCTTCTTGACTCTAGGGAAGAGTCTGATAAGAAGAGTTTTGCTATAAGGTGGGCAGGAGGTCCCACCAGCAGACCGGAGAGTGTATATACTGGATGTGATCATGTATTATTCCTATATCCCGAGGGATGGTACATTGATCAGTATTATGTTACTATTGAACAGGTCCATTGTAAGGAAGGAGTCCAGGGACTCTTCACCTTAATGTTTAGTTCTGTTAATTTTAGAACTATGATAAAGGCTTACTATAACTAGTGACGTTAGCGACAACTAGTAGATGATTAGTTATAGGTGAGACATACGATCAGACTCGTCATTCTGATTACTTACTCTGGTTTACGGGCTGTTCTTTGTGGCCAGCTGACATTGATAGAAACCCATGCTTTACTACTCTCAATATAGAGGTATTGCTTTAGTTATTTGCATAACTAAGTAGCATGACTGAAGGTTGAGTAGGCAGTGGTAGGATGCATGTGGACCAATGTTTGGGCCAGTATACTCTCACCGATCGCTCTTCCTTTCAGGAGTTGCCTGTTGAGGAACCAGTCAACTACACTTGTCGTTTGCCGGAAATCACTTCGTGTAACACAGCGAAGGGTAGAATCCTTTACTTACCTCGCCTGACTAAACCACACCATGTGCCAGGGTGAATCATCATGAGTGAATGTTAGCATCCAGTGATTCCGGTGCCCTGAAAGTGCACGTGTGGGATGTGATGGTTTGTGTTGTTTTTCTGACTTAGAAGATACTCTATTTCAGCAAGGAGAATTTCAGCAATCTGAGCAATCATGCTCAATGAGATGAGACACCAGACCGTATACGATTACGGTGGTTCCGCCTAAACGTGGGAAAGATTTATTTATACACTTGAGTGGTTCCTACGCCAGCTTTAGTGGCAGGTCATGATGAGACCTACACCAGCTTACGTGTAGTAACTTTGTGAAAAGTGTTACCAGGTGTAACGGACAACTAAATATTGTCCAGACTGAACATTGTTGTCTCCGTATGAAGTAGATGTCTGATTCTAATAGTGTACTTAGAAAGTATGAAGACTTTGAACTGTGTTCGTGTAGGACTCAGTGAAGTATCAGCAGAACTATCCGATTACCCGACCAGGGGTAATGTACTATGATTTAGAGACCATTAGATTGGTCATTGGCTTATGACCCAACCAGTGGTAATGTACTACGACTTAGGGATCATTAGATTGATCAGTGGCTATTACCCAACTAGGAGTACGTGATACTAATGAGGGACCATTAGATTGGTCAATTGGCTACAGACTTTCATTGAACTCAAGATTAACTGGGGTCAAGTCCAGGAGGATTGTCTCCCAGCTAGGCTGTTTATAGAGAACTGTTTATTAACTTAGCAGTGACTAATTAGGAGGTGATGAAGTTGCAGTTGGTCCAATTGAGTGAGGTCCAGGGGTAACACTCTTGTTGTCGATCCAAGCTCTGGGGACGGAGTGGTCTCCAAGGTTCTAGTCAGCTCACTGGAAGGAAGCCGGGTGAGTGGCTGACCGACTGGACGGGACATCTGCATCCAATCTACTTCTCAGCCTGATGATGAATTAACCATATCTCTGATTCTGTCTCTACTCTAGCCTCTATTTGTGTAAATAGATTATTCTATCAGGATGTTCATTTCAGTTCTATATTCTCAAGGGTAGAATAAACTTTGTGTATGTTGACTTACTCTTTGTATAATTATTGAATGTGGTCTCGGACGATGCCTCAGTGTTCATTGTTCACGGGAGTAGGTAGTTAGTGGGGGTCTAGAATCTGGAGGGGCTTGTAGACATATTTAATTAATACGAGGTCAACCACAGAGTAAAAAGTGTATTTACCTGTCTAACCCCTGGGGTTAGAATACACGGGAGTGCCAGAGACACCTCGGGTGTGGTTAACTCTCACTACCCAAGGCGATCTTGTCACACTGCAGAATAGAGTGGGGGCTCATCCGGGATTATTCCAAGCTCTCTGTGTGTTGTAGGACCATATCGTAGGGATACTGACTTTGTCCATATCCTCTACTTCAGTCTACATAAGATTCTACTACTTCTACCTATCTCCTATCTGTCGGACGGACATTTGTGTTGTGGTGTGTAGTTAATACTATTAGTTAGTGCTTAATTGTATTGCTTCACCCTCACATACTTGAGTAACCACATCTCATAGTCAACATGTCTACCCAAGAGTTAGACTTAGCCAAAGTTCAGGCAACTGGGCAGAAGTTAGGTCTAGATGGGGATGCATTGAAATCCTATGTGCAAGGGGTGGAAAGAGATTTCCGCCTAGAGGAAAGAGAGAGGAGGAGAGCAGAAAGAGAACTTGAAGCCAGTAAAGTGGCTTTAGATGAAAAGAAGATAGCTGCTGATAGCGAGATGAAACGGCTTGAGTTGGAAGCCGACAGAGAAAGACGTGACCATGAGTATCGAATGAAGCTACTTGAGGAACAAGCGCCTGCTTCTGGTGTAACTGATGGAGCTGTGGGAGGAGGTGTACCTCCTGGCTCAGAGACAACCAGTAGACGTGACTATCAGGCTATGAAGTGGCCTTTACAGCCGTTCGAACCCGAGAAAGAACGGATAGACCAGTACTTAGAGAAGTACGAGGCCATGTCTATTGCAATGGGGTTAGACAAACAGAAATGGTGTTTGAAACTCTCCCAGGGACTCAGAGGCACCGGTTATGAAGTGTACGCACGCTTGCCACCGGGTTTACAGAATGATTACCCGGCATTGAAAGCGGCTCTCTCGAAGAGATTTGAGATCACAGCACACTCATACCGAAGGAAGTTCAGAACTTCTAAGCGGGAGCCTAGTGAACTGTTTTCAGCATACAGTGTGAGATTGAACTCATACCTTCTTAAATGGATATCCTTCGCCGGATTTAACGAGGAGTATGAATGTTTGCGTGAGTTGATGGTTGTAGATCAGATGCGAATGCAAATGTCGAAACCCTTGCGAAACTTCTTAGGTGAGAATGGGGCTCAGAGATTAGATATAGTCACCAAGTTAGCCGAAAGATACGTTGAAGTCTATGGCGAGACTGGAGACACCAGTCCAACTGATCCGAGATCAAAAGATAAGGATCAAGGTAAGTCAAAGAAGGCAAAGAAGACCAAAGGTTCTGTTGAACCAAGTAAACAGGTAAACTCCTTAGAGAAGACCTCTAGCATCAACCAAGGTAAGAATAGCCCACCTAACTCCCCAAAGAGGAAGTGGAGTGAACGGTGGTGCAAATTCTGCAAGTCCAGCACTCACAATACGAGTGAGTGCAAGAGTAAACCCAAGGACTTTCACTTTGCATGTCTTGCAGAGGTTAGGGATAGACCATGCAAGAAAGTGAAGTCGATTGATGGGAATGTGGAACCGAAAAGACCTCCAGTGGTTGAGAGAGTAGAAGTGAACGGGCAACAGGTGATGCACCTGTATGACATAGGATTGCAATTTCCTGCTGTAATTGCATCCCACCTGACAGGCCCAGAGCAACTCACCGGGGAGATGACGGAGATACAGCCAGCCATTAGGAGTGCTGTAGCGTTACGGTGCCCGATTGCCAATGTGGAGATTCGGAGCAAGTACGTTACTGGACGCATTCAAGCGACAGTAGTACCGGATCCTCTCTATCCCCTGATTCTTGGCCGGAGTACGTGTTTCTGGGCGAACCAAAACACCCTAGCATCCATTAGTCTAGGCAGGTCAGATCTAACGAGGAAGAGGGTCTCGAAAAGGTACGTATCCGGAAAACTCACCCGGAGGAAATGAGTACTGCTCAGAGCAAGGATGCGACGGAGTGTCCTTGTTCAAACAGGTTGTCCAACGATGTGAGCCCGTTAACTCAGGGTGAGTTCGGCTCTGACAACCGGTAACAGTTAATTCAGACCGGAGCAAAGAAGCGGCAGAGGAATGTAAGTTAGTTCCTGAGAGCTTTAGAGCTAATCTGCTGCGAACGGTACATGTCAGGTCCCCAACCGGACATCTGACTGTAGGGGCAACCAGTAAGTGTCTGTCCCGGTACTATGGGTGGCCGGGAATGACAGGCGACGTGCGCATATATATCAGGTCTTGTCCTGAGTGCCGTAAATGCACACCAGGAAAACGGACAAAGACGAAGATATCCTTCGTGGTTGGAGACCGAGTTCTAGTACTCCTCCCAATCGAGGGGAACGAATTCGAAATCGGGTGGCAGGGCCCATTCCTAGTGGATAAAGTGGGGCTCCACAAGCACTATGGAGTGGCGATCCTGAGAAAGTCTTCTACTTTCCATACCAGTCTCCTCATGCGTTATGAGGGGAAGCCCGATGATAAGTCTACCAGCCCAAGGACGCAGAGATTCGCTGAGAGAACGGTTCGGGGTTCAGGTCAGGTAGCGAAAAGCCTGTCAGACCATAGGAAGTCTTATATGTATGTGCAGGTACCTTCTTCGGTTCAGCCCGGTGCTCGGGGGAACATGACCGGCCAAAGGAACACCCGCAGTTCTAGCTACAATGAGAACCGTGGTCGGAAGAGGTGGGTTGTGTCGGGACGTACACAAACCTCTGGTTCCTCAACCCGACCGACTGCAGTCCAGCTGGGTCCTCGAAAGGGGAAGCTGGAGTTGCAGAAGTCCAGTAAACTCTGGCAGGAGCGATCGTTACATCAGATCGAGACGGGAGCTCTAGTCCGCAAGACACTGCGATATGCCCGATCGCAGTAGCGGAGTAGGCGTTGATCACCCGTGATACTGAATAGCTTGTCTCCCCACCAAAGGTGGTAAAAATATCCTATGAAATATTGATGGGTTAGACTTCCTCACCCGCCATCCGGTCTCTAAGAAGGAAGATAGAACGACATAGACAGCTTCTGTGTAGAAGTGGAACGACGGGGTCGATCCTCTTAAAGTGGGGGCCTATGTGACGAAACCGCGATCATCTGTCTGTGGTAGTCGGGATCCCGCACTATTTTGGCGCGTCATCGGGGACTTTCCCAGGCCGATGGGCATTTTCCATCTAGAATCGTCTCGAATTACCGGTATTTGACTGTACCGGGTTGCCGGGTGCTTCACCGAATTCCCGTGCAGAGTGATCTAGAAATTCTAGGCGGGGAATGAATGTTATCCGAGAAGTTGACTTTTCTCAAGGAGCACTCGATCCTTGTGCGCATGAGTTGGCACGTTGGTGGAATGCGGCTAGAATAGTCATTCACTTCCAAACTCTCACGGAGAAAAGACGCAAGGCTCTGTTAAGCCATTTGTACGGCGTCTACCCTCAACCATGTTGCGGCTGACTGTTATTACAATGCGGCAGATGTGCCCTTGAACAGTACTGGTAGCTGACTGGAGGCTGGTTCGAATTATTCAGGTATCTACTTAGTTAATTAATTTAACTTTGTAATTGTTCACAAAACGCAATCGTTCTAACCTCATTAAATATGCGGGTATCTTTGCATTACTAATGCGGAAGCGATCGATAATGCCGCTGAAATCTAGGCCGTGTATAACGGTTGTTTACAAACGTGTGTAGTGAATTACCGGCTTGGAATTTAGGCCTGTGATATTGGCGATTTGTGTTCAACTAGTATTTACCATGTGTAGCAAATTGGTGCATATACTATGTGGCTATTTTAGAATAGGAAATAGTTATTAGTGCAGGATATGAACCTAGGCTTATGTCAGTCAGTAACTGAAGCCAGAAGAACAGTTAGATAGCAAGGTGAGTTGATAGGTGGAGATTATGACAGTGTTGTGCTTAGCTGCTAAGTAAAGAGACAACTTAGTGCTATACTACAGTGCATGATGTAACTATGGTGTAATAACTTAGTAGTGAATTCATTGTGTGGAACACTGGAATTCTGTGAGAAGGTAAGTCTTCATTGAGGATATATATATAATTATATATATCCATCCATCCTGTGCCATGCCGGTAAGCGTGGGCGGTCATGTTCTGCCATCTCACTCGATCACCAGAGTCGTGGATCAGCTCCGTGTTTCTGTCTCGACCATGCCACAAGGCCAAGCCATCCAGGTACTTGCTTCTAGGTCTTCCCCCTGGTCTGTTCCCTTCGATCTTACCAGTTGTCACCAAATTCTCCAATCCATTTCTTCTCATAACATGCCCAACAAATTTTGACTGTCTACGTCTAATTTCTCTAATCAATTTACGATCTTCATTTGTTTCTTGAAGGACTTGTTCATTGGTCTTTCTGGCTGTCCATGGTATTCTTTGCATTTTCCTCAGAAACCACATCTCTACAGCCATCAGATGTTTTTCAGCCTGGCTGCTCATTGTCCACGCTTCACATCCATATAAAAGTACAGGTTCAATGTAGCATCTCAACACTCTTTTTCTCGTTTCAATTGACATCTTTTTATTGGTCAATATGTTTTTCATCTTGCTAAAGGCTACTTTTGCCATGGCGATTCTTGTTCTAATCTCTTCAAGGCATCTCCCATCAGATGTTATTACTGTTCCGAGATAATTGTACCTGCTCACTTGTTGAAGAATATTCCCATTTACTTGTATATTACATTGTGGTATTTCGTCCATCCTAGTGACGACCATAATCTGTGTCTTTTTACAATTTAATTCTAACGCTAGTTGTTCACTGTGTGTAACAATCGCATCTACTAAATTTTTCAGGTCCTGTTCATTGTCTGCAATCAAGACGGTATCATCTGCATATCTAATGTTATTGATGCATCGTCCCCCAATGTTGATTCCTTCCATATCTTCAATATTTCTGAAAATACTTTCACTGTACAGGGGAAATAGATCTGGAGACATTACACATCCCTGTCTCACACCCCTTTTAATAGGCTGATATTGGCTTACTTCATTATCAACTCTTATGGCAGCTTGTTGTTTCCAATATATGTTTTTTACAAGTCTAAGATCTTTTCCATCAATTTGTAGATCTTCAAGCATCCTTATCATGTTGACATGTCTCACTTTATCAAAAGCCTTTGTGTAGTCAATAAAGCAAAGGTGTAGATCTTTGTTTACTTCTATAGAGCGTTCGATTATGTTTCTCAGTATATACACAGCATTTACTGTAACCTTGCCTTCCACAAACCCACATTGTTCTTCTCCTATTTCAGGTTGTATTTTCCTCCTAACTCTTTGCATGATAATTCTTAGCAAAATCTTCGTGATGTGACTCATTATACTAATTGTTCGATGTTGATCACATTCCAAGGCTCCTGATTTCTTTGGGATTGCAATAAATACAGAATTACATAACTCCTGAGGTATATTTCCAGTATCATATATTGTATTAAGCAGACTGGTAACTTTATCTATTCCATATTCTTCTAAAGCATTAATCATTTCTGTTGTGACGCTGTCTGAACCGGGGGTCTTGCCAGATTTCATATGGTTAAGCGAATTCTGAACCTCCATTTTTAAAATTGCTGGTCCTTCATTATTATTTTGGACATCATACTGTTCGTCTCTGTTATCGTCATAAAGGTTGTTCACATAATCTGACCATTCATGTAAGATCTGATCTTTTTCTATTATGACTCTTCCATCTTTTGTCTTTAGGCAGCCTGCTGATGTACGTGTTCTTTGATTAGTAAGCTCCTGAATTCTTTTGTGCATTTGTTTCGCATTGTTACTGTTGTGTTGTTTTTTCAATTTCTCTGCAATTTTTCTCAAGCCATATTTCTTTTGCCTCCTTACATAAGGTTCTCACTTTTCTGTGAATTTCTTCATATTTGGCAGGATTATTTTTGTTTTGTCTTCTTGTTTCCATTAGTTGTAAAATTTCTTCAGTCATCTATGTCTTACGGCCCACTTTCTTTACTTTTGGAATAGTTTTTTCTGCTGCGCAACTGATTGAATTCTTCATCGTTTCCCATTGATCATCTACATCTTGAAACAGGATCTCTAGATCAGACAATATATCAAATTTGTTCTTTACTTCTATGTTAAAATTATCTTGTATTTCTTTGTCAGTTTTCAATTTGCACAAGTCATATTTAGGGTTTCCTGCTGTATACTTGACTTTCTTTAACTTTACCCTCAATGTGCCTGCAATTAATCTGTGATCACTGTAACAGTCTGCATTTGGAACTGTTTTTACGACTGTTAACGCATTTCGAAACCTTTTGCTAATCAGGATGTAATCTATCTGGTTTTTAATCCTGCTGTCTGGACTCCTCCATGTCCATAATCTTCTAGGATGCTGTTTAAACCAGGTGTTTCCTACAACCATTTCTTGTTCTTTCGCCCATTCTACAAGTCTGTATCCTCTTTCATTTCTCTCTCCAAAACCATGGTTGCCTACACTGCATCCATCGCCTTGCTGTCCTGTTTTTGCGTTGAAATCACCAATTATGATATTTATTTCTGATTTTTTGCAGTTCTTCAAAGCAGACTCCACGTCATTATAAAATTCCTCTATGCTTTCTTCACTGCTTTCACTTGTTGGGGCATATACTTGAATGACATTTATTTTAAAAGGTCTTCCATTTAATTTTACTAATAGGACTCTGTCTGACACAGCATGATATCCTTTGACAGAATTTGATGTTTGCTTATCATATATATATATATATATATATATATATATATATATATATATATATATATATATATATATACATATATATATATATATATATATATATATATATGATGTGGCATTAGGTATATATATTAAGTCATGTTATGTAATACTTCTTGGAGCGGTACCGAACGCCGAGGGGTTCGACGCGTGATAACAATGTGTACCGTCGTGATGTACCTTTGCGTTCTTAATTCTTGTCTTAGCTATCCTGTTCTTTCATACTTGCGCAAGTGCGAGTGAGTGCTGATGTGCTAGTGGTATGGAAGGACAAAAAGAGGTTGTATGAGACACGGGGACATATGGGATATGGGGGAATAGAAAGCAAGTTATGAAAGTATGGTGCTGGCAGACCAGGCCAGCTGTGAAGTTCGGTCCAGGCCAAGGCTAATCCATTTGGAAGGGCAGAGCTGGAACATAAACCTTGGAACATGTGGGGAACATGTTTTACCAAGAAGGCTTCTTGACTCTAGGGAAGAGTCTGATAAGAGTTTTGCTATAAGGTGGACAGGAGGTCCCACCAGCAGACCGGAGAGTGTATATACTGGATGTGATCATGTATTATTCCTATATCCCGAGGGATGGTACATTAGTCAGTATTATGTTACTATTGAACAGGTCCATTGTAAGGAAGGAGTCCAGGGACTCTTCACCTTAATGTTTAGTTCTGTTAATTTTAGAACTATGATAAAGGCTTAGTATAACTAGTGACGTTAGCGACAACTGGTAGATGATTAGGGATAGGTGAGACATACGATCAGACTCGTCATTCTGATTACTTATTCTGTTTGACGGGCTGTTCTTTGTGGCCAGCTGACATTGGTAGAAACCCATGCTTTACTACTCTCAATATAGAGGTACTGCTTTAGTTATTTGCATAACTAAGTAGCATGACTGAAGGTTGAGTAGGCAGTGGTAGGATGCATGTGGACCAATGTTTGGGCCAGTATACTTTCACCGATCGCTCTTCCTTTCAGGAGTTGCCTGTTGAGGAACCAGTCAACTACACTTGTCGTTTGCCGAAAACCACTTCGTGTAACACAGCGAAGGGTAGAATCCTTTACTTACCTTGCCTGACTAAACCACACCATGTGCCAGGGTGAATCATCATAAGTGAATGTTAGCATTCCAGTGATTTTCTGACTTAGAAGATACTCTATTTCAGCAAGGAGAATTTCAGCAATCTGAGCAATCATGCTCAATGAGATGAGACACCAGACCGTACACGATTACGGTGGTTCCGCCTAAACGTGGGAAAGATTTATTTATACACTTGAGTGGTTCCTACGCCAACTTTAGTGGCAGGTCATGATGAGACCTACACCAGCTTACGTGTAGTAACTTTGTGAAAAGTGTTACCAGGTGTAACGGACAACTAAATATTGTCCAGACTGAAAATTGTTGTCTCCGTATGAAGTAGATGTCTGATTCTAATAGTGTACTTAGAAAGTATGAAGACTTTGAACTGTGTTCGTGTAGGACTCAGTGAAGTATCAGCAGAACTATCCGATTACCCGACCAGGGGTAATGTACTATGATTTAGAGACCATTAGATTGGTCATTGGCTTATGACCCAACCAGTGGTAATGTACTACGACTTAGGGATCATTAGATTGATCAGTGGCTATTACCCAACTAGGAGTACGTGATACTAATGAGGGACCATTAGATTGGTCAATTGGCTACAGACTTTCATTGAACTCAAGATTAACTGGGGTCATGTCCAGGAGGATTGTCTCCCAGCTAGGCTGTTTATAGAGAACTGTTTATTAACTTAGCAGTGACTAATTAGGAGGTGATGAAGTTGCAGTTGGTCCAATTGAGTGAGGTCCAGGGGTAACACTCTTGTTGTCGATCCAAGCTCTGGGGACGGAGTGGTCTCCAAGGTTCTAGTCAGCTCACTGGAAGGAAGCCGGGTGAGTGGCTGACCGACTGGACGGGACATCTGCATCCAATCTACTTCTCAGCCTGATGATGAATTAACCATATCTCTGATTCTGTCTCTACTCTAGCCTCTATTTGTGTAAATAGATTATTCTATCAGGATGTTCATTTCAGTTCTATATTCTCAAGGGTAGAATAAACTTTGTGTATGTTGACTTACTCTTTGTATAATTATTGAATGTGGTCTCGGACGATGTCTCAGTGTTCATTGTTCCACGGGAGTAGGTAGTTAGTGGGGGTCTAGAATCTGGAGGGGCTTGTAGACATATTTAATTAATACGAGGTCAACCACAGAGTAAAAAAGTGTATCTACCTGTCCAACCCCTGGGGTTAGAATACACGGGAGTGCCAGAGACACCTCGGGTGTGGTTATCTCTCACTACCCAAGGCGATCTTGTCACAAACACTCTATGAATAACACAGATACATATCAAATTTAAAAGCGAACAACTGTGAATCAGACCTATCTATTTACAATCGACTAAGATCTTTAAGAATGTAATTGACTAGAATCTCGCAGATCATAAATATAGTATTCAAGATTCAAGACTTCTACGAAATAAACCAGAAATATAATATAGCATTCTGATTCAACAAGAATAAATATTTAAATAAAATAATATTCATAGAATTATTAATGTTCTCTAATAATGATATAGTTAACACAATTAATTGAAGAATAGAGAACCGAAATATTTTTCAAGATGAATTGTAGAACTATGAGATAGTGTGAACACTTCTGAATAGTATCAATTCATATGAGAGAAGATTGGAATAACTAAGAAATAAGACCCTAATGTGTCTGTAGTGTGCTGTGTGTTGACATGATTACTTAAGGTTTTCATTCATTCTCACACTCATTCTTTTCTTCTTTATTCCTTTTTTCTTTCTTACATACTTATGCCGTTTCATCACTTTATGTATGTATAACAGAGCACACACAGAAAGGACTAACGAGTTTTGTTAGTTGAATATAAATGGAGTTTTATTTTCAATTGATGACCACTACAACAATCCTATTGCAATTCCATAATCATGGTGACTTCTCTCTTCTAGTCCTAGATGTTTACTGACCGCCCTAACAACCCACTACGTCACGACTTGAGCATCTTTCTCCTCATTCCATCCTGATGCTCAAGCGTGCTGTAGCTTTGCACACCTAACTAATACATTCTGCTACATATGCTAATATCTGAATTTTTCAACTTTGTTGATTTGAATACTGTTATAGTTTTCAGTCGTGTGAACAGTGAGAATAAGCTATGTTTTGTCAATCTGCACGAGACATAAGCCAAGTACATAGAGTAAATCAAGATCAATGTATACCGATCAATGGCTTGTGTGTAAATTTTCGTGACTTGCGAGTAAATGTTTGTTATATGTATATTTATTTGTGTGAAGATATTTTCAATATGTTTCTCAATACTTGTGTACATATTCGTAATGTCATCAACATATACCTTCGTTTGTGAGAATGTGTTCGTGATGGTACATGTAACCCGTGATAAGGTTGATTTAAGCCAAATCAGAATCTGGGTGATAAATATAGTTACAATATCCGATTTCATATGTTGTTTATTACCAGTGAATGTACTTCTTTTTCTCATATGTGTATTTTCTTCTTCTTGTGACATGTGGACTTGGGTTCTTGTGAGTGTCACGTCAAGTTTGTGTTCTATAGTTTGAACGTAATCTTTGACATTAGGGATGTTACCAATTATCAACCCAGCACATGGGTTTGGTAGTACTGCTGCACAAACTGTACCTTCATAATATGGACATTTTATCTCAACCCATGGAGTGTTATATGTGTCTATTGTACCCCCAAATGTTCTGCATTTAATACTATTATCTGTGTAATCACTGTCGTTTATTAATTTGCGACTAACTCCCGTAATATCAGATCTTGTGTATCTAAAACAGGTTGTTTGTGACCCATTAACCCACGCTTTGTGGATCATAAGAGTCGTTTTATGAGTGCATGGTGCATTCGCTTCATGTATATGCCTCTTGTGGGCTGATGTGAGGTCATCATCATTATTATGACCTTCCTTACCTGTTCTGTTGTTGTATGACTCTATAATAGCTGCGTGTGTGTCCTCTAGATCATCGGAATCGCTACTACTTGACAACACATAAGCGGTACTTGCCTCTTTCCAGGTATTTTTCATGGAACATGACCTACTGGTATGCCCATACGCCCTACAAGCAAAACATTTAATACTCCTCTTGTAGGAGTCATACTTACTTCTTTTCTTGGATGTGATGTCTCTCAAGTAAGCTAGATATCCTGGGTGTTGATCACACATCTCAAGTGATCCATTAGAAAGTTTGCAGTACTGACACAGTGTGAAATGACCTTTTCTAGGTCTGTCTCCTTCTTTATTGGAGTTTTGATATGAACCACTTCTATTCCTATTATTAAATTTCTTAAACTTACCATTGCCTTTCTGGAATTTGGCGCTCGCTCCTATGATAAGCTCTGGTTGTGCACAGTTGGCAAACATATCACGGTGTGCATGATAAAATGATTCCCCCTTTTGATTCCATCTCACTAAGTGACTTACACTTATTCTCAACCAGAAATACAGACATAGATTCTGGTACTGCAGTCAACAGTTTGTCTCTTATTATCAGATCCCGAATTTTATCGAAATCAGACCCAATATCAGCAGCCTTCAGCCATTTATCAAAGCATGAAGACGTTTGAAGAGATTAGAACAAGAATCACCATAGCAAAAGTAGCCTTTAGCAAGATGAAAAACATATTGACCAATAAAAGGATGTCAATTGAAACGAGAAAAAGAGTGTTGAGATGTTACATTGAACCTGTACTTTTATATGGATGTGAAGCGTGGACAATGAGCAGTCAGGCTGTAAAACATCTGATGGCTGTAGAGATGTGGTTTCTGAGGAAAATGCAAAGAATACCATGGACAGCCAGAAAGACCAATGAACAAGTCCTTCAAGAAACAAATGAAGATCGTAAATTGATTAGAGAAATTAGACGTAGACAGTCAAAAATTTTTGGGCATGTTATGAGAAGAAATGGATTGGAGAATTTGGTGACAACTGGTAAGATCGAAGGGAACAGACCAAGGGGAAGACATAGAAGCAAGTACCCGGATGGCTTGGCCTTGTGGCATGGTCGAGACAGAAACACGGAGCTGATCCACGACTCTGGTGATCGAGTGAGATGGCAGAACATGACCGCCCACGCTTACCGGCATGGCACATGATGGATGGATGGAAGACGTTTCAGAAACAAAATCAAGGAAAGTATGGTTACACTTAGGAGTGTTTTGAACTTTGTATGCAACCCCGATTCGTCTAAACTAAAATGTACAAGAACACGATCTCTCATATACTTGTATTTGGTACGCAAGTTCTCAGGTATTAATTCAATTACCTTTAAAGGCTCCAGCGCGAGATGTAGATGGAACAGAACCGGTATGTCCTGTTCAGGAATCTTATAGAATTTTACCAACACCTCGAATTTAGTAATCCAAGAACTTACCGAATCGCCTTGTTGGAAATTACGAAATAGACCTTGGTATTTCTTCACTGGATCATTCTGTTTAGCTTGTAATTATTCTCGGTCGATCTCAGCTTCACGATCCATTTCCACTGCCTTAACTTTTAAATTACCTTCAACTTCCTTGTCCTTCCAGAGTGTTTCTGCTGCAAGTCTTTCTTTTTCGAATGCCAGTTGTTTTTCCTTCATTTCTGCTTCTGCGGCTATTTGTTTTGCCTTCATTTCCGTCTTTGTGGCTATTTTCTTTTCCTTTATTTCGGTCTCAGCGGCTATTTGCTTTTCCTTCATCACTTCTTCTAATGCTAGTTTCTCTTTTTCAGCCGCTATCCTCTCCCGTTCTAGAGTTAATTCCTTTTCTCTAACCGCCATTTTCTCGCGTTCCAAAGCTAATTCATTTAGTTTGATAGCCATCTCCTTTTCTTCCAGTTCCCTCTCAAGTGTCAATCTTTCTTGTCGCTCTTCACGTTCACGTGTAGCTTGAAGTTGTTTCGCTTCTTTCTCTGCTGCTAATCTGTCTTGTCTTTCTTCTTTTTCGCGTGCTGCTTGAAGTCGTTTCTCTTCCTTTAATTGCATTTGGAATTCGGTGAATTCCTGTTTTGCCCATGTCCTAAGCTCTGAACCGGTTAACCCAGACTTCTCACCTATGTACATGAAGTCCTGAAGTGTCGACATGTTGATTTAATTTAATCGCCTCTACCTGAAAATATTGTAGAGAAGTGCAAAAATGCAAAGGACTCGATGATATGTTCAAATCCGTGTAGACAATATAGAAAAGTAAAAATGTTGGAAACAATGTTAAATATAAACTCAACAACAATGTAAACTCGAACAAAAAGAAATTCAGCAACTTATTGCTATAAAAATCTCCTAACTGTTATTTTATGTAAACAACAGAAAATAGTATTAGAAATATCTTCACTATAAAGAATATATAACACTAGACAGTTAACAACGATAGAAAACGAGTGGCATGTGACGTAAAAACATATTCGCACTTATAAAAGACAATAACATTGACTATCGATTACTTCAGTTACCGTAGCAAACAACCCTAACTTATTACTGCACTATTGTAACAAAACAACAATTAGTTACTTACAATCCGTGAGACTGGTACAAATAGTTTCGTACCGACCTGACGATTGTAAGTATATGCGTATTCTTAAATTAGTACGATAATATTAACTAATTTGAAGGAGAGCACCACTTATCCACCCACTAATTATTTTAAAGCGGATTTCGTCATCGCTACTTTGTTAATATATGTGGTTGCACCTAATTAAAAGGAATGAAAACAACAATCAACAAACTGAAAATTGTACTGGCCTTAAGAAGTGTTATTGGTGTCCACCGTCACGTAGCATTAAGCAAATGGTAGTAGATACTGAAGAAACTCGATAATTAGCTTGATTACTGCTGTCTCCATCCGTGTTCCAGCGGTAGCGGTTTGTGTAAAATATTCGTAGATACTTTGCGCTACTGCCGTATGATGCCCGTCGTTGTGAGATGATGTGAAAATCTAACGTATGTTGTCGTTTGGTATTCCTCGAAGTACTTCTCTTCTCGTCTATGTTGAAGACCAGAGTGGATCGACGCTGCTAACTCACTCTCCTGTTGACAGGCAATTCTCCATGTATTATCACTAGCTCATCTGCCAATCACCAATGTGAAACGTATTCTGCTGATACTGTAAATAAACGTCCGATCACTGTGTAATGACAGAGCAGTGTTCCAGCGGATTTCAAGGCCTACTGTGTTTGAGATAACAGTATGAAATATGTTGACTTTGGTGTCCTTTGTTCACTACCATCCGTGTGAGGATTATTGTCTCTTCATACTACTGTTATAACTGCTTGCGTTCGGCATTTCACACTGAACAATGTTTCGTGAGTAGCTTTCCAATTTTCAAAATGTATAACATTACCGTTTCATCTTTAATACAGCGCCACGTTCTCTAGTATGCTCCAAATGGTGCGTGTACAAATACAGTTCTTCCCGTGTCGTACAAATGTTGCTGCCAATATCGTGGTGTTCGTTATTATCTGTTCTTATCTGTTCATTCTCAGGCACGTCAGCTTTCGTGTATGTAATCGATAAAAGAGGTATATTAGTATGTTGTATAATGTTCTTCTTACCTTCCTCAGGCACTTTTAAAATAATAAAAATTCTTTCATAAATTGCTTGCACTGTTTTAACTGGAATGTTCTAATTTCCGGCGCGTACTATATGGTGCGTCTCGGTGTATTCTGGTGTGTAGATATTCATTCAGTGCACACCTTGTGGATATATCTGATGCGAAATTCAATCTATTTCTATTTACTTCACTTGTGGATCGTGGTGGAAGCAAGCAATGTTGAAAACACTTGGCCCGTGAAGAGTCCCCATGTTGCTGGATTGTTGATCCTACATTATAACTTATTGATAATCCACAACCAGCATATTAGTTTAGCTCGTAGAAACTGTAACATCAATAAAGAGCGAGCTCGCAAATGGAATAATAAGGACGTGGCTCCAGTAAAAGTTTAACACCGTTTTTAATTTGGTGTCACAGATTAAACAATATAACATAGTGTCACTAGATTATCGTTACCCGTCCACCGAGCTCACGTCTATCTATCGTGTGCACAATTAAATACGTTCATACCTGAATCATTATTCACCTTGCCACCTAGCCTATTTCTATTCCACTATCCTGTGCTCCTGGCCGCTACGTTTCTTGATAGATTCATTTAGTTCCATAGTTGCTTTCCAACAATTGCCTCCGGTTATTATCCACTTGAAGCTCACATACAGTTGCTTGCATCCAAATATCCAATTCGGTTCCACAATCGAAAACCACATCTAACCTTGAACATGGCACCACAGCGTATGTTTCTTTGTTGTCCTGTGACGTCTCTTGTATCACTTAGCTTCGTTGGTTCACTATCCACTTTAGTGCATCCTTAGGAAAACTCCCTTTATCCTCTTTCTGTATCTTGTGTTGGCATGCTCGCTATCTGGCAAGGTGTGTGATCTAAAGAACATCAGTCATGAAAGAGAGTGGGTTGATGTTCTAGAAGACATGACGGACTGGCACAATGTAATAGTAACATTGGGTAGTGTGTGTAGAGAATGGGAGCGGGCTGCACTTATTTTAAAGTGCAAGAACTGATCCAGTGTAACACACATCAAGGTGACATAGTCAACTTGGCCTTTTACCGTTGTTACATGGACGATATACTAATTATCACCACATACGAGCTACAAGCAACGCCGTTCCAGGCCACAATGAACAAGACACATATAAACATCTCTTTATCTATGGAACACGAACACAACGAAGCGTTGCCGTTCCTAGATATTCTAATGAGACGTAGAGCAGACGGCACAATTCAAAGAACGGTGTACCGCAAAGAAACATGGACTGGCCAATACTTAAATTTTCAGAGCTTGGCACCTGTCCAGTACAAACGGGACTTAGTACGGACCCTGTTTGACCGTGCTAGGAAGATATGCACCCCGGACACTGACAGAGGAATTTGAAACCCTGAAGAATGCCTTAAACCTGAATGGGTACTCCACAGGATTTATAAAGCGCCACTGCCAACAGCCCAAACCGAAACCGGAAGTAACTACAGTCCCTAATCTCAAGGTATTCATCCAGCTAACCTTCCGAGGAGATGACGTAATGCAACGTCTGCGGGACAGGCTCACCACAGCAGTCAGGCGAAAATTCTGTGCTGCAACTCTAGTCATCAGGTACCGAAACACACCGATCCCCATCCCATCAGTAAAAGAACCTGTAGCTTTATACGCCAAATCAAATTGTATTTACCATTTACAAATTTACATGCAGATGCGAGGCCATCTACATAGGTAGAACTGAGCGACAGTTACATTGCAGGGTTTCGGAACACATTCCAATTGGGTGGGCAAGATACTACACACAGAAGATGGTAGCCTAGGCAGGCCGACACACTGGAACAGTCCTGCTTCATCGGTCGCAAGACATGTGCTCGAGAGCGGTCACATGGTTGAAAGAGACAGTGCCTTCCGTGTGTTGTTCAACACACAAAGTAGTCGATTATTAAAGTTTGCTGAAGCTATAATAACATGTGTATATTTCAGTTTGAAGGATTTATCTAGTTAATTCACGTAAGTTGTGTGATTTCTGCAGTATGTACCTGACGAGATGCAGCTAAATATGCCAGGCAATAAATCATGCAATCTATTGTTTGTGTCTTCATTATTCAAATATTTTACTATATAAAAAGTCTAGCTTCAGACCCATGACGTCACAAACGGACTCCAAATTCGCGAGGTTTTTTGGTGCTTCCTATGTCTCTTCCGGTTTATTGTACTTCCGGTCTACTGTACTTCCGGGCCATGAGTGGCAGATGTGTGTCTCCAGAGGAGACCGGCATGCTTCCGGTTTGGGAGTTTAAAAAAGTCAATCTTTCACACGCGTGATCCGGGACTGTTTCCGGATCCGGTCAGGGATATGCACTACTGACGAGCTCAAATGAGGGCGAAACTCGAGTATAGTGCTTCCACATTGACGTGGATATGCCTTAGGTTCATACCAGAATGCGATCGGCGTTGCCAGTAGTGGGTTGTGCTCAATATTTAAATTTTATTTTAAAAGTACATTTACGAAATAATTGTTTAATAACCATGTGTGTGTGTGTGTGTGTGTGTGTGTGTGTGTGTGTGTGTGTGTGTGTGTGTGTGCATGTGTATGCAGGGGATTGGGCCCCTGGTCCTACTATTTGCCTTTGCCTCCAGAGGGGACCATCAATCCCACACCTACTGTAAGGAAAGATGAAGGTTCAAAAGGACAGTAGACAATAATATGTCAATGAGTAAATCGGGCATTATCCGTGTTTCAAGTTTAGGAAAAAGACTGAGGTGAGAATATGGGTCTTAATTCTATATAGGGTTAGATTATCACACACACACACACACACACACACACACACACACACACACACACGCGCGCGAGCGCGCTTAATAACATATAAAATGGTTTATTTCTAGTATGTCTAGTACTAGTCTCATAATTACACAATCAATTAAAATAACATAATTAGTGAATTTTCTGTAATAAATCATAAAATATAAAATCATTATAATATCGCGAGTTATTTCCCTTGCACAGATTAGAATTAGTTGTGTCCCCTGATGACTCCAGTAAACATCTTTTTAGCACTAGCTGAGAAGAGGTATGGAATGTAGCTCATGTTAGAATTAATCTATGATAGTGAAATTTGGAATAAAGCAGTTTTAAATGGTCTGAATCAATTGAACACATCGCTAAAGCTGTAAACAAATATTCTAAGGCACTTTGCTTCAGCACAAATTAAGTAAACACGAAAACTTTCGGTAAATGTGAACCCCTAACTACAAGTTATGTCAGAAATGCTACGTCTCGTGGGTATGCGTGGATGTTGTCAAATCTGTTTTAGTTTGCGGTAATCTCACAAAGGCGTCAAAAATTATACTGCTGACAGCAGTGGCCAGCGTACTTACTGCATGACAAGACACAATTCGGGTGACTATATCAGAGCACATACCACTCATACATTAGCAAGGTAGATTTGGTCATTCCCAGAAGCACTACAAAACTGACGGTAAAACAATATCATGCGAGGCAAGCCCCGGGCATGTCTTCTGCTCTAAAATTTAGGGTACTATTGCAATGACCGAATCTGTCTCTAGGTGTTTGTAGTCGTTATCCCTCATACATTAGCAATGTATGTTATGGCATTCCCAGAAGCACTACAGAACTGTGATGTCCAAGCAGAGTCTACAAGACAAACCCCTGATATGTCTGCTCTAAAATTGTCTTTTCGTGGTATGTAATGGGCACATCAGACTGTTATTATTTTGCTCCTTCCTTAGCCAATCAATCGGTAATGACGTTTCTGGGTACTCCACACTGGGATGCCAGCCACTGTATGGTGACCTTTTGCCGAATGCTAAGTTAAGAAAGTAGTGTCCTTAGTACTGGCAGTGTCCCAGACAGGAGAATCTCGAGCACTGATTTTCCATCTGTCAATAGCACCTAATGGTACCGAGTGGTCATAGATGGCGGCACATCTGATTACATGTGGGTAATGGCTACAACCAGAAAACATTCTCACTGGCTAAAGCCGGTCAAAGATGGTGGTGCATCTGGTCACATGTCTAAGAGGTACATACAGTACACGTGCTCACTGACTTAATGTTATAAAATTGTCCATCCCCACTCATATTTCTTACACTCCAAGTTCCTACTTTCAATGTTGATATTCTTTTTTATTCAGTAGTCTAATGAGGGTCTGGAGTCACCTTGTGTACATGACTACACCTACTGGGTGAGGCCGTTTCTCATATTATCAATAAGACTGCAGTACATGATATTCCTGGCATCTGTAAGGAAGGTAGTTTGCCATTGCTTTCCTTCCTAGCAGTGACCAAACTGGTCAATGGCCATAGCCATCGTCAACTCCCCCAAAAAAGAGATCCTCTGCCTACCGTCGTGAAGCTGGAGACCATAACCTACAACTATCTGTTGGCTGCTCTTCAATTTCATCCACCACCTGCATGAATGGTTTTACGTAACCCTAATTGGGGGGCTAAACGGGTACTCCAACTTGCCCAAGGGTGTCCCGTACACTAACTGAGGGAAGGAGGCACCTTACCGCTCCTTTGAGAGGGAATACCCCTACTCCACCACCGTGTAGCATAATCAACAGAGAACAAAGAAGAAAAAGAAACATAATCAACAAACTTCATTTATTTACCTTAAAAATGTCAAGAATAATATTATTATTCAAAATGGTGTATTACATTAATGTCTGTTACAAAGAGTAAAAATTTCTAGTTTATCACACAAGAGAGCGCAACTCGGAATATTCCATCAAAAGTTAAACAAAGTTATCTCCACAATACCCAGTGAATTGTCAAATATGATAAACTAAACTATGAAAACAATTTCAAGTTTACTCCAGAAAAGGACACAAACACAAAGCAAACAAATGTTACACATATTCATGAAACCCCTGGACAGCCCAGTCGGCATCACTGTTTCCCTGTCAGACTGTGGCTGTAACAGTTGCCAAAGTGCATGTGATAGACTAGTGTGGCAATATTATTTTGTTTTTGCTTCTAGTCAGTTATGATAGTCAACATTATTTGTAAATGTACAGACTGAAATTATAGGCACACCTACACAATTGTATATACATTTGTTTCCCCGCATATCCTTTACAGAAAATTGCAGTCAACACCAGCATTTTTCAACTGCTGTTGATGTCTTAGCAAGATTACACTCAGTAGTTTGCCATTGCTTTCTGAGCGACCGGCTCACATACCCTTATAAGTAACCAGCGTGATGCAATCCACTCCAAATCTCCCCACATGGATACAGTATATGGTATTACAGAGAAAGTCGTTAATCCCTTTGCAAAGGAGACCGGCTGTATGTACACAGAATTTAGAATAGACACCATACAGAAATGGTTTACACTGGCTGTTAGGGCAGAGAAGACCGGCCAAACAAACATAGTTGGCCACCATCACCTTCATTTAGTTATCTACCTGAGATATTTTGGTATTGCTTTGTGGTTGTTCCTGTCAAGATCATTGTGATAGCTTGTTCACTGTGATACCCCATCATTAGAGACCAACAAGTGTTGAGTAAAGAGGAACACAACAACCATAAACATCACATCCGTGAAAGTAAAGTAAAGGACCAGCTCTCACACCATGAGGAGTACTGGGTATATGTGCTAGCCCCATATATTTAGAGCAATCAACATTGTTACTGAAATGTACTATGAAGTAATCACTGCTACGTGTAAGTAGGTTTGGGTAATTTAACAGTTGTGTAGCAAGAGTGTTAACTATCTTGTTTAGTGAATACATTGTTAGGACGGTGAGGAATTTTGACACTAGTTAAACGGTGTGAGGTTAAAGGCATTAATAGTGATAAGTGCTATAATGTATGCCTGATATAAGTGGTGTGTATTAATTCCTGGAATCAAGGTGTTCTTATTTCCATTAGCATGTGGAGATAAGTATTTGCTGAGTGAGGATGCCAGTGCTATTCCACCTCTATGTAGAAATGTCTTGTATTTACTTGATACCGGTAGATAGGAATTACCTGTGGATATATGATGTCACTACTTGTTTATATGCCTCCCGCCTGAGTGAATATGCGTGCCCGATCGTGCTCATATTTGGCCTGTCCGACCAAAGTAATTGTGCGTGACCGAGTGTTGATTTAACATACCCAACCGAGAGCAATGCGACGCTCTATAACTGAGGCCATTGCATTTATGGCGATCCGACCTGTGAACAGAATGTTGCTGTATGACTCTACTGCTCTTCTCTTCTATAACCCTGACTCTGTTAGTGGGGGAACATATCCATTATGAAGAAGGAGTTACACTGAAGTGAGTCAATCCACACTTGAGATTGGACAGAAGATTTAGTTGATGAGGGGCTGGATGCCACTTTAAACGGGATGACGTGGTCTAAATCGCCACGGAACCAAGGTGCTCTTTTTCCACAGTAGCTGTGGGAGAGATTGCTGGGTGGATTGCCACCATATCTGTGATAGACCTGCACAGACTTGACCGTCATGGGAGAAGGTAAACTAATAAAAGTCAAACATGTTCTGGGACAGTGATCCCAGGACGGGAAAGCTGTTGCATTGTTTATGAGTTTGTTAATTAGTTATTAACAATTAATGATTGATAATTTGTTAATGCTATGTTAATGAATTATGATGTATATAATTTATTGATGTTGTATAGTCATTAATGAGTTATGTTTCATTAATTGATCAATGGGTTAAGTGATTAATTAATTGTTGAGTTATGTAGATGAGAAGGATATGTCCGGCTGGACACCTCCTAGATAATGTAACTGCTACACTGAAAGATAAGTAGGTGTATTCTATGGTTGGTGTTGGTGGAGAAACAGAGGATTGGAATAACACCAGGAGCCTTTGACAGAGTCAAACAGTCTAATCTGGTGCTATCGGGCTATATGTTATCCAGACGAGTTACTTGACTATATGTACTATTGCTTTTTCTTGCACCCTCATGCCTGTACCTTGTAGTTAAGAAGTTGATCTATGATGTTGATGATCTAGTATATCATGTATGATATATATTACTCTGATGCATGTGTGAAGGTTGAGATGCAGGTTAGTCCTAGTTGTAGCTGAGTACTCACACCACTCTCCATGTTTCAGGATCTGTTATATGTAAGGAGATTTGAGAGAGTTAAACCATAAACTCAATGGGACCAGCTCATTCCAGTGCCAGTCAAGGTTATGTTTGAGGTAATACTGGGATGTGGTCAACCGAATCTGCCTGAGTCACCACTTGAAAGAACCTGTAAGTTTAGAATATCATAGTGAGTCTAAGCTAAGACTTCCGTGACGAGTCCGATGAAGGTTTAGTCAAGAGATCCAGGTTGGATCTAGGACTGATGCGTCTCCTGATTCATGCCAGTAAGGTACTGGTGAATTTCTAAGCAGACTCGCAGGGGAATCTTTAGTGACTTGTGAAGCACTCAAGGACATTCGTTCCAGTTGAGTGGAAGGACGTGAACTCTGTTGACAGTCATTCTGATGGCCAGTTTATTATGTTTCAGGCCCGGCTGGGTCTTACAGAGGTACAATGTATAATAATCCATTTATCTCCGGTGTGGATCTACATCTGTGATCTTTCATGAAACCTGAACTTGGTCAGTAACCTACAACAGTTGTTTGCTATCTTCGTGAACACCGGAGGGACAGACTTGTTCGGGTAGGGATCTACCCCCTTCCTAGGTTTGTTGGATTGTGACAGTAGTGATCTGTGAAGTCATTAGTTGCCTACAGAATGGTGTAGAAGTGACATTGTGACTATGTTGCATTCTTGCATTGACATGTTGGAGTAGTAATGTGTGACTTGTTATTACATGGAGCCAACACTCCAGTTCTGCGTTCCAGATATATTCATCCCATTAACTTGAGATGCCAAAGAGCAACCAGGCTCTTATATTCTCTTGGGTTGTGCAGCAGTACTTATCATCATAAGAACAACCAGGCTCTTACATTCGATTGTGTTGTGCAGCAGTACTTATCATCAGGTGGGGACCTCTATGATACTAAGGTCAGCCCACAAGTCATCATTAGAGTAGAACTTGTGATTTCATCGAGGGATGACCAGCGAACAGTGTTGAAGTGTCAGTCAGGTATCAGACACCTGACCAGTCCAAGATCTTACTTGCAGTGGAACGAGAGAACTTTGGAAGAGTCAACGACTTGGAGTTCTGTTGCACTGGAGGTTCATCGGGTGAGTCGTTAACCACGATGGGATGACAGCACAAACTGAAGTCATATGCTCTGTGATAATGACTGATCATCTGTAGATCTTCTCGCTGTTCTCCAGCAGCAAGTGTACATATTGTCTTCTATCCAGGCTTTTCAGCCATCCCTCTCTTAGTTCAGTTGACATATTCAGAAATTAAATTTTGCTTTGTTAGCCATGGCTTTGAGTACTAGTATGACTGCTGTCTTGTCCGAGCCCCCTGTGGGTAGGAATCCATAGGTGGGGAGGGGAAGGTCAGCTGTCCCAGCTTGTGTGGGGCCCTGTAGATGTAAAGTCTTATTGGGGTGGTCGGAGCAAAGGCTGGGGATATTAACTATAGTAACATACCTGTCCAAGCCCCGGGGGTCTTGTTACAATCCTGTCAATGTTGAATTAATATTTCTAAGAATGATAAGGTGTAATTATGTTCGTGGTCAACAGACAAAGAAATGTTCTTGTGGGCTTGGTTCATGATGGAGTGGAATAACTCAGCCCAATGTCTGACTCTGGGATGAATAATAAATCATCCACTTACCAGCGGTATAAAACTAGGTCCTTAATATTTTAGGCTCTTTGTTTTTCTGAGCGCACCATAAAGATGTATGCTAGATTGGGACATAGAGGACTCCTCATGGCCACTCTGTCAATTAGGCAGCACAATTTTTTAAAGAAAAATGTATGTAATATTAGAAGTGCACAGCAGAGTGAAATTTAGTAATAGTAATTTCTTGAATTTGGATATCAGTAGGCCTAACTTTTGTTTCTTTTCTTTTATGTAATCACAGAAGATGATCACTATTTCTTCCATGGGAATGTCAGTGAAAATAGAGGCAATATCCATTGACACCACATGCTTTAGTTTACGATCAATATAATCCATAGCTGGACAAGTTTGAATGAAGCTTTTAATATGAAGGGGTTGAATGATTGTCACAATGGTTTAGCTGTTTCTGCAAGCCATTTCACCATCCTGTGTTGGACAGAGATGAGCATACATTAAATCGGTCTCAGTGGTACCCCAGGCCTGTGCAATTTAGCAAGGCCGTAAAGTTGGGGGTTTATGAGCCCAGTGGAATTATTAACTTTGCAGTCACCTCACTGATGAATTTACTATCTAAAAGTGACTGAATCTAATTCCTCACTTTTGCATCCAATTCCTCATGGTTGCTGGCTTTAGGATCTAAGTAAAATTTGGTTGAATTCGATAAAATGTCTTCTATTTTGTTGGAAGCATCAAAGATGTAACTCGTGAGATGGATGTTGTGAATGGCTTGGATTGTCAGAGTAACTTAACAATGATTGCCTGGAAGAGGCTAATGATAGTAGAACATTATATACAACTACCAGTATAGTATTGTGATGAGAAAAGAAGCATGGGAAAGCATAGTGATGACTGGAAAGATCAGTGGGAAAAGAGACATGGACAGACCAAAAGAGATGACGCTGGATGGACTGTATGGTGACATTGAGAAATATTATCAGCAGAGTTGATCCTGAACAGGGACAAGATGTGAGGAGATACATGAACACCTATGGTAGTTGGCAGGGCACATGATGATGATGCAGTCTCATATGTTTCTTCAGATTACAAGTCTGGGTAAATGAAGCCAAAATCATCATACTTGAAAGGTCTCTCTCCTCTATGTGCTCTCTTATGCTCCTTTAGATGGCCAGCTTGAGTAAAAGAAGCACCACAAACATCACACTTGTAAGGTCTCTCTCCTGTATGTGCTCTCTTATGCTCCTTTAGATGGCCAGCTTGAGTAAAAGAATCACCACACTTGTAAGGTCTCTCTCCTGTATGTGTTCTCTTGTGCCTTACCAGATTGTGAGCTTGAGCATAATAAGCACCACAATCAACACAATTGTAAGGTCTCGCTCCTGTATGTGCTCTCTTATGCTCCTTTAGATGGCCAGCTTGAGTAAAAGAATCACCACACTTGTAAGGTTTCTCTCCTGTATGTGTTCTCTTATGCCTCATCAGATTCTGAGCTCGAGCAAAAGAAGCACCACAATCAACACAATTGTAAGGTCTCTCTCCTGTATGTGCTCTCTTATGCTGCTTTAGATGGCCAGCTTGAGTAAAAGAAGCACCACAAACATCACACTTGTAAGGTCTCTCTCCTGTATGTGTTCTCTTTTGCATCATTAGATTGCGAGCTCGAGCAAAAGAAGCACCACAATCAACACAATTGTAAGGTCTTTCTCCTGTATGTGTTCCCTTGTGGTATTTCAGACTGTCAGCGTAACTAAAAGAAGCACCACAAACATCACACTTGTAAGGTCTCTCTCCTGTATGTGTTCTCTTATGGTATTTCAAGCTGCGATTGTTATTAAAAGAAGAACCACACACATCACACTTGTAAGGTCTCTCTCCTGTATGAATTCTCTTGTGCATCATCAGATTGCGAGCTCAAGCAAAAGAAGCACCACAATCAACACAATTGTAAGGTCTCTCTCCTGTATGTGTTCTCTTATGCCTCTTTAGATCGCCAGCTTGAGTAAAAGAATCACCACAATCATCACACTTGTAAGGTTTCTCTCCTGCATGAGTTCTTAAGTGGCTCTTTAAACAGCTATATTGAATAAAAGATGCACCACATTCATGACACTTGTAAATTTTCTCTCCTGTATGTGTTCGCAAGTGGTACTTTATACAGCTATGTTGAATAAAAGATGCACCACATTCATCACACTTGTAAGGTTTCTCTCCTGTATGTTTTCTCAAGTGGTACTTTAAGTGGCTAAATTGAAAAAAAGAAGCACCACATTCATCACACTTGTAAGGTTTCTCTCCTGTGTGTATTCTCTTGTGTTGTGTCACATTGCCAGCACAGGTAAATGCTGTATCACAATAATTACATTTGTAAGATTTCTTTTTTCTACATATGATTTTGTGGCACTTCAGATGTGGATTTACAGTAAAACATGCACCAGACTCGTGATGTTTCTGTGGTACATTTGTTTTCTTCTGTCTGTTTACATTGTTGCTTGGATTACAAGTATCAAATCTGTATGGTGGAACATCTGTTTGTATTGCAATTTGACAATTGTTATGGATTCCTGATGCCATATAACCATTCTCAGACAATTTTGATTCTGTTTTACTGTGTTGTGTCACTTTCATGTCTTGAATGATGTCACAATCTGTCATGTCTTTAATTTTACTGAATCTTTTACTTCTATCCTCACATAATATGTCTGATAGTTCTTGTTTCACAACCTCTTTGTTACCATACATTGCCAGTTGTGAATGCTCTTGTATGGAGATGGAAGGGTACATTTCAGAAGGTGGATGTATTTCTGAAACACACAAAACAACAAATTAAATTACATTTTAAAATTCACAAAAACGCTGGGTTAACAGTATATGTCAGGCAACAGACTACAAACAAATGTGATAATGTTGATGACATGATACAGATACAGAATAACTGTATGTAAATTATTATGTCAGGAACTTATATTCAGGGACATTCTAGAGTGGCATTCTAGATAACGTCAGGCACATTCCATATTTTCATGGCAAGGAATATCAAGCTGAGTTCTGCATAATTATCCTGGATAGGCTTCTTAATTCTAAGGCTGTGCTGGATGTCTGATGCTTTCTTCTTCCTTCCTTATCTAAATTATTTTATATTCCTTGCTGCATAAACATGAAATGTGCCTGAAGATTCATGATATTCTCCAATGCCTCTCTTCTCATCACATGATCAAAGTAAGCTGCTAGTCTCTTTGCTTGTGTTATTTATGTTCAGTAGTTCGCCATTGCTTTCTGAACAACCAGCACACATACCATTTTGTAAAAAGCAATGCAAAGTGGGCTGTTGATAATTAGCGCATCCATAACTTCTTCGCCACGGAGCCAGGCTTTCGTTGTGTTCTACATGAAAATACATCAATCAAGATTTGCAAGTCATTAACCATGTTTGTAAAATAAATCAATCAAGATTTGCAAGTCATTAACCATGTTTGTAAAATACATCAATCAAGATTTGCAAGTCATTAACCATGTTTGTAAAAGGTCTTCTAAATTTGCTTTTGCTGCTGCTGTTTCTGATTTTACTGCTGCTCCTCCTCTTTCTCTTCAATTCTCTTCTACTGCTGCTGCTTGTATTTCCTTCTTCCTGATTTCACAGAATATGCAGATGATACAGTCTTGATTGCAAACATTGAACAGGACCTGCAAAATTTAGTAGATGCAGTTGTTGCACACAGTGAACAACTAGGGTTAGAAATGAATGTTAATAAGACACAGATTATGGTCATCACTGGGAAGAAGGAAATACCACAATGTGATATACGAGTAGTTGGTCATATTCTTAAGCAAGTGAATCGATATAGTTATCTTGGAACAGTCATAACATGTCATGGGAGATGCCTCGAAGAGATTAAAACAAGAATTGCCATTGCGAAGGTAGCCTTTTGCAAGATGAAAACCATAATGGCCAATAAAAAGATATCAACTGAAACGAGAAAAAAGAGTGTTGAAGTGCTACATAGAACCTGCACTTTTGCATGGATGTGAAGCATGGACAATAAGCAATCAAGCTGAAAAACAGCTGATGGCTGTGGAAATGTGGTTTCTGAGGAAAATGCAAAGAATACCATGGACAGACAGAAAAACGAATGAACAAGTCCTTCAAGAAACAAATGAAGATCGTAAACTGATTAGAGAAATTAGACATAGACAGTTAAAATGTTTTGGGCATGTTATGAGAAAAAATGAATTGGAGAACTTGGTGACAACTGGCAAGATCGAAGGGAAGAGACCGAGAAGTAAATACCTGGATGTCTTGGCCACATGGCATGGTTGAGACAAAAACACAGAGCTGATCCACGACTCTGGTGATCAAGTGAGATGGCAGAACATGACCGCCCATGCTTATCGGCGGCCCGGCACATGATGGATGGATGGATTTCACTTAGTGATTACACCAGCAAGTAAGTTCTCATGATGGACTCAACCATTTTCTGGAGTTCCTCTGTTGTTCCATACAGCTTTGAGTTTAGTGTTGATTCAGTGAGTCCGAATATTTTTGTTTACACAATGTACAAATGATAACCCTGCATAACACATTCAGCAGTTTGTTTGCTTAGCCCACATGTAGCAGACAGACACAGCCTATGCCTGTGTTTGCTCTGTTTGTTATGCCCCATCCTAAGGAAAAGAAGTTTTCTATCTCTACTAATGAAGAACAGTAGTCATTGTGTGGTTGAGTATTTAACTTTCTCATAGCCTGGATAGCTCCCATTATTCTCAAACTATGCAACTTCACTATGTTTTTGCTCAATCTCTTTTTGCTTTTTGTGTGTCTTCTATTTATTATTTATAATTAAACTGTAAATAGTTCCCAGTTATTATCTGATCAGCTTAGTTGCCATCTCCACAATGAATATCAGCTGCAATTGATCTCCAGCACTCTGTCTCTCTTACTAAGATGACATAGTCTTTTATCTTCCTTTCATGTCACTCTTGATGTTCTCCTCCAGTTTAAACTGTTGTTTTCCTACTAGCAAAGTATATCACACAGGTCTTAGAAAGTTTTTAAAATTTGCAACAGTCTTATAATTGCAGATGGTAGGACCGCCTGGATCACAGCATTCTAAACAAACACAGAGCACTGTACTAAATGCTGACCAAAGGATAATTACAGAAGGAACAATGATTACATGAGTACAAAAGAGTGTTGACGTCCTATTAGAACCTATACTGCTGATTGCATGTAAAACGTGGACAATACATAGACAGCTTGAAAAATGTCTAATGGCTGTGGAAATGTGGTTTCTGACAAAAATGCAAAGAATACCATGCACAGACAGAAAAATCAATGAGCTAATCCTATGAGACAAATGAACACTGTACACTGATTAGAGACATTAGACACAGACAGTCAAGATTTTTTGGGCATGTTATGAGGAGAAATAAACTAGAACACAGCTGGCAACATTGATCAGAATAGAGCAAGGGTCAGGGAGATAGATAAGTACATGTAAGCGTGACTACATGGCACAATTGGCACAAGTAGGATCTGATCCAAGACTCTGGTGTCATGTGACATGAGAAACCTAGGCTATCCACAGATATCGACATGACATGAGATAATGATGATCACCAGTCTAGACTATCATGTAGAAAAGATGTAGAAAAAAGTACTTGTGTGCATTGAGAAGCTTCCTCTCATGTCTCATCATTTGTTTGTGTGTGTGTGTTTGCCGATTCTCTCATCATCTAAAAAAAATGTAACTAGCAAGTTGCACATGCTAGTTAAGAAACAGGCTATATATATGCAACTTTATCCTCATATAAAAACTTGTAAACCAAATGTGTGAGGATCTCCCCATCCAACCCACAGGAAACAAAACGTCTGAGATGTGAAGAGCCTGATTACTTTCATTCAAGCTTATCTTATTTATTTATAAGTTTCACTGATAGATTTTTCAACTGGAAACATTGCCTATTTTAGAGCAGTCTGTAGCAATTCAACATTTACTGAGAATCTTCATCACAGATCTGCTACCAGCAGCCAAGATTATGTTCTTCACAGACTGGGGGTTACTCCTAAAAACAACCACAAAAATGAACATCTGTTGTGTGATATCATATCTAAGCTCAACAGTACCTAGCAGGCAGGTTAGCAAAGTTGGTAGGGGACTGCATTGATAATGTCATGAGCATGGTCAGACACACGTTCCTGGGCTCATCACTGGCTAAAGTGAGGGAGAGATTGGCCACCCATTTGGAATAACAGAGGAACTCCAGAAAATGGTCGAGTCCATCATGAGAACTTACTTACTGGTGTAATCATTAAAAAATATGAAATCAGCGAGAAAGAACCACAAGCAGGAGCAGTAGCAGTAGAAGAGAATGGAAGAGACAGAGGAAAAGCAGCACAAAGCAGCAGCACAAAGCAGCAGCAAAAGCAAAATCAGAAACAGCAGCAGAAGCAGGAGGAAGAAGATGAAGAAGGAGGCTTAGAAGCAGAATAAAAAAGAAGATTGAGGAGGAGGATAAAAAAAAAAGAGAAGAAGAACAGAAGAAAAAAGGAGGAGGAGGAAGAAGAAGGAAGAGGAGGAGACGGTGGCAGCAGAAGCAGCAGCAGGAGGAGGAGCAGAAACATAAAGACGGAGGAGGAGGTATTCCATTATGTTGTATGTCACTTATTCTAACCTTGACCTGGGTAGTCTATATATACTTCAGGTTGTTCTATCTTGACACTTGCTGGTGTTATACTCTCCATCTTATCAAAGACTTGGATCAACGATAGTGTCTCACAGATACACTTTGGCAGAACTGTGAACACAGTCAGTCTGAAAAGATCAGTGAGTGACATACTGAGTCAATAATAAACAAGTTATATAAATACATGTGATATAGTGGTGGAACCTCTAGAAGACTGAGTATGAAGCCATCTGTATGGGTGTTCAGGTCACCTGAGTCTTGAAAAATGCTGGCACCTATAGATATGAGTTTTGTGTAGAGACTTTTCCTGACCTGGTACTAAAGTTCCATCTCCACAGGATTAAAGGGCTCTCCTTCCCCTCTCCAAGCTCAGAAACCTGTGTGTTAAACATTAGTCCTGGAAGTTCACATCTGTGGGTAGCCTTATTACAATGTAACCAGATCACGATTAAGCAGAGCAAACAGGGACTGTTGAGTTTAGGTTTAGGTTGGCAATATTGCTTACAAAGGCTTTGACATTTCATTGTCAATGGGAGCAATGCATTAATATAACAATTTCTCAGGATCCTGTGAAAGCATGATAGATGAAGCAAGATGATTCATATTCATATACTGATTTATAATTGGGGATTCAAGATAAAAATGCAATACTGATCAATAAAAATATACAATACAAGATATTTGAACATTAATGGAACACAGAGATGTTTCCAAGGCACCAGGGCCAGGTTCCATACTGGCCAAGACCTACTAATACGTCCTAGTTGTGCCTCCTGGGCAACAGGTCCCTGGCTAACGAAGTAGGATCGCTGATTCTTCCGAAGTCGGAGAGTATCTGCCTGCACAGCGAGGAACCACCAGTCTGCACACCAATAAGCCAGACATGGGACAACGGATACTCATGCAAACCTCAGTCCGGTATGACATCACATCGATGTTGGACAACAGGATGTCTTCATCCGACATACAGGACTTCACACTGGAGTTCACAGCCAGCGAACGCAAGCAACCATTTGAACATTAATTATATGTGCTTTAGCAGTCAAGGTGATATTTATAGTCTGTAATGTTGTTTCTTTCATTTACATACCACTTTTGCATTAACTCATGGCAGGACATTAACTTGAGAGAATAACAACCAGAAATAGTGGTTATGGCAATATTGTGTATACAATTGACAGCATCTTCTCACTTATACTAAATCAATGAAAGTGTTATGGAACATGTGTTGATTCAACAGAGGTATTAAATATTGTCTCATTTGTGTAACTGGAGGTATCAAAAGTAGTTTCAGTCGATTAACTTCATCTTCTTTTTATTCACTATGTCAAATAACTAAAGTTACCCTGAGTTAGTTGAAAGTTTCTCTTTAACTGGCAAAATGTCATAACACCAATAAGAATAATATTTGGTCTCGACTCTTCTCATTAATTTAGCATCCATCACAGACATTTCATTTCTGTTGTTTATTTATTAATTTAAAAAACATATTGTCTGTATCCATATCCGACATATACAGCATAATGTTGGTAGAATCACTGCGATGATCAGTGTTCATTTTGTCATGTCACATCTTTGTTTTGCAATATAAAGTTGCACCCAGGTTTTATCCCAAATGGCTCAGTCTCTTTCCGCAGAGCAAGCTGCCGAAAGCGTCACACAAAGCAAAAACTACATAGTCCAGCGATGACCCCCAGGAGTCTCTTAAAATAATGCACTCATGAATCGAAGGACACGGCCTGCAATCAAACCCACAACCTTCGGAGCATGAGGCAGGCAGCTTAACCACTTGGCCAATGTTGTGCAATATGTGTAACATGTGTTTAGTCATTTGACTGATGTTGTTGCATCAATGTTCAGTTGCACTGCTGCCAACCTTCCATCAGGTGATATAATATGTGTAACATGTGTTTAGTCATTTGATTGATGTTGTTGCATCAATGTTCAGTCACACTGCTGCCAACCTTCCATCAGGTGATATAATATGTGTAACATGTGTTTAGTCATGTGATTTATGTTGTTGCATCAATGTTCAGTCATACTGCTGCCAACCTTCCATCAGGTGATATAATATGTGTAACATGTGTTTAGTCATGTGATTGATGTTGTTGCATCAATGTTCAGTCATACTGCTGCCAACCTTCCATCAGGTGATATTATGCTCCCAACATATGAGACAATTTTGGTTTGTTTTAGCTGAATGCTTGAAATTTTGATTTTATTACTATTTCATCCCTTGTGGTGGTATTTTCTAAGGCATTAATGTCATAATTTGTTCTATATCTGTTTTATTCACTTAAACACAGAAGCCACAAACAATGTGTTGCACCATTTATTGTCTGGCATATTTCACTGTATCTCATCAGGTGCATACTGCAGCGCTATATCAAATGAAGTTAATAAATTAATAATACACAAACCAAAATACGTAAATTACATAATCAGACATTGCGTGAATGTAGAGCATTTGTTATCCCCACAGTAATCTCAAATTTAAAATAACTCTGATGAGTCTTCAGCAATGACCCCAGGGGTCTCCAGATAAAAACTGCACTCATGGTCTGAACAGCACAGTCTGGAGAATGAACCCATGACCTTCAGAGTGTGAGGCAGACAGCTGGACAACTTGGCCACGGGGACACACCAGATACTGGCACTGAGGTGTCAGGTGTAGACTGTATTCTAGGCCATGGTATCATGGCATGAGGTGTTCAGTTTCCTTCCACACCACCTTTCCTGATCAGACAAATCACAGGAAATGATCAGGTATCTATTGTATGAGGCCGAGTCCATCATAAACAAACATAATCATGTCTCTGTTGATTGAACCCAGACCAGTGTGTTTGGCTGGCCAGCACCCTAACCACTATGACTCCCTGTTACGAACTAGCAAGATAATATTTTAATTGGCGTCCACCCTGGATGTTTAAATGGTTCAGTACCAGGTGATTCACCATGCATTTACTGGTAGCACCTCGCAGAAAATGCTTTTTTATAATTCTCTGGCTTTCATTCAGTGTTTACATTAATTCAGTAGCATGTCCTTTGCAGAACCTCGCTCCCATAAAAACCTTCCGGAAAACAACTCGATCACAAGGGTCCGATACACCCATCTGGAGATCCTCCACCACATCTTGCACCCATCTTCTCTTTGGCCTTCCTCTTCCTCTCTTCCCAGGCATGTACCCTTCCACTATTGTTCTCTCCAAAGTTTCAAGTGACCAAAATATTTCAATTTTCTTTGTTTTATCATCTTTACATTAACCCACCCCACATTATTCCATTATTAAATTTTGTTTAGTTTAGTTGCTTTTTTATAATTGCCTGGCTCTCATTCAGTTTTTACATTAACCCAAATTATTCCATTATTAAATTGTGTTTAGTTTTGTTGAAATGCCTGGTCTCAACAATCAATGGAAGAATTATAAAAAATCTTAGATATACTGATGATACCATGTTACTGGCAGAAAGTGAGCAAGAGTTGCAAGACCTAGTGGAAGAAGTGAACAGGCACAGTGGCTTAGATATTAACATCCAAAAAACAAAAACTATGATAATTAACAGTGGAAAGGAAAGGTCATCAATGAACATCACAGTAAATGAGCAGATACTAGAACAAGTAACAAGTTTCTCTTATCTTGGACATATAAAACAGATGATGGCAGAAGTGAAATGGAAACCAAAAAGAGAATAGTAATGGCCAAAAATGCTTTCAACGGCATGAAGTCTGTATTAACATCTAGAGAGATTAATAACGCATTAGAAATTAGAATTGTCAAATACTACGTATATTCAACGCTACTGTATGTCGCAGAAGCCTGGACATTGAACAAGCAGCTAAAAAGCCGCATAGAAGCCCTGGAGATGTGGATATACAGACGAATAGGTCGTATTTCATGGAAATAAAAACAATCAAATGCAGAGGTCCTAGAAAAACTGGGAATGAAGAGAGAGTTGATGAAAGAAATAAAGAGGAGACAAGTGAAATATTTTGGCCACGTTAAAAGACATGATACCCTTATAAAAACCATACTGGAAGGCAAGGTTAAGTCAAGCGAGCAAGAGGTAGACAACAATACAAATGGGAGGATAACATCAAGAGATGGATGAACATCAGCCTGATAGAATGTACAGTCAAGGTGAGAGACAGTGTTGGAGATCCATTGCAGCCAACCTTCATTGTGGAGACGGCACCTGATTGATTGAGTTTTGTTGGGGTGGGGGAGGGGGAGGGGGGGTATGTAGAATTTTATTCAAATAATTATTATTATTAATAATATTTACAATTAAATTTACCAAGTGACTATACACACAATTTTGTGAATAGTACAAGCCGCTATACACAAAAATTTTTGGCTGGTCACGTGATTATTCATCTGGTCACGTGATGTCTACTTCCTTTTGACTACATAATTCATGTCTGTGGAACTATCATTGTGTTCTCGGTAATGTAGTGGTTATTATCTCCGCATGTCGCACGGGAGTCTGGGGTTCGACTCCCCAGCAATTTTTTTTTATTTTATATTTTTTAAATATGTCTGTCTTTCGACTTGGCTGTACAATCTGTCAGGGTGATGTTCATCCATCTCTTGATGTTATCTTCCCACTTGTAACGTTGTCTACCTCTTGCTCGCTTGCCCTCAACCTTGCCCTCCAGTATGGTTTTTATAAGAGTATCATGTCTTTTGCAGGCTTCCTGGCCTAGAGGTTAGCGACTTTTCTCCGTAATCTTGTATACTCTCGTATGTAACATAAAGACGGTGAGAATCAGCAGTGGTTCGAATCGCGTCGGTAATTTACGGGGTATGTGAGCCGGCCGCTCAGAAAGCAATGGAAAACTACTGAGTGTAATCTTGCCAAGAAATCAACAATCAGCTGAAAGATGCTGATGTTGACAGCGATGTCCTGTAAAGGATATGCAAAACATTTTTTTAAATCATGTCTTTTAACAATAACATGGCCGAAATATTTCACTTGCCTCCTCTTTATTTCTTCCATCAACTCTCTCTCTCTCTTCATTCCCAGTTTTTCTAGAACCTCTGCATTTGATTGGTTTGTTTCCATGAAAACGACATATTCGTCTGTATATCCACGTCTCCTGGGCTTCCAAGCGACTTTCTAGTTGCTTGTTTTAGGAACTAAAATATAGAACTGAGAAACTCAAAGCATCTGAATAAAGTGTTCTCTATGTATATGCGGCAGTTGCTGGGGGGGGGGGGGGCATCCCCCAGGCAATGACCCAGTGATCGAGTCTCAGATGAATCCAATAGATGTCTTTGTTTAACATGAATTTTATTTGCCAAATAAAATATCACTGTACATAGAGTGTGTCCTTGTCGACAAATATTGTCTTTGTGAGGTTTGAAGAAAGAGAACTTGCAAAAAAAAAGACAGATGAGAAGTGAGAATAATACTCTGTAATACTAGTAATACAATAGTAATAGTCTTCTTCAAATTTTTGTGAATAGCTACTATTTACTATTCACAAACTTTTGTGCCAAATAATCACGAGACCAGCCACAAATTTGTGTGCATAGCTTCTCCCTTAAATTTAAGTAGAAGTAGAAACTAGAAGGTAGAAGTAGATGGAAGTGACCCCTAAACAGAAACTTGCGGTGCAATTGGTTTTCATGTTGTCAGCTCTCTCTCTCTCCAAGATTAGATTGTGTACTGTTTATTAGAGAAATTGTATTGCACTACCTACTACTAAAAACTATTATTCCACATAGTATATCACACCCAGTAGGAATGTTGTAGATCAATATCCAACATCAACTAATTGCGAGAGATTGATGCAGGCAATATTTGATCCAGGGGGGCCGCCATTTTTCCAAGAATGGCGGAAGTGAAGAGTACAAATGCTATGAGCTACTTTTTAAAAGAAAAACTCTTAAAATTTGAGGGGATCCACATCATTGTACTGGATTTACCCCTTATGGCTCGTTCTCTTTCAGCGCTATGTTTATATTAAAGTTGAAAATAGCCAACTTGATGAGAACAACAAATCATGTAATTGTGCAGAGTGTGCTTTCTGCTCTTCTGAATGTCTTCTGCTCTTCTATCTCCAGTTATATCATAAACCCTAAACCAATTAATACCAAGCCGTTCTATGGCTACTACCTGTTGCTGTCTACTGCAGCTTCCCCCATGTCCTCACAATATTATTTAGTCCCCAGATTATCCTTATGCACATAGAACCATAGTCCATAAGTGCGAAGACACCCCCCCCCCCTCTCCTCAGTATCATCCATAGCGTATTGTTTTTGCTCACTATTCTTCGTTGAAGGCTGGTAGGGGACTCAATGCATTGAGGGCGATGGCAGCAACCACCAGCGTAGAAACCAGAGGATGCTTTACAGGCTCTTTCAGCAGTTAATAATTTCTGTCATTGAGTATGGTTTGGGGCTGTTGACAGTATTTAAAAAAGCCAGCTTGAAAGGTTGGAGCGCATACAGAATGCTGCCATGAGGGTAAGCCTGGGATGCACAAAGGACACCCAGTTATATGCATGAGGCATATCCTGGCGCTACCAACAATGACGGATGGGCATACTGCCCTTCAAGCTAAATGGTACATGAGAGTTGCTGTAGACAGGGATCACCCCCTGCAGGAAGCTATGGATATGATCAAGAGTTATAGACGAAGACGAGGCCAGTCCTGGATGGCACAGGCAGAACTATAAATACGTTAGGTGTGCTGTATTGTTGATCCATCTTATAACTTATTGATAATCCACAACCAGCATATTTGTTTAGCTCGTAGAAATTGTAACACCAATAAAGAGCGAACTCGCAAATGGAAGAATAAGGACGTGGATCCAGCAAAAGTTTAACACCGTTTTTAATTTGGTGTCACAGATTAAACAATATAATATAGTGTCACTAGATTATAGTTACCCGTCCACCGAGCTCACGTCTATCTATCGTGTTCACAATTAAATACGTTCATACCTGCATCATTATTCACCTTGCCACCTAGCCTATTTCTATTCCACTATCCTGTGCTCCTGGCCGCTACGCTTCTTGATAGATTCATTTAGTTCCATAGTTGCTTTCCAACAATTACCTCCGGTTATTATCCACTTGAAGCTCACATACAGTTGCTTGCATCCAAATATCCAATTCGGTTCCACAATCGAAAACCACATCTAACCCTGAAGATGGCACCACAGCGTATGTTTCTTTGTTGTCCTGTGACGTCTCTCATATCCCTTAGCTTCGTTGGTTCACTATCCACTTTAGTGCACCCTTAGGAAAAATCCCTTTATCCTCTTTCTGTATCTTGTGTTGGCGTGCTCGCTATCTGGCATTATGCCCCCCCCCCAAAAAAAAACAATGATGAAATCATTTATATATATATATATATATATATATATATATATATATATATATATATATATATATATATATATATATATATATATATTTAAAATGGTTAATTAATGATTAAATAATTAATAACTGTTATAAATTGCACTGGTTAGGTATCCAGATTATGTATTTATCTAGATTGTATGTGTTCTACTATATCCACTAAACAAGTACACTGGATGGTAATAGAAAATATCTCTAAAGTAGCATTGTGCATGAGGAACAGCAATGGCGTATACCTTACCTATATATAATCTGTAAATACTAAACTATGCCTCATGGCATCCTTGACAAAACAAGTAATAACAATTGCTGAGTAGAACATTATGGCTACCGTTTCTAACCCCACCAAAAAAATGAAGTTATATAACGGGAATGCCCTCCTGTTCAATCCCACGTTGAACGTCGTGTGGCCGGCCCATGGGAAGGCCGGTCCAACTAATTTACATTAGTCCCTAACTTGTCCAAATGAACAAGTGTCCTCACTCTAGGTCAACACCCGGAGTTGCGGACGAGGGTAGTAATAGGTACCACGCAATCCTTATCAGTTGCTGCTCAATGCTGTCGCTGTTTATGTATATCTTGATTGTTTTTCCATCAAATGTCCGTAGGTAAGGTATACGCCATTGCTGTTCCTCATGCACAATGCTACTTTAGAGTTATTTTCTATTACCATCCAGTGTAATTGTTTAGTGGATATAGTAGAACACATACAATCTAGATAAATACATAATCTGGATACCTAACCAGTGCAATTTATAACAGTTATTAATTATTTAACCATTAATTAACAATTTTAAATGTAACTATTCTAATATCATAACTAAAATAATATAACACAGTTAACAAATGTACTAATTATTTATAAATATATCTAAATGTTCACATAATATTATGTTCACATACTAACTCTATCATGTCAGTGTTAGTACACTATATATTCAGTGTCACTTAGAATTCTAATTAATATCATCGCACAACTTGTCTCTAAGTAAAATACTTCCTTAGGAATAATGTTCATTCGGATCCTTATATCGGCACAGCAAAAATATGTCGTCCGATCAATTAGTGTCTGGACCCGAACTCAACAGTTAAGTCATCACCACACTTGATATGTCCCAACACAAGTCATCTCCTAATTTCACGATGAACGGTAAAATGACAACTGTATCTATCGGACTACATTACATAATAATAATACTAATGAATGTACAATTTTATTGTTGAGTGCTATGCACATTGCCAATCAAAAAGGTGCAATCTGTAACATATATATTAACTTCTCTAACACTGTGACGAAACCGCGATCATCTGTCTGTGGTTGTCGGGATCCCGCACTATTTTGGCGCGTCATCGGGGACTTTCCAGTTATAAATAAACTGAGGAACGCCGATGGGCATTTTCCATCTAGAATCATCTCGAATTACCGGTATTTGACTGTACCGGGTTGCCGGGTGCTTCACCGAGTTCCCGTGCAGAGTGATCTAGAAATTCTAGGCGGGGAATGAATGTTATCCGAGAAGTTGACTTTTCTCAAGGAGCACTCGATCCTTGTGCGCATGAGTTGGCACGTTGGTGGAATGCGGCTAGAATAGTCATTCACTTCCAAACTCTCACGGAGAAAAGACGCAAGGCTCTGTTAAGCCATTTGTACGGCGTCTACCCTCAACCATGTTGCAGCTGACTGTTATTACAATGCGGCAGATGTGCCCTTGAACAGTACTGGTAGCTGACTGGAGGCTGGTTCGAATTATTCAGGTATCTACTTAGTTAATTAATTTAACTTTGTAATTGTTCACAAAACGCAATCGTTCTAACCTCATTAAATATGCGGGTATCTTTGCATTACTAATGCGGAAGCGATCGATAATGCCGCTGAAATCTAGGCCGTGTGTAACGGTTGTTTACAAACGTGTGTAGTGAATTACCGGCTTGGAATTTAGGCCTGTGATATTGGCGGTTTGTGTTCAACTAGTATTTAACATGTGTAGAAAATTGGTGCATATACTATGTGGCTATTTTAGAATAGGTCATAGTTAATAGTGCAGGATATGAACCTAGGCTTATGTCAGTCAGTGACTGAAGCCAGAAGAACAGTTAGATAGCAAGGTGAGGTGATAGGTGGAGATTCAGACAGTGTTGTGCTTAGGTGCTAAGTAAAGAGAGAACTTAGTGCTATACCACAGTGCATGATGTAACTATGGTGTAATAACTTAGTAATGAATTCATTGTGTGGGACACTCGAATTCTGTGAGAAGGTAAGTCTTCATTGAGGATATATATATATATATATATATATATATATATATATATATATATATATATATATATATATATATATATATATGATGTGGCATTAGGTATATATATTAAGTCATGTTATGTGATACTTCTTGGAGCGGTACCGAACGCCGAGGGGTTCGACGCGTGATAACAATGCGTACCGTCGTGATGTACCTTTGTGTTCTTAATTCTTGTCTTAGCTATCCTGTTCTTTCATACTTGCGCAAGTGCGAGTGAGTGCTGATGTGCTAGTGGTATGGAAGGACAAAATGAGGTTGTATGAGACACGGGGACATATGGGATATGGGGGAATTGAAAGCAAGTTGTGAAAGTATGGTGCTGGCAGACCAGGCCAGCTATGAAGTTCGGTCCAGGCCAAGGCTAATCCACTTGGAAGGGCAGAGCTGGAACATAACCATTGGAACATGTGGGGAACATGTTTACCAAGAAGGCTTCTTGACTCTAGGGAAGAGTCTGATAAGAAGAGTTTTGCTATAAGGTGGGCAGGAGGTCCCACCAGCAGACCGGAGAGTGTATATACTGGATGTGATCATGTATTATTCCTATATCCCGAGGGATGGTACATTGATCAGTATTATGTTACTATTGAACAGGTCCATTGTAAGGAAGGAGTCCAGGGACTCTTCACCTTAATGTTTAGTTCTGTTAATTTTAGAACTATGATAAAGGCTTACTATAACTAGTGACGTTAGCGACAACTAGTAGATGATTAGTTATAGGTGAGACATACGATCAGACTCGTCATTCTGATTACTTACTCTGGTTTACGGGCTGTTCTTTGTGGCCAGCTGACATTGATAGAAACCCATGCTTTACTACTCTCAATATAGAGGTATTGCTTTAGTTATTTGCATAACTAAGTAGCATGACTGAAGGTTGAGTAGGCAGTGGTAGGATGCATGTGGACCAATGTTTGGGCCAGTATACTCTCACCGATCGCTCTTCCTTTCAGGAGTTGCCTGTTGAGGAACCAGTCAACTACACTTGTCGTTTGCCGGAAATCACTTCGTGTAACACAGCGAAGGGTAGAATCCTTTACTTACCTCGCCTGACTAAACCACACCATGTGCCAGGGTGAATCATCATGAGTGAATGTTAGCATCCAGTGATTCCGGTGCCCTGAAAGTGCACGTGTGGGATGTGATGGTTTGTGTTGTTTTTCTGACTTAGAAGATACTCTATTTCAGCAAGGAGAATTTCAGCAATCTGAGCAATCATGCTCAATGAGATGAGACACCAGACCGTATACGATTACGGTGGTTCCGCCTAAACGTGGGAAAGATTTATTTATACACTTGAGTGGTTCCTACGCCAGCTTTAGTGGCAGGTCATGATGAGACCTACACCAGCTTACGTGTAGTAACTTTGTGAAAAGTGTTACCAGGTGTAACGGACAACTAAATATTGTCCAGACTGAACATTGTTGTCTCCGTATGAAGTAGATGTCTGATTCTAATAGTGTACTTAGAAAGTATGAAGACTTTGAACTGTGTTCGTGTAGGACTCAGTGAAGTATCAGCAGAACTATCCGATTACCCGACCAGGGGTAATGTACTATGATTTAGAGACCATTAGATTGGTCATTGGCTTATGACCCAACCAGTGGTAATGTACTACGACTTAGGGATCATTAGATTGATCAGTGGCTATTACCCAACTAGGAGTACGTGATACTAATGAGGGACCATTAGATTGGTCAATTGGCTACAGACTTTCATTGAACTCAAGATTAACTGGGGTCAAGTCCAGGAGGATTGTCTCCCAGCTAGGCTGTTTATAGAGAACTGTTTATTAACTTAGCAGTGACTAATTAGGAGGTGATGAAGTTGCAGTTGGTCCAATTGAGTGAGGTCCAGGGGTAACACTCTTGTTGTCGATCCAAGCTCTGGGGACGGAGTGGTCTCCAAGGTTCTAGTCAGCTCACTGGAAGGAAGCCGGGTGAGTGGCTGACCGACTGGACGGGACATCTGCATCCAATCTACTTCTCAGCCTGATGATGAATTAACCATATCTCTGATTCTGTCTCTACTCTAGCCTCTATTTGTGTAAATAGATTATTCTATCAGGATGTTCATTTCAGTTCTATATTCTCAAGGGTAGAATAAACTTTGTGTATGTTGACTTACTCTTTGTATAATTATTGAATGTGGTCTCGGACGATGCCTCAGTGTTCATTGTTCCACGGGAGTAGGTAGTTAGTGGGGGTCTAGAATCTGGAGGGGCTTGTAGACATATTTAATTAATACGAGGTCAACCACAGAGTAAAAAGTGTATTTACCTGTCTAACCCCTGGGGTTAGAATACACGGGAGTGCCAGAGACACCTCGGGTGTGGTTAACTCTCACTACCCAAGGCGATCTTGTCACACTGCAGAATAGAGTGGGGGCTCATCCGGGATTATTCCAAGCTCTCTGTGTGTTGTAGGACCATATCGTAGGGATACTGACTTTGTCCATATCCTCTACTTCAGTCTACATAAGATTCTACTACTTCTACCTATCTCCTATCTGTCGGACGGACATTTGTGTTGTGGTGTGTAGTTAATACTATTAGTTAGTGCTTAATTGTATTGCTTCACCCTCACATACTTGAGTAACCACATCTCATAGTCAACATGTCTACCCAAGAGTTAGACTTAGCCAAAGTTCAGGCAACTGGGCAGAAGTTAGGTCTAGATGGGGATGCATTGAAATCCTATGTGCAAGGGGTGGAAAGAGATTTCCGCCTAGAGGAAAGAGAGAGGAGGAGAGCAGAAAGAGAACTTGAAGCCAGTAAAGTGGCTTTAGATGAAAAGAAGATAGCTGCTGATAGCGAGATGAAACGGCTTGAGTTGGAAGCCGACAGAGAAAGACGTGACCATGAGTATCGAATGAAGCTACTTGAGGAACAAGCGCCTGCTTCTGGTGTAACTGATGGAGCTGTGGGAGGAGGTGTACCTCCTGGCTCAGAGACAACCAGTAGACGTGACTATCAGGCTATGAAGTGGCCTTTACAGCCGTTCGAACCCGAGAAAGAACGGATAGACCAGTACTTAGAGAAGTACGAGGCCATGTCTATTGCAATGGGGTTAGACAAACAGAAATGGTGTTTGAAACTCTCCCAGGGACTCAGAGGCACCGGTTATGAAGTGTACGCACGCTTGCCACCGGGTTTACAGAATGATTACCCGGCATTGAAAGCGGCTCTCTCGAAGAGATTTGAGATCACAGCACACTCATACCGAAGGAAGTTCAGAACTTCTAAGCGGGAGCCTGGTGAACTGTTTTCAGCATACAGTGTGAGATTGAACTCATACCTTCTTAAATGGATATCCTTCGCCGGATTTAACGAGGAGTATGAATGTTTGCGTGAGTTGATGGTTGTAGATCAGATGCGAATGCAAATGTCGAAACCCTTGCGAAACTTCTTAGGTGAGAATGGGGCTCAGAGATTAGATATAGTCACCAAGTTAGCCGAAAGATACGTTGAAGTCTATGGCGAGACTGGAGACACCAGTCCAACTGATCCGAGATCAAAAGATAAGGATCAAGGTAAGTCAAAGAAGGCAAAGAAGACCAAAGGTTCTGTTGAACCAAGTAAACAGGTAAACTCCTTAGAGAAGACCTCTAGCATCAACCAAGGTAAGAATAGCCCACCTAACTCCCCAAAGAGGAAGTGGAGTGAACGGTGGTGCAAATTCTGCAAGTCCAGCACTCACAATACGAGTGAGTGCAAGAGTAAACCCAAGGACTTTCACTTTGCATGTCTTGCAGAGGTTAGGGATAGACCATGCAAGAAAGTGAAGTCGATTGATGGGAATGTGGAACCGAAAAGACCTCCAGTGGTTGAGAGAGTAGAAGTGAACGGGCAACAGGTGATGCACCTGTATGACATAGGATTGCAATTTCCTGCTGTAATTGCATCCCGCCTGACAGGCCCAGAGCAACTCACCGGGGAGATGACGGAGATACAGCCAGCCATTAGGAGTGCTGTAGCGTTACGGTGCCCGATTGCCAATGTGGAGATTCGGAGCAAGTACGTTACTGGACGCATTCAAGCGACAGTAGTACCGGATCCTCTCTATCCCCTGATTCTTGGCCGGAGTACGTGTTTCTGGGCGAACCAAAACACCCTAGCATCCATTAGTCTAGGCAGGTCAGATCTAACGAGGAAGAGGGTCTCGAAAAGGTACGTATCCGGAAAACTCACCCGGAGGAAATGAGTACTGCTCAGAGCAAGGATGCGACGGAGTGTCCTTGTTCAAACAGGTTGTCCAACGATGTGAGCCCGTTAACTCAGGGTGAGTTCGGCTCTGACAACCGGTAACAGTTAATTCAGACCGGAGCAAAGAAGCGGCAGAGGAATGTAAGTTAGTTCCTGAGAGCTTTAGAGCTAATCTGCTGCGAACGGTACATGTCAGGTCCCCAACCGGACATCTGACTGTAGGGGCAACCAGTAAGTGTCTGTCCCGGTACTATGGGTGGCCGGGAATGACAGGCGACGTGCGCATATATATCAGGTCTTGTCCTGAGTGCCGTAAATGCACACCAGGAAAACGGACAAAGACGAAGATATCCTTCGTGGTTGGAGACCGAGTTCTAGTACTCCTCCCAATCGAGGGGAACGAATTCGAAATCGGGTGGCAGGGCCCATTCCTAGTGGATAAAGTGGGGCTCCACAAGCACTATGGAGTGGCGATCCTGAGAAAGTCTTCTACTTTCCATACCAGTCTCCTCATGCGTTATGAGGGGAAGCCCGATGATAAGTCTACCAGCCCAAGGACGCAGAGATTCGCTGAGAGAACGGTTCGGGGTTCAGGTCAGGTAGCGAAAAGCCTGTCAGACCATAGGAAGTCTTATATGTATGTGCAGGTACCTTCTTCGGTTCAGCCCGGTGCTCGGGGGAACATGACCGGCCAAAGGAACACCCGCAGTTCTAGCTACAATGAGAACCGTGGTCGGAAGAGGTGGGTTGTGTCGGGACGTACACAAACCTCTGGTTCCTCAACCCGACCGACTGCAGTCCAGCTGGGTCCTCGAAAGGGGAAGCTGGAGTTGCAGAAGTCCAGTAAACTCTGGCAGGAGCGATCGTTACATCAGATCGAGACGGGAGCTCTAGTCCGCAAGACACTGCGATATGCCCGATCGCAGTAGCGGAGTAGGCGTTGATCACCCGTGATACTGAATAGCTTGTCTCCCCACCAAAGGTGGTAAAAATATCCTATGAAATATTGATGGGTTAGACTTCCTCACCCGCCATCCGGTCTCTAAGAAGGAAGATAGAACGACATAGACAGCTTCTGTGTAGAAGTGGAACGACGGGGTCGATCCTCTTAAAGTGGGGGCCTATGTGACGAAACCGCGATCATCTGTCTGTGGTAGTCGGGATCCCGCACTATTTTGGCGCGTCATCGGGGACTTTCCCAGGCCGATGGGCATTTTCCATCTAGAATCGTCTCGAATTACCGGTATTTGACTGTACCGGGTTGCCGGGTGCTTCACCGAATTCCCGTGCAGAGTGATCTAGAAATTCTAGGCGGGGAATGAATGTTATCCGAGAAGTTGACTTTTCTCAAGGAGCACTCGATCCTTGTGCGCATGAGTTGGCACGTTGGTGGAATGCGGCTAGAATAGTCATTCACTTCCAAACTCTCACGGAGAAAAGACGCAAGGCTCTGTTAAGCCATTTGTACGGCGTCTACCCTCAACCATGTTGCGGCTGACTGTTATTACAATGCGGCAGATGTGCCCTTGAACAGTACTGGTAGCTGACTGGAGGCTGGTTCGAATTATTCAGGTATCTACTTAGTTAATTAATTTAACTTTGTAATTGTTCACAAAACGCAATCGTTCTAACCTCATTAAATATGCGGGTATCTTTGCATTACTAATGCGGAAGCGATCGATAATGCCGCTGAAATCTAGGCCGTGTATAACGGTTGTTTACAAACGTGTGTAGTGAATTACCGGCTTGGAATTTAGGCCTGTGATATTGGCGATTTGTGTTCAACTAGTATTTACCATGTGTAGCAAATTGGTGCATATACTATGTGGCTATTTTAGAATAGGAAATAGTTAATAGTGCAGGATATGAACCTAGGCTTATGTCAGTCAGTAACTGAAGCCAGAAGAACAGTTAGATAGCAAGGTGAGTTGATAGGTGGAGATTATGACAGTGTTGTGCTTAGCTGCTAAGTAAAGAGACAACTTAGTGCTATACTACAGTGCATGATGTAACTATGGTGTAATAACTTAGTAGTGAATTCATTGTGTGGAACACTGGAATTCTGTGAGAAGGTAAGTCTTCATTGAGGATATATATATAATTATATATATCCATCCATCCTGTGCCATGCCGGTAAGCGTGGGCGGTCATGTTCTGCCATCTCACTCGATCACCAGAGTCGTGGATCAGCTCCGTGTTTCTGTCTCGACCATGCCACAAGGCCAAGCCATCCAGGTACTTGCTTCTAGGTCTTCCCCCTGGTCTGTTCCCTTCGATCTTACCAGTTGTCACCAAATTCTCCAATCCATTTCTTCTCATAACATGCCCAACAAATTTTGACTGTCTACGTCTAATTTCTCTAATCAATTTACGATCTTCATTTGTTTCTTGAAGGACTTGTTCATTGGTCTTTCTGGCTGTCCATGGTATTCTTTGCATTTTCCTCAGAAACCACATCTCTACAGCCATCAGATGTTTTTCAGCCTGGCTGCTCATTGTCCACGCTTCACATCCATATAAAAGTACAGGTTCAATGTAGCATCTCAACACTCTTTTTCTCGTTTCAATTGACATCTTTTTATTGGTCAATATGTTTTTCATCTTGCTAAAGGCTACTTTTGCCATGGCGATTCTTGTTCTAATCTCTTCAAGGCATCTCCCATCAGATGTTATTACTGTTCCGAGATAATTGTACCTGCTCACTTGTTGAAGAATATTCCCATTTACTTGTATATTACATTGTGGTATTTCGTCCATCCTAGTGACGACCATAATCTGTGTCTTTTTACAATTTAATTCTAACGCTAGTTGTTCACTGTGTGTAACAATCGCATCTACTAAATTTTTCAGGTCCTGTTCATTGTCTGCAATCAAGACGGTATCATCTGCATATCTAATGTTATTGATGCATCGTCCCCCAATGTTGATTCCTTCCATATCTTCAATATTTCTGAAAATACTTTCACTGTACAGGGGAAATAGATCTGGAGACATTACACATCCCTGTCTCACACCCCTTTTAATAGGCTGATATTGGCTTACTTCATTATCAACTCTTATGGCAGCTTGTTGTTTCCAATATATGTTTTTTACAAGTCTAAGATCTTTTCCATCAATTTGTAGATCTTCAAGCATCCTTATCATGTTGACATGTCTCACTTTATCAAAAGCCTTTGTGTAGTCAATAAAGCAAAGGTGTAGATCTTTGTTTACTTCTATAGAGCGTTCGATTATGTTTCTCAGTATATACACAGCATTTACTGTAACCTTGCCTTCCACAAACCCACATTGTTCTTCTCCTATTTCAGGTTGTATTTTCCTCCTAACTCTTTGCATGATAATTCTTAGCAAAATCTTCGTGATGTGACTCATTATACTAATTGTTCGATGTTGATCACATTCCAAGGCTCCTGATTTCTTTGGGATTGCAATAAATACAGAATTACATAACTCCTGAGGTATATTTCCAGTATCATATATTGTATTAAGCAGACTGGTAACTTGATCTATTCCATATTCTTCTAAAGCATTAATCATTTCTGTTGTGACGCTGTCTGAACCGGGGGTCTTGCCAGATTTCATATGGTTAAGCGAATTCTGAACCTCCATTTTTAAAATTGCTGGTCCTTCATTATTATTTTGGACATCATACTGTTCGTCTCTGTTATCGTCATAAAGGTTGTTCACATAATCTGACCATTCATGTAAGATCTGATCTTTTTCTATTATGACTCTTCCATCTTTTGTCTTTAGGCAGCCTGCTGATGTACGTGTTCTTTGATTAGTAAGCTCCTGAATTCTTTTGTGCATTTGTTTCGCATTGTTACTGTTGTGTTGTTTTTTCAATTTCTCTGCAATTTTTCTCAAGCCATATTTCTTTTGCCTCCTTACATAAGGTTCTCACTTTTCTGTGAATTTCTTCATATTTGGCAGGATTATTTTTGTTTTGTCTTCTTGTTTCCATTAGTTGTAAAATTTCTTCAGTCATCTATGTCTTACGGCCCACTTTCTTTACTTTTGGAATAGTTTTTTCTGCTGCGCAACTGATTGAATTCTTCATCGTTTCCCATTGATCATCTACATCTTGAAACAGGATCTCTAGATCAGACAATATATCAAATTTGTTCTTTACTTCTATGTTAAAATTATCTTGTATTTCTTTGTCAGTTTTCAATTTGCACAAGTCATATTTAGGGTTTCCTGCTGTATACTTGACTTTCTTTAACTTTACCCTCAATGTGCCTGTAATTAATCTGTGATCACTGTAACAGTCTGCATTTGGAACTGTTTTTACGACTGTTAACGCATTTTCGAAACCTTTTGCTATCTATCGGACTACATTACATAATAATAATACTAATGAATGTACAATTTTATTGTTGAGTGCTATGCACATTGCCAATCAAAAAGGTGCAATCTGTAACATATATATTAACTTCTCTAACACTGTGACGAAACCGCGATCATCTGTCTGTGGTTGTCGGGATCCCGCACTATTTTGGCGCGTCATCGGGGACTTTCCAGTTATAAATAAACTGAGGAACGCCGATGGGCATTTTCCATCTAGAATCATCTCGAATTACCGGTATTTGACTGTACCGGGTTGCCGGGTGCTTCACCGAGTTCCCGTGCAGAGTGATCTAGAAATTCTAGGCGGGGAATGAATGTTATCCGAGAAGTTGACTTTTCTCAAGGAGCACTCGATCCTTGTGCGCATGAGTTGGCACGTTGGTGGAATGCGGCTAGAATAGTCATTCACTTCCAAACTCTCACGGAGAAAAGACGCAAGGCTCTGTTAAGCCATTTGTACGGCGTCTACCCTCAACCATGTTGCGGCTGACTGTTATTACAATGCGGCAGATGTGCCCTTGAACAGTACTGGTAGCTGACTGGAGGCTGGTTCGAATTATTCAGGTATCTACTTAGTTAATTAATTTAACTTTGTAATTGTTCACAAAACGCAATCGTTCTAACCTCATTAAATATGCGGGTATCTTTGCATTACTAATGCGGAAGCGATCGATAATGCCGCTGAAATCTAGGCCGTGTGTAACGGTTGTTTACAAACGTGTGTAGTGAATTACCGGCTTGGAATTTAGGCCTGTGATATTGGCGATTTGTGTTCAACTAGTATTTAACATGTGTAGAAAATTGGTGCATATACTATGTGGCTATTTTAGAATAGGTCATAGTTAATAGTGCAGGATATGAACCTAGGCTTATGTCAGTCAGTGACTGAAGCCAGAAGAACAGTTAGATAGCAAGGTGAGGTGATAGGTGGAGATTCAGACAGTGTTGTGCTTAGGTGCTAAGTAAAGAGAGAACTTAGTGCTATACCACAGTGCATGATGTAACTATGGTGTAATAACTTAGTAATGAATTCATTGTGTGGGACACTCGAATTCTGTGAGAAGGTAAGTCTTCATTGAGGATATATATATATATATATATATATATATATATATATATATATATATATATATATATATATATATATATATATATATATATATGATGTGGCATTAGGTATATATATTAAGTCATGTTATGTGATACTTCTTGGAGCGGTACCGAACGCCGAGGGGTTCGACGCGTGATAACAATGCGTACCGTCGTGATGTACCTTTGTGTTCTTAATTCTTGTCTTAGCTATCCTGTTCTTTCATACTTGCGCAAGTGCGAGTGAGTGCTGATGTGCTAGTGGTATGGAAGGACAAAATGAGGTTGTATGAGACACGGGGACATATGGGATATGGGGGAATTGAAAGCAAGTTGTGAAAGTATGGTGCTGGCAGACCAGGCCAGCTATGAAGTTCGGTCCAGGCCAAGGCTAATCCACTTGGAAGGGCAGAGCTGGAACATAACCATTGGAACATGTGGGGAACATGTTTACCAAGAAGGCTTCTTGACTCTAGGGAAGAGTCTGATAAGAAGAGTTTTGCTATAAGGTGGGCAGGAGGTCCCACCAGCAGACCGGAGAGTGTATATACTGGATGTGATCATGTATTATTCCTATATCCCGAGGGATGGTACATTGATCAGTATTATGTTACTATTGAACAGGTCCATTGTAAGGAAGGAGTCCAGGGACTCTTCACCTTAATGTTTAGTTCTGTTAATTTTAGAACTATGATAAAGGCTTACTATAACTAGTGACGTTAGCGACAACTAGTAGATGATTAGTTATAGGTGAGACATACGATCAGACTCGTCATTCTGATTACTTACTCTGGTTTACGGGCTGTTCTTTGTGACCAGCTGACATTGATAGAAACCCATGCTTTACTACTCTCAATATAGAGGTATTGCTTTAGTTATTTGCATAACTAAGTAGCATGACTGAAGGTTGAGTAGGCAGTGGTAGGATGCATGTGGACCAATGTTTGGGCCAGTATACTCTCACCGATCGCTCTTCCTTTCAGGAGTTGCCTGTTGAGGAACCAGTCAACTACACTTGTCGTTTGCCGGAAATCACTTCGTGTAACACAGCGAAGGGTAGAATCCTTTACTTACCTCGCCTGACTAAACCACACCATGTGCCAGGGTGAATCATCATGAGTGAATGTTAGCATCCAGTGATTCCGGTGCCCTGAAAGTGCACGTGTGGGATGTGATGGTTTGTGTTGTTTTTCTGACTTAGAAGATACTCTATTTCAGCAAGGAGAATTTCAGCAATCTGAGCAATCATGCTCAATGAGATGAGACACCAGACCGTATACGATTACGGTGGTTCCGCCTAAACGTGGGAAAGATTTATTTATACACTTGAGTGGTTCCTACGCCAGCTTTAGTGGCAGGTCATGATGAGACCTACACCAGCTTACGTGTAGTAACTTTGTGAAAAGTGTTACCAGGTGTAACGGACAACTAAATATTGTCCAGACTGAACATTGTTGTCTCCGTATGAAGTAGATGTCTGATTCTAATAGTGTACTTAGAAAGTATGAAGACTTTGAACTGTGTTCGTGTAGGACTCAGTGAAGTATCAGCAGAACTATCCGATTACCCGACCAGGGGTAATGTACTATGATTTAGAGACCATTAGATTGGTCATTGGCTTATGACCCAACCAGTGGTAATGTACTACGACTTAGGGATCATTAGATTGATCAGTGGCTATTACCCAACTAGGAGTACGTGATACTAATGAGGGACCATTAGATTGGTCAATTGGCTACAGACTTTCATTGAACTCAAGATTAACTGGGGTCAAGTCCAGGAGGATTGTCTCCCAGCTAGGCTGTTTATAGAGAACTGTTTATTAACTTAGCAGTGACTAATTAGGAGGTGATGAAGTTGCAGTTGGTCCAATTGAGTGAGGTCCAGGGGTAACACTCTTGTTGTCGATCCAAGCTCTGGGGACGGAGTGGTCTCCAAGGTTCTAGTCAGCTCACTGGAAGGAAGCCGGGTGAGTGGCTGACCGACTGGACGGGACATCTGCATCCAATCTACTTCTCAGCCTGATGATGAATTAACCATATCTCTGATTCTGTCTCTACTCTAGCCTCTATTTGTGTAAATAGATTATTCTATCAGGATGTTCATTTCAGTTCTATATTCTCAAGGGTAGAATAAACTTTGTGTATGTTGACTTACTCTTTGTATAATTATTGAATGTGGTCTCGGACGATGTCTCAGTGTTCATTGTTCCACGGGAGTAGGTAGTTAGTGGGGGTCTAGAATCTGGAGGGGCTTGTAGACATATTTAATTAATACGAGGTCAACCACAGAGTAAAAAAGTGTATCTACCTGTCCAACCCCTGGGGTTAGAATACACGGGAGTGCCAGAGACACCTCGGGTGTGGTTATCTCTCACTACCCAAGGCGATCTTGTCACAAACACTCTATGAATAACACAGATACATATCAAATTTAAAAGCGAACAACTGTGAATCAGACCTATCTATTTACAATCGACTAAGATCTTTAAGAATGTAATTGACTAGAATCTCGCAGATCATAAATATAGTATTCAAGATTCAAGACTTCTACGAAATAAACCAGAAATATAATATAGCATTCTGATTCAACAAGAATAAATATTTAAATAAAATAATATTCATAGAATTATTAATGTTCTCTAATAATGATATAGTTAACACAATTAATTGAAGAATAGAGAACCGAAATATTTTTCAAGATGAATTGTAGAACTATGAGATAGTGTGAACACTTCTGAATAGTATCAATTCATATGAGAGAAGATTGGAATAACTAAGAAATAAGACCCTAATGTGTCTGTAGTGTGCTGTGTGTTGACATGATTACTTAAGGTTTTCATTCATTCTCACACTCATTCTTTTCTTCTTTATTCCTTTTTTCTTTCTTACATACTTATGCCGTTTCATCACTTTATGTATGTATAACAGAGCACACACAGAAAGGACTAACGAGTTTTGTTAGTTGAATATAAATGGAGTTTTATTTTCAATTGATGACCACTACAACAATCCTATTGCAATTCCATAATCATGGTGACTTCTCTCTTCTAGTCCTAGATGTTTACTGACCGCCCTAACAACCCACTACGTCACGACTTGAGCATCTTTCTCCTCATTCCATCCTGATGCTCAAGCGTGCTGTAGCTTTGCACACCTAACTAATACATTCTGCTACATATGCTAATATCTGAATTTTTCAACTTTGTTGATTTGAATACTGTTATAGTTTTCAGTCGTGTGAACAGTGAGAATAAGCTATGTTTTGTCAATCTGCACGAGACATAAGCCAAGTACATAGAGTAAATCAAGATCAATGTAAACCGATCAATGGCTTGTGTGTAAATTTTCGTGACTTGCGAGTAAATGTTTGTTATATGTATATTTATTTGTGTGAAGATATTTTCAATATGTTTCTCAATACTTGTGTACATATTCGTAATGTCATCAACATATACCTTCGTTTGTGAGAATGTGTTCGTGATGGTACATGTAACCCGTGATAAGGTTGATTTAAGCCAAATCAGAATCTGGGTGATAAATATAGTTACAATATCCGATTTCATATGTTGTTTATTACCAGTGAATGTACTTCTTTTTCTCATATGTGTATTTTCTTCTTCTTGTGACATGTGGACTTGGGTTCTTGTGAGTGTCACGTCAAGTTTGTGTTCTATAGTTTGAACGTAATCTTTGACATTAGGGATGTTACCAATTATCAACCCAGCACATGGGTTTGGTAGTACTGCTGCACAAACTGTACCTTCATAATATGGACATTTTATCTCAACCCATGGAGTGTTATATGTGTCTATTGTACCCCCAAATGTTCTGCATTTAATACTATTATCTGTGTAATCACTGTCGTTTATTAATTTGCGACTAACTCCCGTAATATCAGATCTTGTGTATCTAAAACAGGTTGTTTGTGACCCATTAACCCACGCTTTGTGGATCATAAGAGTCGTTTTATGAGTGCATGGTGCATTCGCTTCATGTATATGCCTCTTGTGGGCTGATGTGAGGTCATCATCATTATTATGACCTTCCTTACCTGTTCTGTTGTTGTATGACTCTATAATAGCTTCGTGTGTGTCCTCTAGATCATCGGAATCGCTACTACTTGACAACACATAAGCGGTACTTGCCTCTTTCCAGGTATTTTTCATGGAACATGACCTACTGGTATGCCCATACGCCCTACAAGCAAAACATTTAATACTCCTCTTGTAGGAGTCATACTTACTTCTTTTCTTGGATGTGATGTCTCTCAAGTAAGCTAGATATCCTGGGTGTTGATCACACATCTCAAGTGATCCATTAGAAAGTTTGCAGTACTGACACAGTGTGAAATGACCTTTTCTAGGTCTGTCTCCTTCTTTATTGGAGTTTTGATATGAACCACTTCTATTCCTATTATTAAATTTCTTAAACTTACCATTGCCTTTCTGGAATTTGGCGCTCGCTCCTATGATAAGCTCTGGTTGTGCACAGTTGGCAAACATATCACGGTGTGCATGATAAAATGATTCCCCCTTTTGATTCCATCTCACTAAGTGACTTACACTTATTCTCAACCAGAAATACAGACATAGATTCTGGTACTGCAGTCAACAGTTTGTCTCTTATTATCAGATCCCGAATTTTATCGAAATCAGACCCAATATCAGCAGCCTTCAGCCATTTATCAAAGCATGAAGACGTTTGAAGAGATTAGAACAAGAATCACCATAGCAAAAGTAGCCTTTAGCAAGATGAAAAACATATTGACCAATAAAAGGATGTCAATTGAAACGAGAAAAAGAGTGTTGAGATGTTACATTGAACCTGTACTTTTATATGGATGTGAAGCGTGGACAATGAGCAGTCAGGCTGTAAAACATCTGATGGCTGTAGAGATGTGGTTTCTGAGGAAAATGCAAAGAATACCATGGACAGCCAGAAAGACCAATGAACAAGTCCTTCAAGAAACAAATGAAGATCGTAAATTGATTAGAGAAATTAGACGTAGACAGTCAAAAATTTTTGGGCATGTTATGAGAAGAAATGGATTGGAGAATTTGGTGACAACTGGTAAGATCGAAGGGAACAGACCAAGGGGAAGACATAGAAGCAAGTACCTGGATGGCTTGGCCTTGTGGCATGGTCGAGACAGAAACACGGAGCTGATCCACGACTCTGGTGATCGAGTGAGATGGCAGAACATGACCGCCCACGCTTACCGGCATGGCACATGATGGATGGATGGAAGACGTTTCAGAAACAAAATCAAGGAAAGTATGGTTACACTTAGGAGTGTTTTGAACTTTGTATGCAACCCCGATTCGTCTAAACTAAAATGTACAAGAACACGATCTCTCATATACTTGTATTTGGTACGCAAGTTCTCAGGTATTAATTCAATTACCTTTAAAGGCTCCAGCGCGAGATGTAGATGGAACAGAACCGGTATGTCCTGTTCAGGAATCTTATAGAATTTTACCAACACCTCGAATTTAGTAATCCAAGAACTTACCGAATCACCTTGTTGGAAATTACGAAATAGACCTTGGTATTTCTTCACTGGATCATTCTGTTTAGCTTGTAATTATTCTCGGTCGATCTCAGCTTCACGATCCATTTCCACTGCCTTAACTTTTAAATTACCTTCAACTTCCTTGTCCTTCCAGAGTGTTTCTGCTGCAAGTCTTTCTTTTTCGAATGCCAGTTGTTTTTCCTTCATTTCTGCTTCTGCGGCTATTTGTTTTGCCTTCATTTCCGTCTTTGTGGCTATTTTCTTTTCCTTTATTTCGGTCTCAGCGGCTATTTGCTTTTCCTTCATCACTTCTTCTAATGCTAGTTTCTCTTTTTCAGCCGCTATCCTCTCCCGTTCTAGAGTTAATTCCTTTTCTCTAACCGCCATTTTCTCGCGTTCCAAAGCTAATTCATTTAGTTTGATAGCCATCTCCTTTTCTTCCAGTTCCCTCTCAAGTGTCAATCTTTCTTGTCGCTCTTCACGTTCACGTGTAGCTTGAAGTTGTTTCGCTTCTTTCTCTGCTGCTAATCTGTCTTGTCTTTCTTCTTTTTCGCGTGCTGCTTGAAGTCGTTTCTCTTCCTTTAATTGCATTTGGAATTCGGTGAATTCCTGTTTTGCCCATGTCCTAAGCTCTGAACCGGTTAACCCAGACTTCTCACCTATGTACATGAAGTCCTGAAGTGTCGACATGTTGATTTAATTTAATCATCACGCCTCTACCTGAAAATATTGTAGAGAAGTGCAAAAATGCAAAGGACTCGATGATATGTTCAAATCCGTGTAGACAATATAGAAAAGTAAAAATGTTGGAAACAATGTTAAATATAAACTCAACAACAATGTAAACTCGAACAAAAAGAAATTCAGCAACTTATTGCTATAAAAATCTCCTAACTGTTATTTTATGTAAACAACAGAAAATAGTATTAGAAATATCTTCACTATAAAGAATATATAACACTAGACAGTTAACAACGATAGAAAACGAGTGGCATGTGACGTAAAAACATATTCTCACTTATAAAAGACAATAACATTGACTATCGATTACTTCAGTTACCGTAGCAAACAACCCTAACTTATTACTGCACTATTGTAACAAAACAACAATTAGTTACTTACAATCCGTGAGATTGGTACAAATAGTTTCGTACCGACCTGACGATTGTAAGTATATGCGTATTCTTAAATTAGTACGATAATATTAACTAATTTGAAGGAGAGCACCACTTATCCACCCACTAATTATTTTAAAGCGGATTTCGTCATCGCTACTTTGTTAATATATGTGGTTGCACCTAATTAAAAGGAATGAAAACAACAATCAACAAACTGAAAATTGTACTGGCCTTAAGAAGTGTTATTGGTGTCCACCGTCACGTAGCATTAAGCAAATGGTAGTAGATACTGAAGAAACTCGATAATTAGCTTGATTACTGCTGTCTCCATCCGTGTTCCAGCGGTAGCGGTTTGTGTAAAATATTCGTAGATACTTTGCGCTACTGCCGTATGATGCCCGTCGTTGTGAGATGATGTGAAAATCTAACGTATGTTGTCGTTTGGTATTCCTCGAAGTACTTCTCTTCTCGTCTATGTTGAAGACCAGAGTGGATCGACGCTGCTAACTCACTCTCCTGTTGACAGGCAATTCTCCATGTATTATCACTAGCTCATCTGCCAATCACCAATGTGAAACGTATTCTGCTGATACTGTAAATAAACGTCCGATCACTGTGTAATGACAGAGCAGTGTTCCAGCGGATTTCAAGGCCTACTGTGTTTGAGATAACAGTATGAAATATGTTGACTTTGGTGTCCTTTGTTCACTACCATCCGTGTGAGGATTATTGTCTCTTCATACTACTGTTATAACTGCTTGCGTTCGGCATTTCACACTGAACAATGTTTCGTGAGTAGCTTTCCAATTTTCAAAATGTATAACATTACCGTTTCATCTTTAATACAGCGCCACGTTATCTAGTATGCTCCAAATGGTGCGTGTACAAATACAGTTCTTCCCGTGTCGTACAAATGTTGCTGCCAATATCGTGGTGTTCGTTATTATCTGTTCTTATCTGTTCATTCTCAGGCACGTCAGCTTTCGTGTATGTAATCGATAAAAGAGGTATATTAGTATGTTGTATAATGTTCTTCTTACCTTCCTCAGGCACTTTTAAAATAATAAAAATTCTTTCATAAATTGCTTGCACTGTTTTAACTGGAATGTTCTAATTTCCGGCGCGTACTATATGGTGCGTCTCGGTGTATTCTGGTGTGTAGATATTCATTCAGTGCACACCTTGTGGATATATCTGATGCGAAATTCAATCTATTTCTATTTACTTCACTTGTGGATCGTGGTGGAAGCAAGCAATGTTGAAAACACTTGGCCCGTGAAGAGTCCCCATGTTGCTGGATTGTTGATCCTACATTATAACTTATTGATAATCCACAACCAGCATATTAGTTTAGCTCGTAGAAACTGTAACATCAATAAAGAGCGAGCTCGCAAATGGAATAATAAGGACGTGGCTCCAGTAAAAGTTTAACACCGTTTTTAATTTGGTGTCACAGATTAAACAATATAACATAGTGTCACTAGATTATCGTTACCCGTCCACCGAGCTCACGTCTATCTATCGTGTGCACAATTAAATACGTTCATACCTGAATCATTATTCACCTTGCCACCTAGCCTATTTCTATTCCACTATCCTGTGCTCCTGGCCGCTACGTTTCTTGATAGATTCATTTAGTTCCATAGTTGCTTTCCAACAATTGCCTCCGGTTATTATCCACTTGAAGCTCACATACAGTTGCTTGCATCCAAATATCCAATTCGGTTCCACAATCGAAAACCACATCTAACCTTGAACATGGCACCACAGCGTATGTTTCTTTGTTGTCCTGTGACGTCTCTTGTATCACTTAGCTTCGTTGGTTCACTATCCACTTTAGTGCATCCTTAGGAAAACTCCCTTTATCCTCTTTCTGTATCTTGTGTTGGCATGCTCGCTATCTGGCAAGGTGTGTGATCTAAAGAACATCAGTCATGAAAGAGAGTGGGTTGATGTTCTAGAAGACATGACGGACTGGCACAATGTAATAGTAACATTGGGTAGTGTGTGTAGAGAATGGGAGCGGGCTGCACTTATTTTAAAGTGCAAGAACTGATCCAGTGTAACACACATCAAGGTGACATAGTCAACTTGGCCTTTTACCGTTGTTACATGGACGATATACTAATTATCACCACATACGAGCTACAAGCAACGCCGTTCCAGGCCACAATGAACAAGACACATATAAACATCTCTTTATCTATGGAACACGAACACAACGAAGCGTTGCCGTTCCTAGATATTCTAATGAGACGTAGAGCAGACGGCACAATTCAAAGAACGGTGTACCGCAAAGAAACATGGACTGGCCAATACTTAAATTTTCAGAGCTTGGCACCTGTCCAGTACAAACGGGACTTAGTACGGACCCTGTTTGACCGTGCTAGGAAGATATGCACCCCGGACACTGACAGAGGAATTTGAAACCCTGAAGAATGCCTTAAACCTGAATGGGTACTCCACAGGATTTATAAAGCGCCACTGCCAACAGCCCAAACCGAAACCGGAAGTAACTACAGTCCCTAATCTCAAGGTATTCATCCAGCTAACCTTCCGAGGAGATGACGTAATGCAACGTCTGCGGGACAGGCTCACCACAGCAGTCAGGCGAAAATTCTGTGCTGCAACTCTAGTCATCAGGTACCGAAACACACCGATCCCCATCCCATCAGTAAAAGAACCTGTAGCTTTATACGCCAAATCAAATTGTATTACCATTTACAAATTTACATGCAGATGCGAGGCCATCTACATAGGTAGAACTGAGCGACAGTTACATTGCAGGGTTTCGGAACACATTCCAATTGGGTGGGCAAGATACTACACACAGAAGATGGTAGCCTAGGCAGGCCGACACACTGGAACAGTCCTGCTTCATCGGTCGCAAGACATGTGCTCGAGAGCGGTCACATGGTTGAAAGAGACAGTGCCTTCCGTGTGTTGTTCAACACACAAAGTAGTCGATTATTAAAGTTTGCTGAAGCTATAATAACATGTGTATATTTCAGTTTGAAGGATTTATCTAGTTAATTCACGTAAGTTGTGTGATTTCTGCAGTATGTACCTGACGAGATGCAGCTAAATATGCCAGGCAATAAATCATGCAATCTATTGTTTGTGTCTTCATTATTCAAATATTTTACTATATAAAAAGTCTAGCTTCAGACCCATGACGTCACAAACGGACTCCAAATTCGCGAGGTTTTTTGGTGCTTCCTATGTCTCTTCCGGTTTATTGTACTTCCGGTCTACTGTACTTCCGGGCCATGAGTGGCAGATGTGTGTCTCCAGAGGAGACCGGCATGCTTCCGGTTTGGGAGTTTAAAAAAGTCAATCTTTCACACGCGTGATCCGGGACTGTTTCCGGATCCGGTCAGGGATATGCACTACTGACGAGCTCAAATGAGGGCGAAACTCGAGTATAGTGCTTCCACATTGACGTGGATATGCCTTAGGTTCATACCAGAATGCGATCGGCGTTGCCAGTAGTGGGTTGTGCTCAATATTTAAATTTTATTTTAAAAGTACATTTACGAAATAATTGTTTAATAACCATGTGTGTGTGTGTGTGTGTGTGTGTGTGTGTGTGTGTGTGTGTGTGTGTGTGTGTGTGTGTGTGTGTGTGTGTGTGTGCATGTGTATGCAGGGGATTGGGCCCCTGGTCCTACTATTTGCCTTTGCCTCCAGAGGGGACCATCAATCCCACACCTACTGTAAGGAAAGATGAAGGTTCAAAAGGACAGTAGACAATAATATGTCAATGAGTAAATCGGGCATTATCCGTGTTTCAAGTTTAGGAAAAAGACTGAGGTGAGAATATGGGTCTTAATTCTATATAGGGTTAGATTATCACACACACACACACACACACACACACACACACACACACACACACACACACACACACGCGCGCGCGAGCGCGCTTAATAACATATAAAATGGTTTATTTCTAGTATGTCTAGTACTAGTCTCATAATTACACAATCAATTAAAATAACATAATTAGTGAATTTTCTGTAATAAATCATAAAATATAAAATCATTATAATATCGCGAGTTATTTCCCTTGCACAGATTAGAATTAGTTGTGTCCCCTGATGACTCCAGTAAACATCTTTTTAGCACTAGCTGAGAAGAGGTATGGAATGTAGCTCATGTTAGAATTAATCTATGATAGTGAAATTTGGAATAAAGCAGTTTTAAATGGTCTGAATCAATTGAACACATCGCTAAAGCTGTAAACAAATATTCTAAGGCACTTTGCTTCAGCACAAATTAAGTAAACACGAAAACTTTCGGTAAATGTGAACCCCTAACTACAAGTTATGTCAGAAATGCTACGTCTCGTGGGTATGCGTGGATGTTGTCAAATCTGTTTTAGTTTGCGGTAATCTCACAAAGGCGTCAAAAATTATACTGCTGACAGCAGTGGCCAGCGTACTTACTGCATGACAAGACACAATTCGGGTGACTATATCAGAGCACATACCACTCATACATTAGCAAGGTAGATTTGGTCATTCCCAGAAGCACTACAAAACTGACGGTAAAACAATATCATGCGAGGCAAGCCCCGGGCATGTCTTCTGCTCTAAAATTTAGGGTACTATTGCAATGACCGAATCTGTCTCTAGGTGTTTGTAGTCGTTATCCCTCATACATTAGCAATGTATGTTATGGCATTCCCAGAAGCACTACAGAACTGTGATGTCCAAGCAGAGTCTACAAGACAAACCCCTGATATGTCTGCTCTAAAATTGTCTTTTCGTGGTATGTAATGGGCACATCAGACTGTTATTATTTTGCTCCTTCCTTAGCCAATCAATCGGTAATGACGTTTCTGGGTACTCCACACTGGGATGCCAGCCACTGTATGGTGACCTTTTGCCGAATGCTAAGTTAAGAAAGTAGTGTCCTTAGTACTGGCAGTGTCCCAGACAGGAGAATCTCGAGCACTGATTTTCCATCTGTCAATAGCACCTAATGGTACCGAGTGGTCATAGATGGCGGCACATCTGATTACATGTGGGTAATGGCTACAACCAGAAAACATTCTCACTGGCTAAAGCCGGTCAAAGATGGTGGTGCATCTGGTCACATGTCTAAGAGGTACATACAGTACACGTGCTCACTGACTTAATGTTATAAAATTGTCCATCCCCACTCATATTTCTTACACTCCAAGTTCCTACTTTCAATGTTGATATTCTTTTTTATTCAGTAGTCTAATGAGGGTCTGGAGTCACCTTGTGTACATGACTACACCTACTGGGTGAGGCCGTTTCTCATATTATCAATAAGACTGCAGTACATGATATTCCTGGCATCTGTAAGGAAGGTAGTTTGCCATTGCTTTCCTTCCTAGCAGTGACCAAACTGGTCAATGGCCATAGCCATCGTCAACTCCCCCAAAAAAGAGATCCTCTGCCTACCGTCGTGAAGCTGGAGACCATAACCTACAACTATCTGTTGGCTGCTCTTCAATTTCATCCACCACCTGCATGAATGGTTTTACGTAACCCTAATTGGGGGGCTAAACGGGTACTCCAACTTGCCCAAGGGTGTCCCGTACACTAACTGAGGGAAGGAGGCACCTTACCGCTCCTTTGAGAGGGAATACCCCTACTCCACCACCGTGTAGCATAATCAACAGAGAACAAAGAAGAAAAAGAAACATAATCAACAAACTTCATTTATTTACCTTAAAAATGTCAAGAATAATATTATTATTCAAAATGGTGTATTACATTAATGTCTGTTACAAAGAGTAAAAATTTCTAGTTTATCACACAAGAGAGCGCAACTCGGAATATTCCATCAAAAGTTAAACAAAGTTATCTCCACAATACCCAGTGAATTGTCAAATATGATAAACTAAACTATGAAAACAATTTCAAGTTTACTCCAGAAAAGGACACAAACACAAAGCAAACAAATGTTACACATATTCATGAAACCCCTGGACAGCCCAGTCGGCATCACTGTTTCCCTGTCAGACTGTGGCTGTAACAGTTGCCAAAGTGCATGTGATAGACTAGTGTGGCAATATTATTTTGTTTTTGCTTCTAGTCAGTTATGATAGTCAACATTATTTGTAAATGTACAGACTGAAATTATAGGCACACCTACACAATTGTATATACATTTGTTTCCCCGCATATCCTTTACAGAAAATTGCAGTCAACACCAGCATTTTTCAACTGCTGTTGATGTCTTAGCAAGATTACACTCAGTAGTTTGCCATTGCTTTCTGAGCGACCGGCTCACATACCCTTATAAGTAACCAGCGTGATGCAATCCACTCCAAATCTCCCCACATGGATACAGTATATGGTATTACAGAGAAAGTCGTTAATCCCTTTGCAAAGGAGACCGGCTGTATGTACACAGAATTTAGAATAGACACCATACAGAAATGGTTTACACTGGCTGTTAGGGCAGAGAAGACCGGCCAAACAAACATAGTTGGCCACCATCACCTTCATTTAGTTATCTACCTGAGATATTTTGGTATTGCTTTGTGGTTGTTCCTGTCAAGATCATTGTGATAGCTTGTTCACTGTGATACCCCATCATTAGAGACCAACAAGTGTTGAGTAAAGAGGAACACAACAACCATAAACATCACATCCGTGAAAGTAAAGTAAAGGACCAGCTCTCACACCATGAGGAGTACTGGGTATATGTGCTAGCCCCATATATTTAGAGCAATCAACATTGTTACTGAAATGTACTATGAAGTAATCACTGCTACGTGTAAGTAGGTTTGGGTAATTTAACAGTTGTGTAGCAAGAGTGTTAACTATCTTGTTTAGTGAATACATTGTTAGGACGGTGAGGAATTTTGACACTAGTTAAACGGTGTGAGGTTAAAGGCATTAATAGTGATAAGTGCTATAATGTATGCCTGATATAAGTGGTGTGTATTAATTCCTGGAATCAAGGTGTTCTTATTTCCATTAGCATGTGGAGGTAAGTATTTGCTGAGTGAGGATGCCAGTGCTATTCCACCTCTATGTAGAAATGTCTTGTATTTACTTGATACCGGTAGATAGGAATTACCTGTGGATATATGATGTCACTACTTGTTTATATGCCTCCCGCCTGAGTGAATATGCGTGCCCGATCGTGCTCATATTTGGCCTGTCCGACCAAAGTAATTGTGCGTGACCGAGTGTTGATTTAACATACCCAACCGAGAGCAATGCGACGCTCTATAACTGAGGCCATTGCATTTATGGCGATCCGACCTGTGAACAGAATGTTGCTGTATGACTCTACTGCTCTTCTCTTCTATAACCCTGACTCTGTTAGTGGGGGAACATATCCATTATGAAGAAGGAGTTACACTGAAGTGAGTCAATCCACACTTGAGATTGGACAGAAGATTTAGTTGATGAGGGGCTGGATGCCACTTTAAACGGGATGACGTGGTCTAAATCGCCACGGAACCAAGGTGCTCTTTTTCCACAGTAGCTGTGGGAGAGATTGCTGGGTGGATTGCCACCATATCTGTGATAGACCTGCACAGACTTGACCGTCATGGGAGAAGGTAAACTAATAAAAGTCAAACATGTTCTGGGACAGTGATCCCAGGACGGGAAAGCTGTTGCATTGTTTATGAGTTTGTTAATTAGTTATTAACAATTTATGATTGATAATTTGTTAATGCTATGTTAATGAATTATGATGTATATAATTTATTGATGTTGTATAGTCATTAATGAGTTATGTTTCATTAATTGATCAATGGGTTAAGTGATTAATTAATTGTTGAGTTATGTAGATGAGAAGGATATGTCCGGCTGGACACCTCCTAGATAATGTAACTGCTACACTGAAAGATAAGTAGGTGTATTCTATGGTTGGTGTTGGTGGAGAAACAGAGGATTGGAATAACACCAGGAGCCTTTGACAGAGTCAAACAGTCTAATCTGGTGCTATCGGGCTATATGTTATCCAGACGAGTTACTTGACTATATGTACTATTGCTTTTTCTTGCACCCTCATGCCTGTACCTTGTAGTTAAGAAGTTGATCTATGATGTTGATGATCTAGTATATCATGTATGATATATATTACTCTGATGCATGTGTGAAGGTTGAGATGCAGGTTAGTCCTAGTTGTAGCTGAGTACTCACACCACTCTCCATGTTTCAGGATCTGTTATATGTAAGGAGATTTGAGAGAGTTAAACCATAAACTCAATGGGACCAGCTCATTCCAGTGCCAGTCAAGGTTATGTTTGAGGTAATACTGGGATGTGGTCAACCGAATCTGTCTGAGTCACCACTTGAAAGAACCTGTAAGTTTAGAATATCATAGTGAGTCTAAGCTAAGACTTCCGTGACGAGTCCGATGAAGGTTTAGTCAAGAGATCCAGGTTGGATCTAGGACTGATGCGTCTCCTGATTCATGCCAGTAAGGTACTGGTGAATTTCTAAGCAGACTCGCAGGGGAATCTTTAGTGACTTGTGAAGCACTCAAGGACATTCGTTCCAGTTGAGTGGAAGGACGTGAACTCTGTTGACAGTCATTCTGATGGCCAGTTTATTATGTTTCAGGCCCGGCTGGGTCTTACAGAGGTACAATGTATAATAATCCATTTATCTCCGGTGTGGATCTACATCTGTGATCTTTCATGAAACCTGAACTTGGTCAGTAACCTACAACAGTTGTTTGCTATCTTCGTGAACACCGGAGGGACAGACTTGTTCGGGTAGGGATCTACCCCCTTCCTAGGTTTGTTGGATTGTGACAGTAGTGATCTGTGAAGTCATTAGTTGCCTACAGAATGGTGTAGAAGTGACATTGTGACTATGTTGCATTCTTGCATTGACATGTTGGAGTAGTAATGTGTGACTTGTTATTACATGGAGCCAACACTCCAGTTCTGCGTTCCAGATATATTCATCCTATTAACTTGAGATGCCAAAGAGCAACCAGGCTCTTATATTCTCTTGGGTTGTGCAGCAGTACTTATCATCATAAGAACAACCAGGCTCTTACATTCGATTGTGTTGTGCAGCAGTACTTATCATCAGGTGGGGACCTCTATGATACTAAGGTCAGCCCACAAGTCATCATTAGAGTAGAACTTGTGATTTCATCGAGGGATGACCAGCGAACAGTGTTGAAGTGTCAGTCAGGTATCAGACACCTGACCAGTCCAAGATCTTACTTGCAGTGGAACGAGAGAACTTTGGAAGAGTCAACGACTTGGAGTTCTGTTGCACTGGAGGTTCATCGGGTGAGTCGTTAACCACGATGGGATGACAGCACAAACTGAAGTCATATGCTCTGTGATAATGACTGATCATCTGTAGATCTTCTCGCTGTTCTCCAGCAGCAAGTGTACATATTGTCTTCTATCCAGGCTTTTCAGCCATCCCTCTCTTAGTTCAGTTGACATATTCAGAAATTAAATTTTGCTTTGTTAGCCATGGCTTTGAGTACTAGTATGACTGCTGTCTTGTCCGAGCCCCCTGTGGGTAGGAATCCATAGGTGGGGAGGGGAAGGTCAGCTGTCCCAGCTTGTGTGGGGCCCTGTAGATGTAAAGTCTTATTGGGGTGGTCGGAGCAAAGGCTGGGGATATTAACTATAGTAACATACCTGTCCAAGCCCCGGGGGTCTTGTTACAATCCTGTCAATGTTGAATTAATATTTCTAAGAATGATAAGGTGTAATTATGTTCGTGGTCAACAGACAAAGAAATGTTCTTGTGGGCTTGGTTCATGATGGAGTGGAATAACTCAGCCCAATGTCTGACTCTGGGATGAATAATAAATCATCCACTTACCAGCGGTATAAAACTAGGTCCTTAATATTTTAGGCTCTTTGTTTTTCTGAGCGCACCATAAAGATGTATGCTAGATTGGGACATAGAGGACTCCTCATGGCCACTCTGTCAATTAGGCAGCACAATTTTTTAAAGAAAAATGTATGTAATATTAGAAGTGCACAGCAGAGTGAAATTTAGTAATAGTAATTTCTTGAATTTGGATATCAGTAGGCCTAACTTTTGTTTCTTTTCTTTTATGTAATCACAGAAGATGATCACTATTTCTTCCATGGGAATGTCAGTGAAAATAGAGGCAATATCCATTGACACCATATGCTTTAGTTTACGATCAATATAATCCATAGCTGGACAAGTTTGAATGAAGCTTTTAATATGAAGGGGTTGAATGATTGTCACAATGGTTTAGCTGTTTCTGCAAGCCATTTCACCATCCTGTGTTGGACAGAGATGAGCATACATTAAATCGGTCTCAGTGGTACCCCAGGCCTGTGCAATTTAGCAAGGCCGTAAAGTTGGGGGTTTATGAGCCCAGTGGAATTATTAACTTTGCAGTCACCTCACTGATGAATTTACTATCTAAAAGTGACTGAATCTAATTCCTCACTTTTGCATCCAATTCCTCATGGTTGCTGGCTTTAGGATCTAAGTAAAATTTGGTTGAATTCGATAAAATGTCTTCTATTTTGTTGGAAGCATCAAAGATGTAACTCGTGAGATGGATGTTGTGAATGGCTTGGATTGTCAGAGTAACTTAACAATGATTGCCTGGAAGAGGCTAATGATAGTAGAACATTATATACAACTACCAGTATAGTATTGTGATGAGAAAAGAAGCATGGGAAAGCATAGTGATGACTGGAAAGATCAGTGGGAAAAGAGACATGGACAGACCAAAAGAGATGACGCTGGATGGACTGTATGGTGACATTGAGAAATATTATCAGCAGAGTTGATCCTGAACAGGGACAAGATGTGAGGAGATACATGAACACCTATGGTAGTTGGCAGGGCACATGATGATGATGCAGTCTCATATGTTTCTTCAGATTACAAGTCTGGGTAAATGAAGCCAAAATCATCATACTTGAAAGGTCTCTCTCCTCTATGTGCTCTCTTATGCTCCTTTAGATGGCCAGCTTGAGTAAAAGAAGCACCACAAACATCACACTTGTAAGGTCTCTCTCCTGTATGTGCTCTCTTATGCTCCTTTAGATGGCCAGCTTGAGTAAAAGAATCACCACACTTGTAAGGTCTCTCTCCTGTATGTGTTCTCTTGTGCCTTACCAGATTGTGAGCTTGAGCAAAATAAGCACCACAATCAACACAATTGTAAGGTCTCGCTCCTGTATGTGCTCTCTTATGCTCCTTTAGATGGCCAGCTTGAGTAAAAGAATCACCACACTTGTAAGGTTTCTCTCCTGTATGTGTTCTCTTATGCCTCATCAGATTCTGAGCTCGAGCAAAAGAAGCACCACAATCAACACAATTGTAAGGTCTCTCTCCTGTATGTGCTCTCTTATGCTGCTTTAGATGGCCAGCTTGAGTAAAAGAAGCACCACAAACATCACACTTGTAAGGTCTCTCTCCTGTATGTGTTCTCTTTTGCATCATTAGATTGCGAGCTCGAGCAAAAGAAGCACCACAATCAACACAATTGTAAGGTCTTTCTCCTGTATGTGTTCCCTTGTGGTATTTCAGACTGTCAGCGTAACTAAAAGAAGCACCACAAACATCACACTTGTAAGGTCTCTCTCCTGTATGTGTTCTCTTATGGTATTTCAAGCTGCGATTGTTATTAAAAGAAGAACCACACACATCACACTTGTAAGGTCTCTCTCCTGTATGAATTCTCTTGTGCATCATCAGATTGCGAGCTCAAGCAAAAGAAGCACCACAATCAACACAATTGTAAGGTCTCTCTCCTGTATGTGTTCTCTTATGCCTCTTTAGATCGCCAGCTTGAGTAAAAGAATCACCACAATCATCACACTTGTAAGGTTTCTCTCCTGCATGAGTTCTTAAGTGGCTCTTTAAACAGCTATATTGAATAAAAGATGCACCACATTCATGACACTTGTAAATTTTCTCTCCTGTATGTGTTCGCAAGTGGTACTTTATACAGCTATGTTGAATAAAAGATGCACCACATTCATCACACTTGTAAGGTTTCTCTCCTGTATGTTTTCTCAAGTGGTACTTTAAGTGGCTAAATTGAAAAAAAGAAGCACCACATTCATCACACTTGTAAGGTTTCTCTCCTGTGTGTATTCTCTTGTGTTGTGTCACATTGCCAGCACAGGTAAATGCTGTATCACAATAATTACATTTGTAAGATTTCTTTTTTCTACATATGATTTTGTGGCACTTCAGATGTGGATTTACAGTAAAACATGCACCAGACTCGTGATGTTTCTGTGGTACATTTGTTTTCTTCTGTCTGTTTACATTGTTGCTTGGATTACAAGTATCAAATCTGTATGGTGTAACATCTGTTTGTATTGCAATTTGACAATTGTTATGGATTCCTGATGCCATATAACCATTCTCAGACAATTTTGATTCTGTTTTACTGTGTTGTGTCACTTTCATGTCTTGAATGATGTCACAATCTGTCATGTCTTTAATTTTACTGAATCTTTTACTTCTATCCTCACATAATATGTCTGATAGTTCTTGTTTCACAACCTCTATGTTACCATACATTGCCAGTTGTGAATGCTCTTGTATGGAGATGGAAGGGTACATTTCAGAAGGTGGATGTATTTCTGAAACACACAAAACAACAAATTAAATTACATTTTAAAATTCACAAAAACGCTGGGTTAACAGTATATGTCAGGCAACAGACTACAAACAAATGTGATAATGTTGATGACATGATACAGATACAGAATAACTGTATGTAAATTATTATGTCAGGAACTTATATTCAGGGACATTCTAGAGTGGCATTCTAGATAACGTCAGGCACATTCCATATTTTCATGGCAAGGAATATCAAGCTGAGTTCTGCATAATTATCCTGGATAGGCTTCTTAATTCTAAGGCTGTGCTGGATGTCTGATGCTTTCTTCTTCCTTCCTTATCTAAATTATTTTATATTCCTTGCTGCATAAACATGAAATGTGCCTGAAGATTCATGATATTCTCCAATGCCTCTCTTCTCATCACATGATCAAAGTAAGCTGCTAGTCTCTTTGCTTGTGTTATTTATGTTCAGTAGTTCGCCATTGCTTTCTGAACAACCAGCACACATACCATTTTGTAAAAAGCAATGCAAAGTGGGCTGTTGATAATTAGCGCATCCATAACTTCTTCGCCACGGAGCCAGGCTTTCGTTGTGTTCTACATGAAAATACATCAATCAAGATTTGCAAGTCATTAACCATGTTTGTAAAATAAATCAATCAAGATTTGCAAGTCATTAACCATGTTTGTAAAATACATCAATCAAGATTTGCAAGTCATTAACCATGTTTGTAAAAGGTCTTCTAAATTTGCTTTTGCTGCTGCTGTTTCTGATTTTACTGCTGCTCCTCCTCTTTCTCTTCAATTCTCTTCTACTGCTGCTGCTTGTATTTCCTTCTTCCTGATTTCACAGAATATGCAGATGATACAGTCTTGATTGCAAACATTGAACAGGACCTGCAAAATTTAGTAGATGCAGTTGTTGCACACAGTGAACAACTAGGGTTAGAAATGAATGTTAATAAGACACAGATTATGGTCATCACTGGGAAGAAGGAAATACCACAATGTGATATACGAGTAGTTGGTCATATTCTTAAGCAAGTGAATCGATATAGTTATCTTGGAACAGTCATAACATGTCATGGGAGATGCCTCGAAGAGATTAAAACAAGAATTGCCATTGCGAAGGTAGCCTTTTGCAAGATGAAAACCATAATGGCCAATAAAAAGATATCAACTGAAACGAGAAAAAAGAGTGTTGAAGTGCTACATAGAACCTGCACTTTTGCATGGATGTGAAGCATGGACAATAAGCAATCAAGCTGAAAAACAGCTGATGGCTGTGGAAATGTGGTTTCTGAGGAAAATGCAAAGAATACCATGGACAGACAGAAAAACGAATGAACAAGTCCTTCAAGAAACAAATGAAGATCGTAAACTGATTAGAGAAATTAGACATAGACAGTTAAAATGTTTTGGGCATGTTATGAGAAAAAATGAATTGGAGAACTTGGTGACAACTGGCAAGATCGAAGGGAAGAGACCGAGAAGTAAATACCTGGATGTCTTGGCCACATGGCATGGTTGAGACAAAAACACAGAGCTGATCCACGACTCTGGTGATCAAGTGAGATGGCAGAACATGACCGCCCATGCTTATCGGCGGCCCGGCACATGATGGATGGATGGATTTCACAGTATTTAGTGATTACACCAGCAAGTAAGTTCTCATGATGGACTCAACCATTTTCTGGAGTTCCTCTGTTGTTCCATACAGCTTTGAGTTTAGTGTTGATTCAGTGAGTCCGAATATTTTTGTTTACACAATGTACAAATGATAACCCTGCATAACACATTCAGCAGTTTGTTTGCTTAGCCCACATGTAGCAGACAGACACAGCCTATGCCTGTGTTTGCTCTGTTTGTTATGCCCCATCCTAAGGAAAAGAAGTTTTCTATCTCTACTAATGAAGAACAGTAGTCATTGTGTGGTTGAGTATTTAACTTTCTCATAGCCTGGATAGCTCCCATTATTCTCAAACTATGCAACTTCACTATGTTTTTGCTCAATCTCTTTTTGCTTTTTGTGTGTCTTCTATTTATTATTTATAATTAAACTGTAAATAGTTCCCAGTTATTATCTGATCAGCTTAGTTGCCATCTCCACAATGAATATCAGCTGCAATTGATCTCCAGCACTCTGTCTCTCTTACTAAGATGACATAGTCTTTTATCTTCCTTTCATGTCACTCTTGATGTTCTCCTCCAGTTTAAACTGTTGTTTTTCTACTAACAGAGTATATCACACTGTCCTTAAAAAGTTTTTAAAATTTGCAACAGTCTTGTAATTGCAGATGGTAGGACCGCCTGGATCACAGCATTCTAAACAAACACAGAGCACTGTACTAAATGCTGACCAAAGGATAATTACAGAAGGATCAATGATTACATGAGTACAAAAGAGTGTTGACGTCCTATTAGAACCTATACTGCTGATTGCATGTAAAACGTGGACAATACATAGACAGCTTGAAAAATGTCTAATGGCTGTGGAAATGTGGTTTCTGACAAAAATGCAAAGAATACTATGCACAGACAGAAACACCAATGAGCTAATCCTATGAGACAAATGAACACTGTAATTGATTAGAGACATTAGACGTAGACAGTCAAGATTTTTAGGGCATGTTATGAAGAGAAATAAACTAGAACACAGCTGGCAACATTGATCAGAATAGAGCAAGGGTCAGGGAGAGAGATAAGTACATGTAAGCGTGACTACATGGCACAATTGGCACAAGTACACAGATCTGATCCAAGACTGTTCTGGTCATGTGACATGAGAAACCTTGACTATCCACGGATATCGACACGACATATGATAATGATGATCACCAGTCTAGACTATCATGTGAGATGAGAAACCTTGACTATCCACGGATATCGACATGAGATAATGGTGATCACCAGTTTAGACTATCATGTGACATGAGAAACCTTGACTATCCACGGATATCGACATGACATGAGATAATGATGATCACCAGTCTAGACTGTCATGTAGAAAAGATGTAGAAAAAAGTACTTGTGTGCACTGAGAAGCTTCCTCTCATGTCTCATCATATTTTTTGTGTCTGTGTGCGTGAGTGTGTGTGTGTGCATGTGTGTGTGTGTGTGTGCATGTGTGTGTGAGTGGAGGGTTTGGTTTTTTTTTTTTGCTGATTCACTCACCATCTCATAAAACGTAACTAACAAGCTGCACATGCTAGTTAAGAAACAGGCTACATATATGCAACTTTATCCTCATATAAAAACTTGTAAACCAAATGTGTGAGGATCTCCCCATCCAACCCACAGGAAACAGACTATCTGAGATGGGAAGAGCCTGATTACTTTCATTCAAGCTGATCTTATTTAGAAGTTTCACTGATAGATTTTTCAACTGGAAACATTGCCTATTTTAGAGTAGTCTGTAGCAATTCAACATTTACTGAGAATCTTCATCACAGATCTGCTACCAGCAGCCAAGATTATGTTCTTCACAGACTGGGGGTTACTCCTAAAGACAACCACAAAAATGAACATCTGTTGTGTGATATCATATCTAAGCTCAACAGTACCTAGCAGGCAGGTTAGCAAAGTTGGTAGGGGACTGCATTGATAATGTCATGAGCATGGTCAGACACACGTTCCTGGGCTCATCACCGGCTAAAGTGAGGGAGAGATTGGCCACCCATTTGGAATAACAGAGGAACTCCAGAAAATGGCTGAGTCCATCATGAGAACTTACTTACTGGTGTAATCATTAAAAAATATGAAATCAGCGAGAAGGAATCACAAGCAGCAGCAGTAGCAGTAGAAGAGAATGGAAGAGGCAGAGGAAAAGCAGCACAAAGCAGCAGCAAAAGCAAAATCAGAAACAGCAGCAGAAGCAGGAGGAAGAAGATGAAGAAGGAGGCTTAGAAGCAAAATAAAAAAGAAGATTGAGGAGGAGGATAAAAAAAAAAGAGAAGAAGAACAGAAGAAAAAAGGAGGAGGAGGAAGAAGAAGGAAGAGGAGGAGACGGTGGCAGCAGAAGCAGCAGGAGGAGGAGGAGGTATTCCATTATGTTGTATTTCACTTATTCTAACCTTGACCTGGGTAGTCTATATATACTTCAGGTTGTTCTATCTTGACACTTGCTGGTGTTATACTCTCCATCTTATCAAAGACTTGGATCAACGATAGTGTCTCACAGATACACTTTGGCAGAACTGTGAACACAGTCAGTCTGAAAAGATCGGTGAGTGACATACTGAGTCAATAATAAACAAGTTATATAAATACATGTGATATAGTGGTGGAACCTCTAGAAGACTGAGTATGAAGCGATATGTATGGGTGTTCAGGTCACCTGAGTCTTGAAAAATGCTGGCACCTATAGATATGAGCTTTGTGTAGAGACTTTTCCTGACCTGGTACTAAAGTTCCATCTCCACAGTATTAAAGGGCTCTCCTTCCCCTCTCCAAGCTCAGAAACCTGTGTGTTAAACATTAGTCCTGGAAGTTCACATCTGTGGGTAGGCTTATTACGATGTAACCAGATCACGATTAAGCAGAGCAAACAGGGACTGTTGAGTTTAGGTTTAGGTTGGCAATATTGCTTCCAGAGGCTTTGGCATTTCATTGTCAATGGGAGCAATGCATTAATATAACAATTTCTCAGGATCCTGTGAAAGCATGACAGATGAAGCAAGATGACTCATATTCACTTACTGATTTATAATTGGGGATTCAAGATAAAAATGCAATACTAATCAATAAAAATATACAATACAAGATATTTGAACATTAATGGAACGCAGAGATGTTTCCAAGGCACCAGGGCCAGGTTCTATACTGGCCAAGACCTACTAATACATCCTAGTTGTGCCTCCTGGGCAACAGGTCCCTGGCTAACGAAGTAGGATCGCTGATTCTTCTGAAGTCGGAGAGTATCTGCCTACACAGCGAGGAACCACCAGTCTGCACACCAATAAGCCAGACATGGGACAACGGATACTCATGCAAACCTCAGGTCCGGTATGACATCACATCGATGTTGAACAACAGGATGCCTTCATCCGACATACAGGACTTAAGATAATAATACAGCCAGCGAACGCAAGCAACCATTTGAACATTAATTATATGTGCTTTAGCAGTCAAGGTGACATTTATAGTCTGTGATGTTGTTTCTTTCTTTTACATACCACTTTTGCATTAACTCATGGCAGCATATTAACTTGAGAGAATAACAACCAGAAATAGTGGTTATGTCAGTACTGTGTATACAATTGACAGCATCTTCTCACTTATTCTAAATCAATGAAAGTGTTATGGAACATGTGTTGATTCAACAGAGGTATTAAATATTGTCTCATTTGTGTAACTGAAGGTATCAAAAGTTGTTTCAGTCAATTAACTTCATCTTCTTTTGTTCACTATGTCAAATAACTAAAGTTACCCTGAGTTAGTTGAAAGTTTCTCTTTAACTGGCAAAATGTCATAACACCAACAAGTATAATGTTTGGTCTCGATTCTTCTCATTAATTTAGGATCCACCACAGACATTTCATTTCTGTTGTTTATTTATTAATTTAAAAAACATATTGTCTGTATCCATATCCGACATATACAGCATAATGTTGGTAGAATGACTGCGATGATCAGTGTTCATTTTGTCATGTCACATCTTTGTTTTGCAATATAAAGTCTCTTATAAGTCGACAGGGTCGACTTCATTGCACCCTGGTTTTATCCCACATGGCTCATTCTCTTTCTGCAGTGCAGGCTGGCGAAAGCATCACACAAAGCACAAACTATGTAGTCCAGTGATTACCCCCAGGAGTCTCTTAAAATAATGCACTCGTGAATCGAAGGACACTGCCTGCAATCAAACCCACAACCTTCGGGGCATGAGGCAGGCAGCTTAACCACTTGGCCAATGTTGTGCAATATGTGTAACATGTGTTTAGTCATGTGATTTATGTTGTTGCATCAATTTTCAGTTGCACTGCTGCCAACCTTCCATCAGGTGATATTATGCTCCCAACATATGACACAATATGACGGATTGTATTTGCAGCAAAGAACCTCAATGGCTCGGAACGCTGAAGAAGAAGAGAAGAAGAAGAACATATGACACAATTTTGGTTTGCTTGAGCTGAAGGTTTGAAATTTTATTGTTACTACTATTTTATCCCTTGTGATGGTATTTTCTATGGCATTAATGTCAATTTGTCTGTATGTTTTATTCACTTAAACACAGAAGTCACAAACAATGTGTTGCACCATTTATTGTCTGGCATATTTCACTGTATCTCATCAGGTGCGCTATATCAAATGAAGTTAATAAATTAATAATACACAAAATAAAATACGTAAATTACATAATCACAGACATTGCGCGAATGTAGAGCATTTGTTATCCCCACAGTAATCTCAAATTTAAAACAACTCTGTGGCTTTAGCAATGACCCCAGGGATCTCCAGATAAAAACTGCACTCATGGTCTGAACAGCACAGTCTGGAGAATGAACCCATGACCTTCAGAGTGTGAGGCAGACAGCTGGACAACTTGGCCATGGGGACACACCAGATACTGGCACTGAGGTGTCAGGTGTAGACTGTATTCTAGGCCATGATACCATTGCATGAGGTGTTCAGTTTCCTTCCACACCACCTTTCCTGATCAGACAAATCACAGGAAATGATCAGCTATCTATTGTATGAGGCCGAGTCCATCATAAACAAAAATAATCATGTCTCTGTTGACTGAACAGAACTGAACAATGTGTCAGGTCTTAGTCAGATATGACTGAGCTACCGTATGACAGTAGACAGTACTACCTGCTTTCTGTTAGCGCCGAACGTTGGGCGGCGCTTACCAAACCCGACACCCAACATTGTGCCAACGGCTTCCGGCGGAAGAGCGCAATTGGGAAGGTACAAGCCTTACCCTGGTGCGAGGAAATGCAAGCTAAAGACAAAATGTCATGGCAGGGCAGACCAGGCCCCTAAGCCTTGGTTGGCGGCTGGTCTAGGATCGAAGCTCCGACAGGCGGACAGTTAGAGCATTGCTTTGCTGATCCAGCAGCTTCTGCAGCTTGTCTTGTTCCAGATGTAGGGGTGTTACCTTTCCTCTGGAGTGAACTAGGCAGGCCGAGAGAAGGATCATGCTGCATGGGCAACACATGATCTCTATATTTTAGCCCAGGCTTTGTGCTATGGAGAGGCAATAACTCCATCCCGGGCCTTAACTGGTCTTGGAATCAAAGCGAGAGGCAACTGTTACGGGGTATAAGTCCCTGTCAATTACCGTAGACATGGGGCGCCAAGCGTTGCCTTTGACGGTGGGAGACACCTACAGGTGTCACTGATCAGCTACCGCTCACTTCAAGCTTGGCAGCCCCCAGCCAATTGGGTGCTGATCCGCCACAGCCTGCCTGCTTCAATGGGTGCTTGGGGCTAGGACAAAATCTGAATCGCAGGCTGTAAAACCAATGCACCAGGTACAAACAAAAATAAAAATAGAAACCTCAAGCTACGGCTTGCAACCTGGAACGTGAGAACCATGTGTCCAGGATTTTCCACTGACTTGACCAATATTGACGATGTGAGAAAAACAGCTGTGATTGATGCCGAACTCAATCGTCTTAACATTGATATTGCTGGTCTGCAGGAGACTCGCCTCGCTGAGGAAGGGTCACTCAGGGAAAACAATTACACCTTTTTTTGGAAGGGTAGAGGGCAGGCAGAAAAAAAGGCAACATGGTGTGGGCTTTGCAGTGAAGAATTCGCTACTGGGAATGATTGAAATTCCAGCAGGAGGAAATGAAAGACTATTATCCCTGCGCTTGGCAACCTCTGGTGGGTTTGCCACCATTATTACTGCATATGCACTGACACTCCATTTCTCTGATGATGTGAAGGATTTGTTCTATGAGGCGTTAGACTCCGTGATCAAGGCAGTTCCAAAATCTGACTACATTTATATGCTCGGTGATTTCAATGCTCGTGTGGGCAAGGACTCGAGTTCATGGCCAGTGTGCCTTGGAACATACAACATTGGTCGCATGAATGAAAATGGGCAAAGGCTGCTGGAGCATTGCACCAGTAATGACTTATGTATTACAAACTCCTTTTTTAAAACAAAAGAGATGCATAAGGTCACATGGAAACATCCAAGATCCAGTCATTGGCACCAGCTGGACTTCATCATCACAGGAGACAACATCTGAACCATATATCATTGACTCAAAGTTACCACAGTGCTGACTGTGATACGGATCATTCTTTGGTTGTTGCAAGGGTTAGACTGAGACCAAAGAGAATCTACACAGCTAAACACAAATCTAGCACCAGGATTAATATTATTAACACTTACGATCCTGAAAAGTACTTTCAGTTTCAACAGCAACTTGAAGACGCTTTCACTGATACACGAGAAAATTGTACAGTAAATGAAAAGTGGGGTCAAATTAAGGAAACTCTTTATAAAACTGCCGTAGGGGTTTACGGCACTGTGGATCATAAGAGGCAGGACTGGTTTGCGGCAAACAGTGAGATTCTGCAGCCCTTGGTTGATAAGAAGAAGAAAGCTCTCTTAAGAAACAAGGAAAGACCAACGCGTAACACTCTGAGTGAGCTAAGGCAAGCTAGGAAGGATGTGTAAAAGGCTGCCAGGCAGTGTGCAAATGATTATTGGATCAAGTTATGTGAGTCCATTCAAATCGCAAGTGATAAGGGAAACATAAGAAGCATGTATGAAGGAATAAAGAAAGCCTGTGGTCCAGTGATAAAAAAAAGTGCACCATTGAAAACCTTGACTGGAGAAATAATAAAGTAACAGCAGATGGGTAGAGCACTATTTGGAGCTTTATTCAAGTGAGACCAAACTAGCGGATGATGCCCTCAACGCCATAGAGGCTCTACCAATTCTTGACCACCTTGACACACTTCCCACCATAACAGAAGTTAAGTGTGCTATAAATGAACTTGCATCTGGCATGGCTCCAGGTAAGTATGGGATTCCAATAGAGGTTATAAGGAGTGGGCAAGACATACTCACTCTACAGATCCACCAGCTAATAGAGCTATGCTGGCAAGAAGGACAAGTCTCACAGGATTTCAAAGATTCAAGCATCATAACACTGTACAAGAACAAGGGCAATCAGAACGACTGCAACAACTATAGGGGTATCTCACTTCTGTGTATTGTTGGAAAAGTATTTGCCAGAATTGTTCTGCACAGACTTCAAGTCCTAGGAGATCAAGTCTACCCTGAATCACAGTGTGGCTTTCGACAGAACCGGTCTACCATTGATATGATATTCTCATTGCGACAAATGCAAGAAAAATGCCGTGAACAGAATCAACCACTGTTTATTGCCTTCATCAACCTCACAAAGGCATTTGATTTGGTCAGTCGTGAGGGTCTGTTCAAGGCACTAAAGAAGATTGGCTGCCCACCAACTCTTCTGTCCATTGTGGAATCGTTCCACACAGGCATGAAGGGTAAAATCAAGTTTGATGGTGCAACTTCTGAAGAATTTGAAATCAAGAGTGGAGTTAAGCAAGGTTGTGTACTAGCTCCCACCCTCTTTGGAATATACTTTTCACTTCTACTGAAATATGCCTTTCGTGATCAGGATGGTGGTATATACATTCACTCACGCTCAGATGGCGGCATTTACAATGCTCAGCGATTGAAGGCCAAGACCAAAATTAGGAGGGTATTGATCAGAGAGTTGCTTTTTGCAGATGATGCTGCAGTTACGACCCACTCTGAGGAAGAATTGCAATGTCTACTATCTGCATTCTCCAATGCTTGTGCTGAATTTGGTTTAACAATTAGCAAAAAGAAGACACAGATTATGTCACAAGGTGCACATGGGGTACCATCAATCTTTATTGACGACGCCGAACTAGAGATGATAGACCATTTTACATATCTAGGATCAGTGGTAAATAGCAAATTATCCCTAGATCAGGAAATCAACATCCGGATCGGTAAGGCAGCAACAACAATGAACAGGTTAAGAAAAAGAGTCTGGGAGAACAGGAAGCTTACTGCAAAAACAAAAGTCCTTGTCTATCATGCCTGTGTCCTTAGTACTCTTCTTTATGGCAGTGAAACCTGGACAACTTACTCACGCCAAGAGAAACGTTTAAACAGCTTTCATATGCGGTGTCTGCGAAGAATTCTTGGTATTAAGTGGCAAGACAAAATCACAAATACTGAAGTATTGAAAGATCAGGTTGTGTGATCTTTCAGGAGTCTCTTAAAATAATGCACTCATGAATCGAAGGACACGGCCTGCAATCAAACCCACAACCTTCGGAGCATGAGGCAGGCAGCTTAACCACTTGGCCAATGTTGTGCAATATGTGTAAGATGTGTTTAGTCATTTGACTGATGTTGTTGCATCAATGTTCAGTTGCACTGCTGCCAACCTTCCATCAGGTGATATAATATGTGTAACATGTGTTTAGTCATTTGATTGATGTTGTTGCATCAATGTTCAGTCACACTGCTGCCAACCTTCCATCAGGTGATATAATATGTGTAACATGTGTTTAGTCATTTGATTTATGTTGTTGCATCAATGTTCAGTCGCACTGCTGCCAACCTTCCATCAGGTGATATAATATGTGTAACATGTGTTTAGTCATGTGATTTATGTTGTTGCATCAATGTTCAGTCGCACTGCTGCCAACCTTCCATCAGGTGATATAATATGTGTAACATGTGTTTAGTCATTTGATTGATGTTGTTGCATCAATGTTCAGTCACACTGCTGCCAACCTTCCATCAGGTGATATAATATGTGTAACATGTGTTTAGTCATTTGATTTATGTTGTTGCATCAATGTTCAGTCGCACTGCTGCCAACCTTCCATCAGGTGATATAATATGTGTAACATGTGTTTAGTCATGTGATTTATGTTGTTGCATCAATGTTCAGTCGCACTGCTGCCAACCTTCCATCAGGTGATATAATATGTGTAACATGTGTTTAGTCATTTGATTTATGTTGTTGCATGAATGTTCAGTCACACTGCTGCCAACCTTCCATCAGGTGATATAATATGTGTAACATGTGTTTAGTCATTTGATTGATGTTGTTGCATCAATGTTCAGTCACACTGCTGCCAACCTTCCATCAGGTGATATAATATGTGTAACATGTGTTTAGTCATGTGATTTATGTTGTTGCATCAATGTTCAGTCACACTGCTACCAACCTTCCATCAGGTGATATAATATGTGTAACATGTGTTTCGTCATTTGATTTATGCTGTTGCATCAATGTTCAGTCGCACTGCTGCCAACCTTCCATCAGGTGATATAATATGTGTAACATGTGTTTAGTCATTTGATTGATGTTGTTGCATCAATGTTCAGTCACACTGCTGCCAACCTTCCATCAGGTGATATAATATGTGTAACATGTGTTTAGTCATTTGATTTATGTTGTTGCATCAATGTTCAGTCACACTGCTGCCAACCTTCCATCAGGTGATATAATATGTGTAACATGTGTTTAGTCATTTGATTTATGTTGTTGCATGAATGTTCAGTCACACTGCTGCCAACCTTCCATCAGGTGATATAATATGTGTAACATGTGTTTAGTCATTTGATTGATGTTGTTGCATCAATGTTCAGTCGCACTGCTGCCAACCTTCCATCAGGTGATATAATATGTGTAACATGTGTTTAGTCATTTGATTGATGTTGTTGCATCAATGTTCAGTCACACTGCTGCCAACCTTCCATCAGGTGATATAATATGTGTAACATGTGTTTAGTCATTTGATTTATGTTGTTGCATGAATGTTCAGTCACACTGCTGCCAACCTTCCATCAGGTGATATAATATGTGTAACATGTGTTTAGTCATTTGGTTGATGTTGTTGCATCAATGTTCAGTCACACTGCTGCCAACCTTCCATCAGGTGATATAATATGTGTAACATGTGTTTAGTCATTTGATTGATGTTGTTGCATCAATGTTCAGTCACACTGCTGCCAACCTTCCATCAGGTGATATAATATGTGTAACATGTGTTTAGTCATTTGATTTATGTTGTTGCATGAATGTTCAGTCACACTGCTGCCAACCTTCCATCAGGTGATATTATGCTCCCAACATATGAGACAATTTTGGATTGTTTTAGCTAACGCTTGGAATTTAGATGTTATTACTATTTCATCCCTTGTGATGGTATTTTCTATGGCATTAATTTCATAATTTATTCTTTATCTGTTTTATTCACTTAAACACAGAAGCCACAAACAATGTGTTGCACCATTTATTGTCTGGTATATTTCACTGTATCTCATCAGGTGCATATTGCAGCGATATATCAAATGAAGTTAATAAATTAATAATACACAAACCAAAATACGTAAATTACATAATCAGACATTGCACGAATGTAGAGCATTTGTTATCCCCACAGTAATCTCAAATTTAAAACAACTCTGTGGCTTCAGCAATGACCCCAGGGGTCTCCAGATAAAAACTGCACTCATGGTCTGAACAGCACAGTCTGGAGAATGAACCCACTACCTTCAGAGTGTGAGATAGACAGCTGGACCACTTGGTCATGGAGAGCCCTGGGGACACACCAGATACTGGCACTGAGGTGTCAGGTGTAGACTGTATTCTAGGCCATGGTATCATGGCATGAGGTGTTCAGTTTCCTTCCACACCACCTTTCCTGATCAGACAAATCACAGGAAATGATCAGGTATCTATTGTATGAGGCCGAGTCCATCATAAACAAACATAATCATGTCTCTGTTGATTGAACCCAGACCACTGTGTTTGGCTGGCCAGCACCCTAACCACTATGACTCCCTGTTATGAACTAGCAAGAGAATATTTTAATTGGTGTCCGCCCTGGATGTTTAAATGGTTCAGTGCCATGTGGTGATTCACCATGCATTTACTGGTAGTGCCTCGCAGAAAATGCTTTTTATAATTCTCTGGCTTTCATTCAGTGTTTACATTCATTCAGTAGCATGTCCTTTGCAGAACCTCGCTCCCATAACAACCTTCCGGAAAACAACTCGATCACAAGGGTCCGATACACCCATCTGGAGATCATCCACCACATCTTGCACCCATCTTCTCTTTGGCCTTCCTCTTCCTCTCTTCCCAGGCATGTACCCTTCCACTATTGTTCTCTCCAAAGTTTCAAGTGACCAAAATATTTCAATTTTCTTTGTTTTATCATCTTTACATTAACCCACCCCACATTATTCCATTATTAAATTTTGTTTAGTTGCTTTTTGTAATTGCCTGGCTCTCATTCAGTTTTTACATTAACCCACATTATTCCATTATTAAATTGTGTTTAATTTTGTTGAAATGCCTGGGCTCAACATCAATGGAAGAACCATAAACAATCTTAGATATGCTGACGATACCATGTTACTGGCAGAAAGTGAGCAAGAGTTGCAAGACCTAGTGGAAGAAGTGAACAGGCACAGTGCAGAATGTGGCTTAGATATTAACATCTAAAAAACAAAAACTATGATAATTAGCAGTGGAAAGGAAAGGTCATCAATGAACATCACAGTAAATGGGCAGATACTAGAACAAGTAATAAGTTTCTCTTATCTTGGACATATAAAACAGATGATGGCAGAAGTGAAATAGAAATCAAAAAGAGAATAGGAATGGCCAAAAACGCTACTGTATGGCACGGAAGCCTGGACATTGAACAAGCATCTAGAAAGTCGCATAGAGGCCCTGGAGATGTGGATATACGGACGAATAGGTCGTATTTCATGGAAACAAACACAATCAAATGCAGAGGTCCTAGAAAAACTGGGAATGAAGAGAGAGTTGATGAAAGAAATAAAGAGGAGACAAGTGAAATATTTTGGCCACATTAAAAGACATGATACTCTTATAAAAACCATACTGGAAGGCAAGCGAGCAAGAGGTAAACAACGATACAAGTGGGAGGATAACATCAAGAGATGGACTAGCATCAGCCTGACAGAATGTACAGTCAAGGCGAGAGACAATTTTGGAGATTCATTGCAGCCAACCTTCATTGTGGAGACAGCACCTGACTGATTCAGTTTTATTGGGGGGGTGGGGGGGGGGGGGGTGGGGGAGGATGTAGAATTTTATTCAAAAATAATAATTATTAATAATATTTACAATTAAAGGCACTCTTCCGAATTGCGGTCCCAAATAGATCCGCAGTGAATAGGTCAGGGGTTAAGGGTTAGGGTTAGTTGTTAACTAAACACTGACCCTAACCCTTACCCCTGACCTATTCACTGCGGATCTATTTGGGACCGCAATTCGGAAGAGTGCCCAATTAAATTTATGGAGTGACTATACACACAATTTTTTGAGTAGTACAAGCTGCTATACACAAAAATTTGTGGCTGGTCACGTGATTATTCGTCTGGTCATGTGATGCCTACTTCCTTTTGACTACATAATTAATGTCTGTGGAACTATCATTGTGTTCTCAGTAGTGTAGTGGTTATTATCTCCGCCTGTCGCGCGGGAGACCGGGGTTCGACTCCCCAGCAATTTTTTTTCATTTTTTATTTTTTAAATTTTTAATCAGTCAATCAGGTGCCGTCTCCACAATGAAGGTTGGCTGCAATGGATCTCCAACACTGTCTGTCTTTCGCCTTGGCTGTACAATCTGTCAGGGTGATGTTCATCCATCTCTTGATGTTATCCTCCCACTTGTAACGTTGTCTACCTCTTGCTCACTTACCCTCAACCTTGCCCTCCAGTATGGGTTTTATAAGAGTATCATGTCTTTTGACGGCTTCCTGGCCTAGAGGTTAGCGACTTGTCTCTGTAATCTCGTATACTCTTGTAAGTAACATAAAGACGGTGAGAATCAGCAGTGGTTCGAATCGCGTTGGTAACTTATGGGGTATGTGAGCCGGCCGCTCAGAAAGCAATGGCAAACTACTGAGCGTAATCTTGCCAAGAAATCAACAATCAGCTGAAAGATGCTGATGTTGATAGTGATGTCCTGTAAAGGATATGCAAAACATTTGTTTTAATCATGTCTTTTAACAATAACATGGCCGAAATATTTCACTTGCCTCCTCTTTATTTCTTCCATCTACTCTCTCTCTCTCTCTCTCTCTCTCTCTCTCTCTCTCTCTCTCTCTCTCTCTCTCTCTCTCTCTCTCTCTCTCTCTTCATTCCCAGTTTTTCTAGAACCTCTGCATTTGATTGGTTTGTTTCCATGAAATACGACATATTCATCTGTATATCCACGTCTCCTGGGCTTCCAAGCGACTTTCTAGTTGCTTGTTTTAGGAACTAAAATATAGAACTGAGAAACTCAAAGCATCTGAATAAAGTGTTCTCTATGTATCTGCGGCAGTTGCTGGGGGGGGGGGGGGGGGGGGAGCATCCCCCAGGCAATGACCCAGTGATCGAGTCTCAGATGAATCCAATAGATGTCTTTGTTTAACATGAATTTTTTTTGCCAAATAAAATATCACTGCACGTAGAGTGTCTTTGTCGACAAGTATTGTCTTTGTGAGGTTTGAAGAAAAAGAACTTGCAAAAAAAAAAAGACAGACGAGAATAGAGAATAATAGTCTTCAAATCTTTGTGAATAGCTACTATTCACAAAATTTTTTGCCAAATAATCACGTGACCACCACATTTTTTTGTGTATAGCGGTTCGGACTATACACAAAAGATTGTGTATAGCTTCTCCCTTAAATTTAAGTCGAAGTAGAAGGTAAAGCGACCACTAATCAATCTTGAATCTGTAATCCTAAGTAATGAATGACTAACCCTACGGTGCAATTGTTTTTCATTTCGTCAGATCTAAGTATCCAAGATTGTGCTTACCAGAAAAATTGTATTGCACTGTATACTATTTAAGAATATCACACCTAGCGAGAATGTTGTAGATCAATATCCAACATCAACAAATTGCTAGAGAAGAGATTGCTGCAGTCCGTTCCGTTCCGTTCCGTTCCTAGTTACGAATGGTCCCGTTCAACCGCCTATATCGGTTTGGTTGTAGTTGGGTCCTTTATTGTGTGACTTGTTTTGATTCGTTCGTAGATCGGGCTGCTTGTTGTCAGCTTCCTGGTTTCTGGTTGGCTAATTTTGTTCGTTCCTGTCTTGATGAGGTTTTACATGTCTGGGCAGAGTCGCGCACTTGTTGAGGCCTGGAGTTATTGTGTACCCACCCCGTCATATGGTGTTGTTTCCTTCAGGGAGTCTACCAGCCGTCGTTCCACCTGTGGTTCCCCCTCCTTCCCCGTCTTGGGTTGTCTTCGAACCTTCCCGTTCGTCTGTCGTCTCGATGGTTCGATGTTGGTGTGGAGCGGCGATTCTCAAGTGCCCTACAGAATTGCTCTTGGTCTGGGTAGCCGTTCTCATCCAGTTCGATTTCAATTTCTTCTTCTTGTGCTTCGTCTTCTGTTTGGATCTTTGCATCTTCTGGTTCTTTCTGTGATTTGAGTAGTTCTATCTGGTCTCTTTATTCCTGGATTTGTTTCAGCGTTTCTTCTGTTTTTGCTCTTTCTTCTTGAATTCTCGATAGAGTTTTGTCAGTTTCAGCTTTTATGGCGGCCATTCGAGCGACATCCTGCTCTATCTTCTGCTGGACTTGCTTCAGTTCGTCCAGTATGCGCTGAACTGCCGTTATCTGGGTTTCTTGCGTCTTGTCTTTATCTTCCTCAATGCTTTTGAACTGTGTTCTCAGGTCCTTCAGTTGGCCTTCCAGTTGTGCTTTGTCGCTTTTGGATAGTCGGTTGGTCGCCTCCTACTGCCTCCTGGCCTCCTTATATGGCAAGTTAGACTTGATGGCGATTTTCATAGCTTCTTTGCTGTCTTGATGGCAGGGGCAGCCGAGGTACCTGGCGCCGTGGTTGCCGAGGCAGTTGGCGCACTTTCTGTTGGTGTTAGGCCTCCTGAAGTCCGAGTCGTTCTTGGCATGCTGGCACTGACTATATTGATGGGGACCAGAGCAGTACCTACACACCTCCACATCACTCTTGCAGGTGGCACGGGTGTGCCAAAACTTCTGGCACTTGGAACACTGCAGCACTCTCTGAATGTAGGGCTCTGGTACTTGGTCTTTCTTGTCCCATATAATGTATTGAGGGATCAATCGGCCCTCCGATGTTACGACGACAACTGTGGAGGGTATGTTGTTTTTCCCGATGATCCGCTCAGCACTGGTGATCTTGATCTTGCGGTTCTCCCTTGTTAGCATCTCCCTGATCTGGTCGTTGGTGAGATGGGTCTTGACTCGTTTGATGACCCATCTTTTGATCGAGTTGTGCCGGGCGGCTTCCAGTAGTATGCCGTGGTGAAGCTGGATGACGGCTTTCTCTTCTTGTGATATTTGCTGTAGAAGTGCTGTGGTCTTTGGTTTTTTGTTGATGGTGAGTCCCGTATCTAGGAGGTCGCCATTTCCCCAAGCCAAGAATGACGGAAGTGAATCAATCAATCCATCATGTGCCATGCCGGAAAGCGTGGGCGGTCATGACTCGCCATGTCACTCGATCACCAGAGTCGTGGATCAGCTCAGTGTTCCTGTCTCGTCCATGCCATGTGGCCAAGCCATCCAGGTATTTTCCTCTCAGTCTTCCTTTTTGGCCTGTTCCCCTTCATCTTGCCAGTTGTCACTAAGTTCTCCAATCCATTTTTCTCATAACATGTCCAAAAAATTTTGACTGTCTACGTCTATTTTCTCTAATCAATTTACGATGTTCATTTGTCTCCTGTAGTACTTGGTCATTGGTTTTTCTGTCTGTCCATGGTACTCTTTGCATTTTCCTCAGAAACCACATTTCTGCAGCCATCAGATGTTTTTTTTTAGCTTGACTGCACATTGTCCAAGTTTCACATCCATACAAAAGAACAGGCTCTATGTATCCCCTCAACACTCTTTTTCTCGTTTCAATTGACATCTTTTTATTGGTCAGAATGTTTTTCATCTTGCTAAAGGCTACTTTCACCATGGCGATTCTTGTTCTAATCTTTTCAAGGCATCTCCCATCAGATGTTATGACTGTTCCGAGATAATTGTACCCATTCACTTGTTGAAGAATATTTCCAATTACTTGTATATTACATTGTGATATTTCGTTCTTCCTAGTGATGACCATAACCTGCGTCTTCTTACAATTTAACTAAAACCCCAGCTGCTCACTGTGTACAACAACCGCATCTACTAATTGTTGCAGATCCTGTGCATTGTCTGCAATCAATACAAACGCTAAGTAAGAGTTACCCAGAATGGTGAGACACGAAAGGTTAGCGCTATTGTATAATAAATAAATTTCAATCATTGTATTGTTGTTAGATATTAACACCCAAAAGACAAAAACTATGATAATTAGCAGTGAAAAGGAAAGGTCGTCAATGAACATGACAGTAAACGGGGGGATACTAGAACAAGTAGCAAGTTTCTCTTATCTTGGGCATAGTAGTAGTAGGCCTCTTTCAGTCCTGAAGGACTATTAGAGTTGTGCCGCTGGGGAGACACCTGGCAGCACATAGTCCAATGCGAGAGTGACAATCTCTGTCACAGTTTCCGCATCTGTAAGACGAGGCAGGTCCCGCAGTAAGTGACTGCGTTTTAAGCCTGTGCCGCCTATCCTCAGTTTGTTGAATCAAATTATGCTCAAAAGAGCACCAGTCCATTTCGTACATCTCTTCTCCAGGAACATCTGTCTGTTGCAACTCTTTTCCACGTGTCTGGATCCATGCCAAGGGTTTTCATATCTTGTTTACACACATCCTTACATCGCATTTGGGGTCTTCTGGTTGGCCTCTTTCCTGTGGCTAGTTCTCCGTATCAGAGATCTATGGGAATACGTTCATCCTCCATTCGAGATACATGGCCCAGCCACCGGAGGCGTCTCTGCTTGAGGAGGGAGTGCACTGTGGTAATATCTGCTCTTTCAAGCACATGTTTGTTTGTTATGTGGTCTTTCCAATAATGCCCAGGATACGTCTCAGACATCTCATATGGAAGGAATTCAACTTTCTTTCCTGTCCAGGATTCAGACCTATAGAGTAGTGTGCTAACAACACAAGCTTTATATACTTGAGCTTTTGTACGCTCTGTTAGTCTATTATTCTCCCAAACTCTTTTTTGTTGTGACTGCCCTTCCAATGCGTCTGTCGATTTCTGTCTCTAATGAAAGATTATCTGATATTGTCGACCCCAAATACACAAACTGGTGGACGACCTTCAATTCGTAATTAGAAATTTTGATTGACAAAGGCGCACCAGCATCTTGTTCAATCACCTGTGTTTTATTTAGGCTGATGGTGAGCCCAAAGTCTTTACAGGCGGCTGCAAAACGATCTATGAGCCGTTGGAGATCCTCTGCTGTATGAGTGGTCAGTGCTTCATCATCTGCAAAAAGTAGCTCTCTTATGCATCTTGATCTTATTTTGGTCTTTGCCTTGAGTCTTGATGGGTTAAAAAGTTTGCCATCAGATCTTGTATGGAGGTATATGCCTTCAGTGGTAGACCCAAATGTCTGCCTTAAGAGAACGGCGAAGAAGATACCAAAAAGTGTAGAAGCAAGTACGCAGCCCTGCTTTACTCCACTGCTGATGCTGAATGACTGGGATGTTGAACCGTCAAATAAAATGCTTCCCTACATGTTTTCGTGAAATGATTTCACGAGACTAAGAAGGGTGGGTGGACATCTTATCTTTTCAAGGACCTTAAAAATGCCGTTTCTGCTCACGAGGACAAATGCCTTTGTGAGGTCGATGAGGGCAATATATAATGGCTTCCTCTGTTCTCTGCACTTCTCTTGGAGTTGCCGGAGTGAGAAAATCATATCGATGGTGGACCTGTTGGGACTAAATCCGCACTGTGATTCTGGGCAGATTCTTTCAGCAAGAATGTGTAACCTTTTAAGGATTTTTGTGTGTGTGTGCATATCCTTTACAGGACATCGCTGTCAACACCAGCATCTTTCAGCTGTATGTCGATTTCTTGGCAAGATTACGCTCAGTAGTTTGCCATTGCTTTCTGAGCGGCCGGCTCACATACCCCGTAAGTCACAGATGCGATTGGAACCACTGCTGATTCTTATCGTCATCACGTTAACCGACGAGAGTATACGAGATTACGGAGAAAAGTCATAACCTCTAAGCCACGAAGCCGGCTTTTAAGGATTACTCAAGCAAAAATCTTGCCTGTAATGCTAAGTAGGGAAATGCCACGATAGTTGTTGCAGTCGCTTCTGTCGCCTTTGTTTTTGTAAAGGATAACACTGTTTGCGTCTTTCATATCTTGTAGTACTGATATTTCTTTCCAGCAGAGCTGAAGTATTGCATACAGTTCTGGGATGATTGTTTCTTTGCTACATTTTAAAATTTCAGGTGGAATACTATCTTTTCCTGGTGTATTGCCGGATTTGAGAGTGTCTAGTGCTTCACTGATTTCTGTGAGGCATGGTTCGTTATCCAGGGCATGCATGGTGGACTGTTGATCAATGGCTTCCAGAGCTTCTTCACTGACAGTGTTATCCACTGTGTATAGTTCTGAGTAGTGTTCTACCCTGCGATCCATTTGTTTCGCTCGATCTTTTATGATTACCCCCTCTGTTGATCGTAAAGGGGTCATCTTATTTTTGATGTACCGACAGCTTGCTTGATGCCCTCGTACATTCCTCTTATATTTCCAATGTCTGCACAAGTTTGAGTTTGAGCAGAGAGCTGTAGCCAGTACCTGTTCGCACATTTTCTTGCCATCTGTTGTACTCTGTTTCTGGCCGTTCGCAATGCTTTCTCTGAAGGTGATGTTTTATACACTAAGAATGCATGTTTCATTATCTCCAGGACTGGGAGCATCTCTTCAGAGTGTGCTTCAAACCAGTCGGTTGACTTGGTTTGCTTCTTGCCAAATGTTGATAGTGCTGTATTGTAGATGGTGTCGCGAAAATGACTCCATCTCTCGGTGGCAGTTCTGTTTGTGGGGCCAGGCAGAGTCTCCGCTAGAGCCTGGGTGAATTTGTTGACCTCTTTGTTTTGGGTGCCGCTGGTGTCAATGCGTGGTCTTCCTTCAGTTACGCAATTATTTGTATGTGGTCCAGTGTTTGTCAGGAGTAGGAGATTTGTGTGTTGTTTCGCGAAGGTCACGAGACAGGGCAAAAATCTATTTTCTGAGGTGCACCATATGTTTTCTGAGAAGTAAATCGAAAGGTCGGTTTGTTTTGTTCTGCAGTGGTGGTCCTGGATTAAATACTGTGCCATTTTGTGTCTAACATCAGATCTGTGTATATTATTGATTTGAGATTGCTTCTTTTCTTCTTATTATATTTATGTATATTGTCACGAATTGGCAGCCTTTACTTCCCAGAACAATTTTCGGTCCACTTTTGATAGGCCATGTAGAGGATCAACAGACGAACAAAACTGTTTTCTCTATATTCAAGGCTATACTGTCTTGACGTAAGCTTGCAAAACCTGCAAGTAAACAACCACCAGGAATGGCTTTCTATTTGGGAAGTTAATTTGACACCAGTACCGGTCACCCCCAGATCAGTTTCACAGTCTTATCAATCCAGCCAGACGGGAGGGCAGACTCAGGGGACTGAATAGTAATTAAAACCAACCAGGTATGACGCAAGCAAACCTGGTTTACCAACAGAGTTGTAAACTGGCTGTTGACCATGAGAACCTAATTGTTCCCTTGACATGACACCTGATAAGAATAGCTAGGAAATCGCCCAAACGCGATGGATGACCCCATCTGGTAGAGACTAGAGGCGCAAGGTGTGAAATCACTGATAGGACTCAGTGGGCTAATAATTGTCAGACACACAGGTGTGAAGGCTAGTGTGCATGCAGAAAGAATTTTATGACTGGACAGTCTTGGAGTTAATTGCAATTAACGTCAGGAGGAGATAAGAAGAATTTAGGAATGGAATTCCTGGGAGATAAGTGTCTACTGCTAGGCTAGGTATAAAAACCCACGATAGACCTTTTCCTTTTAGATTTAGAAGTCTGACTTCAGAACAGGTAGGAACTATCTCAATGTTCTGTAGTCATATGCATGATTATTATGTTAGATTTCACTACAAAAGTTATTTCTTAGTTAGTGATTTTCAATCTATATCTGATCTAGGTTATTGCAAGAACTATCATTGTCATAGGTTACTTGAGTGTTCTTTCTGAGTTCTGTGTTCAATATCATTGTGCTGTAAGTGCTACTCTTCTGAGAAGTAGAAACTTATGGAAGGCAGGTCTTGTCTAGATATACTTGAGGTGTCGTAGCAGATGCTTGCCATCTCTTTCTAAACTAGACTAGTCCTTTTTGGTGTGTGCATTTGTTGTACAGAATATAGTCAACTGACTATTTATTTAATTCTTACAACAGCAGGTGATTAAACCGGGCAGCTCAGCAAATATAGCTGGTCTGTGTGGTAACTTCAATTAGACCTGTGGTATATCTCATTTTGTAGCTATACAATATTAGTACTCATTAATAATGACTGATGCTATTATATTGAGTATCATTATATGTCCATCTTGAAGTAATATAATGTTTACGGATGTTGGATGTATGTATGTGTAATTTCATAAACTAACTAGTGCATTATGCTATGATGTTAAAGTATCATATGTCTAGTTTAATCAATATGTTTATGTGTATTGGATGTTTGGTATATTGATTTGTCATATGCAAGCCTATCAATATGAAGTGTTATATTATGGTGTGCGCATTGGCACACTAACCATCGATTGTCTGTGCATTGGCACATTGGCCAATGATTGTGTTGGAAGCAGAGGTGTAAGGGTACAGACCTTACCCACAATTGGTATATGGTGCTAAACTTTCTCAGTGTATTGTGGGCGTGCGTCCACGGTAATGCATGGAAACCTGGCACAACTACTGGTCACGGCTTGTAAGCCCGGATGACCTGGCATTGTTATAATACACTTACCGACCCTGTGAGCTGCTAAACTAACATTGGACGGAGCGGCTGTACGACACATAATTTCTGTATTAGCGACATGGACATGGGGCGGCAGAAATGTAATCATTACAGGCGTGTGAGACAATTGAAAAGCCCGTCCCAGACCAAAGACAGTAGGGAGAAGGAGGATGGTGAACACAGTAGAGCTGGAAGATAAACATGGCCAGACTGGTCATTGTATATGTTTGTGTTATGATATGTTTTAATTAGGATTGCGCTGATGTAGAACTGATATAACACATTCTTGACTTTCTTTCAAGCTCTCACAAGGAGCACCTATGTTACAGATCTCAAGAACGAGTGAAGACTAGGTAGAGCTAGGACTGGCAGACGTTAGAATACCGGCAAGCTGTTCTTTTTTGAGTCTACTGGAGAGTGGGGATCTGGACCACAGTTCCAGATAGATGAAGTAACAAGTAAAGTTACGTAATGTTTCTCATCACAATATGTTATATGATTTTATCATCCTCATATTGACAATCATCCGATGTCTATTGTTATGATTAGCAAATAAATGTTGTAGTATTGTAACTCATAGTTCTGTCGTTATATTTTAATTCCAATTGTGCATACGTGTTGTGTGTGTACATTGGTGGGGGTTCACTTACACACCAAGGAAGGGAGCAGTCAGGGAGAAAAACCTGTACTGGAATAGTTGTCTTTACACTTTAATTCAGACGTAAAAATCTATTCTAACTAACCTTCTCCTTCCCATCCTTGGCGAATATTCAGCACAGTTCATTTCAATTTTGTAACGAGCCACTAGGAACTGTACGTTGGATATTCAAGGGCTTAATCTGTAGTTCAGCCATATAGATTTTGTCCCTAGTCAGTTTCTGACTATTTGGGGTTGCTCGCCAGTGAATAATACATTCATCTAGCCGGTGGGGCACCCCGACTTCTGACAGATTTGGGGTCCAGTCCGCGATCCTGAACAAGGATTCTAGTAATCATAGTGATTCTACTAGACCCTAGACATACGATTTTAAAAGTTAACTCTTGTAATCTTCAGTCATCAAAATAGACTATCATCAAATGTAGCTACTTTTAGTGAGGAAGTTTCAGAGTACATATATAACTTTTCAAAAGTATAACAGATAAGAACTTATGAGAAAAATACCATCATCTATCATTTAGTGTTACCATTAATCATTTATTGATAATTGAACACTTTAATCATATTTACATTGATGTGTTTGATGATTTAACTGCTTGACTGATTTGCAATTTTATGCTAATATATGCCATGTTCATTTTGACATGTATGCAGTGCATTTTAATGTTTATTTAGGTAAATATTATTGTTGATTACTGTGTAGTATATCTCTCACACTTACTTCACTGCTGTCGCCAGGTACTACTTGAATATTATTTTCAGTTGTCTTTCACTGCTGAGGCTAAACTACACACATTGGATAGCGTAGACTGGCAGTAGTTAACTCTTGTCTTTCTAGCTTAGATCTGATTTTTGATATATACATAGGAGCTTACCGGAATAGAGTCATTAGCAATTATGGCCTTACGTTACCGGAATCCCGAAGAGGACATGAAGGCGCGTGCAGATTTCTCAGAGTCCGCGAAAGGGTGGGGCATAAGAAAAGGCTTAAAGGGGGAGCAACTAGAAATGTATATCATAGCTGAGTTAGAATGGTGGGACCAAGAAGAAATTATGTTTAAAGAAAATGATGAGTTCTTTGGAGCACAAGAGCGTAGCAAAACTGAAGAAGCAGAGATTAATAAACAGCATATGGAAGTAGTCAATGCAGAGAAGCTAACCTTTCTAGCGGAACATAAGGTAGGAGATATGGATGCTCACCCAACCAGGAAGGAAGGGACATCTTTGCCACCCACCGCAGAATCAGAGGTAGTGGACCGGGAACTACAGGTTCTCATTCGACCCAGTCCTAAACGGAAAAGAGGGAAGAAGAAACGTGCCAAGGGCACTTCAAACAGTCACAAACGTGATAACTGTTTGTACCACGGCAATGGTGGTTTAACAGTACAGGACCTTCAGGAAAACCACTTGACTTCTATGAGAAATGAATCTCGAGAGAAAGAGGAACTGAAGACAACCTTTAATGAGGTCGCAGGCGGAGACCTAGCCGATTCTCACATTCCCTTCTGTTCACAGAATCATGAAGTGGAATTACATCTGACTGAAATAGGGAGGAAGGAAGGAACAGAATCCCAGGTGAATTTCACTGCTGCAACGCGGGAAGAGTCACTAATTATCAGTTCAGATAATTTACCTAGTAACAGTTACCCAGAGGACAACTGTTTGCACTACGGTTTGCCAGTACAAGACTCCCAGGAATCTCATTTTACTTCAACGAGAGGTGAAACTCAAGAGGAAGATGACCTGAGGACATCTTTTAAGGAGGTCGGAGATCGAAAGGTAACCGACTTTATTATTCCCTTCAGCCCAGACGAGGAAGAAGTGGGATTAAATTTGACTGACAGTGGGATGAAGGATGACTCGGAACCCTTTGTGATCTTTGAGGCTGCAGCTCAGGAAAAGACACTAGACACCAGTTCAAATGATTTACGTAGTGTGATGGATTGTGTAGACACCAGCCCATCACAGGATTTACCTCAACTGGACTTAGCCCATGAAAGCACGACCAGAGAGGAACATCCAGACCAGGAAACATTTCCAGTTGTTATCTCGGAGCATACCAGTTCGGAGACTCAGGAAACACCGGGAATTGTTAGGAGCCAGAATATGGACTCTGATATTGTGCAGACAACGTTGTCTGTAGTTGCTAAAGAAGAAAATTCTTTGCACAAGATGGAGGAAAAAACGCCTATCATTTCATTAGCTGAAGTTATCAGGGAATTCCAGCAACAGGGACCTGAAGTAACAGAAGTCAAGAGTGGTTTGGAATCAACACTCTTAGGACTCAATCTACCCTTCAGTCAGGTCGATTTGATAGGAGTAGATCAGCTATTTGTGGATACTTTATTCAAAAGTAACACCACTTTATCGCCCTGGAGTAACTATGTTATTTCTCAAGGCTGGACAACTTGGCACACTAAAATTCCAATTTCTAGCACGGTTTTCACACGAAACTCTAATGCAGAGAAACTCAGCCCGTTAACTGATTATCAGGGGAAGAAACCGCGACACCGAGGAGGGAAGATTGTTACGCCCAACTTTGAAGGAGGAAAGCGCCAGTTGAATTTATATCATGGGACCATGATGTGTAACATTATTCCTTTCAAAATGAAGTTATTGATGGATCAGTGGAGGATCTATAATGGATGGAGGAAAATCACGGAGACAAGCTTTGCTGTGGCCAGCTTATGCAAGACCTCACTACGGGTACATCCTCGGCTGAAAGGAGTAAATCACGTGAGTGAATGGTGTAAAACAATTGCTGCCCAGAGGCGTAGAAGAATCCCGTTGATTGTGATCTTTCCCAGAGGGATAAAATTACAACCTCCTGACAATTACCGGATTTTACCAAGCTATTGCATGGAATCCCGGCCGAAAACCAGGTACAAGGACCTATCCAAAGTATCATGGGAGTATGGAAATGGAACGCCTTTATGCAGATGCAGGACAACCCATTGCCACAAGGAATATTGGAAACCTTTAGACAGATACAGAACGGAGAGTGCTTAGGCATTATTCTGGGATGTACGGCGTGCTTTGACAAAAGATTTCTGGCAGAAACTTTTTTTTAAGGGGAAAGCTCTGTCACGAATTGGCAGCCTTTACTTCCCAGAACAATTTTCGGTCCACTTTTGATAGGCCATGTAGAGGATCAACAGACGAACAAAACTGTTTTCTCTATATTCAAGGCTATACTGTCTTGACGTAAGCTTGCAAAACCTGCAAGTAAACAACCACCAGGAATGGCTTTCTATTTGGGAAGTTAATTTGACACCAGTACCGGTCACCCCCAGATCAGTTTCACAGTCTTATCAATCCAGCCAGACGGGAGGGCAGACTCAGGGGACTGAATAGTAATTAAAACCAACCAGGTATGACGCAAGCAAATCTGGTTTACCAACAGAGTTGTAAACTGGCTGTTGACCATGAGAACCTAATTGTTCCCTTGACATGACACCTGATAAGAATAGCTAGGAAATCGCCCAAACGCGATGGATGACCCCATCTGGTAGAGACTAGAGGCGCAAGGTGTGAAATCACTGATAGGACTCAGTGGGCTAATAATTGTCAGACACACAGGTGTGAAGGCTAGTGTGCATGCAGAAAGAATTTTATGACTGGACAGACTTGGAGTTAATTGCAATTAACGTCAGGAGGAGATAAGAAGAATTTAGGAATGGAATTCCTGGGAGATAAGTGTCTACTGCTAGGCTAGGTATAAAAACCCACGATAGACCTTTTCCTTTTAGATTAAGTCTGACTTCAGAACAGGTAGGAACTATCTCAATGTTCTGTAGTCATATGCATGATTATTATGTTAGATTTCACTACAAAAGTTATTTCTTAGTTAGTGATTTTCAATCTATATCTGATCTAGGTTATTGCAAGAACTATCATTGTCATAGGTTACTTGAGTGTTCTTTCTGAGTTCTGTGTTCAATATCATTGTGCTGTAAGTGCTACTCTTCTGAGAAGTAGAAACTTATGGAAGGCAGGTCTTGTCTAGATATACTTGAGGTGTCGTAGCAGATGCTTGCCATCTCTTTCTAAACTAGACTAGTCCTTTTTGGTGTGTGCATTTGTTGTACAGAATATAGTCAACTGACTATTTATTTAATTCTTACAACAGCAGGTGATTAAACCGGGCAGCTCAGCAAATATAGCTGGTCTGTGTGGTAACTTCAATTAGACCTGTGGTATATCTCATTTTGTAGCTATACAATATTAGTACTCATTAATAATGACTGATGCTATTATATTGAGTATCATTATATGTCCATCTTGAAGTAATATAATGTTTACGGATGTTGGATGTATGTATGTGTAATTTCATAAACTAACTAGTGCATTATGCTATGATGTTAAAGTATCATATGTCTAGTTTAATCAATATGTTTATGTGTATTGGATGTTTGGTATATTGATTTGTCATATGCAAGCCTATCAATATGAAGTGTTATATTATGGTGTGCGCATTGGCACACTAACCATCGATTGTCTGTGCATTGGCACATTGGCCAATGATTGTGTTGGAAGCAGAGGTGTAAGGGTACAGACCTTACCCACAATTGGTATATGGTGCTAAACTTTCTCAGTGTATTGTGGGCGTGCGTCCACGGTAATGCATGGAAACCTGGCACAACTACTGGTCACGGCTTGTAAGCCCGGATGACCTGGCATTGTTATGATACACTTACCGACCCTGTGAGCTGCTAAACTAACATTGGACGGAGCGGCTGTACGACACATAATTTCTGTATTAGCGACATGGACATGGGGCGGCAGAAATGTAATCATTACAGGCGTGTGAGACAATTGAAAAGCCCGTCCCAGACCAAAGACAGTAGGGAGAAGGAGGATGGTGAACACAGTAGAGCTGGAAGATAAACTTGGCCAGACTGGTCATTGTATATGTTTGTGTTATGATATGTTTTAATTAGGATTGCGCTGATGTAGAACTGATATAACACATTCTTGACTTTCTTTCAAGCTCTCACAAGGAGCACCTATGTTACAGATCTCAAGAACGAGTGAAGACTAGGTAGAGCTAGGACTGGCAGACGTTAGAATACCGGCAAGCTGTTCTTTTTTGAGTCTACTGGAGAGTGGGGATCTGGACCACAGTTCCAGATAGATGAAGTAACAAGTAAAGTTACGTAATGTTTCTCATCACAATATGTTATATGATTTTATCATCCTCATATTGACAATCATCCGATGTCTATTGTTATGATTAGCAAATAAATGTTGTAGTATTGTAACTCATAGTTCTGTCGTTATATTTTAATTCCAATTGTGCATACGTGTTGTGTGTGTACATTGGTGGGGGTTCACTTACACACCAAGGAAGGGAGCAGTCAGGGAGAAAAACCTGTACTGGAATAGTTGTCTTTACACTTTAATTCAGACGTAAAAATCTATTCTAACTAACCTTCTCCTTCCCATCCTTGGCGAATATTCAGCACAGTTCATTTCAATTTTGTAACGAGCCACTAGGAACTGTACGTTGGATATTCAAGGGCTTAATCTGTAGTTCAGCCATATAGATTTTGTCCCTAGTCAGTTTCTGACTATTTGGGGTTGCTCGCCAGTGAATAATACATTCATCTAGCCGGTGGGGCACCCCGACTTCTGACAGATTTGGGGTCCAGTCCGCGATCCTGAACAAGGATTCTAGTAATCATAGTGATTCTACTAGACCCTAGACATACGATTTTAAAAGTTAACTCTTGTAATCTTCAGTCATCAAAATAGACTATCATCAAATGTAGCTACTTTTAGTGAGGAAGTTTCAGAGTACATATATAACTTTTCAAAAGTATAACAGATAAGAACTTATGAGAAAAATACCATCATCTATCATTTAGTGTTACCATTAATCATTTATTGATAATTGAACACTTTAATCATATTTACATTGATGTGTTTGATGATTTAACTGCTTGACTGATTTGCAATTTTATGCTAATATATGCCATGTTCATTTTGACATGTATGCAGTGCATTTTAATGTTTATTTAGGTAAATATTATTGTTGATTACTGTGTAGTATATCTCTCACACTTACTTCACTGCTGTCGCCAGGTACTACTTGAATATTATTTTCAGTTGTCTTTCACTGCTGAGGCTAAACTACACACATTGGATAGCGTAGACTGGCAGTAGTTAACTCTTGTCTTTCTAGCTTAGATCTGATTTTTGATATATACATAGGAGCTTACCGGAATAGAGTCATTAGCAATTATGGCCTTACGTTACCGGAATCCCGAAGAGGACATGAAGGCGCGTGCAGATTTCTCAGAGTCCGCGAAAGGGTGGGGCATAAGAAAAGGCTTAAAGGGGGAGCAACTAGAAATGTATATCATAGCTGAGTTAGAATGGTGGAACCAAGAAGAAATTATGTTTAAAGAAAATGATGAGTTCTTTGGAGCACAAGAGCGTAGCAAAACTGAAGAAGCAGAGATTAATAAACAGCATATGGAAGTAGTCAATGCAGAGAAGCTAACCTTTCTAGCGGAACATAAGGTAGGAGATATGGATGCTCACCCAACCAGGAAGGAAGGGACATCTTTGCCACCCACCGCAGAATCAGAGGTAGTGGACCGGGAACTACAGGTTCTCATTCGACCCAGTCCTAAACGGAAAAGAGGGAAGAAGAAACGTGCCAAGGGCACTTCAAACAGTCACAAACGTGATAACTGTTTGTACCACGGCAATGGTGGTTTAACAGTACAGGACCTTCAGGAAAACCACTTGACTTCTATGAGAAATGAATCTCGAGAGAAAGAGGAACTGAAGACAACCTTTAATGAGGTCGCAGGCGGAGACCTAGCCGATTCTCACATTCCCTTCTGTTCACAGAATCATGAAGTGGAATTACATCTGACTGAAATAGGGAGGAAGGAAGGAACAGAATCCCAGGTGAATTTCACTGCTGCAACGCGGGAAGAGTCACTAATTATCAGTTCAGATAATTTACCTAGTAACAGTTACCCAGAGGACAACTGTTTGCACTACGGTTTGCCAGTACAAGACTCCCAGGAATCTCATTTTACTTTAACGAGAGGTGAAACTCAAGAGGAAGATGACCTGAGGACATCTTTTAAGGAGGTCGGAGATCGAAAGGTAACCGACTTTATTATTCCCTTCAGCCCAGACGAGGAAGAAGTGGGATTAAATTTGACTGACAGTGGGATGAAGGATGACCCGGAACCCTTTGTGATCTTTGAGGCTGCAGCTCAGGAAAAGACACTAGACATCAGTTCAAATGATTTACGTAGTGTGATGGATTGTGTAGACACCAGCCCATCACAGGATTTACCTCAACTGGACTTAGCCCATGAAAGCACGACCAGAGAGGAACATCCAGACCAGGAAACATTTCCAGTTGTTATCTCGGAGCATACCAGTTCGGAGACTCAGGAAACACCGGGAATTGTTAGGAGCCAGAATATGGACTCTGATATTGTGCAGACAACGTTGTCTGTAGTTGCTAAAGAAGAAAATTCTTTGCACAAGATGGAGGAAAAAACGCCTATCATTTCATTAGCTGAAGTTATCAGGGAATTCCAGCAACAGGGACCTGAAGTAACAGAAGTCAAGAGTGGTTTGGAATCAACACTCTTAGGACTCAATCTACCCTTCAGTCAGGTCGATTTGATAGGAGTAGATCAGCTATTTGTGGATACTTTATTCAAAAGTAACACCACTTTATCGCCCTGGAGTAACTATGCTATTTTTCAAGGCTGGACAACTTGGCACACTAAAATTCCAATTTCTAGCACGGTTTTCACACGAAACTCTAATGCAGAGAAACTCAGCCCGTTAACTGATTATCAGGGGAAGAAACCGCGACACCGAGGAGGGAAGATTGTTACGCCCAACTTTGAAGGAGGAAAGCGCCAGTTGAATTTATATCATGGGACCATGATGTGTAACATTCCTTTCAAAATGAAGTTATTGATGGATCAGTGGAGGATCTATAATGGATGGAGGAAAATCACGGAGACAAGCTTTGCTGTGGCCAGCTTATGCAAGACCTCACTACGGGTACATCCTCGGCTGAAAGGAGTAAATCACGTGAGTGAATGGTGTAAAACAATTGCTGCCCAGAGGCGTAGAAGAATCCCGTTGATTGTGATCTTTCCCAGAGGGATAAAATTACAACCTCCTGACAATTACCGGATTTTACCAAGCTATTGCATGGAATCCCGGCCGAAAACCAGGTACAAGGACCTATCCAAAGTATCATGGGAGTATGGAAATGGAACGCCTTTATGCAGATGCAGGACAACCCATTGCCACAAGGAATATTGGAAACCTTTAGACAGATACAGAACGGAGAGTGCTTAGGCATTATTCTGGGATGTACGGCGTGCTTTGACAAAAGATTTCTGGCAGAAACTTTTTTTTAAGGGGAAAGCTCTGTCACGAATTGGCAGCCTTTACTTCCCAGAACAATTTTCGGTCCACTTTTGATAGGCCATGTAGAGGATCAACAGACGAACAAAACTGTTTTCTCTATATTCAAGGCTATACTGTCTTGACGTAAGCTTGCAAAACCTGCAAGTAAACAACCACCAGGAATGGCTTTCTATTTGGGAAGTTAATTTGACACCAGTACCGGTCACCCCCAGATCAGTTTCACAGTCTTATCAATCCAGCCAGACGGGAGGGCAGACTCAGGGGACTGAATAGTAATTAAAACCAAACAGGTATGACGCAAGCAAACCTGGTTTACCAACAGAGTTGTAAACTGGCTGTTGACCATGAGAACCTAATTGTTCCCTTGACATGACACCTGATAAGAATAGCTAGGAAATCGCCCAAACGCGATGGATGACCCCATCTGGTAGAGACTAGAGGCGCAAGGTGTGAAATCACTGATAGGACTCAGTGGGCTAATAATTGTCAGACACACAGGTGTGAAGGCTAGTGTGCATGCAGAAAGAATTTTATGACTGGACAGACTTGGAGTTAATTGCAATTAACGTCAGGAGGAGATAAGAAGAATTTAGGAATGGAATTCCTGGGAGATAAGTGTCTACTGCTAGGCTAGGTATAAAAACCCACGATAGACCTTTTCCTTTTAGATTAAGTCTGACTTCAGAACAGGTAGGAACTATCTCAATGTTCTGTAGTCATATGCATGATTATTATGTTAGATTTCACTACAAAAGTTATTTCTTAGTTAGTGATTTTCAATCTATATCTGATCTAGGTTATTGCAAGAACTATCATTGTCATAGGTTACTTGAGTGTTCTTTCTGAGTTCTGTGTTCAATATCATTGTGCTGTAAGTGCTACTCTTCTGAGAAGTAGAAACTTATGGAAGGCAGGTCTTGTCTAGATATACTTGAGGTGTCGTAGCAGATGCTTGCCATCTCTTTCTAAACTAGACTAGTCCTTTTTGGTGTGTGCATTTGTTGTACAGAATATAGTCAACTGACTATTTATTTAATTCTTACAACAGCAGGTGATTAAACCGGGCAGCTCAGCAAATATAGCTGGTCTGTGTGGTAACTTCAATTAGACCTGTGGTATATCTCATTTTGTAGCTATACAATATTAGTACTCATTAATAATGACTGATGCTATTATATTGAGTATCATTATATGTCCATCTTGAAGTAATATAATGTTTACGGATGTTGGATGTATGTATGTGTAATTTCATAAACTAACTAGTGCATTATGCTATGATGTTAAAGTATCATATGTCTAGTTTAATCAATATGTTTATGTGTATTGGATGTTTGGTATATTGATTTGTCATATGCAAGCCTATCAATATGAAGTGTTATATTATGGTGTGCGCATTGGCACACTAACCATCGATTGTCTGTGCATTGGCACATTGGCCAATGATTGTGTTGGAAGCAGAGGTGTAAGGGTACAGACCTTACCCACAATTGGTATATGGTGCTAAACTTTCTCAGTGTATTGTGGGCGTGCGTCCACGGTAATGCATGGAAACCTGGCACAACTACTGGTCACGTCTTGTAAGCCCGGATGACCTGGCATTGTTATAATACACTTACCGACCCTGTGAGCTGCTAAACTAACATTGGACGGAGCGGCTGTACGACACAGAATTTCTGTATTAGCGACATGGACATGGGGCGGCAGAAATGTAATCATTACAGGCGTGTGAGACAATTGAAAAGCCCGTCCCAGACCAAAGACAGTAGGGAGAAGGAGGATGGTGAACACAGTAGAGCTGGAAGATAAACTTGGCCAGACTGGTCATTGTATATGTTTGTGTTATGATATGTTTTAATTAGGATTGCGCTGATGTAGAACTGATATAACACATTCTTGACTTTCTTTCAAGCTCTCACAAGGAGCACCTATGTTACAGATCTCAAGAACGAGTGAAGACTAGGTAGAGCTAGGACTGGCAGACGTTAGAATACCGGCAAGCTGTTCTTTTTTGAGTCTACTGGAGAGTGGGGATCTGGACCACAGTTCCAGATAGATGAAGTAACAAGTAAAGTTACGTAATGTTTCTCATCACAATATGTTATATGATTTTATCATCCTCATATTGACAATCATCCGATGTCTATTGTTATGATTAGCAAATAAATGTTGTAGTATTGTAACTCATAGTTCTGTCGTTATATTTTAATTCCAATTGTGCATACGTGTTGTGTGTGTACATTGGTGGGGGTTCACTTACACACCAAGGAAGGGAGCAGTCAGGGAGAAAAACCTGTACTGGAATAGTTGTCTTTACACTTTAATTCAGACGTAAAAATCTATTCTAACTAACCTTCTCCTTCCCATCCTTGGCGAATATTCAGCACAGTTCATTTCAATTTTGTAACGAGCCACTAGGAACTGTACGTTGGATATTCAAGGGCTTAATCTGTAGTTCAGCCATATAGATTTTGTCCCTAGTCAGTTTCTGACTATTTGGGGTTGCTCGCCAGTGAATAATACATTCATCTAGCCGGTGGGGCACCCCGACTTCTGACATATATTTTATTTCTTTGAGTATATATGGGTTATTATTGTAACTCTTGCGACTAAATCTGCTATATAGACTGTTTTCGGTGTCAATTACATATATTACACGCACTGTGGTCGTTTTCACACAAGCTTGTGGATGTTACTGTAGTTTATTTCTTTGTGATCACCGTCTAAGTATACTCAGCTTGTGCGTCTAGCGTTTTATAGACACCACTTATTGTTATCATTCATTCGTTTGTATATGTATATATATGTATGTTTAACAATATTTCCAGAAATTTTCTACAGCTATTTGGTATATATGGGAGGGAGTAGAGGTGATATTCCCCCCTCACTACCTAGTTCTTATAGAGTGACTGTGTGAGGACAGAGTGATATTATTAGTACTACGAATTTACGTACACAGCAAGTGGTGGTGTACTTAGGGAAGGTACACAAAGACTAGCAGCAGAGTCTTCACTTTTATAGTTGGCTGACAGACAGCAACGTGTTCACAAGTACAAGATGCCTGCTTTAATGGAATATATTGAAGCAGGTGAAAGGTTAGGCCTGAAGGGTAAAGAGTTACAGAAGTATGCAGAAGCAAAAGAACAAAAACAAGCTGAAAGAGATCAAAGACAAACTGAGAGAGAACAAAGACAGGCTGAGAAAGAGACACAAGTGAAACTATAAATGGAACAACAAAACGCAAACAGGAAGAAATGTTAGCTGAAGCCCAACGCCTACAGGAACTAAAGTTAGCTGAAATGGAAAACAGGCGTCTACAGGAAGAAAGAAAGAGAGAGAGAGAGAGAGAGAGAGAGAGAGAGAGAGAGAGAGAGAGAGAGAGAGAGAGAGAGAGAGAGAGAGAAATGAATATAGAAATTGAGAAAGAGAAGCTCAAGTGTCAAATGGAAAAAGAAATTGAGCTAATAAAATTAGAAATATCATCGAAGGGTCAAAGTGAAGAAAGCAGAAGACCTTCCCATTCCACACAGAGAATAAAACTGCCATACTTTACAGACCGTGATAATCTTGAAGCTTATCTGTCGAGATTTGAAGCAAGTGCAAAAACTTTAGGTATCCCAGAAGGCGAGTATGCTATGCGACTGGGCGAGTTTCTGAGGGGTAAGGCCCTAGATACCATGTTTAATTTACCATTGGAAGAAAGAAACAATTATACTATTCTGCGTCAGCGCTTACTTACAAAGTTCCAACTAACTGAGCTGGATACAGAACAAAGTTTAGACAATTAGTGCCAGAGACAAATCAGGATTTTACAGATTTTGTCAACACAGTAAAGAACACATTTAATAAATGGATGGAGCTTGCAGAAGTTGGGAAAGATTTTAATAAATTAGTGGATTTAATGTTAAGAGACAAGGTATTAGAGTCGTGCAATACAAACTTAGTAGCTTTCTTTGAAGAATGTTAACCAAAGGACATAGACACAATGTCTCAGTTAGGGCAAAATTACATGACTGCACATCCAAACAGTTCTATCGGTAGAGAAATGAGTGAGGAAATAGTCTGTGCAGCATATACGAAACAGGACAAGAATCCAGTTATCAGACCAAGGGCGAAAAGTTTGGATTCAGCACAAAAATGTGAGCACCAATAACCTCAAGATAATGGTTTCCATGGCAACCATTTTGGCAGAGCAGGACGGTACCCATACAAAAGGGAGAATTTCCAGAGACATCCAAGTAGTTATGCCGGTTGTTGGAATTGTGGGAGCTGGAGACATAAGGCAGCACATTGTGATGGACAACCATCCAGTGAGCCAACGAGTAATGTAAGGAAGGAGATCATCTGTTTCAAATGTGGCAAAAAGAACCATTTCAGCTATGAGTATACGATGGGAGAAACTGAAAACTCTAATGCAGCCCAAGTGATTGAAACATTTAACAAGGAGAGTTGTAGTGGATGCAAATCTCTGTTTGATAAAGACAGTGAACCAGTCTTAATGTGTGGTCACACAGTTAAGGCAGGATCAGCAGTTCATGCAGGAGGATGTTTAAAGATGCATCATTGATTTGTTAATGATAGGCCAGCATTAACAATTAGGGATTCCGGATGTACGTATATTGGGGTTAGAAAGAGTGTAATAGATCCCTCGGATTACACAAGGAAAAAGATTAGGTGCATTACATTTAATGGGACAGTAGAATTCTACCCAGTAGCCGTGATAACAATAAAAACACCATATATCACAGGAAGAGTGGCAGCGTGTGTTCTAGACTCACCAGTGGCAGATCTGATCATCGGAAACGTGCCAGGAGTTAAAGATTGTACAGAAGAAGAAGTAGTTTATTGGGACCAGAAACATAGTTTAAGTAGTAGCGAGGTAGGTACCAAAAGAAAACCTAAATTAGAGAGTATAGCTGAAGAAAAAGAGGCAGTTGAAGTAAGTACTGAGGACAAGGATAGGACAGCTGAGCAGGTGAGAATAAATCTCAAATATAGCTGTAGGGAATCCCAGAGACAAGATACTACTCTCGACAAATGTTTCCAAGGGTGTAGGAAAGTGAGACATAGACAATCAAAGAAGGGTATATGGTGCTTCGGAAGAAAGAACAATACTCTCACTCGCTGGTTTTCAGATGGCGGAACTGCATGTGGGCAAGGAATGGTACCCTTAGCACATAGAAACCGATATACTAGAACAGCTCAGGATAGGGCATGTGCAGTGCACATAGGAGTAAGGCGGAAGCAGCATGGAGCAGGATGCCAGGTATATTGGCCAGGATTTAATAAAGAGGTCAGACTAAACAGAGACTCCAGTGTAACGGTACAATATGCATATAGCAAAGTTAAGGCAGTTCAAAAGAGGGGTAACGATATCACTGAACCAGGATTAGCAAAAAGATGTCTTAAAGATATAGGAAACATGAGGCTTGGGTACAGGAAGGGTAGACACAGCATCGACAGAAATAGGTGGAGGTTTGAGGCAAGAAAAGAACCACCTGCTATAGGGTCGGTACACAAATAGTTTGTGTCTTCTTGAGGATGTTAATAGACCTGCAGGTACACAGATATTATGTTTCATATGATGTGTTGATTATTATGTGATGTATTAGTTCATGCATTGATACACTAGATGGAAAGTTGTTTGTATTGATGTGTGGGGAATATGGGAGCTACTATGAGTATTAGATATATTATTTAGTGTGGTAGCTAAAGTAAAATGGAATCATATTTAGGGCTACCCAGGCAATATGTCTGGGCCACATAGTTGATAAGGATTAATCTCCTAACATTTGAAAACGATGTTTTCTTTTGAGGAGGGGGTAATGACATATTTCTGGGTTCACTGACATTAAGGAGAATGACCGGGCTAGTATATAAACTAGTGACCGGGCATGAGAAAGAATAGACGAAAGTTGGAGACAGTAAGGTGAGTGACCTGGCTACAAGAAATACAACCATGAAAAATAATGGTAAGAGTGAGTGCAGAACCCCCAGGGTGGATGGGTGAGAGACAGTTTTGTTAGGTGTGAAGTCAGGAGACTGGAGGGGACAGTGGATCTTTAGACTCCTAGCGGGGCAGGAGTCTAAAGAGAGGAGCGGAGTGAGATAGAGATCTCCATCCTGTGTTGTTCTCGCAGTTTTGAATGCAGACCTAAAACCCAGTGGGGTTTGTATAGTTAATGGAGGCCTGAACTCAGTGGGGGTTGGATAAATAACAGAGGCCTGAACCCAAAGTGGGTTGGATAGATAATGGAGGCCTAAACCCAAAGTGGGTTGGATAACTGTAGGCTGAGACCCAGTGTGTGGGTTGTATTATTAGGCTTTCTGATCATGATTTTCAAATTGATCATTTACTATTGGGAGAACCACAGATAGATAGGCCTTGAAAAACCAAATCTAACGGTACCTCAATGAGTTGTGTGTCTCAATTCTAAGCTGAGTTATGTAAATTTGAGTGTCATGACCTTTGGACTAAAATTTTCACAAAAGAGTGCTCACTGAAGGATTTTTTTGCGTCCTGGTCAAAATCTGGCCCAGATTATCAAAATTTTGGTGTTTTTTGAGACTATCTGTTTTGTTTATAAACGAACATCTTAGCAACCATACATCACTGCGATCGGGGTTGCAAGGCCTAACTGGTCATGTTATTTATTTTTTGATATGATGTCTGGTGACCTAATTAGGAAGTAAAAATGGCCGCTAATTATTTTGCTAATTAATTACTATTTCACAAATTAGCGTACGTTTTCTTAATTTTAGCTTTAAAAATTTCAAGATGAATTTGGTAATATGCAGAATGATGCTACAGACCTTATGGTCTCTTTGCTGTGTCAGTATGATGTGTGGTGACCTAATTAGCAATTAAAAATGGCCGCTAATTAATTACTATTTCACAAATTAGCGTACGTTTTCTTAATTTTAGCTTTAAAAATTTCAAGATGAATTTGGTAATATGCGGAATGATGCTACAGACCTTATGGTCTCTTTGCTGTGTCAGTATGATGTGTAGTGACCTAATTAGCAATTACAAATGGCCGCTAATTAATTACTATTTCACAAATTAGCGTACGTTTTCTTAATTTTAGCTTTAAAAATTTCAAGATCAATTTGGTAATATGCAGAATGATGCTACAGACCTTATGGTCTCTTTGCTGTGTCAGTATGATGTGTGGTGACCTAATTAGCAATTAAAAATGGCCGCTAATTAATTACTATTTCACAAATTAGCGTACGTTTTCTTAATTTTAGCTTTAAAAATTTCAAGATGAATTTGGTAATATGCGGAATGATGCTACAGACCTTATGGTCTCTTTGCTGTGTCAGTATGATGTGTAGTGACCTAATTAGCAATTACAAATGGCCGCTAATTAATTACTATTTCACAAATTAGCGTACGTTTTCTTAATTTTAGCTTTAAATATTACAAGATGAATTTGGTAATATGCGGAATGATGCTACAGACCTTATGGTCTCTTTGCTGTGTCTGCTGTGTCAGTATGATGTGTGGTGACCTAATTAGCAATTAAAATGAGCAATTAGGCCTGGCAACCCCGGTCGCAGTGATGTATGGTTGCTAAGATGTTCGTTTAAAAACAAAATTGATTCAATCAAATAATACTCTCGCTTTGACTCGGCCTCACCAAAATCAACTCATTGAGCACTGATTATTATTGGTTATCACAGGTATATTATTGGGACAAATGGTTGTTAGGTTCGTCTAAAACAAAATTAGTAAATTTGCACACAAGTGTCAACAGATGAATATGTACTCGTATAGTTTGCCGTTAATAATCTTTATTAATATTATATAACTGATTTATATTTTTATTATTACAATATATATGCAACTTGACATCAGTTGATTCTGAAAAGAGCCTGAAAAGAAAGAAGAAAAACAAGATTAATAAAATGCTGTAAAATAACATGAAGAAGTTATAAATTATTAATTATTTCAGATTTGCATCTAACTAGTCAGGAACTACGGACAGAAGGTGACACTGTCATTGCAAAGAAAGGTTCCGGTGCTTTTGCTTCGATCACAAGTAGCCTGACTATGGAAGTAAACAAGAACAGAACAGTATGCAGAAAGCCAAAGAAGATTAATAAACTGAACACTTATGCATTGAATTGTTCGATGTGGAATGAGGATGCTTTGTCGACTAACTAACTGTGAACTTTAACACTGAGAAGAAATGAAAAAGAAATTAAAGATACTGTATATTTATTTTTAAAAAGTTGTACATAATAATAAATAGTTATTAAAACTATAAAGGTAAATTCAACTCATCGTAGAAAAATGTCCTTAATTAGAGAAATACTACCTCTGTTGGCGACTGACCTGTCTTGGCATTCAATATCTCTTCTGTCTTCCAGAACCTGAAAAGAGAAAATAAAAAGATTACTAAATCTGAAAAAAATAAAAAAATGCTGTAAAATAACATGAAGAATTTATACATTATTAATTAAAGGTATATTTATTTTAAAAATGTTTTACATTATAATAAATTGATCTTAAAATTATAAAGATAGATAACATGAAGAAGTTATAAATTATTAATTATTAAATTTAAATCTGACGAGAAAAGAAACGGTCTCTGTGGCTAAGGGCTTGCGAACGCGGTTTGTGAGCCCGTATACCCGGGTTGGAAACACAGTGGTGCTGGTTTTTTCGAAAAAGGTATAGGGGCTGGTCGTTCAGAAAGCAATGGCAAACTACTGAACGTAACACTTGCCTAGTACATCAACAGCAGCTGATAATGCTGGTGTTGACTGCAACGTCCCGTAAGGGGTACGCAACAAGTTTTTTAATTTTAATATGTATTAAAAAACCTTTGTTTTACAGTATAATAAATAGATATTAAAACTATAAAGGTATAAATTCAACTCACCTTAGAAAAATTTCCTTAATTAGAGAAATACTACCTCTGTTGGTGACTGACCTGTCTTGGCATTCAATATCTCTTCTGTCTTCCAGAACCTGAAAAGAGAAAATAAAAAGATTACTAAATCTGAAAAAATAAAACAAATGCTGTAAAATAACATGAAGAATTTATACATTATTAATTAAAGGTATATTTATTTTAAAAATGTTTTACATTATAATAAATTGATCTTAAAATTATAAAGATAGATAACATGAAGAAGTTATAAATTATTAATTATTAAATTTAAATCTGACGAGAAAAGAAACGGTCTCTGTGGCTAAGGGCTTGCGAACGCGGTTTGTGAGCCTGTATACCCGGGTTCGAAACACAGTGGTGCTGGTTTTTTCGAAAAAGGTATAGGGGCCAGTCGTTCAGAAAGCAATGGCAAACTACTGAACGTAGTTCAAGGAAGAGACTAATAAGTGACTGCCATTCTGCTGCTAAATTAAATTTTTTACGTAATATAATTTGTTTTAATTCATACAAATGAGTTGAAAGACTTCTCTCATGTAACTCCTTGCTGGGATTATTCGCCTGCACAATGGCTCTCACTTCATTAAGCACATCTGTTACAGTACGACCATCCGCAATCAACCGCCGAGCAGTGTAGCCTTTCTCAATGGGATATTCAGGTTCAAACACCGGCAGATGAGATCTTAGATGATCAAGATTCCTCTTCCTTGCCATGATTGATTAATCTAAGAGAAATAGAAAATAAAAGCACAAATGTAATAATACAACAAATGGTTGCAGATTTAGAAAATTTAATTCTAATGACTACTGATAAATCAAGCAACAACATAAATTATCTGAAGAAATTTCTGATATGCTGGCTGGGATGCCGCCATTGTGAATTTTCCCTGATCATAAAAGTGTAACCAGGCGGTCTCATAAAATATTTTTTTTCTACACCCTAGAATAATGAATCTTGTTAAAACTTCAATATAATGTGTAAAAATGGACAAAGAATTCATAAATGCAAGAAAAAGTACAATGAAGATCATTCAAATAATAACAGAGACAAATAGATCTGTCAGGAAGTCAATTAAATTCATCCATGGACCTGTGAAGGGGTTTGAAAACTGAATTGACTTCCATAAATTTTAAGGCATTTGGCATGATTAAAGCAATAAAATAATTTATTTATAAAATTTAAACGTACATTGATATTCTGTTTAATTTAGGATTCTAAATCTCTTTGTTTTATTAATAAAAACAGAAATCCATCCAATATGTCACAACTCGGCCATTGGGATCACTGAATAATCTCCCTGTCATGAAAAGTACCCACTGGGTGGGCAACCCCATCACACAAAACATTTTTATTTTACACCACTAGCATAACGCAGCTTGTTGAAATTCTACATTTAAATGTAAAAATGGGCACAGAATTCAAAAATGTGGTATAAAATACAATGAATTCGATAATAGACAAGGCAAACTATAAACTTTCTTACCTTGAGCAGTAGAGTTCAACCTGTTCTCGAGAATGAAAACCATTCAAGTGCTCTTTGCCACGCTAGGTGAGATTGACCTTTGAACCATGGTTAAAGTTGTCATTCGCAATTTTCATAAAAATAGTTTCGCATTTATGCAATAGGAAACACGAGAAGGTAATTTTCATATACTCCACTCACCGGCCACAGGAAGTCGTCTGTGAACCCAATGACCTTGAACTTTCTTAAAATAGCGTCCTTCCCTAGTTACGAAGTCCCTAGTATTATGTGAGGTCCAGCCGTGGATAGTAGCTGGATAACTGTAGGCCTAGACCCAGTGTGTGGGTTGTATTGTGTGAGGTCCAGCCGTGGATAGGAGCTGGATAACTGTCCTGGGAATTTGAGATTAAGCAGGGAACTTGAGAAGGCAATGATGTGTGCATGTTAAGTTGTGAGGAGGATATGGATATTCTATGGATTATATTGTTTCTGGATATAGAGTTATGTTCCGTTTGTCCGTGTTCTTTCTGTATTAAAGGATTATGTGCGCCAAAGCAATCTTGTTCACTGACTGATGGATGTGTACTACTGGGGTGAGTTGCATTGTGAGACAGGTGGCTAGATCTACTTACACTCCATAGTGACATACAAAGAACATTGAAACCTAGACAACGACCATGTCACTCAGTTATTATAAAGAACAATGTGACAATAAGTGAACGCATTAGAGACAATTAACTAAAACTAGGCATACCATCAGCTATTCTAGAGAGGCTATTAAAATTATGTACCGCCAACATAAATTCAACTTTCTAAACAAGTCATATCGCCAAATTGACGGAGTGGCCATGGGGAGCCCACTTGGACCTATTCTAGCGGACATCTTCATGGCACACTTAGAAGAAAAGAGATCCTCAGACATCAATAACTTGGCCTTTTACCATCGTTACGTGGACGATATACTAATTATCACCACAGACGAGCTACAAGCAACGTCATTCCAGGCCACAATGAACATGACACATAAAAACATCTCTCTATCTATGGAACATGAACACAACAAAGCGTTGCCATTCCTAGATATCCTAATGAGACGTAGAGCAGACGGCACAATTCAAAGATCGGTGTACCGCAAAGAAACATGGACTGGCCAATACTTACAATTTCAGAGCTTTGCACCTGTCCAGAACAAACTGGGCTTAGTACGGACCCTGTTTGACCGTGCTAGGAAGATATGCAACCCGGACACACTGACAGAGGAATTTGAAACTCTGAAGAATGCCTTAAACCTGAATGGGTACTCCACAGGATTTATAAAGCACCACTGCCAACAGCCCAAACCAAAACCGGAAGTAACTACAGTCCCTTAACTCAAGGTATTCATCCAGCTAACCTTCCGAGGAGATGACGTAATGCAACGTCTGTGGGACAGGCTCACCCCAGCAGTCGGGTGAAAATTCTGTGCTGCAACTCTAGTCATCAGGTACCGAAACACACCGATCCCCATCCCAGCAGTAAAAGAACATGTAGCTTTATACGCCAAATTAAATTGTATTTACTATTTACCAATTTACATGCAGATGCGAGGCCATCTACATAGGTAGAACTGAGCGACAGTTACATTGCAGGGTTTCGGAACACATTCCAATTGGGTGGACAAGATACTACACACAGAAGATGGTAGCCTAGGCAGGCCGACACACCGGAACAGTTCTGCTTCATCGGTCGCAAGACATGTGCTCGAGAGCGGTCACATGGTTGAAAGAGACAGTGCCTTCCGTGTGTTGTTCAACACACAAAGTAGTTGATTGTTAAAGTTTGCTGAAGCTATAATAATCAACCTCCATAAGCCGTCCTTGTGCAAGCAGAAAGACATGTTAGTCAGTTTAAAATTACCGTGGTAGACAATCGACATTACTGTGCAACATGTGTATATTTCAGTTTGAAGGATTTATCTAGTTAATTCACGTAAGTTGTGTGATTTCTGCAGTATGTACCTGACGAGATGCAGCGAAATATGCCAGGCAATAAATCATGCAATCTATTGTTTGTGTCTTCATTATTCAAATATTTTACTATATAAAAAGTCTAGCTTCAGACCCATGACGTCATAAACGGACTTCAAATTTTTTCAAAATTCGTGAGGTTTTTTGGTTTTTTTTTTGGTGCTTCCAATGCCTCTTCCGGTTTATTGTACTTCCGGGCCATGAGTGGCAGATGTGTGTCTCCAGAGGAGACCGGCATGCTTCCGGTTTTGGGAGTTTAAAAAAGTCAATCTTTATTTTAAAAGTACATTTACGAAATAATTGTTTAATAAAGATGTGTGTGTGTGTGCGTGCATGCAAGGAGTAGGTCAACGTGAGGGCTGGGAATGCAGGGGATTGGGCCCCTGGTCCTACTATTAGCCTTTGCCTCCAGAGGGGACCATCAATCCCACACCTACTGTAAGGATGTATGAAGTTTGAAGCTCAGCGAGGCCCCTGGCCAGACCAAGTGCAGTAAAGGTATTACTACACTTTGATCTTTTTTTTAGAAGGACTCACGGTTCCCAGAGGGGCCAGAGCCACCCCACTATGTCCCGCATCCCTGTGTGTCAGTTGTGTTGGGTAACATCCCGGCCCTTTGAAAGATCAAGTGCAGGAACTACACTTTGATCTTACTTTTTCTAAGGGATCACGGTTCCCAGAGGGGCAAGAACCTCCCCATTAGGTCCAGCGTCCGTGTGTGTCGGTTGTGTTGAATGATCATCCCAGCCCCTGGCAAGATCAAGTGCAAGAACTACACTTTGATCTTAGTCAAAAGGACAGTAGACAATAATATGCCAATGAGTAAATCAGGCATTATCCGAGTTTCAAGTTTAGGAAAAAGACTGAGGTGAGAATATGGGTCTTAATTCTATATAGGGTTAGATTATCACACACACACACACACGCGCGCGCGCACACACACACACACACACGCTTAATAACATATAAAATGATTTATTTCTAGTAGGTCTAGTACTAGTCTCATAATTACACAATCAATTAAAATAACATAATTAGTGAATTTTGTGTAATAAATCATAAAATATAAAATCATTATAATATTGTGAGTTATTTCACTTGCACAGATTAGAATTAGTTGTGTCCCCTGATGACTCCAGTAAACATCTTTTTAGCACTAGCTGAGAAGAGGTATGGAATGTAGCAGTTTGGATGGAATGGTCTGAATCAATTGAACACATCGCTAAAGCTGTAAACAAATATTTTAAGGCACTTTGCTTCACCACAAATTAAGTAAACACTCAAAAAATTTCGGTAAATGTGAACCCCTAACTACAAGTTATGTCAGAAATGCTACGACTCGTGGGTATGTGTGGATGTCGTCAAATCTGTTTTAGTTTGCGGTAATCTCACAAAGGCGTCAAAAATTATACTGCTGACAGCAGTGGCCAGTATACTTACTGCATGACAAGACACAATTCGGGTGACTATATCAGAGCAGATACCACTCATACATTAGCAAGGTAGTTTAGGTCATTCCCAGAAGCACTACAAAACTGTGATGATAAAATGAAGTCATGCAAGGCAAGCCCTGGGCATGTCATGCAAGGCAAGCCCCAGGCATGTCTTCTGCTCTAAGAACCATCGTATTATCGCAAAATATCACTTATACATTAGCAAGGTAGTTTTAGTCATTCCCAGAAGCACTACAAAACTGTGACGATAAAACAATATCATGTGAGACAAGCCCCGGGCATGTCTTCTGCTCTAAAATTTAGGGTACTATTGCAATGACCGAATCTGTCTCTAGGTGTTTGTAGTCGTTATCCCTCATACATTAGCAATGTATGTTATGGCATTCCCAGAAGCACTACAGAACTGTGATGTCCAAGCGAAGTCTACAAAACAAACCCCTGATATGTCTGCTCTAAAATTGTCTTTTCGTGGTATGTAATGGGCACATCAGACTGTTATTATTTTGCTCCTTCCTTAGCCAATCAATCGGTAATGACGTTTCTGGGTACTCCACACTGGGATGCCAGCCACTGTATGGTGACCTTTTGCCGAATGCTAAGTTAAGAAAGTAGTGTCCTTAGTACTGGCAGTGTCCCAGACAGGAGAATCTCGAGCACTGATTTTCCATCTGTCGATAGCACCTAATGGTACCGAGTGGTCATAGATGGCGGCGCATCTGATTACATGTGGGTAATGGCTACAACCAGAAAACATTCTCACTGGTTAAAGCCGGTCAAAGATGGTGGTGCATCTGGTCACATGTCTAAGAGGTACATACAGTACACGTGCTCACTGACTTAATGTTATAAAATTGTCCATCCCCACTCATATTTCTTACACTCCAAGTTCCTATTTTCAATGTTGATATTCTTTTGCACTCAGTCGCCTAATGACGGTTTGGAGTCACCTGGTGTACATGACTACCCCTACTGGGAGAGGCCGTTTCTCAGTTTATCAATAAGACTGCAGTACATGATATTCCTGGCATCTGTAAGGAAGGTAGTTTGCCATTGCTTTCCTTCCTAGCAGTGACCAAACTGGTCAATGGCCATAGCCATCGTCAACTCCCCCAAAAAAGTGATCCTCTGCCTACCGTCATGAAGCTGGAGACCATAACCTACAACTATCTGTTGGCTGCTCTTCAATTTCATCCACCACCTGCACGAATGGTTTTACGTAACCCTGATTGGAGGGCTAAACGGGTACTCCACCTTGCCCAAGGGTGTCCCATACACTAACGGAGGGAAGGAGGCACCTTACCTCTCCTTTGAGAGGGAATACCCCTACTCCGCCACCGTGTAGCATAATCAACAGCGACCAAAGAAGAAAAAGAAACATAATCAACAAACTTCATTTGTTTACCTTGCAAATGTCAAGAATAATATTATTATTCAAAATGGTGTATTACATTAATGTCTGTTACAAAGAGTAAAAATTTCTAGTTTATCACACAAGAGAGCGTAACTCAGAATATTCCATCAAAAGTTACACAAAGTTATCTCCACAATACTCAGTGAATTCTGAAATATGATAAACTAAACTATGAAAACAATTTCAAGTTTACTCCAGAAAAGGACACAAACACAAAGCAAACAAATGTTACATATATTCATGAAACTCCTGCACAGCTCAGTCGGCATCACTGTTTCCCTGTCAGACTGTGGCTGTAACAGTTGCCAAAGTGCATGTGATAGACTAGTGTGGCAATATTATTTTGTTTTTGCTTCTAGTCAGCTATGATAGTCAACATTATTTGTAAATGTACAGGCTGAAATTATGGGCACACCTACACAATTGTATATACATTTGTTTCCCCGCATATCCTTTACAGAACATTGCAGTCAACACCAGCATTTTTCAACTGCTGTTGATGTCTTAGCAAGATTACACTCAGTAGTTTGCCATTGCTTTCTGAGCGACCGGCTCACATACCCTTATAAGTAACCAATGCGATGCAATCCACTACCAAATCTCATGCAGCTGCATTCCCCACATGGATACAGTATATGGTATTACAGAGAAAGTCGTTAATCCCTTTGCAAAGGAGACCGGTTGTATGTACATAGAATTTAGAATAGACACCGTACAGAAATGGTTTACACTGGCTATTCAGGCAGGGAAGACTGGCCATACAAACATAGTTGGCCACCATCGCCTTCATTGAGTTACCTACCAGAGATATTTTGGCATATGCTTTGTAGCTGTTCCTGTCAAGATCACTGTGATAGCCTGTTCACTGTGATACCCCATCATTAGAGACCAATAAGTGTTGAGTAAAGAGGAACACAACCATAAACATCACATCCATGAAAGTAAAGAGGAACACAACAACCATAAACATCACATCCATGAAAGTAAAGAGGAACACAACAACCATAAACATCACATCCATGAAAGTAAAGAGGAACACAACAACCATAAACATCACATCCGTGAAAGTAAAGTAAAGCACAAGCTCTCACACCATGAGATATACTGGGTATATGGTGCTAGCCCCATATTTTTAGACCAATTGACATTTGATGTTTGATTTGTTAAGGCAGACAGTTATAATTGTGGAGTATTTTAGAGCTCCAGTTTGAACTAAACAGAAATCAACATTAATTTAATCAGTTTGGTGCTAATCCCGTGAAGTCCCATCAGGCGGTGATAGTGCCGGGCCCCCTGCCTCGAGGGTTCCACACATGACTACTGGTGGTCACCTTCCCCTGTGCTGTAGAGTCAAGGCACAGAGGAGTAGGTTAAGAGCTATTGACCAAATACCCTGGACACTCAACATACTACAGTGGAATGCCGAATGAGTTTATAACAAGAAAGTCTCCCTAACACAGCGTCTTCATAAAGATAGATGTGGCATGCATTCAAGAGACACACCTCAACGCCAATCGCAAATTCTCAGTCAGAGGATATCAGGCCACACGTTTCGACTTCGAAGGACACAAAGGAGGAGTTCTAATACTTACACGAAATACAATACCTTGCAGCAAAGTATCTGTCATCTCTGACAACCAAACGGAAATTATAGGTGTTGATATAATTATAAAGGACGTGAAAATAAGAATTTACAATCTGTATAGCCCAGCAAATAAGGATCTTACACTGTCAAACATGAAAATAAATGACACAAATTTCATTATTTTCAGAAACTTTAATAGCCGTTCAGAAAGATGGGGATACCCAGATACTGACAAAAGAGGAGATGAAGTGGAGGACTGGGAAATAGACTCAAATCTCCATCTACTCAACAAAGCGGATGACACATCGAGGTTCTACTCCAGAAGATGGATTACCACTTCTACTCCAGACTTAGCTTTCTGCACAGGAGATATCCTCCACAAAATCGATCGCCATGTGCTTGACCAATTAGCAGGTAGTGACCACAGACCAATCAAACTTGTAATGAATATGGAGTATGTTCCACAGGAGCAAAAGCCTTTGCCCCGCTGGAATTACAAACGAGCAGATTGGGACAGATTTGCCATACTAACAGACAAATATTGTGAAAACATAAATACACGATATGGCAACATGAAGCAAATGGTGGAAAGTCTAAACAGAGCAATAACAGGCAGCCACTGAGTTTATTCCAAGAGGAGCAAGGAAAAATTACAAACCATACTGGACTGAAGAACTACAAATTTTGGAGGACAAAGTTGAAGATGCCAGGTAGACCGCAGAGAGAGAACAAACAACTGAAGCGAACATCTCTTTCAAAGCCATCTCAGCAAAATATAAAAGAACAGTAAATCAAACAACAAGAGATTGTTGGAGGGAAATAACAGAAAACCTGAATTTTGACAGGGATGGAAACAAACTATGGAAACTAGTGAAAGCCATGAACAATGAAGGACCTAGAAACAAACAAATAACAATTAAACAAGGAAATGCCTTGCTTACAGGAAAAAAGGCTGTAAATGCACTAATGGAACACTATGCCAGTGCAGACCACATTGATATTACAACTGAACAGAAGAAAGCAATCAAAGATAAACAGATATGTCATAGTAATACAGAGACAGCAGCAGAATATATGATGGCAAATCTAACAATGGAAGAAATGGAACAGGCAATGAATACCCTAAAAAGAAGAAATCACCAGGAAATGCTAATAGGACTAGGCACTAAGGCTAAAAAGAAACTACTAGCAGTCCTAAATTACAGCTGGAAGAGGGGAGTAGTCCCAAGGGCATGGAAGGAAGCTATACTAATACCAGTCTCAAAGAAAGGAAAAGACCTGGAAGAACCAAATGGCTATCGACCTATCAGTCTACTTAGCTGTTTAGGAAAATTAATGGAACGCATTTTCCATGGCAGGCTAACATGGCATCTGGAAGAAAACAAACTCTTACCACCATACCAAGCAGGATTCAGAAAGTACAGATCCACTGAAGATCATCATCATCATCATCATCATCATCTTCCACTTCTGCCGTCAAGCGTCGTGGGGAGGAATAATTTGCGTAATACTGAAGATCAAATAACCTATATAGCTCAGAAAATAGAGGATGCCTTCCAAGAGAAAAAGCACACACTCATTTAGGCAGCACAATTTTTTAAAGAAAAATGTATGTAATATTAGAAGTGCACAGTAGTAGTAATTTCTTGAATTTGGATATCAGTAGGCCTAACTTTTGTTCCTTTTCTTTTATGTGATCACAGAAGATGATCACTATTTCTTCCATGGGAATGTCAGTGAAAATAAAGGCAATATCCATTGACACCACATGCTTTAGTTTACGATCAATATAATCCATAGTTGGACAAGTTTGAATGAATCTTTTAATATGAAGGGGTTGAATGATTGTCACAATGGTTTAGCTGTTTCTGCAAGCCATTTCACCATCCTGTGTTGGACAGAGATGAGCATACATTAAATCGGTCTCAGTGGTAGCCCAGGCCTGTGCAATTTAGCAAGGACGTAAAGTTGGGGGTTTATGAGCCCAGTGGAATGATTAACTTGGCAGTCACCTCACCGATGAATTTACTATCTAAAAGTGACTGAATCTAATTCCTCACTTTTGCATCCAATTCCTCAGGGTTGCTGGCTTTAGGATCTAAGTAAAATTTGGTTGAATTCGATAAAATGTCTTCTATTTTGTTGGAAGCATCAAAGATGTAACTTGTGAGATGGATGTTGTGAATGGCTTAGATTGTCAGAGTAACTTAACAATGATTGCCTGGAAGAGGCTAATGATAGTAGAACATTAAATACTACTACCAGTATAGTATTGTGATGAGAAAAGAAGCATGGGAAAGCATTGTGATGACTGGAAAGATCAGTGGGAAAAGAGACATGGGCAGACCAAGAGAGATGATGCTGGATGGACTGTATGGTGACATTGAGAAATATTATCAGCAGAGTTGATCCTGAACAGGGACAAGATGTGAGGAGATACATGAACACCTATGGTAGTTGGCAGAGCACATGATGATGATGCAGTCTCATATGTTTCTTCAGATTACAAGTCTGAGTAAATGAAGCCACGATCATCATACTTGAAAAGTCTCTCTCCTGTATGTGTTCCCTTGTGGTATTTAAGTCTGTCAGCGTAAGTAAAAGAAGCACCACAAACATCACACTTGTATGGTCTCTCTTCTATATGTGTTCTCTTATGGTATTTCAAACTGCGATTGTGTTTAAAAGAAGAACCACACACATCACACTTGCAAGGTCTCTCTCCTGTATGTGCTCTCTTATGCTCCTTTAGATGGCCAGCTTGAGTAAAAGAAGCACCACAAACATCACACTTGTAAGGTCTCTCTCCTGTATGTCTTCTCTTGTGCAATATTAGATTGCGAGCTCGAGCAAAAGAAGCACCACAATCAACACAATTGTAAGGTCTCTCTCCTGTATGTGCTCTCTTATGCTCCTTTAGATTGCCAACTTGAGTAAAAGAATCACCACACTTGTAAGGTTTCTCTCCTGTATGTGTTCTCTTGTGCCTCATCAGATTGTGAGCTAGAGCAAAAGAAGCACCACAATCAACACAATTGTAAGGTCTCTCTCCTGTATGTGCTCTCTTATGCTCCTTTAGATGGCCAGCTTGAGTAAAAGAAGCACCACAAACATCACACTTGTAAGGTCGCTCTCCTGTATGTCTTCTCTTGTGCAATATTAGATTGCGAGCTCGAGCAAAAGAAGCACCACAATCAACACAATTGTAAGGTCTCTCTCCTGTATGTGCTCTCTTATGCTCCTTTAGATTGCCAGCTTGAGTAAAAGAATCACCACAATCATCACACTTGTAAGGTTTCACTCCTGTATGTGTTCTCTTGTGCCTCATCAGATTCTGAGCTCGAGCAAAAGAAGCACCACAATCAACACAAATGTAAGGTCTCTCTCCTGTATGTGCTCTCTTATGCTCCTTTAGATGGCCAGCTTGAGTAAAAGAAGCACCACAAACATCACACTTGTAAGGTCTCTCTCCTGTATGTGCTCTCTTATGCTCCTTTAGAAGGCCAGCTTGAGTAAAAGAATCACCACAATCATCACACTTGTAAGGTTTTTCTCCTGTATGTTTTCTCAAGTGGTACTTTAAGTGTCTAAATTGAATAAAAGAAGCACCACATTCATCACACTTGTAAGGTTTCTCTCCTGTGTGTATTCTCTTGTGTTGTGTCAGATTGCCAGCATTGGTAAATGCTGTATCACAATAATCACACTTGTAAGATTTCTTTTTTCTACATATGTTTTTGTGGCACTTCAGATGTGGATTTACAGTAAAACATGCACCAGACTTGTGATGTTTCTGTGGTACATTTGTTTTCTTCTGTCTGATTACATTGTTGCTTGGATTACAAGTATCAAATCTGTATGGTGGAACATCTGTTTGTATTGCAATTTGACAATTGTTATGGATTCCTGATGCCTTATAACCATTCTCAGACAATTTTGATTCTGTTTTACTGTGTTGTGTCACTTTCATGTCTTGAATGATGTCACAATCTGTCATGTCTTTAATTTTACTGAATCTTTTACTTCTATCCTCACATAATATGTCTGATAGTTCTTGTTTCACAACCTCTATGTTACCATACATTGCCAGTTGTGAATGCTCTTGTATGGAGATGGAAGGATAAATTTCAGAAGGTGGATGTATTTCTGAAACACACAAAACAACAAATTAAATTATATTTTAAAATTCACAAAAACGCTGGGTTAGCAGTATATGTCAGGCAACAGACTACAAACAAATGTGATAGTGTTGATGACATGATACAGATACAGAATAACTGTATGTAAAGTTTTATGTCAGGAACTTATATTCAGGGACATTCTAGATTGGCATTCTATATAATGCCTGGCACATTCCATATTTTCATGGCAAGGAATATCAAGCTGAGTTCTGCATAATTATCCTGGATAGGCTTCTTAATTCTAAGGCTGTGCTGGATGTCTGATGCTTTCTTCTTCCTTCCTTATCTAAATTATTTTATATTCCTTGCTGCATAAATATGAAATGTGCCTGAAGATTCATGATATTCTTCAATGCCTCTCTTCTCATCACATGATCAAATTAAGCTGTTTGTCTCTTTGCTTGTGTTATTTATGTTCAGTAGTTCACAATTGCTTTCTGAACGACCAGCACACATACCATTTTGTAAAAAGCAATGCAAAGTGGGCTGTTGATAATTAGCGCATCCATAACTTCTTCGCCACGGAGCCAGGCTTTCGTTGTGTTCTATATGAAAATACATCAATCAAGATTTGCAAGTCATTAACCATGTTTGTAAAATACATCAATCAAGATTTGCAAGTCATTAACCATGTTTGCAAAAGGTCTTCTAAATTTGCTTTTGCTGCTGCTGTTTCTGATTTTGCTGCTGCTCCTCCTCTTTCTCTTCAATTCTCTTCTACTGCTGCTGCATGTATTTCCTTCTTCCTGATTTCACAGTATATGCAGATGATACAGTCTTGATTGCAAACAATGAACAGGACCTGCAAAATTTAGTAGATGCGGTTGTTGCACACAGTGAACAACTAGGGTTAGAACTGAATATTAAGAAGACACAGATTATGGTCATCACTGGGAAGAAGGAAATACCACAATATGATATACGAGTAGTTGGGCATATTCTTAAGCAAGTGAATCGATACAGTTATCTCGGAACAGTCATAACATCTAATGGGAGATGCCTCGAAGAGATTAAAACAAGAATTGCCATTGCGAAGGTAGCCTTTTGCAAGATGAAAAACATACTGACTGACATATGCCTGGGTCATTGACATTGAGGTGAGTGACCTTTGTAGTGGGACTACCATGACCAGCCATGAGAAATAATGGTGAGGGTGAGTGGAGACCCCCAGGGTGGATGGAGAGAGAGATAGTTTTAGGCTGGGGTGCAATTTTGTGGGGAGCCCAGGGAGGGGCTAGACAGTAGGGTTAAAAGACAGTGGAAAACATTGACTGGGGAGTTGCGGCTGAGACCGACTGAGGGTCGGTTCGTGTGTTTTGGACAGTTGATGTTTAGATACCGAGCGGGTCGGTAGTCTAAGGAGAGGAACGGAGTTAGATAGAGATCTCCGTCCTGTGTTGTTTGTTCTCCTAGTTTGTGAATGTAGGCCTAGACCCAGGGTGTGGGTTGTATTGTGTGAGATCCAGCCGTGGATAGTAGCTGGATAACTGTAGGCCTAGACCCAGTGTGTGGGTTGTATTGTGTGAGGTCCAGCCATGGATAGGCGCTGGATAACTGTCTTGTGAATTTGAGATTCAGCAGGCCGTGAGAAGGCAGTGATGTGTGCGTCTTAAGTTGTGAGGAGGATATATATATTCTGTGGATTATATATTGTTTCTGGATATAGAATTATGTTCCGTTTGTCCGTGTTCTTTCTGCATTAAAGGATTATGTGCGCCAACTCAATCTTGTTTAATGACTGGTGGTTGTGCTCTGCGGGGATGAGTTGTATTATGAGACAGGAGGCTAGCTCAACTGACACTTTGTAATGACATACAAGGAGAAGTGTAACCTAGACAACGACCATGTCACTCAGTTATGATAAAGAACAATGTGACATTATCTGGGAGGCTACGTCCGGTCAAGAACAATATAGACATTTTTGTCATTCTGAAATATCTAGGAGCTCGTCGCTTAGTAAAGATTTTCTGATAGCTACATTCGGTCAAGGACCACGGTGATATATTGAGATATCTGTGAGCTTGTCGCTTATAGAGGAGTTATTATCTGGTGACTACGTTCGATCTAATAAACAATCAAACCCGTGACAATTTAGACATTGTTGCTTCAAGAGTTTAATGGGAACTCTGTGAGGTGTGTGCCAGATAATTAACACAGACAGATGGCAGTGAAGTCCCAGGCTGGCAGACAATTCATGAGAGGCCAGGTGAAAATAACAGTGCACACTCGAAGAGGGGAGAGGGCCAGTGAAAGTTGCCACGATATAAACACAAGATTTTCTCCTGTGCGATAAACTGGCTAGCAGATAAAAACACCGGCAGGGTCAAGGTTGAGTTGACAGAAAGGGAAAGCTGTTTAGACATTACCAGGGCATTATTGCTGAAACCAGTGGATACGTCAGAGAATTAACGCAGACAGGTCAAGAAGAGGTCAGTCCTAGGCGTGTGTGTGTGACAGGACGGGATTGAAAATCAAAGATATTGACAGTTCGTGTATGTATGGTGAGGACACCACAGCACATCAAAAAGACACGGCACAGATCAACGGAGAGTGTGGGCTGACGGGGTTGGTCACTTGTCACAAAGAGTGCACAGAAAAATAAACTGTCTTGTGGAGAAGACAGGCGCATGTGTTTATAGGTCAAGAGACAGTGGACAGTACAGGTAAAGTACTGAGAAAAGGTAACTCTCGGGAAGGGGAGAGTTACATGGATGTGTAGAAAACACAGAATTGACATTTGCTGATTCACCGGGAGGGGTGACAGACGGGGGTAGTGACAGTAGCCCTACCACAGCCGTGTTGGGGCAGGACAGGTGTCTTCGTGGATAATGGAAAATTTCCGGACATTACTTTGTTTGCGGCCAGTGTCAGTGCGTAGTAGTGGAGATAAAGAGAAATTAGGTTGACCTTAGGAGGCAAGGCTGTTTAACAGTAAGAAGTTACTGAGGAAATTTCCACGGCCTATTGTGACAAGATGACTCATATGTCGTGGAGGTGAATCGTGAATGAACGATCAAGTTGTTATGAACAAAAACCAGACTTTATGTTCGTCTTTATGTTGAATCCCTTTGTTATCATTACTCTGTCATGAGCAAACAATTCTACAACGAATAATTACGTGCCTTCTCCGCGGGAGTGGTCGCATTTCTTTGCCTATAAGGATTTATATATACAAGTTTAAAGCACTGGACATTTGCTGCCATTTTTTGTGTTGAACTTTGTCTTTAAACGTGAATCTATTACATAATTGATATAACTATGGACCATCTCTGCAACCAAGGTATAATAGCGTTATGGACTGGGTTGAGACAAGACGTTTGGATTACTACTTTGTTGTCACCACGTCCAGGGAAAGTAACAACATATCAAAAGAACATTTTGCTGTTGGGAGTTATTTACCGTCATAGACATTTCGGAACATTAACTTTAACCAACAGACATTTCCAGGATAGTATTGGAAACTATTTCTAACAAATTAAGAACTTTTGTGACGGGATAATAAGTATAGTATTGTCGACCAGCCATTTGGACATTTTGTTTGCTCTCATCATTCTAACTGTCGTTATCGTTTGTGTATCTATATACATATATGTTATTACATGTAGTTGTTGGATAGGCATTTTTTGCAATTTCTATCTCAATCAGGATAGGCTTGGCAAAACATAGTTCTTGTGCTTACGATATTTTTGTAAGGACAATGCTAAAAATGTTAGCGTGGTCGTGCATTGGCATTGGGGTCCTAACCAATATCTAGAGCCACTGTGTATGACGTCAGAGTTGTGTATATTGTTAATTTAGATTGCTTTTCTTTCTTTTCATATTATTTACATATGATATTTGTTTTCTTTGGATATATGTTACTATTGTGATCCTTCGTAAAATCTTCTATCTAGATGGTTGTTGTTCTTTTATGCGCACTAAGTTTTGTTTTTACATGGGCATGTCGATGTCAGTGATTTTATTTCTATGTAATCATCTGTATGCGTGTCACTAGCCTATGCGTCTAGTGTCTCATAGGAGTCACTTATTGTATCATTCATTCGTGTGTATATCTATATATTTGTTTAACAGTATTTCCAGAAACTTTATGAAACTAGTTGTCATATATATAAGGGAGTATAGGAAAATACCCCCTCACTACCTAGTGCTTGTAGAGTGACTGGGTGAGTACAGAGTGATAGTATTAGGACTACAAATTTACGTACACAGTGAGTGGTGGTGTACTTAGGGAAAGTACACAAAGACTAGCAGCAGAGCCTTTACATTTATAGGTGGCTGACAGACAGCAACGTGTCCACAAGTACAAGATGCCTACTTTAATGGTGAAAGGTGAAAGGTTAGGCCTGAAGGGTAAAGAGTTACAGGAGTATGCAGAAGCAAAAGAACAAAAAACAGGCAGAAAGAGAATAAAGACAAGCTGACAGAGAACAGAGACAGGCTGAACTCGAAACCAAGCGTCTACAGGAAGAAAAGTTAGCTGAAATGGAAAACAAGCGTCTACAGGAATTAAAGTTAGCTGAAATGGAAAACAAGCATTTACAGGAAGAGAGAGAGACACAACTGGAACTTGAAAAGTTAAAACAAACAAATGCGGTGGAAATCGAGAAAGAGAAGATTAAGATGGAAGCGGAAATTGCTATAAAAAAGTTAGAATTTGCATCTAAGGGTCAAAGTGAAGAAAGCAGAAGACCTTCCCATCCCTCACAGAGACTAAAACTACCATACTTTACAGACCATGATAGTCTTGAAGCTTATCTGGGGAGATTCGAGGCATCGGCGAAAGCGTTAGGCATCCCAGAAGGCGAGTATGCTATTAGACTGGGCGAGTTTCTGACGGGTAAGGCCCTAGATACCATGTTTAATTTACCTTTGGAAGAAAGAAACAATTACACTATTTTGCGTCAACGTTTGCTTACAAAGTTCCAACTAACTGAGCATGGATACAGAACAAAGTTTAGACAATTAGGGCCAGAGACAAATCAGGATTTTACAGATTTTGTTAATACAGTGAAGAACACATTTAAGAAATGGATGGAGCTTGCAGAAGTAGGGATAAATTTTAATAGGTTAGTGGATTTAATGTTAAGAGACAAATTATTATCTTCATGCAATACTAATTTAGTGGCGTTCTTTGAAGAACGTAAGCCAAAGGACATAGACACAATGTCGCAGTTAGGGCAAAATTACATGACCGCACATCCCAATAGTTCTATAGGCAGACAGATTGATGAGGAAATAGTCTGTGAAGCGTACACTAAACAGGATCAGAATCCTGCGATCAGACCTAGATTGAAGAGTGTGAATTTGGCACAGAAATGTGAGCAGCAAGAACCTCAAGATAATGGTTTTCGTGGCAACCATCTTGGCAGAGCAGGACGGTACCCATAAAAAAGGGGGAATTTTCAGAGACGTCCAAATAGTCATGCCGGATGTTGGAATTGTGGGAGCTGAAGACATAAGGCAGCACAGTGTGATGCACAACCACAGAGTGAGCCTACGAATAACAGGAAAAAGGAGATCATCTGTTTTAAATGTGGAAAAAAGAACCATTTCAGCTATGAGTGTAGGATGGGAGAAACAGAGCACTCAAATTCAGCGCAAGTAATTGAAACATTTAACCAGGAGAGTTGTAGTGGATGCAAACCTCTGTTTGGTAAAGACAGTGAACCGGTTTTAATGTGTGGACACACAGTTAAGGCAGGATCAGCAGTTCATGCAGGAGGATGTTTGAAGATGCACCATGGATTTGTTAATGATAGGCCAGCGTTAACAATTAGGGATTCCGGATGTACATCCATCGGAGTTGGAAAAAGTTTAGTGCATCCCTCGGATTACACAGGGGAAAAGATTAGGTGCATTACATTCAATGGGACAGTAGAATTCTACCCAGTAGCCATGATAACAGTAAAAACACCATATATCACAGGAAGAGTGGCAGCGTGTGTTCTAGACTCATCAGTGGCAGATCTGATCATCGGAAACGTGCCAGGAGTTAAAGATTGTACAGAAGAAGAAGTAGTTTATTGGGACCAGAAACATAGGTTAAGTAGTAACGAGGTAGTTACCAGAAGAAAACCTAAATTAGAGAGTATAGCTGAAGAAAAAGAGGCACTTGAAGTAGACACAGAGGACAAGGATAGGACAGCTGAGCAGGTGAGAATGGATCTCAAATATAGCTGTAGGGAATCCCAGAGACAAGATACTACTCTCGACAAATGTTTCCAAGGGTGTAGTAAAGTGAGACATAGACAATCAAAGAAGGGTAGATGGTGCTTCGAAAGGAAGAAGAAGGTTCTCACTCGCCGGTTTTTAGATGGCGGAACTGCATGTGGGCAAGGAGTAGTACCGTTAGCACATAGAGACTGATATACTAGAACAGTTCAGAATAGGGCATGGGCAGGGCACATAGGAGTAAGGCGGAAGCAGCAGAGAGCAGGATGCCAGGTATATTGGCCAGGATTTAATAAAGAGGTCAGACTAAACAGAGACTCCAGTGTAACGGTACAATATGCAGATAGCAATGGTAACGCAGTTCAAAAGAGTGTTAACGACTTCGTTGAACCAGGGTTAGGATTAACAAACAGATGTTTTAAAGATATAGGAAACATGAGGCATGGGTATATGAAGGGTAGACACAGCATCGACAGAAATCAGAGGTTGGTTAATGCAAGAATAGAACCACCTGATATATGGTCGATACACAAACTCTCCAGATAGTTGATGGAAGACAGAGGCAATGCAGCGCCTCAACATTTATTCTTGGACCATTATTAGTAAAGTTACATGGTTTGTGTATTATTGAAGATATGAATAGACCTGCGGGTACATAAATAAAATGCTTTTCTATGTTATATGGATTATTATGCCATGTATTAGCTCATCCATTGGTACAGAAGATGGAAAGTTGGTTGTAGTGATGTGTTGGTAATATGGGAGTTTATTATGAGTATTCAATGTATTATTTAAGGTGGTACCTAAAGTAAGATGGAGTCATACTTAGGGCTACCCAGGCAATATGTCGGGGTCACATATTTGATAGGTATTAGGCTCCCAACATTTGAAAACAATGTTTTCTTTTAAGAGGGTGGTAATGACATATGCCTGGGTCATTGACATTGAGGTGAGTGACCTTTGTAGCGGGACTACGAGAAAAACAACCAGCCATGAGAAATAATGGTGAGGGTGAGTGGAGAACCCCAGGGTGGATGGAGAGAGAGATAGTTTTAGGCTGGGGTGCAATGTTGTGGGGAGCCCAGGGAGGGGCTAGACAGTAGGGTTAAAAGACAGTGGAAAACATTGACTGGGGAGTTGCGGCTGAGACCGACTGAGGGTCGGTTCGTGTGTTTTGGACAGTTGATGTTTAGATACCAAGCGGGTCGGTAGTCTAAGGAGAGGAACGGAGTTAGATAGAGATTTCCATCCTGTGTTGTTCTCCTAGTTTGTGAATGTAGGCCTAGACCCAGGGTGTGGGTTGTATTGTGTGAGATCCAGCCGTGGATAGTAGCTGGATAACTGTAGGCCTAGACCCAGTGTGTGGGTTGTATTGTGTGAGGTCCAGCCGTGGATAGGAGCTGGATAACTGTCTTGTGAATTTGAGATTCAGCAAGCCGTGAGAAGGCAGTGATGTGTGCGTCTTAAGTTGTGAGGAGGATATATATATTCTGTGGATTATATATTGTTTCTGGATGTAGAATTATGTTCCGTTTGTCCGTGTTCTTTCTGCATTAAAGGATTATGTGCGCCAACTCAATCTTGTTTAATGACTGGTGGTTGTGCTCTGCGGGGATGAGTTGTATTATGAGACAGGAGGCTAGCTCAACTGACACTTTGTAATGACATACAAGGAGAAGTGTAACCTAGACAACGACCATGTCACTCAGTTATGATAAAGAACAATGTGACACTGACCAATAAAAAGATAATAACTGAAACGAGAAAGAGTGTTGAAGTGCTACATAGAACCTATACTTTTGCATGGATTTGAAGCATGGACAATAAGCAGTAAAGCTGAAAAACAGCTGATGGCTGTGGAAATGTGGTTTCTGAGGAAAATGCAAAGAATACCATGGACAGACAGACAAACGAATGAACAAGTCCTTCAAGAAACAAATGAAGATCGTAAACTGATTAGAGAAATTAAACATAGACAGTTCAAATGTTTTGGGCATGTTATGAGAAAAAATGAATTGGAGAACTTGGTGACAACTAGCAAGATCGAAGGGAAGAGACTGAGAAGTAAAACCTGGATGGCGTGGCCACATGGCATGGTTGAGACAGGAACACAGAGCTGATCCACGACTCTGGTGATCAAGTGAGATGGCAGAACATGACCGCCCATGCTTATCGGCATGGCACATGATGGATGGATGGATTTCATAGTATTTAGTGATTACACCAGCAAGTAAGTTCTCATGATGGACTCAACCATTTTCTGGAGTTCCTCTGTTGTTCCATACAGCTTTGAGTTTAGTGTTGATTCAGTGAGTCCGAATATTTTTGTTCACACAATGTACAAATTAGGTACTTTAGTAATATTTTCTAAATTGCTTTTTAATTATATAACCTGCATAGTTGGATACCTCTTGAAAAAAAAAATCCAACGATACCTTATTCAAGCCTGAACGTCAATTGTAAGTTGAGATATTAATTTTTGTATGTCAGTTTATATTTAACATTGGCATATTGGTAACCCACTCTGGAAAGTGTGACAACAAAACACGTAAGCTAAGGGCAGATAACTGCTCTTGGTTTTTTTGCGCTAAGGGGAATAACTCATGTTTTTATTTTGAACGCAAAATTAAAATGAAAACCTCAAACTCCCTCTTCCTCCAGCCTCTTCCTCCACTCCTAAATACTAGAATGGATGGTGAATGCAAACGTGCATCATTATAATCTCATCGCTCTGAATAATCCACAAGAATATTAAATGAACATCGCTGTATTATGACACGGAAAACCGCTATATTCCCGCCATTGAAATTTAACATGATGGCATCTTAGCATACGATCTTAATAATTTCTGTTTGGGATGATCCCGCCGACTAAAATATTGGAAAATTTCACAGTACGCGTAAGAATGGATGCTCAATTTAATTATTCATACTAAATCAAGCAAGACGTCTATATAAAACGAGTACTATATATATCCTTAATATTGGGGAACAATAACAAGAAAACGTAAATCGCCGTTTGAAACATCGCCGGTATTGTTCGGTAACTTAAAATGTAGTACCAAGTACAAATGATAACCCTGCATAACACATTCAGCAGTTTGTTTGCTTAGCCCACATGTAGCAGACAGACACAGCCTATGCCTGTGTTTGCTCTGTTTGTTATGACCCATTCTGAGGAAAAGAAGTTTTCTATCTCTACTAATGAAGAACAGTAGTCATTGTGTGGTTGAGTATTTAACTTTCTCATAGCCTGGATAGCTCCCATTATTCTCAAACTATGCAACTTCACTATGTTTTTGCTCAATCTCTTTTTGCTTTTTGTGTGTCTACTATTTATTATTTATAATTAAACTGTAAATAGTTCCCAGTTATTATCTGATCAGCTTAGTTGCCATCTCCACAATGAATATCAGCTGCAATTGATCTCCAGCACTCTGTCTCTCTTACTAAGATGACATAGTCTTTTATCTTCCTTTCATGTCACTCTTGATGTTCTCCTCCAGTTTAAACTGTTGTTTTCCTACTAGCAAAGTATATCACACAGGTCTTAGAAAGTTTTTAAAATTTGCAACAGTCTTATAATTGCAGATGGTAGGACCGCCTGGATCACAGCATTCTAAACAAACACAGAGCACTGTACTAAATGCTGACCAAAGGATAATTACAGAAGGAACAATGATTACATGAGTACAAAAGAGTGTTGACATCCTATTAGAACCTATACTGCTGATTGCATGTAAAACGTGGACAATACACAGACAGCTTGAAAAATGTCTAATGGCTGTGGAAATGTGGTTTCTGAGAAAAATGCAAAGAACACCAAGCACAGACGGAAAACCAATAGCTAATCCTATGCGACAAATGAACACTGTACATTGATAAGAGACATTAGACGTAGACAGTCAAGATTTTTTGGGCATGTTATGAAAAGAAATAAATAGAACACAGCTGGAACATTGATCATAATAGAGCAAGGGTCAGGAAGAGAGATAAGTACATGTATGCTTGACTACATGGCATAACTGGCACAAGTAGACAGATCTGATCCAAGACTGTGCTGGTCATGTGAGATGAGAAATCTTGACTATCCACGGATATCGACATGACATATGATGATGATGATCACCAGTCTAGACTATCATATGAGATGAGAAACCTTGACTATCCACGGATATCGACATGAGATAATGATGATCACCAGTCTAGACTATCATGTAGAAAAGATGTAGAAAAAGGTACTTGTGTGCACTGAGAAGCTTCCTCTCATGTCTCATCATATTTTTTGTGTCTGTGTGCGTGAGTGTGTGGGTGTGTGCGCACGCACGTGTGTGTGTGCATGGAGTTTTTTTTTTTTTTTGCTGATTCACTCACCATCTCATAAAACGTAACTAACAAGCTGCACATGCTAGTTAAGAAACAGGCTACATATATGCAACTTTATCCTCATATAAAAACTTGTAAACCAAATGTGTGAGGATCTCCCCATCCAACCCACAGGAAACACACCGTCTGAGATGTGAAGGACCTGATTACTTTCATTGAAGCTTATCTTATTTATTTATAAGTTTCACTGATAGATTTTTCAACTGGAAACATTGCCTATTTTAGAGCAGTCTGTAGCAATTCAACATTTACTGAGAATCTTCATCACAGATCTGCTACAAGCAGACAAGATTATGTTCTTCACAGACTGGGGGTTACTCCTAAAAACAACCACAAAAATGAACATCTGTTGTGTGATATAATATCTAAGCTCAACAGTACCTAGCAGGCAGGTTAGCAAAGTTGGTAGGGGACTGCACTGATGTCATGAGCATTGTCAGACACAGGTTACACACCTGGGCTCATCACCGGCTAAAGTGAGGGAGAGATTCGCCACCCATTTGGAATAACAGAGGAACTCCAGAAAATGGTTTGGTCCATCATGAGAACTTGCTGGTGTAATTATTAAAAGAATATGAAATCAGGGAGAGACAGCAGTAGAAGAGAATGGAAGAGACAGAGGAATAGCAGCAGCAAAAGCAAAATCAGAAAGTAAAATCAGAAACAGCCGCAGTAAAAGTAAAATCATAAACAGTAGCAGTAAAAGCAAATTTAGGAGGAGGAGGGGCGAACAGGAGCAGAAGCAGGAGGAAGAAGATGAAGAAGGAGGCTTAGAAGCAGAAGAAGAAAGAAGATTGAGGAGGATGAAGAAGAAAGAGAAGAAATAATGAAGAAAAAAGGAGGAAGAGGAGGAAGAAGGAGGAAGAGGAGAAGACGGTGGCAGCAGAAGGAGGAGGAGCAGAAGCAGAAAGGTGGAGGAGGTATTCCATTATGTTGTATTTCACTTATTCTAACCTTGACCTGGGTAGTCTATATATACTTCAGGTTGTTCTATCTTGACACTTGCTGGTGTTATACTCTCCATCTTATCAAAGACTTGGATCAACGATAGTGTCTCACAGATACACTTTGGCAGAACTGTGAACACAGTCAGTCTGAAAAGATCAGTGAGTGACATACTGAGTCAATAATAAACAAGTTATATAAATACATGTGATATAGTGGTGGAACCTCTAGAAGACTGAGTATGAAGCCATCTGTATGGGTGTTCAGGTCATCTGAGTCTTGAAAAATGCTGGCACCTATAGATATGAGCTTTGTGTAGAGACTTTTCCTGACCTGGTACTAAAACACATCTCCACAGTATTAAAGGGCTCTCCTTCCCCTCTCCAAGCTCAGAAACCAACAGTGTTTTAAACATTAGTCCTGGAAGTTCACATCTGTGGATAGCCTTATTACAATGTAATCAGATTGCGATTAAGCAGAGCAAACAGGGTTTAGGTTGGCAATATTGCTTACAGAGGCTATGGCATTTCATTGTCAATGGGAGCAATGTATTAATATAACGATTTTTCAGGATCCTGTGAAAGCATGATAGATGAAGCAAGATGACTCATATTCATATACTGATTTATAATTGGGGATTCAAGATAAAAATGCAATACTGATCAATATAATGCAAAGAAAATATACAATACAAGATATTTGAACATTAATGGGATGCAGAGGTGTTTCCAAGGCACCAGGATCAGGTTCTATACTGGCCAAGACCTACTAATACGTCCTAGTCATGCGTCCTGGGCAACAGGTCCTTTCAGGGTCCTGGCTAACGTAGTAGGATTGCTGATTCTTCCGAAGTCGGAGAGTATCTGCCTGCACGGCAAGGAACCACTAGTCTGCACACCAATAAGCCAGACATGGGACAACAGATACTCAAGCAAACCTCAATCTGATATGACATCACACTGATGTTGAACAACAGGATGTCTTCATCCGACATACCAGACTTCATGCTGGAGTTCACAGTCAGCGAACGTAAGCAACCATTTGAACATTAATTATATGTGCTTTAGCAGTCAAGGTGACATTTATAGTCTGTAATGTTGTTTCTTTCATTTACATAACACTTTTGCATTAACTCATGGCAGGACATTACCTTGAGAGAATAACAACCAGAAATAGTGGTTATGTCAATACTGTGTATACAATTGGCAGCATCTTCTCACTTATTCTAAATCAATGAAAGTGTTATGGAACATGTGTTGATTCAACAGAGGTATTAAATATTGTCTCATTTGTGTAACTGGAGGTATCAAAAGTTGTTTCAGTCAATTAACTTCATCTTCTTTTTATTCACTATGTCAAATAACTAAAGTTACCCTGAGTTAGTTGAAAGTTTCTCTTTAACTGGCAAAATGTCATAACACCAATAAGAATAATATTTGGTCTCGACTCTTCTCATTAATTTAGCATCCATCACAGACATTTCATTTCTGTTGTTTATTTATTAATTTAAAAAACATATTGTCTGTGTCCATATCAGACATATACAGCATAATGTTGGTAGAATCACTGCGATGATCAGTGTTCATTTTGTCATGTCACATCTTTGTTTTGCAATATAAAGTCACTTATAAGTCGACACGGTCGACTTCATTGCACCCTGGTTTTATCCCACATGGCTCATTCTCTTTCTGCAGTGCAGGCTGCCGAAAGCATTGCACAAAGCACAAACTACGTAGTCCAGTGATGACCCCCAGGAGTCTCCGAAAATAATGCACTCGTGAATCAAAGGACACGGCGTGCAATCAAACTCACAACCTTCAGAGCACGAGGAGGCAGACGGCTTGACCACTCTGCCAATGTTTTGCAATATGTGTAACATGTGTTTAGTAATTTTATTTATGTTGTTGCATCAATGTTCAGTTGCACTGCTGCCAACCTTCCATCAGGTTATATTATGCTCCCAACATATGACACAATTTTGGTTTGCTTGAGCTGAAGGTTTGCAATTTTGATGTTACTACTACTATTTCATCCCTTGTGGTGGTATTTTCTTAAGGCATTAATGTCATAATTTGTTCCATGATATCTGTTTTATTCACTTAAACACAGAAGCCACAAACAATGTGTTGCACCATTTATTGCCTAGCGCTATATCAAATGAAGTTAATAAATTAATAATACACAAACCAAAATACGTAAATTACATAATCACAGACATTGCGCGAATGTAGACCATTAATATAATAATTATTAAATTTTTTATCTCCTCAGTCCCCCAACAGTTCTGAAGTTCATCATGGAGAAGAAAACTGCAAGTGACATGAGACAGCTTCTGTCAAGCTTTGAACCTGAGTATCCAGTTAAGAAGGGCTACATAGCTCGGTTGATTGTGAATGAGAAACTGCTCAATGTTGAGATTGCCAGGAAAATCATTGACATTGTTAAGGCAGAAGAACCAGACCGGCAAGTACATGAACAAAATCTACAGTCTAGCATTGCAAATTTTAAAAGAATAGCTACACAAAAATTTAATTACACTTCTGCGTGGACAGACATTTTGAATTTACACAACCAAACATTTAACATACCATTTAAAAGTCAAACGGTTGCATGCACACCAGTGCCCATTCAAGAGAACACTCGTGAAATACCAGCAGCTACCGCTACGGCTACAGACTTAACCCCAGACACTACTAATGAAATATTGTCTGGTCCAATGCTTTCAGGCCCACCATCACCCAAGAGACTGAGAAGGGACTGTGACAACTGTGTAGCAAAGCAGCGGACATGTATAAATATGCTGAAGGAGAACAAACGTTTGCGCCTGGAGTTGAAAGAACAAAAGATGCGCCATAGACAGGAAAGGAGGATGTTTTCACTGAAAACGCTGAATGAAAAAATAAGGAGAAAAACACAATCAGCTCTGTGGAGAGCCAAGTGTTCAGTGTTGAAGAATCAACTCGAGGACATGCAGAAACAAAAGGAAATGCCCGGTGTGTGACTTATCTGCAATAATTTTCTCCTTTGTCTTTATTCAATTTCTGATGTTTGTCCTTCATGCAACACGTTCAGCGTCGAGTTACTCCCATGTACATGCTTTTAATACAATTTAATGTTTGAATGTTTTGCAGGTACAAGGATGTCTCAGGAGATCCAGGTGGATTCACAGCCTTTTTGAAGAAGAAGATGATCAAAACTGGCATCATCAAAAGATATGTCGGCAACAGACTGAACATCATGTTTAGTATGGCAGCTGTGATTTACCATCATAGGGACACCCTTCAAGAGTTTGTGTACAACAAAGACAAGTATCTGTGCAAGGTGATCTAATTATTGGTGATCTGTTTATTCTTCTATTTATTCTGTTTGTTGATGAAGGCTAGTCGCCGCAACGTCCTTATACTGCTTGTAATTGTGTTCTGTAAAGCTGCATTATTTTGTGTTATTTTATATTGTTTACATTTCCACAGCTTTACCCCAGTTCCACTAATTTTATTCATATTTTACAGGAGATCTACGAAGGTTTGACAGACCCAAGTGTCGTACTCCACTTGCAAGTCCTTGGGCTGTATTCACACTTCCTCACGGGACCATGGATGCAGAGGTTTTACGGAAACAGAGACAAAACAGACAAACAAGAACATTTCAATGCAGTAAGTATTTTCATGTTTTTAAAAACATGTTCTTTAGATGCAGTCTTGTATATTATATTAGTTGCTAAAACAAATATGTTAGTAGTTATATAATAGCAAACAGATGACATGCTTTTAGAAATGAATGAAGTGAAATATTTTGTTTCCACTTACCTTTAGGTTATTCCATGAAAACTTCACACAATAATCCACAACGAATCACAAACGAAGGTAAAGCACTTATTATACCCACCAAATATTCATATAAAGCAATTGGATAAGATTTGAGTTTACTAGATATGTATGATTACAAAATTGTTTTTGTTAATATATTTCTGTAACATTCATTTCACACAGGTAAAGGAGACGGAAATCTGTTTACAAGGCTTACAAGATTTGGAGATGTTACCGGAGGGTTTTAATGCCAAAGAACAGGATGCGTTTGGGGGCAGAATGAATGTGGAGCCTGATTTAAGGGAAGTGAACACAGATAGGTTTACTGTAGTTGTTAAGAATTTAGCGACTGCCTTCATAAAAACTCTTTTTCAACAGCTGAAATCTTATCGGGAGGGGCCCTTGTCCAATCCATCCGAGGAACTTATTGCAAATACTGCTTCTGCCCCGCTGAATAACATGCATGCTGAAAGGACCTTGGGCATGTGTGATTCAGCACTGCGAAGAGCCCCGAATGCCACCCTGGGATTTATTGATGGTAAAGTGAAAGGTGTGCAGAACCAAACGTTAGATTGGCTGATGTCATTTGATGACGACTTCCAGAAAATCCTGGTGGACTATGCTGTTCATTGTGGGGCTTGGGTGAGAAAGCAACAGTCGGAGAGGAAGAGTCAAGTTCAGCGAGAAGTGTTGCAGAAGATGGACAAGAAGGAGAGAGAGGGCTATGAAAAATTAATCGCTGAAGAATTTGAGCGAACAAAGTCTGTGTTGTCAATACTCGACATGCATTTGTTTAAGCGTCTGGATCAGGAGTCCCTAGAGAAGCTAAAGAAGTTTCTAATTGATGATGGTGCATTATCCAATACACTACTGCGGCACGTCTGGTATGAAAATGCAAAAGATAAAGTTTATATAGAGGTGGTTAAAAGTGTTAAACGGAAGGACAAGTTGAAGAGTAAAATTGTGTTATGGTACTGGGAAGAGGGTGCGTCACCATCGGATACCTCCTTCACCATGCCAATGAAGAAATTTTTAGTTGATTTCGCTCTCGGCGAATTAACTTTTTATTAAAATTAAAGACTTTTAAAAAATGGTCAATTAAATGTTTTAAGGCATTTTCTTTAAAATGTACAATGTGTTATAAAAATTAGTTTATGATTTAGTTTTATATGCAGTCTTTTCTTTATTTAATTATTATTTATTATATCCACCAAATATTAATATAAAAGCAATTGGATAAGATGTTTTTAGTTTTACTAGATATACATGATTACAAAATGTGTGTTTTTTTTAAATATGTTTCTGTAACATTAATTTCACACAGGTAAAGGAGACGGAAATCTGTTTTACTCCAGTTCCACTAATTTTATTCATATTTCGCAGGTGATCTACGAAGTTTTGACAGACTCATGTGTTCAACTCCACTTGCAAGTGCTTATGCTGTACTATCGCTTCCTCACCGGACCATGGATGCAGAGATTTTACAGAGACAGAAAAAGACACTTCGATGCAGTAAGCGTTTTCATGTTTTAAAAAAACATGTTCTTTTAGTTGCAGTCTTGTATATTATTTTATTGCTACAACAAACAAATATGTTAGTAGTTAGTAGTTTTATAATAGCAAACAGATGACATGCTTACAGAAATCGAATGAAATATTTTGTTTCCACTTACCTTCATAAAATAATCCACAACGAATCACAAATTAAGATAAACCACTTATTATATCCACCAAATATTAATGTAAAAGCAATTGGATGTTTTTAGTTTTACTAGATATATATGATTACAAAATTGCCTTCGTTAAGAATATTTCTTTCAAAAGGAGACGGAAATCTGTTTACAAGGCTTAAGAGATTTGCAGACGTCACCAGAAGGTTTTAATGACAACGAACATGTGTATTAGTTTTTTAATTAGTACTAGTAATACTACTACTATTAATTAGCATAACTATTAGTAATAGTTTGTTGTTTCTTTTTCTTTTTCAGGTTGCCAAGATGCTATCGTTAGAGAGCAGAAACAAATAGTGTTAAAACTTGCTGTTGCTTTATAGATCATTGTTTCATAAGTTGATATGCAATATATATAATTAGTTAGCTGCCATTTTTAATTTTCATTAGTAATAAAACATATTTATAAAATCATAACATGGTCTTTTGATTTGTTTTATAAAACTGAAGGGGGCAAAATACATTAGTTATTTAATTTAAAAAAAAAAAAAAATTTCTATATTATTTTTTTTTTCGCTCACTCGCTCAATTTGAGCTCGAGCGTAGTCCGTACACATTACTTATAGTGCACTGAACTGAATTTTGCATGTGGATTAGCTTCCCCTATTGCCAGTGTCCCTCGCTATCAGGCGAACCCACTCCAACTTCAGAGACACATAATTGGTGTTTCAACGTTCGTTAGCAGAGTTTAAATTTTAAAAATTAATTATTAATTAATTGTTAGCCATTTTGAAATTAAATTAGTAACAAAACATATTTACAACATCACAACATGGCCTTTTTATTTGTTTGATCAAACTGAAGGGAAAAATATTCATAATTGGCATTTTAAGGTTCGTTAGCTAAGTTCAGTCATTATTAAATAATTAATTAGCGGCCATTTTGAATTTTAATGACTTGATATTGCATAACATCAAAAATTTTCTACCTGGGCAGTTAGGCCTCGCCTTTCCGAACAAGACAATATATAGTTGCTATGGGGTTTTCTCAAAACTAAAGAAGTTGTAGCAGTTTTAAACACATCATTGTAAACAACTGTTGTTTCTGGGCAGCAAGTCAAATTCAGCTAAAGGAGTATTTCCTTCTTTGTTCCAATTATGACTTATTTTTACACACAATTCTGGATATCTCGGCTTAGAATCAACGTACAGACTTGAATGAGGTACCGTTGGAAAATATTTTTCAGGTCCTATTCATCTGTCCAGAATTAATCAATGCCAAACCAATTTTTAAAATGTCATCAAAGTACCTACCTACAGTGCAATTGTCAATTCAATTGTTTTTCATTTCGTCAGCTCTAAGTATCCAAGATTGTGCTTACCAGAAAAATTGTATTGCACTGTTCTGTATACTATTTAAGAATATCACACCTAGCGAGAATGTTGTAGATCTATATCCAACATCAACAAATTGCTAGAGAAGAGATTGCTGCAGTCCCGTATCTAGGAGGCCGCCATTTCTCCAAGCCAAGAATGACGGAAGTGAATCAATCAATTCATCATGTGCCATGGCGGAAAGCGTGGGCGGTCATGACTCGCCATTTCACTCAATCACCAGAGTCGTGGATCAGCTCAGTGTTCCTGTCTTGTCCATGCCATGTGGCCAAGCCATCCAGGTATTTTCCTCTCGGTCTGTTGGGTCTAAATCCACACTGTGATTCGGGGCAGATTCTTTCAGCAAGAATGTGTAACCTTTTAAGGATCATTACTCAAGCAAAAATCTTGCCTGTAATGCTGAGTAGGGAAATGAAGCGATAGTTGTTGCAGTCGCTTCTGTTGCCTTTGTTTTTATAAAGGATAACACTGTTTGCGTCTTTCATATCTTGTGGTACTGATTTTTCTTTCCAGCAGAACTGAAGTATTGCATACAGTTCTGGGATGATTGTTTCTTTGCTACATTTTAAAATTGCAGGTGGAATACTATCTTTTCCTGGTGTATTGCCGGATTTTAGAGTGTCTAGTGCTTCACTGATTTCTGTAAAGCATGGTTCGTTATCCAGGGCATGCATGGTGGACTGTTGATCGATGGCTTCCAGAGCTCCTTCGCTGACAGTGTTCTCCACTGAGTATAGCTCTGAGTAGTGTTCTACCCTGCGATCCATTTGTTTCGCTCGATCTTTTATGATTACCCCTCTGTTGATCGTAAAGGGGCCATCTTATTTTTTGATGGACCGAAAGCTTGCTTGATGCCCTCGTACATTCCTTTTATATTTCCAGTGTCTGCACAAGTTTGAATTTGAGAAGAGAGCTGTAACCAGTACCTGTTCGCACATCTTCTTGCCATCTGTTGTACTCTATTTCTGGCCGTTCGCAATGTCTGCAATGTTTTCTCTGAAGGTGATGTTTTATACACTGAGAATGCATGTCTCATTATCTCCAGGACTGGGAGCATCTCTTCAGAGTGTGCTTCAAACCAGTCGGTTGACTTAGTTTGCTTCCTTCCAAATGTTTATAGAGCTGTATTATAGATGTTGTCGCGAAAATGACTCCATCTCTCGGTGACAGTTCCGTTTGTGGGCCAGGCAGAGTCTCCGCTAGAGCCTGGGTGAATTTGTTGACCTCGTTGTTTAGGGTGCCGCTGGTGTCAATGCGTGGTCTTCCTTCAGTTCTGCTTTTTTTGTAGATTCTCTTGGGCTTTATCTTCACCTTGCTGGAGACGAGTGAATGGTCGGTGTCGCAGTCAGCACTATGATAGCTGCAAGTCAGCCGTTCATTGCGGAGATTGCTGCGTTTCGTGAGCACCAGGTCGAGTTGGCAGTTCTTTGATCTTGGGTGTCTCGATGACACCTTGTGTTGAGGTTTCGTGTCAAGGAAGGTGTTGGTCACACAAAAATTATGGTGGCTGCAGAATTCCAAGAGACGTTGTCCATTGTCATTGATCTTCCCAACGCCAAACTGTCCTAGACATGAAGGCAAAGATTTGTGGTCTGAGCCAACCCTGGCATTGAAATCCCCCAGGATAAAAAGATGTTGTTTCTCTGGTGTTTCACTGACTTCTTTGCTAAGGTCGTCATAAAACTTGTCTTTGGATTATGATGCTGCATTTAGTGTTGGCGCGTAAACGCTTATAATACTAACTGGGCCTGCCTCTGTCCGGAGTTGGAGCTTCAGTATTCTTTCAGTGCCATAGGACATATAATAACAAAAACTTCCACATTGACGTGGATAGGCCTTAGATTCATACCAGAATACAATCAGCGTTGCCAGTAGTGGGTTGTGCTCAATATTTAAGTCTCAAATCCGGAAACAACCAAATAAATCAATATAATAACAGATGATGGCAGAAGTGAAATGGAAATCAAAAAGAGAATAGAATAGGAATTGCCAAAAATGCTTTCAACGGCATAAAATCAGTATTAACATCTAGAGAGATTAATAACGCATTAAAATGAGAATCGTCAAATGCTACGTATATTAAACGCTACTGTTTGGCGTGGAAGCCTGGACATTGAACAAGCAACTAGAAAGTCGCATATAAACCCTGTATATGTGGATAAACAGACGAATATGTAGTGTTACATGGATACAAAAACAATCATATGCAGAGGTCCTAGAAAAACGGAATAAAAAGAGAGTTGATGAAAGAGATAAAGAGGAGACAAGTGAAATATTTTTGGCCACGTTAAAAGTAATGATACTCTTATAAAAACCATACTGGAAGGCAAGGTTGAGGGCAAGCGAGCAAGAAGTAGACAAGGATACAAGTGGGAGGGTAACAACAAGAGATGGGCGAACATCAGCCTGACAGAATGTACAGTCAAGGCGAGAGACAGACAGTATTTGAGATCCATTTCAGCCAACCTTCATTGCGGAGACGGCACCTGATTGATTGATTGTTGTATTGAAGTCAAAACTAGTAATCTTGATGAGAATAGCAAATCATATAGTTGTGCAGAAAATGCTTTCTAACCCACAACATGTGGCATGCTCCCTAACCACCGAAATACCCCCCCCCCCTTTCAGTGAGATAGTGTGACGAATTTCAACATCAATGGCATTAAACTATAAGATAAGTGATAAATGAATGATATCGTAAAGCATTATAACAATGAGACTGTGTTTTAGTCCAGCATTCAACATATAAGGTTGTCATATGTTCTAGTACTTGTCTTCTCATAATGTGGCCAAAACCAATTATTGCATCTTTCTGATGTTCGTGATAAAGTTTCTTTGCAACTCAGCTTCCCTTAAAACGTCTAGATTGCTCATTTGGGCTGTCCAATTCATTTTCTGCATTCTTTTATGAAACCGCAACGCCAAGGCTCTCAGAGATTTTTCTGCCTGTTTATTAATTGGCCAGGATTTGCAGACGGATGTTAAGACTGGTTATATGTAACACGAGTAGTATACCAGGGGGTCTTGGAACCGTAAATATGGCTTCAAGCCACATTGCTATTTTTTCCCCCATTCTCTTTGCGTTATGCGATATCGTGAGGGAAATGACAGAAAGGTTCAAGTGCTGAAGCCGCAACAGGCTAAAAGGAGATTACACATGTTTTCCTCGCTACTTAAGATTTTCTTAATAGCTTTCGGTCTTAAAAGTCTTAGACATTGAAAATACAATATGGCGTTAATTATTGGTTGTAGTGGGCAGGGCTAAACACTATCATCATAAGCAGGCTATGGGTTACAGATCTTAAAATGGCAACAGTAATAAAGTAAGTTTACAAATACTAAAGAATGAATAAGAGATGAGGTGATTATGTTGTGTGGATGACCATATAAGAGGTGATGTGCGGGTTGTGTTGAGGAGTCTGGTGGATAATAAGCGAGGAATTTAGAGCTATAGGGTTGTATGGACTATGGGGCTGTTTAGGGATAGGGTATCAACAGTGTGGTTGGGGTTGTTGGGTTGGAGGACTATATAAGAGGTGTTGTACGGGTTGTGATGAGGAGTTTCATAGAAAATAAACGAGGATAATGGGGTGGCCAAGTTGTGTGGAGGACTGTGGGGTGGTCGATGGGTAGAGTAACAGAAGTGTAACTATACTAGTGTACGTAAGGGGGTGTCGGGTGTTTTATTGGGCATGTGTCGAAGTACATTGTTTACTACAACGATGTTCGTTCAGTTTTTGGAGGTGACAGTTTCGAATCCCGATCGGCATGAGTTTAGTCCGCCGAATAATAGAAGTGAGATGAACCACATCCATAGATCCATCATGTGCCATGCCGGAAAGAGTAGGTGGTCATTTTCTGTCACCTCACTCGATCACCAGAGTCGTGGATCAGCTCTGTGTTCCTGTCTTGACCATGCCATGTGGCCAAAACATCCAGGTATTTACCTCTCGGTCTTCCCCTTGGTCTCTTCCATTCGATCTCGCCAGTTATCACCAAGTTCTCCAAGTCATTTCTTCTCATAACATGCTCAAAAAATTGTGACTAAGTCTAATGTCTCTAATCAGTTTATGATCTTCGTTTGTTTCTTAAAGGACTTGTTCATTGGTTTTTCTGTCTGTCCATGGTATTCTTTGCATTTTCCTCAGAAACCATGTTTCAACGGCCATCAGCTGTTTTTCAGTTAGACTGCTCATTGTCCACGCTTCACACCCATACAGAAGTATGGGTTTTATGTAGCACTTCAACATTCTTTCTCGTTTCAATTGATATCTTTTTATTGGTCAGTATGTTGTTCGTCTTGCAAAAGGTTACCTTCGCCACGGCAATTCTTGTTTTAATCTCTTCAAGGCATATCCCATCAGATGTAATGACTGTGCCGAAATAACTTTATCGATTCACTTGCTTAAGAATATGCCCATTTACTCGTATATCACATTGTGGTATTGTAACGGAGCGAACAGGTGAAAGGCAATCACAAAGCCCTGGTCAAATGTAAATGGGTTTTATTATCCAAAGGTATAAATTTGTATAACTTCTTGAGAACACATCTTGACCGATCACAGGCTGAGTTGGAACTGTCTTATTATTTTTCCTTGACGTCACCCGTGAGCTTACCTAACAACCCCCCTTTCAATAGTGCTCACGGGTGCGTCATTTCCCAAACCCTTCTCTATTTCCCACTAACTATCTCTAACAGAGATGGAGCTCTGTTATATTCCTCCTTTTCTTTAAGAAGACCTTTCTTAAAAGTCTTACTTCCCTAACCTACATATTCCCATTTTGCTTTCCCTCACTACCATCTTAGCCCAATATTATTACTCCAAACCATCTTAAACCCCATTCCTATTATTTCGAGTTCAACATCTCTACTTGTCTCTTATAATACTCTCTTATAATACTCTCTCATAATACTCTCTTATAATACTCTCTCATAATACTCTCTTATAATACTCTCTTATAGCTAACTGCTATTTTCGTTGTTACTTCTTCTTCGTTTCTGAGCACACAAGGTTTCATTACCACACAAAAAAACGCAGTTCATAAAGAAATCCACATATATTGTTGACATATCCTATCACAAAAACCCCCTCTTGTATAGGTATCTATTATACCTCATAATATTTCTGTCTTACAAAATCTCAGTTTTATACAACACATCATAACATATATGTGTACCTTTTGAAATACTTCTTCTTCTCTTCATAAGCGATCCGCTTAAACCTTTTCATCTCGAGCATACATACCAATATGTGGTCTCAACTATAAAAACGCCGTACCCTTCTGATACTACCTCAAACTCTCTATCGTCATCACTAACAGTATTACCTCCACATTACTACTTCTCCACTTTCAACCAACCTGAAATCACTAGCACACGATAGGAAGACAAAGAATCAGTGGCCACCGGAAATTAAAAGAACTAGAACTCTTCCTCACCAAAAACCACACTCACACTTACCCCCCTATGTCACCTGAGAGTTTATGTAATAAAGTCTAAAACAATTATATATCTTCTACAGTTCACTTATACCACTTATTATGGCAATTTCACAGTTTGCGCTGCTATCTACAGCATCAAGCACCAACCATCAAAAATATTATTCACTCCTAAATGTCTATATATTACAGACAGTACACAAATCAAAAAGGTCCCTTATCCCTCAAGACCTCCTCCAACATTATACACATCACCTCACATAACTAATCTTCTCCTATACCTCTCTCAGAGTTCCCTATTAATCTCGCCGAAAACTTCAGTAATCCACTAATGTCCATTTATTATGGGCATTTCACCAAAAACCTTCACTTGTCAATTTATGCCGTTATCAACAGCCACAAAATACCGCCACTGAACTCATGTCTGTGACCTTCTAACCCATCACTGCTTGCAATTAACGTTATTCTTTTTCAGTCCATATATCACGGACCCCCAAAACCCCATGTCATTTAATCTATGTTCGCTGTGACCACAGCACTCCACAACTGACAATGTCCATTTATTATGAACATACTTACTTCCCTTTATAAACCTTCCAATGGTTTAATCCCCCAACTCTTGTAATGATATCTACAGGACTAAATCATGGCATTAAATTCATGTTTTATTATTTGTCTTCACGCTGTCTGGCGCCGCACAATACCCACTTCTACTTCTTCTACAATCCAGCAATCTTGTGTCGCTTATTAAATTTCCATTACATCATGGCACTAAATCCATGTTCACTTGCGACCCCATGGAGACCATGTTTTACAATTGTCCCACATCTTCTGAACGTAACTCTGCATCCAAAACTCCCTTTTTAATATGGACCTGTTTAAATTTTCTAATTCCCCACTACTGAACGTCAAACGAAAACTAATTTAAACATAGTCAGGGCAACTCAATAAGCAACATCGTTTTGTAAATGAAAACTGGCAAACAAAGTAACATGCTAATATTTAACCAAAATAAGCTAATTAAACTCACAATTCACAAATAACAAGAGTCAAGACAAATCAAAAATAGAACAACAATACCCCCCCCCCCCCCCTTTGATATTCAAATATGTTTTCATATATCCCCACAAAATGAATCACGCATCAATTAAAAGAAAATATCTAATGTTATCTACCACCACTGGTCTCTTTTACGGACCAGTAGTTTGTACGCAAAAGACTGAAAACACAACAATCCTATTCTCAAATCAAATGGCAATCATTTTACAAAACCAAGTCAATCAAAAAAATAATATAACATACCATATATGATGCATTGAAAGCTCAAATTCAACAACTATCTTCTCGCTAAAGAGAACCTTTTTCAAAAAATAATTCACATAGAATTAACTACTTAAAGTAACCAAACAACATTGGTCTCTTCTACGAACCAATGTAATACATATCTATTCACTACAACGGCTACTCTTATAACCGTAATAAAAACGCTCAATGCTAGGCCAATTAACCTGCATTAATCCCCCCCCAATATATATATATATATATATATATATATATATATATATATATATATATATATATATATATATATATATATATCTGTTACCTACATACTATATTCTCATCCTAACGTAGAACAATATCTGTTCTCTCAACAAAAGTCATTAATCAACAAATGACTGTACTTTTTCTGGAAGTCAAGCATTGATTATTTCCCCTCACAACATTCTATCTTTTACAAAACTAACTCCTAACACATCACAATATTTGGAATATAAATCTAAACAACCACTGTAAACTACAGGTCAAATCATTTGATCTATTATTAGTGTGGCGGCTATCCCAATTACTACCAGTCATCTATCTACTAATAGAACCCGTGGCTCGGCACACTAGTTGTTTCCCCTGGATTTGTACCAAGAATTACCACAACTTCTTAAACATTACCGTTAACTACGGTATCTCCACAATGCTACAACCAACAAAAAAAATGTCTATTTACTATCGACTCCACCAATACATCTATCTACTATATTTGTCAATAACTAATTCTAATTTTAAGTCTCTCGTCTACCCGACGCAACTAACCAACGTATCAGTGCTTTCCAACATCTCACCACAACAACTCTAAGCTATCTTCTACTCTCTCCTAGCGTTCTCACACCACGATGATAGTCAAACCAGTCACACTTATCGGAACACAGTCTATAGTGCTCTATTTATAATACTCCAATATTCATTTGGCTAATCACATTCTTTCCTTCTCTTACTTACATCACTCCTCTTTCAGTACTACTCAAGATTACTCCTATTCATCGGAACTCTTTCAGAAACAGTAAACAACACCGCATATGAGTAACGAGAAATCTCACTTCGATTGGGCAAACCATCTTCTCTCATTTCTCTATATCAGGCATTCTTGCTTCAACATGTCTCTGCCAACAATTTTCACAATCTAACTATTTTCTTATTTCCAGTTTTCTCAATCATTCACTCCCTTTCCACAACTCAAAGCCTACCTTGCTCAAACAACACATTAGCTCTAACAAGCAATTCTTCGTCCACTCTTATCATCCAACGATCTAAACGCTAAAAACGCTAAGAATCACTTTCCCACAGCTAAATTTTCTGTGTTTTCTCATTCTTCCACACACTCACCTCCGCCAACGACATGGTACTTGCTTACTATAAATAAACATAACGTTAACTCTCTATCTGTCAGCCTGTCTAAAATTTTCATTAATTCTGTCTAACACCACACATTCTAATAAAACGACATCACGCCTTTCCAATCACCTTCTTTATACTTCCTAACTTTCGCATACTCGCTTACTCTATCCTCCACGTTTTATCAGCATCAGTCATCAGCCACTCTTCGCATATTCACATGGCATTCGTATTTTATGCTTGCTCAGACAGTGACACACAACCCCGTTCTCACCTCACGATTATTCTCGTATCACGACAAGCTGACGTGCCTATACCATTACTTCTACAAAAATACAAATTAGACGCCAATTTAACATTCTAGCAATTACTCACCACAGCTTAAGCGTGTCGATCACTTCCACACACAGTGACACCAGATATACTAAACGCCTCGTACATGCATGCGCTACTACTACTAATCAGCTGACATCGTTCTATCTATACACGACGCACATATGTTTGTCTACATTTTTACACATGCAAGAACAACGCATTACCAGACGAATTACTTCAACACTCAACAGGACTTTCACAATTCAATTGTTTTCTTATTTCTACTTTTCTCAGATGTAATCACCTCTTCTTTCTCCGCAAGCATCATGTAATTACGTCATCCCCTCACCAAGAACTCGTATTCTTCAAGCATCAGCTTCCACAGTCTTTTACTCTTAATACTCTTGCGCTCAACTGGCTATTTTACACAGGATACTCAATTCCTCCTCAATCTATATCTCCTCATCAGACACGCTCGGTTCACTTGTCAACAATACTATACCTACTTCTCAAACCACCAAGCGAAACTATCTCAGACATCACGTCATAGCTCTGAGTCGAACCATCTCAAACAACGCATCAACTCTAGTACGAGCATTCATAATTAGTTTATCTCTCTCTGCAAATTCTGTGCTGAATCTACCCTACTTTAATCACACCAGTTATACATCACTCAACGTGATCAGCTCTCTCTATCTAGCCATTCCGGACAAGGGACATTTCAATTTCTACATTGTTTACTCTCCCCACACCACAACTAAACACAAGATATTCTTTATAATGTATCCACGTAGAATATTCTATCAGTTGCCGTGACTCTCTAACCTCAACAACACTATTGCCTACCCTGTATCATGTGATGCTACACCAAAAAAAAATTCATCTGCCTATTTTAGACAGCCCATATGTATATGCTCAAACTGCAATTCCTCTCATAAGCTAAAACAATTCCATATGTCCTTCCTCACCCTCGGAATTCTAACAGTTATAGGGTGCATCTAAGCCAAATATTTCATTGTCTCCTAGTACTAATGTGCGTCTCTCTTCAATTATGTCATCTTCAATATCCGTACTTGTTAATCCGTTGTTAAAGTACTCAGGTCTTAAGGTCATATATTCTCTGACTTTTCTTATGTTATTTTCTGTCGTCGAGTAAATTTCTGCTATCTGTCTATTACTATTCTTCTTCTTAAATACTTTCTTTCTGTTCCCTTTATTTGTTACTCCCGTCTTTATTGCGTCGATCTGCTCACTGTTTTCTGTATACCTTACATAACGCTTATATTTCCCCATCTCGTCTTCAGATGATACACTGATGATAGTTCCCTCATCAGACTCATAATAGTTGGCGATAATATCCCTATGGTCATCACTAAAATGTCTGACCTTCTTTTCTATACCTCTATCCTTCATTCTCCGGTTCGGTACAACTTCAATGTCTTTACCTGAGGAAACTGACATATCAGTTGTACCTTTATTGACTATCAGACTGTTTATATTTCTTTCCCCAATACTTTTCTTCAACTATCTTTTGACGTCTTTGGTTCTCGTCTGTTTATCTTTCTTGATTTCAACCGTGTTTCCCTTGGTCACTTTCAAGTGAGTTGGTTTTGATTGAGTCTCTACTAACTCGGTTTGACTTCCCTTCGTTATCTTGCTGGTTGGTTGTACCTGGAATTTTTTCTCTACTGTATCAACTTGTGTCTGTGTGTTCTCTTCTACCACTTCAATCACCTGCGTCTGAGTCTCTTGGTCTATCTTCTTTACTAATACCTGTCTAACGGTCTCATTCGCAACTACCTTAGGAGTAGTTGAATTTCTACTTACGTTTTCTACTTTGTTTATCGACCCTGACTTCATATACTGTCTCCGTCTTTGCTCAAACCAATCGTCCCGTATTTTTCTAGCAGTCACACTATAAGAAGGCCAATTTCGTTGTTTACTGGAAAGGTCTCTCTCAGGTCTATCTCTGTATCTTCGTCTATTATAACTGCTTCTGGACTTAGTCACATCTGGCTCAACATAACTGTCTCTATATACCACGTTATGTTATCTTCTGTTTTTATTGGATACTGTCTGTCTCCTATTATTCTTTACTATTTCATTGCACTCTACCTTAAATCTATAAGGCTCTTGTCTAGTCGTTCTTCTCTGTAACGTTTCCACAAAATTCTCTACTTCACTAACTGCCACTTTTAACTCTCCCAACCATGCACTGATACGTTTTAATTCTGTATGTAGGTAGTTCATACTAATTTCTCTGTAATTTATCTCAAACCAAAACAATATACCTACTTCTTCTTCTATATATTTCTTGGTACCTGTAACAAAACCTCGTCTTGAGCTCTGCCTATTGCCTTATTGCTTCGTTGAGTCTGCCTATTGCCGTGCCTACTCCAGTTAAAACTTGTGCTAATGAACCCTGTTCTTCTGCCATACTGAAATATGCTGATATATTTTACTACACAACGTATATAAGCAAAAAGCAATCAATAGATATCAATAAATGTACTACCATAGGCACATTTAAATTAGCTAAAGGACGTAATCCATAGTCTTTCTTCCTAAAAAAAAAATGGGTTCAGATTAATCAATAAATTTTCTATCTAACACAAATGGTCATTTGAATTACCGTTTTCTGTTGAAATATTTTTTCCACTGGTCCAATCGAAAACCAACTCCCAAATATTCCTCTCGACGTCTATGCTCAACAATTGTAGGCTTCACAGACGAAAGAACGAGTATGTCGTATTCTTGATTCCATCATGTTGAAAAGAAAAAGCCTCCGGATTCCTCTCTTCTCAGATTGTCGACCTTCTCAAATGTGTGGCTTCTTTTCACCCGAGGGAGGGGCACGTCTGGACTTGAAACGGCTCTGACAAATGAAGCGATTTAAATAGGGTCCCTCCTTCAGAAGGACGGCAACCCAGTTTGCCCACCCACTTCCGAAGGTTCCACATCAACATGATCGCCTGTTTTATCCAACATATTGATAATCGCCAGAGTTCAAAACATTTAGGATCAAGCTTCCGACTGAAGTAAATTTTCGTCAGACGTTTTCTCATAATTTGAGCTGACGATCCAAACGATTTTTGGTTTGATTCAATAAAGATGAACTTCCCTTCAGGCAATCGAAGTCAGGCTCAATAACGATAACGGCTTCTGATTTTCCCTCAGGCAACCAAGGTCATATGCTGGTTCAATGATAACGGCTCATATAAAACGAGATCTCTAGCATATTGACTCTCAAGGCAACGGTCTGGTTATTCCAGAATACGATGGCAAGCATTATTCTGACAGACAGCTTATAATTCCAGTATGTATGGCGGACCCCAAAAAAAAAAACACAGCCAGGTCAGCGCAGTATTTGATCAGAGACGCCTTGATGACACTGTGTAGCGAAGATTTGATCAGAGACGCCTTGATAACACTGTGTAGCAAAGATTTGATCAGAGACGCCCTGTTAAATTTCTCCGCAAACGACAAATTTCAGCTGCCATTACGCCATGGTATTGAAAAAACGAAGAAATAGCCATCTTTCTGTTCGTGGAGACAAACTTACACTCCGCGACATCCCATCCTGGTCACTGGCAACATTTTCACTCCCTGTAACGGAGCGAACAGGTGAAAGGCAATCACAAGAGATGACACCAAAGCCCTGGTCAAATGTAAATGGGTTTTATTATCCAAAGGTATAAATTTGTATAACTTCTTGAGAACACATCTTGACCGATCACAGGCTGAGTTGGAACTGTCTTATTATTTTTCCTTGACGTCACCCGTGAGCTTACCTAACAACCCCCCTTTCAATAGTGCTCACGGGTGCGCCATTTCCCAAACCCTTCTCTATTTCCAACTAACTATCTCTAACAGAGATGGAGCTCTGTTATAGTATTTCCTTCTTCCCAGTGACGACCATAATCTGTGTCTTCTTAATATTCAGTTCTAACCCTAGTTGTTCACTGTGTGCAACAACCGCATCTACTAAATTTTGCAGGTCCTGTTCATTGTCTGCAATCAAGACTGTAGGGGAGACTGGGGAGAAATGGACATAGGGGAGAAATGGACCACCCCCTCTCTGGCCCCTGGCTGTGATGCAATGAAAGTGAAACCATAATAAGTTTGTTTTCCACATCAAACATAGTCCGAATTTTTCATTTGCCATCGACTTCCCGCACAGGTCGTTCCCACGCAAAGTTTGAAAAATTTTCTGCACTAAAGTTTCTTTTTCCAGTTCCAGACACCATCGTAAAGCAGACGCATAGTCAGGAATCAGGACAAGGTTATTACGTTAATATCTTTATTTACTTGTTATTTAAGAGTTCATATAAAAAATATAGCATATAATATTAGATTTAAGAGACTTTATGACTGAATAGTTTAATACATTGATGGGGGAGAAATGGACCGGTTAATTTCTCCCCATGGTTCATTTCTCCCCATAGAAGAAATTGACAAGACAGTCTGTTGTTATTAAAAGTGTTGAAGATTGCATTCGAATATCAGCATTATTGATTCTTTTTAATACTGGGGTCTAAATCTAGCTAGACCAATAAAACTGTTAACAAATTTGATTTCAGTGATTTATTAAAGATGCACGCCATTCGTGCTATGATCAGTATTTCTTTGCAAATGATAGGCCTACCATTCTAAATGTTATATAATTCTGTCACTCTTTTGTTTCAGATGCCAAGATTGTACATCAGAAACACCAACAAGGGTCTCGTTACGGAGGAACGTATGAGAGAAGCTGTTAATGCTGTGAAAAATGGAATGAAAGTGAGGAAAGCTGCAAGGGAGTACGGCATTGCTCGCTCTACCCTCAATAACAATCTTACAAAAGACAGAGAAGGAAATGGTCTGCCTACTAGACTCGTACCAAATTATAGGCATAGCCTTGTTTTCACAGCTAAGCAAGAAGCTGATTTTGCTAGTTACTTGAAAGATTGTGCAAGAATGTTCCATGGACTCACAACTAAAAACGTTCGTATTTTGGCGTACGAGATGGCGAAAGTCAATAACATTGCACATCCTTTAACCTGGGATGAGCAAATGATGGCAGGGAATGACTGGCTTTGTGGATTTTTGCGACGGAATCCCGAGCTGACCATAAGGCAACCTGAGGCAACATCTCTGGCTAGAGCTACAGCTTTCAACCAACATAATATTTGCACCTTCTTCAACATTGTGAAGGAAACCATTACAAAACTAAATGTGAGTGGAGCTCAAATCTACAATTTGGATGAGTCAGGTATGACCACTGTACAGAAAGTGCCAAAAGTAATTGCCCCACGAGGAGTGAAGCAAATAGGCCAGGTGACATCCAGAGAAAGAGGAGAACTGGTCACAATCTGTTGCATTGTGTCAGCTGCGGGTCACATTATCCCTCCAGTTTTTGTGTTTCCCAGAAAAAATTTTAAGAATTTTATGCTTGCTGGAGCACCTGAAGGTTCCCTTGGCCTTGTGAATGAATCAGGTTGGATGACCCGTGATAATTTCGTCAAAGTTATAAATCACTTCATTAAGCATTCAAGACCTTCCAAAGACTTCCCTTTGATTTTGATCTTGGACAATCACGATTCCCACATTTCATTTGAATCACTTGAACTGTGCAAGAAAAACAACATTCATGTGATCACGTTGCCACCACACACCTCATCTAAAACTCATCCCTTGGACCGTTCAGTTTTTGGACCCATGAAGTCGGTCTACAACAATGCGTGTGATTCATGGATGATGAAAAATGTTAGGACACCACTGACAATCTATCAAGTTGCAAATCTAGGAGGCCACGCTTTTCTTAAAGCGGCAACTCCCATTAACATTCAATCAGGCTTTGCAGTGTCAGGTATTTGGCCCTTTAACGAAGATGTTTTTACAGAAGATGATTTTATGCCTTCAGAAATAACGAACAGGCCCATCAGCAAGGACAGTGAAAATGCCACTTTAGAAAGCAATGAACAGACAGGATCAGCATCTCCACATTGTGGTACCAGCACAGATCAAACTGCACAAGAATTTCATGAAAATCAGAAAGAGTGTAATGTTGAGAACCTTGTAGATGACTTGCAGGAAATATCAGGGAGTCTTCAACATAAAGCTACTTCTTCCTTTACTTCGCCTCATGTTTTCAGAGGACTACCAAAAGCTGGTCCGCGAAAAGATTCAAATAATATGAGAAAAAGAGGAAAAACTATGCTGGCTACTTCTACGCCAGAAATGGATCGAATTAGGGAAAGAGCGGTGATGAAAGAAAAGGCCGCAAAAGTTCCACCCAAAAAGGCAAAGAGACAGCTGCTGAAAGAACTTGATGTTGATTCAGATCCAGAAACTGACATTTCGTTTTGTGATGACACAGATTCTAATGTTTCATTTGGTGAAAATGAGGAGTGTACGGTTAACTTGACTGGTGTGCGTGAGGTTTTTGAAGGCCAGTGTGTGCTATGTGAATATGGAACAAAGAAGGCTTGTGTTTACTATGTAGGAATTGTAAGGGAAGACATTGATGATGATGGTGATGTTGAGGTAGAGTTCTTGCGCAAGAGTGAGAAGGTTGCTGGTAAATTTGTTAAGCCTAAGGTAGAAGATGTCGCCAGTGTCTCAATTACATGTATTAAAGCACAGCTTACTAGATCTACAATCACTGGAACCACTTCTAGGACCAAAGATGGCTATGTCTTCAAAGAAAGTCTTGCAGGCATAAATGTTCGATAAAACTTTATATTAGATTAATATATCATATTAAACTTTTTTACTGTCGCTTAAAATAATAAAAAAAAAAAAACTGCAAATATCCTTTTAATGATTATTTATTTCTTATAGCAATATGGATGAGTTGTTGCTGCTTCTTTTTAAAAAAGGTCCATTTCTCCCCACTATGGTCCATTGCTCCCCACGTGCTGGCCCATTTCACCCCAATGGTGGTCAATTTCTCCCCATGTTCATATACATTTTTGAAATGCATTTTGTAAAGAAACATATAGAAATAGATTGCTAAATGTTTTCCCCTTTTAAAATAAATGAATGTACAACATTTTAGTCATGGTTTTGTTATGTTTCGATAAAATCTGTTCTGGTGATGAGCAAAAATTGAAAACTACAAAATTGCTGGTCCATTTCTCCCCAGTCTCCCCTATCATCTGCATATCTAATGTTATTGATGTATAGTCCCCCAATGTTGATTCCTTCCATATTTTCTATATGTCTGAAAATATTTTCACTGTGCAGGGAAAAAAGATCTGGAGACATTAGACATTCCTGTCTCATACCTCTTTTTATAGGCTGATATTGACCTACATCGTTATCAATTCTGATGGCAGCTTGTTGTTTCCAATATATGTTTTTTTAGAAGTTTCTGATCTCTTGTTCTGTTTTCTTTATCCGTGTGTGTGTGTGGGGGGGGGGGGGGGCGGTGCGTCCTAAGGTTGGCATTTGTGAGATACAATGCTGTTGTATGGGTTGAAATGACTTTCCGGAATTGGATCACCGGAACAGTTAAAGAGTCTCTATTCTCTCATTTTCTTGTCTATGTCCATGTGTGGTCCTCCTAGAGTCGCTGTGCAACATCAGCGGGAGTGATCCCTACTTCGTTGTTGTCGAGGCCAGGTTATAACACTATCTATCGATTGAACACCATCATTGCACTGGAAACGCCAGAGTGTCTATTCTCTCTTCTCTCTCTTTGACCGTTTGGGTGGTCTTAGGATCGCAGTGTAACAACAGGGGACATGAAAGCACTATCCCGGCATCAGTGCTTTGGAGTTTAAGGGCAAGGTTGTTTCTATATCATAGACAGGTTTGAATGCAGTATGAACGACTGTAACTACATAGTCACAGTGCCGACTAAGGCTTTCTCGTGAACATAGTAGAGAGAAGAGCCTTGATCGCCCATGCCAGTCAGTAACACACATGATGGTTTGTATTGGAATGTAGTATTATCTGTTAAAGCTAGTTTGTTATCATACAGACGACAAGAATGCACGAGATTGTGAATATATTATGTTACAAGATGTTACTCTCTATCTCTCTTTCTTTCTTCGTCCGTGTGTGTGTGTTCTGCCTATTCTCTCTCTCTCTCTCTCAACATCTCTCATTGTGGCTCTCACTTTCATACATATATACTTTCTCATTCACATAGGTGGGCCTCTTAGGCAGCATGCAGAGGAAGCAACGGAGATGTGGTTTCTGAGAAGAATGTTGCAAATAGCTTGGACTGCCAGAGTTACTAACAGCAAGTACCTGTAAAATGCTAATGAAAAGGAAACAATAGACACAACTATACGACAGAAACAATAGTATATACAACAATAAGAGACAATGGTATACACAACTGTAAGAAGGAGGCAATTGTAAACACAATTGCGACTTCTACAGCTAATTTCTCTCCTCAGTTTACGATTTTAATTTATTTCTAGTAGGAATTGGTCGCTGGTCTCTCTGGCCGAGGGGTTACAATACTTTCTCCGTAATCCCGTTTATCACGCAGTCTCGTAGCGGGCAAGAACTGGGAGCATTTCTAACCCCCGCTGGTGACTTGCGGGATAACTGAGCCAGCCGCTCAGAAAGCAATGGCAAACTACTGAGCGTAATCTTGCCAAGATATCAATGGACAGCTGAGAGATGCTGCTGTTGACAGCAATGTCCTGTAAAGGATATGCGAATTTAAAAAAAATTTTTAAAAAGGAATTGGTCATTGGTTTTTCTGTCTGGCCATGGTATTCTTTGAATTTTCATCACAAACTACATATCCACAACCATTAGATGTTTTTCAACTTGCCTGCTAATTGTCTATGCGTCATATCCATTCAAAAGTACAGGTTCTGTTTAGCACGTCAACACTAGTTTTCTAGTTGTAACTGGCATATTTGTACTAGTCAGTATGTTTTCCATCTTGCGACAGACTACCTTCGAGATGGCGATTCTTGATCTAATCTCTTTCATACCAACCCCCATATAATTTTCTTAATTTGGCTAACTTTTTTTTTCTTAATATGGCATATACATTTCTCAATGTGGTATATATTTTTCTAAATTTGGACTACATTTTTTTCTTAATTTGGCATGCACCTTTTATTAATTTTACTATTTTTAAAAATAAATTCAACTAATCTGTTTCTTAATTTATCTAATATGTTTCCTAATTTTTACAATGTTTTTCTAAGTTTGGATAATATTGTTCTTCAGGTGGGCAATATATTTTTTTTTTTAATTTAGCAGGCATTTTTCTAACTATGACAAACATTTTTCTCTTAATTTGGCATACATTTTTCTGACATTTGCTAACATTTTTCTTAATTTGGCTAATATGACAAGCTTTGCTTGTCATATTTACCAGATTGGAGTTTCCACTCAGAATCCTAACTGATAATGGATCACAGTTCCGAAGAAACCGTATGGATGAAGTTGTCATACTCTTCCATTCTTGTCAAATTCACAGTATCCATATCACCCTGTGTCAAACGGGACAGTGGAACGATTGAATGGTACCCTAATTTCTATCTTGAGAAAGTTAACTCATTAGAAACTAAAGACATGGGATACATACGTTCCTGCAGCATTATTCGCTTACAGTGAGGTACCCCATCAATCAACTGGGATTGAACCAGCAACTTTGTTTGGGCGACCAATCAAGGGACCACTTAAGGCTTTACTTCAAATAAGGACTGATAATCAAGTTGATGAGACAGTTGTGACTGCATCCAACTATCTCTGAAGATAAACGAGGCTGACGACGTCTAGATGTGGTGAGATGGGTAAATCGTGACCCATATATAATATTTTTATTAAAAAAATTTTTTTTTTAAATGTGTATTAGAATATTGACGTATCACAGTTCAATAGAACATATTTATATGTGAGTAAGCTTGATGATAATGGCAACTATTGACAGATAAGTATGACTATTTTCAGCTCATGTCAATGACGGACAAAACGAACAGACTTACAAAATGTTTTCAACTGTTTGGGAAAATCGGGAGGGGGGCGGCAAAAAGCCATAATCTGGAAATAACTCTGAAAAGAGTTCACTGAGATAGAACACTATGATGAAGAGAACTCACAGAGTTCAGACGGTAGAAATGAGAATTGGTCACTAACAAAGACAGATCAAATATAGTGAGCAAAGATAAATGATAGTCAGACCGGTCACGTGACGAGGGAAACCAGGACATGCAGACATTTTAGGGAGTCAGCCGAGAAGCTTGGTAGAGTAAACATCTAAGCCACCACACGAAACTGATGCCTAGTGAAATGGAGGGAAGTTTTCCAACAGGGAATTGAGTTTGTGCTGATAGAATATCATGGCAGATTAGGCAGAGAAATTGAAATCAGATGTCAAAAAGCTAGTGCACTTACATATCAACTGTCACCCTTACTGAAACATCCAAACATACCCATGTCCGCAAAACGACAGATATTAAACAGCATATTCACACCAACCCTATGCTACCAATCTCAAACCTGGACTTTATCCAAATTACACCTTCGCAAGATCAACACCTGCGAAATGAGATGCCTGAGGAGAGCTGCCAACTTAACAATCCGAGACCGAGTAAGAAATGTTACTATCAGACAGACTGTGGGATCAACACCTTGTGCCACATTTATTGAAAGACAGAAGATCAAGTGGTTTGGCCATGTTGTTAGAATGCAACATCAGCAACTACCATCACTGGCCTTACATCTGGCGTTTACCACAACACAGCTCGCCATAAAAAAACATTTGCTTAGGGAGCCTGTGATCTGGCATACGAATTAAGTGACTGGCCCAGTGAATCTGATTTTTCATTAGTAGAGTGTGGATACTGAGCATGTACGTTCTTTCTAGAACTTCAGTGTCTGGGATCTTGTCTTGCCATTTAATCTTCAATAGCTTCCTAAGGCAGACTGTGTGGAAGTTGTTTAATTTCCTAGCATGTCGCTGATAAACAGACCATGTTACACAAGCATATGGCAGTGTGGATAATACAACTGCTTTATAGACTTTCAGATTTGTATGCAGGCTTATTCCATTTCTGTCCCATACATTCTTGTAAAGTCTGCCTAAGGCCGTGCTGGCCTTGGAAATTTTTGCATTCACTTCGTCATCAATTGTGGCAGCTTGTGACAGTGCTGACAAGATAGCTTGATTAAACAGGGTCTGTATCAGTTTGCACATATACTGAATAGGACAAAGCTATTTAAAAACAGGTATTGGCCTGTCCATATTCCATTTCAATAGACAGACCTTTGGATGGTACCATTCTGCCAATGTAGAATTAATATTTCTAAGAATGATAAGGTGTCATTATGTTCATGGTCAACTGACAAAGAAATGTTCTTGTGGGCTTGGTTCATGATGGAGTGGAATGATTCAGCCTGTTGTCTGGTCTCTGGGATAAATAATATACCATCCACATGCTAGCAGTATAGAACTATGACCTTAATATTTGAGGCTCTTTGTTTTTCTGAGTGCACCAAAAAGATGACTGCTAGATTAGGACCTAGAGAACTCCTCCCTCTCTGCTGTGTCTCCACCTTGTCGTGGTAGAGGAGCTTGCGTATTCCAATGACCCCAAGAGCTATGCCAATGGTAGCACAGCTACTGGTAGGGTCACCCATGTCAGACAGGTCAAGGGATAGGAACCAGATCAAGTGAGACACACAAACCTGCTGCCTTGTAGGTAGACTGGGGACAGTCAAAGGCTAGAGAGAGCACACCCGAAAAATGCTTGTCAAAATCGGATGTACTGAGCCACAGGTTTATAAAGCAGTGCAATGTAACTTAATCCACGATTCCACAGATTTAAAATGAATCAGTATGGTGCTAACACTATGAAAACCCATCAGGCGGTGATAGTACATGGCCCCTGCTTTGAGGGGGTCCACCCATAGCTACTAGTGTCACCTTCCCCTGTGCCGTGGAGTCAAGGCACAGAGGAGTAGGGCAAGAGCTATTGACCAAACACCCTGTACACTCAACAAACTACAGTGGAATGCCAAAGACGTTTCTAACAAGAAAGTCCCCTAACAATTCGTTTTCATAAAAATAGAAAAGATGTGACATGCATTTAAGAGACACACCTCAACGGAAATCAAACAAGAGGTTGTTGGAGGGAAAAAACAGCATGGATAGAAAAAAACTATGGAAACTAGTGAAAGCCATGAACAATGAAGGACCCAGAAACAAACAAATAATAAACAAGGAAATGCCTTGCTTACAGGAAAAAGGCTGCAAAGATACTAATGAAACACTATGCTAGTGTAAACCACATTGATATTACAACAATATTACAACCAAACAGAAGAAAGCAATCAAAGATAAACAAACACATCATAATAATACAGAGACAGCAACAGAATATATGATGGCAAATCTAACAATGGAAGAAATGAAACAGGCAATGAAAACCCTGAAAAAGAAGAAATCACCAGGAAAGGATGGAATCATAAATGAAATGCTATTAGGACTAGGCACTAAAGCAATAAAGAAACTACTAGCAGTCCTAAATTACAGCTGGAAGAGAGGAATAGTTCCACAGGCATGGAAGGAAGCTATACTAATACCAGTCCCAAAGAAAGGAAAAGACCTGGAAGAACCAAATGGCTATCGACCTATCAGTCTACTTAGCTGTGTAGGAAAATTAATGGAACGCATTATCAATGGCAGGCTAACATGGCATCTGGAAGAAAACCAACTCTTTTAGCACCACACCAAGCAGGCTTCAGAAAGTACAGATCCACTGAAGATTAAATAACCTATATAGCTCAGGAAATAGAGGATGCCTTCCAAGAGAAAAAGCACACACTAGCGGTTTGGGTTGATTTAGAAATAGCATTTGATAAAGTATGGAAGGAAGGACTGAAAGTAAAAATGCATGTTTGTGGGAAAATGAACACATGGATCTGCCATTACCTTGAGAACAGAACTGCGAGGATAAAAGTACAAGGACAAACCAGCAAAAAGATGCTGCTGGAGCAAGGCGTCCCCTAAGGAGGTGTTCTTTCACCAACATTATTCCTAGCATTTATAAATGACATCACAGAAATCTTTCCAGCCAGAGTGCATACATCCTCCTTTGCAGATGACCTAGCCATACAGACATCTGAAGAATATATTAGTACAGCTAACAGCAGAATACAGCAAGCCCTATTAGTGCTAGAGGACTGGTCAAAATCATGGCTAGTGAAGATAAGGGAGGAGAAAACAACATGCAGTGTTCTCCTTCTCAAATAAAACTCAGCACCCAAAGCAGGTTTGAATGGAAAAATAATGCGCCATGAAGAAAATCCAAACTATCTAGAAGTAACCTTTGATGGTCGCCTGACATGGAAGACACAGGTTGAAAAAAATCAAACAAGAGCAAGGTATAGAATGGTAATCATGAAAAAGCTTGCTGGTACAAACATGGGGAGCAGATGAGAAAGTTCTCAAGAAGTTATATACTGGACGGGTGAGGCCAGTACTGGAATATGGCATTGCAGCTTGGGCAACAGCAGCTAAGTCAAACTTTAACAAAATAAGTAGAGTCCAAAATCAAGGAGTGTGGATCATAACTGGAAGCCAGAAGACAACGCCTATTAACGAACTAGTAAAGATCAGTTGTTTACAACCAATGCAGGATAGAAGAGAGTCCAGCAACAAGCAGAAACATTCAGAAGACTGACAGATGTATAAAAGGTTCAATAGTTTTGCAAAAAGAAGACTGAAACGTAGCAACTTTGTAAAACAAAAGATTAGAGCAGATCCTATACTTAACATATCAACAGTCAAACCCATTTACAGTGCACACAAGTTCACAGCTTGAAGACAGCAGGAGCTGCCTGAGATGATAAAAAACATTCCTGGTATTGAGAAAAAGAACACTCAGGAAGAAACAAAAAAGAAAAATAGCCCTAAACTACATAAAATAACATTACCCAAGTAGCAATTGGACCCACATATTTACAGACCGATCAGCCAAAAATTCAATACAAAATGGAGGAGGAATTCTCATAAATTTATAAAATGGAGTGAAAAAGACAGTCAGTGGCAATTGAAAAATACTCAAGTAACTTCAAAGCAGAGGTAAGCTTAAGTAAAAGAAGCACCACGAACATCACAATTGTAAGGTTTCTCTCCTGTATGTGTTCTCTTATGGACCTTCAGTTGGCCAGCTCGAGAAAAGGAAGCACCACAGTCATCACACTTGTAAAGTTTCTCCCCTGTATGTATGCTCTTATGGTCCTTTAAACTGCTAGCTAGAGTAAAATAAGCACCACAATCATCACACTTGTAAGGTTTCTCTCCCGTATGTGTTCCCTTGTGGTATTTTAAATGGCCAACTTGAGTAAAAGAAGCACCACAAACATCACACTTGTAAGGTTTCTCTCCTGTATGTGTTCTCTTATGAACTTTCAGACTGCCATCTTGAGTAAACGACGCACCACAAGCATCACACTTGTAAGGTTTCTCTCCTGTATGTGTTCTCTTGTGGTATTTCAAACTGCCAGCATTAGTAAAAGAAGCATCACAAACATTACAATTGTAAGGTCTCTCTCCTCTATGTGTTCTCTTGTGGGTCTCCAGATTGCTAGTTTGAGTAAAAGAAGCACCACAAACATCACACTTGTATGGTTTCTCTCCTGTATGTGTTCTACCATGTTTCTTCAGACTGCCAGCTCGAGTAAAAGAAGCATCACAAGCATCACACTTGTAAGGTCTCTCGCCTGTATGTGTTCTCTTGTGTTCCTTCAAATGGCCAACATGAGTAAAAGAAGTACCACAAATATCACACGTGTAAGGTTTCTCTCCTGTATGTGTTCTTTTATGGTTCCTTAGACTGCCACCATGAGTAAAAGAAGCACCACAAACATCACACTTGTAAGGTTTCTCTCCTGCATGTGTTCCCTTGTGGGATTTCAAACTGCCAGAGTAAGTAAAAGAAGCACCACAAACATCACACTTGTATGGTTTCTCTCCTGTATGTGTTCTCGCATGTTTCTTCAGACTGTCAGCTAGAGTAAAAGAAGCACCACAAGCATCACACTTGTAAGGTCTCTCGCCTGTATGTGTTCTCTTATGTTCCTTCAAATAGCCAACACGAGTAAAAGAAGCACCACAAATATCACACGTGTAAGGTTTCTCTCCTGTATGTATTCTCTTGTGTTTCATGTTCTTTTGCCACTCTAGATGGTCATCTTGAATCAAAAGACCATCCCATTCATTACATTTGTCTGGCATCCCTTCAGAATGTGTTCTCTTATATTTGTATACACACACATTTGGACTAGAAATATCAGACAAGTCTCCTGTGTGAGTTCTTTGAGAGTTGTAACTGACATAACCAAAATTGTCATCAAGAGACTGTGCAAAGTTCTGTGTATGTTTTTCTTGTGTTTCCTTATTTTGCTGCTGACAATTCTCAATAGCCAGAGATAATTTATTGTTTGTATCAACCACAGAAGACACATTTTCCATCATTTGACAACAATTTTCATGATTTACTGATGCCTTACAACTGTTCTCAACCATTCTTGATTCTGAGTTGCTGTGTTCTGTCATTTCTTGAATGATGCTACCCCCAGCTATGTCTACCATTTTACTGAAGCTATGACTCCTGTCCTCACACAGAACATCAGATAGTTCTTGTTTCACAACCTTCATGTCTATGCTGTCATATGTCCACTTTTGTGAATACTCTTGTATGGAGAGGTAAGGACTATTTGGAGACATTGAGCGTGTTTCTGAAACAAGTAAATAATTAATAGCCTCATGAATATACAAAATATTGAATAGATATGTATATGTAATCAAACAGGCAAACATTGCAGCTATAGACAATCAATTTCACATGAACGAAAGATGGAGAAGAGGAATGATTAATGTGCTCATGTATAATCTAAGCTGATGTATGATCTAGGATGATGTATGATCTTTGAGAGATGAAGTGACTGTTCACGAGTAAATTAACAGATGAACAGGTACTGACATTTTTCACTTATGAGGTCTATGGGACGCAGAGGTGTTTCCAAGGCACCAGGGCCGGGATCTATACTGGCCAAGACCTGCTGACACGTCCACGCCGTGCGTCCTAGGCAACAGGTCCCTTCGGGGACCTGGCTAACATCAGTAGGATTGATGATTCCTCCGAAGCCGGAGAGTATCTGCCTGCATGGCGAGGAACCACCAGTCTGCACACCAATAAGCCAGACATGGAACGGATACTCACGCAAACCTCAGGTCCGGTATGACATTACATTGATGTTGGACAACAGGATGTATTCATCCGACATACAGGACTTCACGCTGGAGTTCACAGCCAGCGAACACAAGCAAGCAAGCAAGCATGAGGTCTATTTTAAATGCAGTTATCTCTACTAAACAACTTTTAACAGCAAGCAATATTGATATTTCACTGCAGTCATAATCAGGAGTGCTACCCTCCTGTTTGAAAACATTTATGGTGCAGTCAGAGGTGACATAAGAAATAAAACAAACTAACACTGTATGTCAGAAAAAGAAAAAAAACAACTTGAGATGGAATGTCAGAATTGTAACTCAAATTTTGTATTTTTCAATGCAGCTCCGTGTTACTGTTCCTGAGTTTTTGGTCCACATATCTGCTACAGTGCACTGAACTCTACAAGGTGTTCACCTTCACATTAGGTTAGCAGAAACACCAGCTGTTTAGATTACACTTTTATAGGATATTGTTATGAAACCACTGCTCATTGGCTGATGCTCACTGACTAGACTCACATTCATCATTATCATGTGCCTTGCCGGCTGCTGTAGGCATTCATATCTCTCCACAGATCTCAGTCCCTGGTGCTCAGAACCAAATTTACTGATGATATCCCACCATGCCACTGTCTCAGTCCATCCAGCATGCAATCATCACAGTGTTTTCCACTTCCACTCTTCTAACTACATGACCAATGAATGATGTTTGTCTCCTTATAGTTGTATATAATGTTTTAGTGACATGAGCCAGGCAATCATTGTTAGTTACTCTGGAGGTCCAACATATTCACAAAATATGTCTCAGCATCCACATCTCTGTTGTTTCTAAGCTGTTCTGAATGTATTTATGTATGTTCCATGATTCACTGCAATACAGTAAGACAGGTTCTATATAACTGTCACAGTGCAGATAGAGTAACTAGATGGAATGTTCATGGCCAGAGTTGTCATGCCAAATCGGACAGAAATAATGCCTCATTCAGGTATGAGGCAGCTTAGTCATACAAGTTTAGCGACCAGTAATACAAGTTTAGCGACAAGTCATACAAGTTTAGCGACAAGTCATACAAGTTTAGCAACAAGTCATACAAGTTTAGCAACAAGTCATACAAGTTTAGCAACAAGTCATACAAGTTTAGTGACAAGTCATACAAGTTTAGTGACAAGTCATACAAGTTTAGTGACAAGTCATACAAGTTTAGTGACAAGTCATACAAGTTTAGCGACCAGTAATACAAGTTTAGTGACAAGTCATACAAGTTTAGTGACAAGTCATACAAGTTTAGCGACAAGTCATACAAGTTTAGCAACAAGTCATACAAGTTTAGTGACAAGTCATACAAGTTTAGTGACAAGTCATACAAGTTTAGCGACCAGTAATACAAGTTTAGCGACAAGTCATACAAGTTTAGCAACAAGTCATACAAGCTGAGGAGTCACACAAGTTAGAGACATTACTGAAATAAAGAAAAACCCATACGTCAGTATCTTACTTGATGGACCTGCAGATAGATCTGATAATGAGGGGCTGATATTATATATTTATTTTATCAGAGAAGCAAAGTTAAGAAGACATTTCTTTCTATTGTGCCACTGTAAGATGCAACATGTGATGGCCACTTTACAGATCTAGAGATGTGTGAATAATTTAAGTGATCTCATGATATTTTTAACTGGGCCCCCCAATAAAGGACATTTAAAGGCTCATTTCAAAATATGTAGCTTTATCTTAGATTCATTCACATTTTTCTTAGCCTGTGTTAAAAAGAAATATGCTGACTCCTGAGAAAAAAGCTGACACCTGAATCATGTTTAAACCTGTCACCATTTCTACTTTGTCATAAAATGTTTGTAATTTCTCTTCAATATTGCTTGTTTTTGGTGAGTACACTTATGTAATATTTATATTTCTTGGTTTGACTTTGAATTTGAGAATAATAACGCCTATCTGATTTAATCAAATAACCATTAACTGATTTAGCTGTTTCCTCATCAAACATTAGTCCTACTCCTTTTCTGTATGTATTACTTCCTGGACAAATTATTGTGTATTTGTCTGTTATTACTTTTCCAGATCGCCACTACCTTATCTCACTCATGCCTAGGATATCTTCTTCTTCTGCGTTCATCTGGAGTGTTTTTTCAGACGCAATTGTGGCGTGTCTGGTTAGGCACCCTTGGGCCAAAACCCTTAGGCCAACACATCAGACTTTAGTGTGCGTTTTTTTAATCAGGTTAGCATTCCTGGAGGACTCTCACTGTTATGGTGCTGTCTACATCCCAGCTGGTCAAGTTAGAATGGTCGAAGACTTCACGGTCAGCCCCCTAGGGAAGGCAGGGACAGTCCATGGGCATTTTCTGCCATCCAAGGAGGCTTCCATAATTGCAGAGCCGGCACATACTATCTAAAAGTGACCGAATTTCTTTCCTCACTATTGCATACAATTCCATAGGGTGGCTGGCTTTAGGATCTAAATAAAAATCAATTGGATTCAATAAAATGTCTTCCATTTTACCGGAAGCAGCAAAGATGTAATTCCTGAGATCGTTGTTTTAAATGGCTTGGATTGCCAGAGTAACTTAACAATGATTGCCTGGAAGAGGCTAATGATAGTAGATCATTATATACAATAATAAGAAACAGATAATAGCAATATATAGTACTGTCATGAGAAGCGTGGGAAAACATAGTGATGACTGGAAAGATCAGTGGAAAAAGAGACATGGGCAGACCGAGAGTGATGATGCTGGATGGACTGTATGGTGACATTGAGAAATATTATCAGCAGAGTTGATCCTGAACAGGGACCGAGATCTGAGGAGATACATGAACACCTATGGTAGTTGGCAGAGCACATGATGATGATGCAGTCTCACATGTTTCTTCAGATTACAAGTCTGAGTAAAAGAAGCACCACAATCATCACACTTGAAAAGTCTCCCTCCTGTATGTGTTCCCTTGTGGTATTTCAAATTGCTAGCATAAGTAAAAGAATCACCACAAACATCACACTTGTAAGGTTTCTCTCCCGTTTGTGTTCACTTATGTCTCTTCAGATGGCCAGCTCGAAAGGTCTCTCTCCTGTGTGTGTTCTCATATGGCCCTTCAGATGGCCAGCATGAGTAAAAGGAGCACCACAATCATCACACTTGTAAGGTTTCTCTTCTGTATGTGTTCTCTTATGTCTCTTCAGATGGCCAGCTCGAAAGGTCTCTCTCCTGTGTGTTCTCATTTGGCCCTTCAGACTGCCAGCTTGAGTAAAAGAAGCACCACAATCATCACATGTGTAAGGTCTCTCGCCTGTATATGTTCCCTTGTGGTATTTCAAATTGCCATCGTAAGCAAAAGAATCATCACAAACATCACACTTGTAAGGTTTCTCTCCGGTATGTGTTCGCTTATCTTTTCAAATGGCCAGCTCAAGAAAAGGAAGCACCACAGTCATCACACTTGTAAAGTTTCTCCCTTGTATGTATGCTCTTATGGTCCTTTAAACTGCTAGCTAGAGTAAAATAAGCACCACAATCATCACACTTGTAAGGTTTCTCTCCCGTATGTGATCCCTTGTGGTATTTTAAATTGCCAACTTGAGTAAAAGAAGCACCACAAACATCACACTTGTAAGGTTTCTCTCCTGTATGTGTTCTCTTATGAACTTTCAGACTGCCATCTTGAGTAAACGACGCACCACAAACATCACACTTGTAAGGTTTCTCTCCTGTATGTGTTCCCTTGTGGTATTTTAAAATGCTAGCTTGAGTAAAAGAAGCACCACAAACATCACACTTGTAAGGTTTCTCTCCTGTATGTGTTCTCTTATGGACTTTCAGACTGCCATCATGAGTAAACGACGCACCACAAACATCACACTTGTAAGGTCTCTCTCCTGTATGTATTATCTTATGTTTCTTCAGATGGCCAGATTGAGTAAAAGAGGTACCACAAACATCACACTTGTAAGGTAATTCTCCTGTATGTGTTCTCTTATGGACCTTCAGACTGTCAGCTTAAGTAAAAGAAACACCACAATCATCACACTTGTAAGGTTTCTCTCCTGTATGCATTCTCTTGTGTGTCGTCAGATTGTAAGCTTGAGTAAAAGAAGCACCACAAATATCACACGTGTAAGGTTTCTCTCCTGTATGTTATGTCTTATGGTATTTCAAACTGCCAGAGCAAGTAAAAGCAGCACCACAAACATCACACTTGTAAGGTTTCTCTCCTGTATGTGTTCTCTTGTGGGTCGTCAGATTGCCAGCTCGAGTAAAAGAAGCACCACAAACATCACACATGTAAGGTTTCTCTCCTGTATGTATTCTCTTGTGATTCATGTCCTTTTGGCACTCTGGATGGTCATCTTGAATCCATAAACCATCCCATTCATTACATTTGTTTGACATCCCTTCAGAATGTGTTCTCTTATATTTGTATACACACACACATTTGGACTAGAAATATCAGACAAGTCTCCTGTGTGAGTTCTTTGAGAGTTGTAACTGACAGAACCAAAAATGTCATCAAGAGACTGTGCAAAGTTCTGTGTATGTTTTTCTTGTGTTTCCATATTTTGCTGCTGACAATTCTCAATAGCCAGAGATAGTTTATTGTTTGTATCAATCACAGAAGACACATTGTCTGACATTTGACAATGTTCATGTTTTACAGATGCTTTACAACTGTTCTCAACCATTATTGATTCTGAGTTGCTGTGTTCTGTCATTTCTTGAATGATGCTACCACCAGCTATGTCCACCATTTTACTGAATCTGTGACTCCTGTCCTCACACAGAACATCTGATAGTTCTTTTTTCACAACCTTCATGTCTATGCTGTCATATGTCCACTTTTGTGAATGCTCTTATATGGAGAGGTAAGGACTATTTGGGGACCATGAATGTGTTTCTGAAACACACACAAGTAAATAATTAATAGCCTCATGAATATATAAGGTATTGAATAGATGTGTATGCACAATCAAACAGGCAAACATTGCAGCTATAGACAATCAATTTCCAGTGAATGAAAGATGGAGAAGAGGAATGATTAATGTGCTCATGTATAATCTAAGCTGATGTATGATCTAGGATGATGTATGATCTAAGAGAGACTGTTTACGAGTATTAACAGATAAACAGGTACTGTATGTTTCATTTATCACTGACATTTTTCACTTATGAGGTCTATTTTAAGTGCAGTTATCTCTACTAAACAACTTTTTAACAGCAAGCAATATTGATATTTCATTGCAGTCATAATTAGGAGTGCTACACGCCTATCCATATCTCTGTTGTTTCTAAGCTCTTCTGAATGTATTTACTTATGTTCAATGATTCACTGCAATACAGTAAGACAGGTTCTATATAACTGTCATGGTGCAGATAGAGTAACTATGATGGAATGTTCATGGCCAGAGTTGTCGTGCCAAATCGGACAGAAATAATGCCTCATTCAGGCATGAGGCATCTTAGTCATACAAGTTTAGCGACAAGTCATACAAGTTTAGCGACAAGTCATACAAGTTTAGCGACAAGTCATACAAGTTTAGCGACAAGTCATACAAGTTTAGCGAAAAGTCATACAAGTTGAGGAGTCACAGAAGTTAGAGATGTTATTGAAATTTAAAAAAACCCATATGTCAGTATCTTACTTGATGGAATGCAGATAGAACTGATGATGTGGGGCTAATACTATATTTATTTTATCAGAGAAGCAAAGTGAAGGAAACATTTCTTTCTATTGTGCCATTGGAAGATGCAACAAGTGCTGGCTGCTTTAAAGCTCTAGAGATGTGTGAATAACTTAAGTGATCTCATGATATTTTTAACTGGGCCGCTAATAAAGGACGTTAAATGGCTCATTTCAAAATATGTAGCTTTATCTTACATTCATTCATATTTTTCTTAGACCGTGTTGAAAAGAAATATGCTGACTCCTGAGAAAAAGGGCTGGCTCCTGAATCATGTTTAAATTGTTCTTCTTCTTCGTTCATCCGGAGTTTCTTTTTTTCAGATGTGACTGCGTTGTGCCCGTTTACAGCAGAGCTGCGTTCGTGCGCCATTAGGCCGACACATCCAACTTCTACGGGCATTTGTTGACAGGGTTAACCTTCCCAGTAAATTGTTCTACCTGTCACCATTTCTACTTTGTCATAAAATGTTTGTAATTTCACTTCACTACTGCTTGTTTTTGGTGTGTACACTTGTATAATATTTATATTTCTTGGTTGACTTTGAATTTGAGAATAATAACTTCTATCTGATTTAATCAAATAACCATTAACTGATTTAGCTGCTTCTTCATCAAACATTAGTCCTAATCATTTTCTGTATGTATTACATCCTGAACAAATTAGTGTGTGTTTGTCTGTTATTACTTTTCCAGATCACCTCCACCTCATCTCACTCATGCCTAGGATATCTTCTTCTTCTGCGTTCATCCGGAGTGTTTTTTCAGACATAATTGTGGTGTGTCTGGTTAAGCACCCTTGGGCCAACACATCCGACTTTAGCATGCGTTTTTTATTCAGGATAGCATTCCTGGGGGACTCTCACTGTTATAATGCTGTCTACATCCCATTTTATTTTGGGTCTACATCCCAGCTGGTCAAGTTAGAATAGTCGAAGACTTCATGGTCAGCCCTCAAGGGAAGGCAGGGGCAGTCCATGGGCATTTTCCGCCATCCAAGAAGGCTTCCATAATTGCAGGGCCGACACATAGCGCTCTGGTACTGGGCTCGCCCAAGAAATCGCGACGTCCTGCACATAGGTGCTTTAATTCCTTTCTTCCATGAATTGGGCATTTTGTTCGCCACAGACCGCTTGCCAGCATGCTGTTACTTCCTCAACATAACGTAAAACTATATGTAACGAAAATATGCTGGTCATAAATAATGTCGGCTCAACTTGAACAACAGGAACCATGATCAAACCGGTGAACTGTGACATACTGAATCTGGACTCATGGCTGACAAAAGTTCAGTGGCATTTATTGCGCATCTGTTTACAAGGTCAAATTACTATATCTGCCGGTAACTCCTTTCAGAGTGCCTGTTCTTACCAGGTCAGCATCCAAAATATATAGAGCACAAAATACTGAGATATGTTACTGACCTGTATAACTAACTGCCATAGTCTTAATTCTGATATCACGAAACATCACCTTGAGTGTGACCAGTCTGTCCTTTTGTTGTTTCTCTTCTCGTCTAGGTCGTGTCCTCGAATCTTTCACACCCAGGATACTAAGCTCTTGTATCCATGTTTGTTATTGGTCCATCCCTGGATTCAGACTAGTTATTATGTCCAAGCTACCCCATTTTATGCCACAAACTTTAAAACATGACTCCTCTTTCCCCTGCTGTTTCCCAGTCTGATTGTTGTCAAACAACGTCACTCTCTTGTTCACGTTGGTGTGCATTCGTGCCTGTGCTTCATGGTCAGCCCTCAAGGGAAGGCAGGGGCAGTCCATGGGCATTTTCCGCCATCCAAGAAGGCTTCCATAATTGCAGGGCCGACACATAGCGCTCTGGTACTGGGCTCGCCCAAGAAATCGCGACGTCCTGCACATAGGTGCTTTAATTCCTTTCTTCCATGAATTGGGCATTTTGTTCGCCACAGACCGCTTGCCAGCATGCTGTTACTTCCTCAACATAACGTAAAACTATATGTAACGAAAATATGCTGGTCATAAATAATGTCGGCTCAACTTGAACAACAGGAACCATGATCAAACCGGTGAACTGTGACATACTGAATCTGGACTCATGGCTGACAAAAGTTCAGTGGCATTTATTGCGCATCTGTTTACAAGGTCAAATTACTATATCTGCCGGTAACTCCTTTCAGAGTGCCTGTTCTTACCAGGTCAGCATCCAAAATATATAGAGCACAAAATACTGAGATATGTTACTGACCTGTATAACTAACTGCCATAGTCTTAATTCTGATATCACGAAACATCACCTTGAGTGTGACCAGTCTGTCCTTTTGTTGTTTCTCTTCTCGTCTAGGTCGTGTCCTCGAATCTTTCACACCCAGGATACTAAGCTCTTGTATCCATGTTTGTTATTGGTCCATCCCTGGATTCAGACTAGTTATTATGTCCAAGCTACCCCATTTTATGCCACGAACTTTAAAACATGACTCCTCTTTCCCCTGCTGTTTCCCAGTCTGATTGTTGTCAAACAACGTCACTCTCTTGTTCACGTTGGTGTGCATTCGTGCCTGTGCTTCATGGTCAGCCCTCAAGGGAAGGCAGGGGCAGTCCATGGGCATTTTCCGCCATCCAAGAAGGCTTCCATAATTGCAGGGCCGACACATAGCGCTCTGGTACTGGGCTCGCCCAAGAAATCGCGACGTCCTGCACATAGGTGCTTTAATTCCTTTCTTCCATGAATTGGGCATTTTGTTCGCCACAGACCGCTTGCCAGCATGCTGTTACTTCCTCAACATAACGTAAAACTATATGTAACGAAAATATGCTGGTCATAAATAATGTCGGCTCAACTTGAACAACAGGAACCATGATCAAACCGGTGAACTGTGACATACTGAATCTGGACTCATGGCTGACAAAAGTTCAGTGGCATTTATTGCGCATCTGTTTACAAGGTCAAATTACTATATCTGCCGGTAACTCCTTTCAGAGTGCCTGTTCTTACCAGGTCAGCATCCAAAATATATAGAGCACAAAATACTGAGATATGTTACTGACCTGTATAACTAACTGCCATAGTCTTAATTCTGATATCACGAAACATCACCTTGAGTGTGACCAGTCTGTCCTTTTGTTGTTTCTCTTCTCGTCTAGGTCGTGTCCTCGAATCTTTCACACCCAGGATACTAAGCTCTTGTATCCATGTTTGTTATTGGTCCATCCCTGGATTCAGACTAGTTATTATGTCCAAGCTACCCCATTTTATGCCACGAACTTTAAAACATGACTCCTCTTTCCCCTGCTGTTTCCCAGTCTGATTGTTGTCAAACAACGTCACTCTCTTGTTCACGTTGGTGTGCATTCGTGCCTGTGCTTCATGGTCAGCCCTCAAGGGAAGGCAGGGGCAGTCCATGGGCATTTTCCGCCATCCAAGAAGGCTTCCATAATTGCAGGGCCGACACATAGCGCTCTGGTACTGGGCTCGCCCAAGAAATCGCGACGTCCTGCACATAGGTGCTTTAATTCCTTTCTTCCATGAATTGGGCATTTTGTTCGCCACAGACCGCTTGCCAGCATGCTGTTACTTCCTCAACATAACGTAAAACTATATGTAACGAAAATATGCTGGTCATAAATAATGTCGGCTCAACTTGAACAACAGGAACCATGATCAAACCGGTGAACTGTGACATACTGAATCTGGACTCATGGCTGACAAAAGTTCAGTGGCATTTATTGCGCATCTGTTTACAAGGTCAAATTACTATATCTGCCGGTAACTCCTTTCAGAGTGCCTGTTCTTACCAGGTCAGCATCCAAAATATATAGAGCACAAAATACTGAGATATGTTACTGACCTGTATAACTAACTGCCATAGTCTTAATTCTGATATCACGAAACATCACCTTGAGTGTGACCAGTCTGTCCTTTTGTTGTTTCTCTTCTCGTCTAGGTCGTGTCCTCGATTCTTTCACACCCAGGATACTAAGCTCTTGTATCCATGTTTGTTATTGGTCCATCCCTGGATTCAGACTAGTTATTATGTCCAAGCTACCCCATTTTATGCCACGAACTTTAAAACATGACTCCTCTTTCCCCTGCTGTTTCCCAGTCTGATTGTTGTCAAACAACGTCACTCTCTTGTTCACGTTGGTGCGCATTCGTGCCTGTGCGTGTGTTTACCTATCGGTTTTTCCAAATCTTGTCTATCCATCATTGTCATGTCTGCATGCTATGTGGCACCACTCCCCGCAAAAACCAGGAACGGTCAGTCTGTAGATGACTTCCACTCAGCGAGCTTTTGGTTCGGACGTGTACGGACGCTGTGCCCGGAAGACTATAATCAGAGTTGTTCTGGCCAGAAGACAAGATAGTCAGAGCTGTTCTGGCTGGAAGACAATATAGTCAGAGCTGTTCTGGCCGGAAGACAAGATAGTCAGAGCTGTTCCAGGCATGAGAGACATTTCATTCAGATGTTTTTGCATTGTGCCTGTATTTTTTTTTTTTGCGCCCTTAGGCCGGCACATCCGACTTTACCGGGTGTTTCGTAAACGGGTTTGCCTTCCCGTAGTTTTGAGGGACACTCGACTCTTACTGCTATGGTGTCGTCCACATCTCTGCTGGAAGGCAGGGACAGTCTGTGGGCATTTTCTGCCATCCAAGGAGGCTTTCCTAATTGCAGACCGGCACATAGTGCTCTGAGACTGGGCTCACCCAAGGAATCGCCACATCCTGCTCATGGCTGCTTTAATTCCTCACTTCCATGTATTGGGCACTACCAGGAATGGTCAGTCTGCAGACGACATCTACTCAGCAAGCTTTCGCTACAGACTTCCACACAATGGATTTGCTAGCCAAGCGTTCCATTTCATGTTACTGAGACAATTTTCTACCTTAGTTTGCAGACGACATCCACTCTGCAGCTTTTCACTTCGGATTTCCACGTAATGGATTCGCTAGGTAAGCATTCCATTTCGTGTTAATGAGACATTTTCCCACCTTAGTTTGCAAGCGACATTCACTCAGCAAGCTTTCGCTTTGGACTTCCACGTAATGGATTCACTAGCCAAGTGTTCCATGTCGTGTTAATGAGGCGTTTTCCCACCTTTGACTATGCTCACTCAATGAGCTCTGGTACAGACTTGCATCGTAACTATTGTGTGTGATTGGGTCGCTTTTTCACCTTTAGTAACGCTCACAAGGTAGACTACATATGCTGCCTCTCAGCACTTTACCTCCATGCAGCAGAGAGTGAGTAACAGCCAGGCCCTCTCTCCGGGGGATCCCTAATATCCCTCAGCTGAGAGCTGTAGGACATGTGTCTGGACCAAGCATGTAGCAGGTTCAGCATCTCACCTCCCTTTTGCAGTGGGTGAGTATCGGCCTGGCCCCCACATCCGAGGGATATTGACTTAGCGGCATTCAGCTATATTCCTCAGCTGAGAGCCTTAGAGTATGTGTCTGGACCAAGAATTAGTGGCATTGTGCGCCTGATTCAGACTTTGACTGCCTATCCTTAGTCTACTTGTAAGGCAGCAGGTTATGTCTCTCTTGGTCTGGTCCCAATAGCAAGACCTGTCCGACATGTAGTTGCACATAGCACTTGGGGTCATTGGCACATGCAAGCCCCTCTACCACAGCAAGATGGAGACACGTCAGTGGGGCCTAGAATATTCATCTTCATATTTTTTATTTCTCTTATTACATTATGTAACTTTTCTATCTCAACTATTTCATGACATTCCACATTCTTATTTTAAACTTGTCTTGAGAAGACAATGTCATGGTTTTCCCTTGCCTTCCATATTCACATAGGGGTCTTTTACCTCTGCCTTTGACGGCAATTTCTGATTTTCAGGACAAGATCGTGCCCTGTGCTGCTCACGTGCAGAGTTGTACACTAATCCCGGTGGATACTCACTCAGTCACACCCATGACCTTATTTTTCCCAGTGTCTGAGTAGATTTATATTCTGCTATTGTGTTGGTTTTATGGTATCAGGCTTTGACAATTCAGAAAGTAATGGCAAACTCATAAATGTAGAAAGATTTTGTAAATCCAAAACAGCCAATAAATGCTGGGGTTGACTGCAACATCCTGTAAAGGATATTCAACTAACTGTTACTTTATATTGCACTTAATCTTACCTTGACCTACACAGACCTCAGTTTGTTCTATCTTGACACTTGAAAGTAGTTTATTCTCCATCTTATGTCTACAGTCAGTCTGAAAGGATTTTAAGTTATATTTGTATGAAAACATAAACTATATAAATGAATCTGATATTTTGTTTTTCAAGATGATTAATAATATAACATGTCTTATGTATACTTCAAGACATGCTGTCTGATATGTTATTTTTCAAGTCCTGTTTAAGAATTTGAGTTTGGGTATCTAAGACCTGTGACATATTCACCAACCATCATTTTGCAGTACGTCAACATTTTCGCACCAACTACAGAGAACAACATACAATTAACCGCACCATTGAGAATCGAACACAACTTGACACTCGAGATGGACATATGTCGGCTATTAATAGAAATTACAGTGTCTCCAACTACTAAGACGATTGGAAGGAGCCGGTCACATGATACAACTTTGACCCGCTCAAGCGTTTCTTTCTAAAACCCCGCGCACTTCTTCCAATTTAGCCCTGACGACCAGTCAGAAGCCAAATGTGACCTGTACTTTACATGAAAAACGGCAGTTTGATCCGACAAACCGAGGTAAGCTTGTGAATCCTCAGGACAATGTGATACCCAGATGTGTGAAGCAGAAGGTATCCAGTGTAGTGCATCAAAATTAAATGTATTACTTGTAAAATAAATCTCTGATGTGTGATATGGTCGATTGCCCACTTTTAGTTACACAGAACCTTTCCTGGGCAAACTAACAATCTCGCACTTCTCAAAAACTGCAAACTCTGAAGTTATTCACTACATCTATTAGCTTTACTATGTGCATACCACAACTATCTATCACAGAAAACTTGTACAAGGTGAAATTTCAAACGCACTTTGATGCTTTTATCAAAACTGTTTTAGAATACTTTCTGCAGACACAAGCCAGTTCTGCACACGAACCACCACCTCGCTTGAAATTGTATTTATTTCTGCCTATTCGAAATCTAAGGAGCTGAGATAAGGATTATATCTTCTCTTTCCTCTTTACGGATTGAAATAATAGGGTTTGGTAGAAAATAATTGTAGTTATGTGTCAGATTTCACTCAGACAAGGCACTTATTAAATGCATTGCCTAAGAACAGGATACGCTGCACAGACGCCATTTGTGACAGACAGCGTAGTAAATCTGCACAGACCAAATGGTACATAAAACCTCGGTCTAATGCCAACTGTTGCTCGCCAACGGAAGGGACATGATGTGCACTGCTAATAGAAGAAAAAGAATAAAATGGATATGATGAAGAAGAGAGGTGGATTAGGGGAGGTACTTTATGTAACAACCTCTTACTAATGTATTGTGTCATGATCTTGTATGGATTACATTTTGTAACAAATACACATCAGAATTCTGTATGTTCGACATGAATAACAATAAAAGACTTGATGAGTTAAACTCATATTAGCTACTGGAGATAGGGAAAAATAGTACAAGCTATGTGAACCCCAATCAACAGAAGTTAACTCAACACAGCACAGCACTCCACACCACACCACAACAGCAGGTAAAAAGGAAATGATGTATGGGAAGAAGAAGAAGACAAGTAGTTAATTTGGAAGGTACTGAGAAACAATTATACACACAAATGCATAACACTAATGAGTTGATAAAGATGTTATAACTGTATGTCATTTATAAAAATGCATCTTGTCCTTGTCTTGGTCTTGACTTATCAACCTGACCTGAATGATCCAAGGAACAACACATCATCACTCCTATCTATTGTCTGACTGTACACTTCTCAATGAACCACAGGTACACTGAGAGAATACATACAGCAGGTACCAAGAGATGGCAGGTGCATCCAGTGTAATAATAATCTCTGACCCCACACCAATTAACACAACACCACTTCTTCTGATCTTGTCCTTCCTGTTATGTTGTGTTCACACTTAATAACATGCTGGGAAAATTACATTGGTAGGATTGTATATGCTTCTGTAAATTTTACACAGTGATATTCTTGGTGGCAACCTAACCAGCAGAGGGAGGCAGACGGAAAAGATGACCCACAGACTCATGAGATGGAAGATAAACTCAGGCCTTGAGCAGAGAAAGGGGAAGCCTTCAGAGTAGCTCACCGGCAAGTACTGAAGCGGATCCATCAGTCCATGGACCCAAGCTTAGCCCATATCTACCACTCAGAGGTGACATTACTCCATGCCAACAAACATAATCCCTCCAAACACCATGATTCATACCACAGTTGAATTGATTCCTTCTGTAACAAGGCGAACTCATACAAATGACGGAACTCAGTTGGTTCTTTATAAAAAGTGTTTAATACTATAGATGACAGCTGGATCTAAGTTGGCGACCTTCTGGTTCTCTAGCTTGATGTTAACTGGCCCTTTGACAACCAACCACGTCACGACTTGAGCATCTCTCCTCTCGTTCAACCCCGATGCTCAATCGTGCTGTAGCCGTTTCCCACCTAAATACTACCAAAACCCCTACCTCTGTTACACCTCCCTATGTTTTTTCTAAAGAATTTTTCCTATAAAGCATAGTCCACATAACCACATTTACCTCCCTTGCCAATAAAAAAATTTTGTACAACAATTTTTTTAAAAATACGTCTTATAGATCTTTGTTCTCCATAAACCAAGTTGACATAAGTTTTTCCAACATTTATATATATAACATTTATATTGCCATCCACAATCTTGTCTATTTTTCCGTCACCTCACCTTTTACCACGAGCCAATGTTCATATTCTATGAACATTATCAATTTAATTAACGCTGGTTTTTCACAGCATCTATTTCTTTCCCCCTCACATCCCATTATTTGCTTCTTTATCCAACCATATAATTATACTCGCATATATGCTGCCATTCACAGTTTTCTCCTCCTTTTTCTTCATATAACGCTGACTTTACGCAGCTCCTACTTTATTTTCTAAGACTTTATATCCATAAGAACCTCTTCATGCCGACTATCTACATGTCTCTCTATTAGCCCTCAGTATGTGTCCCTCTCTTAGCCCTCATCTATTTTCCTTATTCCAGCCAACACCATAACTATTCAAAAAAATTAAATTTACTTAATTAAATATATAACGAGGTAATCTAATACACAAAACTACTTAATTAAACAAAATCCAAACCAAATATTATACCCCCCCAATTCAATCAAAGAAAACAGATTTTAAAACAATACAACATGCATCTTATAAAATCAAAATAAAATCTTCTAATACTACCTAACACTATTGGTCTCTTTTACGGACCAACAGTTTGTACGCAAAAGTCTAAGAACACAATCACCCTATTCTAAAATCAAGTAACAACAATCATATTACAGGAGCAAATTAAGCACACAAAAAAAAACTTAGCCTCAATAAAACAAGTGTCTTCTCGCTAAAGAGAAGTTCTTCAAAAAAATTATAATTCACATAGAATTAGCTACTTAAAGTAACCAAGCAAAATTTTCCTCCTATACGAATCAACGTAAGTCATATCTATTCACTCAAGTCACTCCATTGTTTTTATAAGCAAGAAACTGAAACAATTCACCGCCAGGTCTATATATATCTATATCTGTTATTTACAGACCAAATTCTAACTTAAAACAATATCTGTTCTTTTCATGAAAGTCTTTAACTAACAATGACCATACTATATACAGTCCATGTACTACTTAATTACTACCACACACCACGATATTCTTATCACCTAATCTACCTGCTGTACCACTGACTAACATATAAGAAGCCAAAACATAATATCCACCAGCAATTCCGTCAGCGAGAGAAAAAATACATATATGCCTCAATCAAACCTACCTCTACTGCTTCACTACTCCTCCCTATCATTTATAAAAATTAACCAACAGAAGTCTCACACACTTCATCAAGTATCACTTTCCCTAAAGCCTGAAACTTATATCTTGCTATCTGCCATATCTCTATCAATTTATCTCTTCCGTTTCCACTTCTTCAACAACTCCAAGTTTCTCTGTATCAACGCTATCTCTACATCAATATCTTCCTCTCCGTATAATCTATCATCTTCCTCCATACTACTAATTGACTCTGACTTCTCATCCATTTCTTCTTCTTCATCTGTTTGTCTTTCGTTAGCAGCCGCTAATCTCTTCCTTTCAATATCCCATCTAATCTGTCTATCATTATTTCTTAAGGATCTTTCTAGTAAAGGCATTTCTTCACCACTTGTTGAATACTCTCTAATTCTCCTCTGTCTTTTCACTTCTCTTTCTCTTTGTTTATCCATTCTTCTTTTTGTTGCTTGTCTAGTATTTTTAAATGGAGCACCTACTTCTTCTTCCATAGTTTCTATACTATCATAATGACTCTCATTCACCTTTTCCTCTACTATCGTTTTCGGTATTGTTTGTTCTTGAGTATCATCATAACCTGAAGCTGTTTTTAACTGACGGTGTGTCGGATCTTTACTAAAATCTGGTATTATTGTAGTCCCCCTGACGACTCATTCATCTATGTATCCGGTGTTTGAACAACAATTATTATTATAATTATCATTTTCCTTCTCATCATCATCTCTTCTTAAGTGTTCCACGTGTGCCCTTGCTACATGTCCCGTCACCTGGTTCTTGATACTATACGATACCTTTCCTAGCCTTTCTATAACGTAATAACCTGGTATCCAACGATCATCAAACTTAGAGTTCCTTCTATGCTTTTTGTAATAAACCCTATCTCCTACTTTAAACTCCTGTAACTTTGTATTCAGGTTTTTGTACTTTTTCTGTCTTTCTCTAGCTTTAACTATATTATTCTTCAACCTCATGTGTGCTTTATGCATTTCTTGTATAATGGTCTCCTGAAAGTCTTCTCCCATATACTTCCGTCTTGGTTTTAACAGATTATCTATTGGTAGTATTGGTTCTCTCCCGTGTATTAAATAAAATGGTGAAAAGCCTGTGCTCTCATTTTGATTTGTGCGTATGGCGCTAAGTGCTGGTCCTAAAAATAAATCCCAGTCTTTTTCATGTTCATCCACAATCTTTGCTATAACATCATATAATGTCCGATGTTGTCGTTCGTTTTTAGCATTTGAAGAAGGTCTCTAGTATGAGGTCTTTACATGTTTTATATTTAAATCCTTCAACAATTTTTCAAACTTTTTATTCACAAATTCTCTACCATTATCCGTGAGTACAACCTGTGGACAACTAAACCTTGGTACAAACTCCTGTAAAAAAAATATTAATGACAGTATCAGCGCTCTTATCTGGAATTGCATAAACTTCCGGCCAAAGACTGTAAACGTCTACTATATGAATTAAATACACATTCCCTGACAATGTTCTAGGGTGAGGACCCGATATATCTAAACTAACTTTCTGCATAGGAAACTGAGGAATATCTGTATCTTGTAAAGGACACTTAATTGTTTTCATATTCCTTAACCTGCATCTTTCACACGTATCCACATATTTGCAAGCAGATCTAAATAAATTCGGCCAATAATATTTACTAGTAAGTGCTTTCACCAATTTATCCCGACCGAGATGACCATTCTCATCATGATATGCTTTTAAAACTTCACTTTCCAAATGTTTTGGAATATATTTCCTTAGCTGTTCATTCCTTTCACACATATAATATAACTGCTCGTCCTCTTGTAACACTAAATAATTTTTCTTATATTTGTTCTCTTCTGTTTCTTTCAACTTCTGTTTTATTTGTAAGACTTTTGGATCTAACTCCTGTTCTTCTTTCATACTAAATTGTGCTAAATGTGGGTCTTCTTCCACTCTATGTTCAGCCTCATGATCCGATGGTAAACTCTCAAAGTCTTCTCCATTTATTATGGCAGAATCTAAAATATTTACTTGCCAGTTTCGGTCGTCGATCTCTGGTTCTCCTTCTTCTTCTGTGTCACCTGACGACTGTGGGTAGGGGATCCTAGATAGTAAGTCAGCACACGTGTTAATCCTACCTGGAATGTATTCAACTCTGGCATTGTATCCTTGTAGATTCAACGCCCAGGTCTGTATTTTCCTGTTCTGCACTGGAGCTTCTAAAAGAGACTTTAAAGGCATATGGTCAGTTCTAATAACAAAATTTGCATTATGTAAGTAATAATCTAGTTTCTGAAGAGCGTAGTGTATTGCATAAGCCTCCTTCTCAATAGTAGTCCATTTTCGTTGTGACCTGCTAAGCTTATGAGACAAGAAATAAATTGGCCTTTCATTTTTAACCCCTGGTATTCCAGACTCTTTTCCTTCATATGGTTGAACTAAACACGCTCCTATAGCACTATCAGAAGCATCTGTATATAGTATTAACTGTTTATTCAAGTCTGGATGCGTCAATAGCGGTATCACTGTTAAACTGTTTTTTAAAAAATTGAATGCTTTTTGACACTCCTCATCCCACTTAAATCTAGCGTATTTGCCCGTTAAATTCGTAATTGGTTCTGCAATCTTTGAAAACGCTGGAATGAACCGCCGATAATACCCACAAGTTCCTATAAACGCACGCACTTCCTTTATGTTAGTTGGAGGAGGTAAATCTTTAATAACCTTTATTTTGTCTTGGTCTGGTTTGATTCCCTCTCTATTTATAATATATCCCAAATATTTTGTTTCTGTTTTTAAAAACTCGCACTTACTAAGCTTTAATTTCACGTCATGTACTCTTAATCTGTCGAACACTAACCTTATATGTTTTAAATGATCACCTACATCTCCTTTCGTATATATAAGAATATCGTCTATGTAAGCCAGGGCAAAGTTTTGCATACCTTCTAATACTTCATTTATTAAGGCGATGTGCGGCAGTAAAAACATCGATTTTTGGTCAACTTGGCTATTTTTGGAATAGTTCATTTTTAGACACCTTATCATGTCTTCTATCAGATTCTGTACTTGTTTTTGTTTAAAAACTGTTATTTTTATGCACTATTCATAATTTACTGAACCCACCCTCTGTGTCAAATTGTCTAATTATTGACAATTGTTGCAAAATTGACGGTTTTCAAATCCTAGCAACGATATCTCAGGAAAACACGACACGCGCGTGTAAGGTATCCCTGGAAAGGTCGTGAACTTCCGTAACTGTTCGTGATACTCCGTGTTCGTCTAATCGGAAGCTCTTCTGTGTACATCGGGTTTATTCGTGTCTATGATCTTCCGGAAACTTCCATATATGGAACATCGTAAGCAATCCACGTTCGCCGATGGCTGAAATTTATCACGTGGGTTTCCAAAATGGCGGCTTTGTGTTGTTTACACCTGGCGACGTGCTGAAAGTTCAATTTTGACGACAGACTGACACGCATTGAAATATGCCTCGTTCTAAGAAATTTAACATCCAGTCATCTAGTCAACGTAAGCAATCTCTCAGACTACACCTCGCAAATGCTCGTAAGCAGCGAAAAGCCTATCAGAACGTCGTAAACGATACAGATAATTCTGAAACTACTGAAAGTAAGCGACCCATGCCACTTCTTCCAAATCCAAGTGTTTTGACAGTGAATCTGAATGAATCAGTGCTATCGTGTTCTTCTCTTGTGGAAGTGATCCTTTTATTACCCGAAGCCAATTTAAAAGAGATACGTATAAATACACAACATCCACTAGCAGCAAGTATGATTCTGGTGACAACAATGGATATCAAAAACGGGAACACAGAGTAATCAGAGTTGATTGTTCAGAAATTGAGGCAATAATCAAATTGTTATGTTGTCCAGTTTGTAAAAATAATAGTCTTATTTTGAAAACTGACAGCAAGAAAGCCAAGGGATTAGCTGTGTATGCAGAGGTTTACTGCTCTTGTTGTGAAGAAGTAGTGTGTGGAAGATACCTATCTGAAAAAAGTAATGGATCTTTTTCTGTCAACAGCCAGTCAGTATATTCAGCATTAGTTTGTGGGATGGGTGCAACAACATTTAATAATTTTGTGATGTCGGTTCCTAAATCAATCAATCATTTAATAATTATTGTGAAAATATGAACCTGCAAGGTATTCATCACAAAACATTTCACAGCAAAGTGAATAAACTATATTCAAAGATAGAAGATCTGGAGGACACTGTTTTTTCTCAAACCGTAAAGTATGTTCGACAGGCTCATGCACAACAGTCAGGCATAACTCTACATGACAATGATGTGCTAGATATTAGTGTCAGCTTTGATGGCACTTGGCTGACTAGAGGCCACACATCCCACATTGGAGTTGGCTGTGCAGTGGATGTTCTTACAGGAGTTTGCATAGATGCCCATGTTATGTCCACATATTGCCAGGTGTGTGAAACTACTGGTAAGACACTTTCCAGGGACAAACCAGATGAATTTGCAGCATGGAAGGCAGAACATCTTCTAAACTGTGACAACAATTTCAAAGGATCTGCTGGAATGATGGAGGTGAAGGGTGCTGTGGCGACGGTCTGTGGCCCGTCATAAAATTCGCTACACGTCAATACTTTCTGATGGTGACATCAAAACATTTGCGGAACTTACCAAGATCAAACCATATGGGGATGATATTCAGATAGACAAAGAGGAGTGTATCAACCATGTCAGTAAACGCCTTGGAACAGCACTGCGCAAACTAAACTAAACTACTTAGTAGATGTGTGTCAGGACAAACTCAGAATTCAAATGAGTGTTTACACAGCTTGATATGGGCTCGATGCACTAAAGACAACTTTGCCTCTCGCAAGCGCGTTCAGTTTGCAGTTGTAACTGCAGCAAGAGAGTTCAACTTTGGAGCTGCTGCTGCCCAAGACACTGCCCAGTTTTATGGACTTTCTACAGGCCTGCATATGCAGAGACTAGGAACATTTAGGATGCAGAAGCAAGTAAGAAATAGTCTGAAGTACAAGAAGGACAAACAAACTAAAAGACGCGACACTGTACGAGCGGCCAAACTGAAGAGACAAGGTGAGCTGCATGCTCTGGAGGGAGGTCCTGCATATTCAGCAGGACAATTTTAACACTCAAGGTTCAGTTTTACACTTTTTTTCTCCGTAAAAGAGTGCATTAGTAATAAAAAACAAAAAAATAATTAGTTTTTCCCCGTTTTCTCATTTCGCCAGTTTTTTATACATAAGTACAATTGTTTTAAAAACTATTCATTAGATTTCACTCAAACTTTGCAGAGATATTCTTTATTATATCACTTACATTGTGAGTAGATTAATCTTGAAAATTACATTTTAGTTTTTGTGCTACACTAAAAAAAAAAAAAAAATGTCATGAAAAATGTCATTACCATTTTCACATTTTGAAAAAAAAAACTGCAAAGAGATATCATTAACATTTTCTACTCAACTTGTAAAGGGTCTATTTATTTACACATAAAACAAAGAATTTAGCCTGTACATTAAAAAATAAATGTTTTAGAGGTACATTAAGAAATTCAAGATGGCCGCTGTTTATCTTGGTTTCCATAGCAATCATTAAGTGCAAAGTCAATTTGACAATATTTTATCGATCAGCAGTCTTTAATATCAAACCCTATACCATAAAAGAACATAGAAATTAAGTATTATGGAATTAAATTTTTTAAGGTTAGCATCGCCTTAAGAGCATGTAGTGAGACGGCGCAGTTTTGACTCCAAAAGGCATTCGTAAGAATTCGTAAGAACCCATATGAGTACAGAAAGCACTTTTCTTTTGAGCGTCCTTCGACATCGGAATACACCAGAACCCTGATCTTGCGTCCAGCGTCGTGAAATATGTAGAGCCATTAAGCAACCCTAAAATATCATCAATCACCGGCAGTAATTTTGTTCAACGCCCGATAGTCGCAACAGAACCGACTTGAACCATCAGGTTTGGCTACAATTACCACCGGAGATGACCACTCTGATTTTGATCTTGTGATTATTCCTGCTTTCAACATTTCTTCTATTGCTTTTTCGACAATTTCTCTATTTCTTAAGGGAGTTCTATATGGTTTTAAGCTAATCGGTGGATGGTCTCCCGTATCTATTTCCATTGTAACTGTTTTTGTCTTTCCCAACTCTAAATCACTAATTGCAAACACATCCTGGTTTTCTTTTATAAGTTGTTCCAATACTTTTTTATTTTCTGGTGGAGCCTTTAACTGTGCCAACAACTCTTGTTCTCTTGTCTTTTTATCTAGTGAATGTATTTGGGCTGTATTTCTTTTGCATGGATGGATCAATTCATCCATTTGTGAGTTTCCTCTACTTCCGCGTCCGCGTCTGTTATTAACTCTTTCACTAGAAGATTGTGAACAGTTTGCTCCCGGCATTTCTACTCTATCAGTTGCCAATATATCACTAACGTTATGTTCTAGTTTTGCTACTACACACCCTCTGTATAACTTAATTTCTCTACCTGTGTTGTTAATCACCATTACTGGAAATGTTAAGTGTTTATCTAATGCTATTATTCCATCCGGAACTTCCAAACCAGGCTCATCAATTACTTCTTCTTGTAACTCAGTGACTCTGACTGTGTCCCCTGCCACATAATATGGGTTTCTCTTTACCTTTGCCTGTATCAAATTAACCGACTGTGGTTTTAACGTCGTGGACATTTTAACTCTAACTAGTGCTGATATATGCATGTCTTCTTCCATATCCACATAGACGTCCTTGAACTTTAATTTGTGTAAATCAAAGAAAAGTCTTACTCCATTTTTTATCAAAAAATCTCTTCCTAACAGCATGTTTCTATTTAAATCTTTCACTACATGAAAAAGATGTCTTACGTTGACCCCTCCTAGCTTGAAATTTATCATCGTTTGCCAAATTACTTGTAAATTCTGTCCCGTAACAGAGTGAAGATTATTATGGCTCTTAAATATCCTACAGTTTCTCACTATTTTGTATAGAAAACTTTCTTTTACCACACTAACCTGAGCTCCCGAATCAATTAATGTACGAATTCTATACTTTCCTATTTCTATTATACAAGAGCTATAATCTGTTCTATTTTCCGTAAACTGTTTGACTTCATCTAGTTGACAATATTCTCTGTTCGTTCTACTATACCTGTTATTAACATATTCTTTAAACCTTGGGACCTTATCATTTTCCCTCCTATCACAGGTCCTATTTAATAGGTGGGGCGCCCGTTTCCCTGCGTTCTTGTACCTGTAAAATTTCTGTGTCTATCTTCAACATTCCTATTTAAACTGCTATTGCCAGTTCTACTCTGTGTATTCGACTGAACATGCCTGTTACCACAAAAACGAGAAAAGTGTCCGCGTTGACCACAAACCCAACAGACCACATTTGTGTTATTTATTTTGCGCACTGTCTCACTGGTAGGATACCTTATTTGTCTTCTTTCATTGTATTCACCTCTATTTCTGCCTTGTAACATCTGTACACCTCCTCTCCTATTCCATCCGAACCTTGTTTGTCCTATTTCCATAGGCTCCTCAACTCTATCTTCTCGACTAGTTCCTATTTCTCGTCCTTTTCTCAATCTAAACCTACGTCTCAAATTTTCTTCTTGTACTGCAATATCTACAGCTTGTGACAACCTCTCAGGGTTTTCTCTCATCAACTTAAATTTTAATCCATCGGATTTTATGCCATCTACAAAAATCCCGACTAACATCCTCTCCACCTCTTCTCCTCGTACATTCTGTCCTAAGAATGCATCTTCAGCCAAGTTAATCAACCTATCGCTGAACAACTGTACTGTCTCTCCCGTCTCTTGTTTAGACTGTCTCAATACCGAAAACGCATGTTGTGGATCCGTTATTTCCGCGTACTTGTGTGCTAGGTCGTCCTTAAACTGTTCCCATGTCTCATCTATTCTAGCCTCTAATTTTCTTCTAATATGCTGTGAAACCGGTTCTGTGGCTGCCTGATATGCAAGTCTCATTTTCTCTTCATCTGATGCAGATACCAAATATGCATATTTCTCTATGGAAGTTATCCATTTCTTAAACTCTCTGGCCTGTCCACTAAACTTCACAATTTCAGTTGCCATACCTTGTTGTTTCATACTTGTATTTAGTCTATCTAACACTGTTCCTACTCCCGTCAACACCTGTGTCAATGATTCCTGCTCTGTCATGCTGAAATATTATTGTATCATCTCAAACAATTTCACATTTATAATCAACCAATACAAGAAATATTACCTTCAATAACAATTTCACTTGGTTAATAAGTTTACTGCCTACTCTATTTTTTTTTCTCGACTCAAAATTCCTCTACGTTCGCCGTCAAGTGAGTCACTATGAGTCTGCGTCAGCTGAAATCCAATCAATCGCGGAGTTCAGGTAGCGGAGTTCAGGTAGTCTGTCTCTTCCTCCAGGGAATCTCGTCTCTTCAGGTAGTTACTTCTCTTAGGATGCCTCGACAAAACTTCAACCCCTGGATGGGTCCCGACCAGATTTCTGGCTTCTGACTTCGCCCCGGGTGGGGTACATCATCGACGTTTTGAGAAGGACTCAGAGGTAACAGAGCCCAAAAGGATCAGGATCAGCTAGCGGCCTAGCGATAGTCTGACTGCTTCAAACAAAACATGGCCCAATCAATGGAAGAACGAGGTATTTATATGCTGTCCTGATATTTCATGATCACCTCCATTAATTTGACTTGATTACACGAACTTTGGAAGACTTTTGATTGTAGGCGAGTAATTCTTAAAGTCTTTAATTTAGCTTTGAAACTTTAATTGGAGGCAAGGGGTCAATTTGAGGGAGCTATTGGAAAATTCTCGCTTACCTGCAACAAACAATGTTCAGACTGGATTGACCTTCAACAGCATGATGACCGGAGATTGATCTTCAACGGAATTCTTGAATTCTTGTTCACCCGACACAATGTTCAGACTGGATTGACCTTCAACAGCATGATGATTACGCTCGTAGGCAAACTGGTTTTCACTCTTCTCTTGACGCCACTTTAAATTTTGACAGCAAGTCTTGAAAAAGACTTACAGACAACCACCCCTGGGCGGGCTTTTGGTCGCTGTATTTCTCGGTGATAAGTTATTGGCCATTTTTCTAACTGCGCTTTGTTTCTGTTCAAGTTACGTATCGAATCGTGCTGAACTGCTTCTGTCTCTTCAAGTTGTTGACGTAAATAGTGGTTTGTTGTGACTTCTGCCGCGACAACTAAAGATCCTGGAAATCCTGGTCACGGCACCATTTCACCTTCTGTAACAAGGCGAACTCATACAAATGACGGAACTCAGTTGGTTCTTTATAAAAAGTGTTTAATACTATAGATGACAGCTGGATCTAAGTTGGCGACCTTCTGGTTCTCTAGCTTGATGTTAACTGGCCCTTTGACAACCAACCACGTCACGACTTGAGCATCTCTCCTCTCGTTCAACCCCGATGCTCAATCGTGCTGTAGCCGTTTCCCACCTAAATACTACCAAAACCCCTACCTCTGTTACAATGCCACACTATAATGTATATTATAACATTATTTTAAGAAGATTTACAACACATAGGATCATCATATTTATTATCGTTTATTGATTGATGAACTGTGATTTGGCATTGATGTGCATTTTTCCACTGAAACATATATGTCATGTCAAAACAGATGAGAAAAAGAATGTAATCACAATCCAAAAGAGAAACAGGCTGAGTCAATAAATAACATCTATAGTAACTAAATCTTAGTCAGGTCTTAGTCAGATATCACTGAGCTACCCTATAACAGTAGATGGTACTACCTGGTTTCTGTTAGCGCCGAACGTTGGGCGGCGCTTACCAAACCCGACACCCCACATTGTGCCAACGGCTTCGGGCGGAAGAGCGCAATTGGGAGGGTACAAGCCTTACCCTGGTGCGAGGAAATGCAAGCTAAAGACAAAATTGTCATGGCAGGGCAGACCAGGCCCTAAGCCTTGGTTGGCGACTGGTCTAGGATCGAAGCTCCGACAGGCGGACAGTTAGAGCATTGCTTTGCTGATCCGGCAGCTTCTGCAGCTTGTCTTGTTCCAGATGTAGGGATGTTACCTTTCCTCTGGAGTGAACTAGGCAGGCTGAGAGAGGGATCATGCTGCATGGGCAACACATGATCTCTATATTTTAGCCCAGGCTTTGTGCTATGGAGAGGCAATAACTCCATCCCTGGTCTTAACTGATCTCGGAATCAAAGCGAGAGGCAACTGTTGCGGGTTATAAGTCCTTGTCAGTTGGCGTAGACATGGGGCGCCACGCGTTGCCTCTGACGGTGGGAGACACCTATAGGTGTCACTGATCAGCTACCGCCCGCCTCAAGCTGGGCAGCCCCCAGCCAATTGAGTGCTGATCCGCCACAGCCTGCCTGCTTCAATGGGTGCTTGGGGCTAGGACAAAATCTGAATCGCAGGCTGTAAAACCAATGCACCAGGTACAAACAAAAATAAAAATAGAAACCTCAAGCTACGGCTTGCAACCTGGAACGTGAGAACCATGTGTCCAGGATTTTCCACTGACTTGACCAATATTGACGATGTGAGAAAAACGGCTGTGATTGATGCCGAACTCAATCGTCTAAACATTGATATTGCTGGCCTGCAGGAGACTCGCCTCGCTGAGGAAGGGTCACTCAGGGAAAACAACTACACCTTTTTCTGGAAGGGTAGAGGGCAGGCAGAAAAAAGGCAACACGGTGTGGGCTTTGCAGTGAAGAATTCGTTACTGGGAATGATTGAAATTCCAGCAGGAGGAAATGAAAGACTATTATCCCTGCGCTTGGCAACCTCTTGTGGGTTTGCCACCATTATTACTGCATATGCACCGACACTCGATTCCTCTGATGATGTGAAGGATTTGTTCTATGAGGAGTTAGACTTCGTGATCAAGGCAGTTCCAAAATCTGACTACATTTATATGCTCGGTGATTTCAATGCTCGTGTGGGCAAGGACTCAAGTTCATGGCCAGTGTGCCTTGGAAAATACAACATCGGTCGCATGAATGAAAATGGGCAAAGGCTGCTGGAGCATTGCACCAGTAATGACCTATGTATTACAAACTCTTTTTTTTAAAACAAAAGAGATGCATAAGGTCACATGGAAACATCCAAGATCCGGCCATTGGCACCAGCTGGACTTCATCATCACACGGAGACAACATCTGAACCATATATCATTGACTCGTAGTTACCACAGTGCTGACTGTGATACGGATCATTCTTTGGTTGTTGCAAGGGTTAGACTGAGACCAAAGAGAATCTTCACAGCTAAACACAAATCTAGCCTCAGGATTAATATTATTAACACTCATGATCCTGAAAAGTGCTTTCAGTTTCAACAGCAACTTGAAGACGCTTTCACTGATACACCAGAAAATTGTACAGTAAATGAAAAGTGGGGTAAAATTAAGGAAACTCTTTATAAAACTGCCGTTGGGGTTTACGGCACTGTGGATCATAAGAGGCAGGACTGGTTTGCAGCCAACAGCGAGACTCTGCAGCCCTTGATTGATAAGAAGAAGAAAGCTCTCTTAAGAAACAAGGAAAGACCAACGCGTAACACTCTGAGTGAGCTTAGGCAAGCTAGGAAGGATGTGCAAAAGGCTGCCAGGCAGTGTGCAAATGATTATTGGATCAAGTTATGTGAGTCCATTCAAATCTCAAGTGATAAGGGAGACATAAGAAGCATGTATGAAGGAATAAAGAAAGCCTGCGGTCCAGTGATCAAAAGAAGTGCACCATTGAAAACCTTGACTGGAGAAATCATCACTGATAAGAAACAGCAGATGGACAGATGGGTAGAGCACTATTTGGAGCTTTACTCAAGTGAGACCAAACTAGCGGATGATGCCCTCAATGCCTTAGAGGCTCTACCAACTCTTGACCACCTGGACACACTTCCCACCATAACAGAAGTTAAGTGTGCTATAAATGAACTTGCATCTGGCAAGGCTCCAGGTAAGGATGGGATTCCAATAGAGGTTATCAGGAGTGGGCAAGACACACCCACTATACAGATCCACCAGCTAATAGAGCTATGCTGGCGTGAAGGACAAGTCCCACAGGATTTCAAAGATTCAAGCATCATAACACTGTACAAGAACACGGGCGATCGGAGCGACTGCAACAACTATAGGGGTATCTCACTTCTGTGTATTGTTGGAAAAGTATTTGCCAGAATTGTTCTGCCCAGACTTCAAGTCCTAGGAGATCAAGTCTACCCCGAATCACAGTGTGGCTTTCGACAGAACCGGTCTACCACTGATATGATATTCTCATTGCGACAAATGCAAGAAAAATGCTGTGAACAGAATCAACCACTGTTTATTGCCTTCATCGACCTCACAAAGGCATTTGATTTGGTCAGTCGTGAGGGTCTGTTCAAGGCACTAAAGAAGATTAGCTGCCCACCAACTCTTCTGTCCATTGTGGAATCCTTCCACACAGGCATGAAGGGTATAATCAAGTTTGATGGTGCAACTTCTGAAGAATTTGAAATCAAGAGTGGAGTTAAGCAAGGTTGTGTACTAGCTCCCACCCTCTTTGGAATATACTTTTCACTTCTACTGAAATATGCCTTTCGTGATCAGGATGGTGGTATATACATTCACTCACGCTCAGATGGTGGCATTTACAATGCTCAGCGATTGAAGGCCAAGACCAAAATTAGGAGGGTATTGATCAGAGAGTTGCTTTTTGCAGATGATGCTGCAGTTACGACCCACTCTGAGGAAGAATTGCAATGTCTACTATCTGCATTCTCCAATGCTTGTTCTGAATTTGGTTTAACAATTAGCAAAAAAAAGACACAGATTATGTCACAAGGTGCACATGGGGTACCATCAATCTTTATTGACGACGCCGAACTAGAGATAGTAGACCATTTTACATATCTAGGATCAGTGGTAAATAGCAAATTATCCCTAGATCAGGAAATCAACATCCGGATTGGTAAGGCAGCAACAACAATGAACAGGTTAAGAAAAAGAGTCTGGGAGAACAGGAAGCTTACTGCCAAAACAAAAGTCCTTGTCTATCAAGCCTGTGTCCTTAGTACTCTTCTCTATGGCAGTGAAACCTGGACAACTTACTCACACCAAGAGAACAATTTAAACAGCTTTCATATGCGGTATCTGCGAAGAATTCTTGGTATTAAGTGGCAAGACAAAATCACAAATACTGAAGTATTGGAAAGATCAGGTTGTGTGACAGTTTATTCCATGCTCAGTCTTCGTAGACTTAGATGGATAGGACATCTTAGGCGGATGGATGATGGTAGAATACCAAAGGATATCTTTTTTGGTGAATTACAGATGGGTAAGAGATCTCAGGGTCGGCCTCTACTACGATACAAAGATGTGTGTAAGCGGGACATGATTGATACAGGCATTGATAATGCACATTGGGAGCAAGTCGCCGCTGAACGTGTTGCATGGAGGGCAAATATCAGAAATGGAATAAAGTCAAAGGAGAAAATTATTGCAGAAAAGTCACACACCAAGCGTTTGAGACGTAAGATGGTGCATGATGGTGGAAATGACCACGTGTTCACATGCACCCACTGTGAACGGACATTTACAGCGCAAATTGGCCTTATCAGTCACACTCGCTACCGCTATAGTTAAAAGTTATGCCTTTTTAAAGCACAAACTATCGTCTGTCAAGACGGCAAGGTGCCAATGAATAACAGCAATTCAAGAAATAAGGTGGCCTGGAGAGAGTACTTTAGAGCAAAATGGAATTATTATAATATATGGAGGAAACACCTAAAATAAACATGAATTAGGAACAGGATTTGTCATCAAAAAAGAGTTATGGGGGAACGTTTTAAACTTTAAAGCTGTTAATGACAGGATTAGTAAATTACGAATAAAAGGTAAATGGAAAAATATAACGATGATTAATGTACATGCACCTTTGGTAAGGATGGCTCTCATGTCCTTTCAGGACCCATCCCCCACTGGTCCAAGTCTGACACCCAGCTCGTGCCTGTGGCTCCTAGCAGCTGTCAGCATGCGACAGCGGCCACCCCTCGGGCAACAGCTGTGAGAGGCTGGCTAAACCAGGCATGGGTATCCGATTTGGTGTCAAACCAAGAGGTAAACTAGGGTATGCCTACCCAGCATGTGAAGACAGGATTCGGCAGACTGCGTGGAAGAAATCATTCCTGATTCAACGGGCAAGACGGCGTTTACCTGCAAAGTGTTGTGGAACGTAATGAGCACGGCAAGGCACGTAGAGCGCCCTGGTCATCCACTGCACCTGTATTCGTCTCCAGTTGTCTCGACTTGTCTTGCCACTGGACTCAGATGGACTCAGGCGAGAGAGTGAGGTCGACGAATTGCGCAACTCTTTCTCACTTTAATCCAAGTCATCGCGCAAGTCATTCTTCATCCAACGTCACATATCACCTTCAAGCCCTGTGGCGATGGGCGAGCAGCAAAGCGGCAGGCGTGGGTACGCTGGCAGCCGTAGTCGCAGACCTGCACACAAGCGGCTCAGGCCATATGGTCGTCTTCTACTGACCGGAGCAGCAGTGGGATTCGGCAGCCCCCTGAGCGACTGAGCAGCCCTCTATAGGAACACACTGCTCACCTCCATAGCATGAGGAAGGGGCTAGAAAAGGTGTCCTAAACATTGTCTGCTTCATCACTACCTAACCAGCTAGCCGCGGTTGGTGGGTACCCTAACTGCGGTCGACAAAGAAAGATAAAACAAGCAAAGCTAAAAGAGTAAACCATACTCCCTTAACAATTGGAACTTGGAATGTACGCACCCTACTTGACAGAGACGGCGCGTCGGGTCCAGAGAGACGAACAGCACTGATTGGGAGAGAGCTGGGCAGGTACAACATCGACATTGCAGCCTTGAGCGAGACACGACTTGCAGAAGAAGGCCAAATCTGTGAAATTGGTGCCGGCTACACATTTTTCTGGAGTGGAAGGAAAAGCGAGGAAAGACGCCAATCCGGTGTGGGATTTGCCATTAAGTCGGCCCTGGTCGGCAAATTAGCTGGATTTCCAAAGGCTATAAACGACAGGCTCATGACCATGAAGTTGCCTCTGCTGAATGGAAGGAAGCACGCAACCATTGTGAGTGTCTACGCACCAACTATGACCAACGAAGATGATGTCAAGAACAAGTTCTATGAGAACCTGCACAATGTATTAACATCTGTTCCCAAAGGAGACAAACTTATACTCCTTGGGGATTTCAATGCCAGAGTAGGCACGGACACCACCTCTTGGAGTGGCATTATTGGAAAGCATGGAGTCGGAAATTGTAACAGCAATGGACTCCGCCTCCTTCAGACATGTGCCGAACATGATCTCCTGATTACGAACACAATTTTCCGTCTCCCCATGAGAAATAGGACATCGTGGATGCACCCTCGCTCGAAACACTGGCACCTCATTGACTATGTCATTGTCAGGAGGAGTGACAGACAAGACCTTCGAGTGACAAAATCCATGTGTGGTGCCGAATGTTGGACAGACCATCGTCTCATTATCTCGAAAATGAACATCCACATCAGGCCACCACGGCGTCCTCAAGGGGCGAAAATGCAAACAAAGCTAAATGTCACCCGCCTAAACAGCAAGATAATGCAGCAGTCGTTTGAAAATATGCTGGAAGACCGCCTCAAGCCCAATGCTGAACCTAAACAGGATACAGAAACAGAATGGTGAGCCCTTAAGGACACAATTTACAACACTGCTATGGAAATCCTGGGTCCAGCCCCCCGAAAGCATAAAGACTGGTTTGATGAAAATTCCGAAGACATCAACCAATTGCAGGCCGAGAAACATTTTCTCCTCAAGGCACATTTGAATGACCCAAAGTCAACATCAAAAAAAGATGCTTTCAAGAACATTCAGAGAGTAGCGCAGCAGAAACTTCGGCACATGCGGGACTCCTGGCTGAGCAGCAAAGCTGATGAAATTCAGGGCTTTGCTGACAGACATGATATGAAAAACTTCTACGACTCACTGAAAGCGGTCTATGGTCCTTCATCACCAGGCATAGTTCCCCTCCTCAGTGCAGATGGGGGAACATTGGTCACCGATAAGAAAGAAATCCTCCAACGCTGGGCAGAGCATTTCAGCAAAATCTTAAATGCAACTTCCTTCTTCGATGATGAAACCATCAACTGCCTTCCTCAAGTTCCCACCAATGAGACACTTGATGACCTGCCAACCATAGTGGAAATAAATAAAGCCATCCAGCAACTCTCCAGCGGCAAGGCACCTGGTCCTGACTCTATCCCAGCAGAGATATACAAGGCAGGTGGGCCGGTCCTAACAGAGCAGCTTCACCAATTCTTCACAAACATATGGATGAACGAGACCATGCCACAAGATTTCAAGGACGCGTCAATAGTCCACCTTTACAAACGTAAAGGAAACCGCCAATCCTGTGACAACCCCCGAGGCATCTCCTTGCTTTCAATTGCAGGGAAGATACTCGCCAGAATTCTTCTCAATCGCCTCACAGCCCATCTCGATCAATGTCTTCTTCCTGAAAGTCAATGTGGCTTCAGAAAAGAACGTGGAACTGTTGACATGATTTTCGCTGCAAGGCAGCTGCAAGAGAAATGTCAGGAACAGAACTGCGAAATATTCTCCACTTTCATTGACCTTACCAAGGCTTTTGATACAGTCAGCAGAGAAGGACTGTGGAAGATTATGGCAAAATATGGCTGTCCACGAAAGTTTGTCCAAATAGTGCGGCTATTTCATGACGGCATGCAGGCAAGAGTACAGGAAAATGGTGAACTGTCTGAACCCTTTCCTGTCACCAATGGAGTGAAGCAAGGATGTGTCCTGGTACCAACACTGTTCAGCCTCATGTTTTCAGCCATGTTGATGAATGCCTTCGAGAACGACGACATTGGAATAGACATCAACTACCGTATGGATGGAAAGTTATTCAATCTCAGAAGGCTGAAAGCTAAAACCAAAATTAACAGCGGCACCGTCAGAGAGCTCCTGTTTGCTGATGATTGCGCTCTATACGCCAACTCAGAGGCGGACATGCAACATAATGTTTCAGCTTTCTCACATGCCTGTGCCAACTTTGGGCTCAATATCAACTTGGAGAAGACTGTAGTTATGTACCAGCCAGCTCCAGGGAATAATCACACTGTGCCGAATATCAAAGTGAATGATCATAGACTAAGTGTTGTGGACAAATTCACCTATCTTGGCAGCACCGTGTCACAAGCTGCTACAATCGATGACGAAGTGAATGCAAGAATCTCCAAGGCCAGTGCAGCCTTTGGCAGACTGTACAAGAATGTATGGGACAGAACTGGAATAAGCCTGCAAACAAAGCTAAAAGTCTACAAAGCAGTTGTATTATCCACACTGCTATATGCTTGTGAAACCTGGACTGTTTATCAGCGACACACTAGGAAATTAAACCACTTCCACACAGTCTGCCTAAGGAAGCTACTGAAGATTAAATGGCAAGACAAGATTCCAGACACTGAAGTCCTAGATAGAGCATCCATGCCCAGTATCCACACTCTACTAATGAAGAATCAGATTCGCTGGGCTGGTCACTTGACTCGCATGCCAGATCACAGGCTCCCTAAACGAATTTTTTACAGCAAACTGCGTTGTGGTAAACGCTCCCAAGGTGGCCAGAGGAAACGTTTTAAAGACACTGAAAATTTCACTGAATGCTTTTGGAATTCATCATGACACCTGGGAGGCTGCAGCCAGAGACCAAAATTCGTGGCGTGCATCATTGCGCAAAGGTGCAGTCATATGTGAGGCAACCAGGACTGCAAGAGCTGTGAAGAAAAGGCAGGACAGAAAAACCACTGCAGGAAATCCTCCTCCAGAGACGTCAAGCATTCTTTGCCCACATTGTCAAAGAACATTTCGAGCCAAAATAGGCCTTATCAGCCATCTTAGAACCCACGGCTCCACACCTTCAACCCCACTGGATGAAATGAATGGTCATCATCATTCTTGATGGACAAACAACAACAACAACAACAAATACATGCACCTACTGAAGAGAAAGAAGATGATATTAAAGAAGACTTTTATAATGATCTGGAAGATGTCATAGAAGAAACCCCCAAACAGGACATCCTGATTGTGCTGGGAGACTTCAATGCAAAAATAGGTAGAGAGCAAACTAATAAAAAAGTGGTCGGTATGGAAAGCCTACATACAACTTCAAATGATAATGGATGGAGAGTCATCAACCTGGCAGAAGCCAAAGGACTGCAGATTAGCAGTACCAGACTACAAAGAAAGGATATACACAAACTTGGAAATCATGCAACAAGAGAACCTATAATCAAATAGATCCCATTTTAATTAACAACAGAAATGCATCAAACATACAGCAAGTTAGAAGTTATAGAGGAGCTGAGTGCCACAGTGACGACTTCCTCGTTGGAGCAAAATTTAAAATAAAACTTAAGAGAGCTTTCTATACTAAATTACAAAGATTACACCCAACATATAACAGAGAAAAACTACAAGAAATTACAGTCAAAGAGAAATTTACAGATGAAATAAAATGTAAACTTGAAACTCTGCAAAACCCTTTGGAGGAAAGCGTTGACCAAACTTGGTTGAACATCAAGAATACAATTCAATCTACCGCAGAAGAATGTCTCGGTGTGTTAACCACGCATAGAAAGAACAGATGGTTCAATCAAAAATGTGAAGAAGCAGTCATTAGGAAAAAGAATGCCAGACGTTTATGGTTAAATGACATTAACAACATCCAAAAGGAAGAGCATTATAGAAATGAATGTAAAGAGGCTACAAAAATAGTCCGACATCAGAAGCGAGAATATATGAGTAATATAATCAAAGATATGGAAACTAATCACCAGAAAAATGAATCCAGAAATTTTTTTACAGAACTGAAGTCAATGAAATGAGGGCACCAACACAATACATATGGTTTAAAAGACAAAAATGGGAATATGATAAATACCAATGAGGAAATGTGCAACACATGGAAAGAATATTTTGTTGAATTACTAAATTGTGAAGCTCCAAGTAACATTTTCCCACAGGAAGAGGTTCTAACATGCGAACCACAAATTGAAGAACCTACATTTGGATAAATCCTATATGTAATCACACGACTTAAAAACAATAAGGCAACTGGGACTGATGGAATTGCTGCTGAATTTATAAAGGCAGGTGGCCATGCATTACATCTAAAACTATACGAACTAATAATAAAAATCTGGAGGACAGAATAATTACCCCATGACTGGAAAGAGTCATTATTGATACCTATCTTTAAGAAAGGAGACAAGTTCCAATGTGGAAATTATAGAGGAATATCACTACTGTCCACAAGCTATAAGATACTATCCGCAGTATTACTAAATAGACTAAAACCATATTCAGAAGACATATTAGGTGACTACCAGGCGGGTTTTAGACAAAACAGATCAACAATAGATCAGATATTTATCTTACGACAAATAGCCGAGAAAAATTTGGAATATAAAAGAGATCTCCATAACATTTTTGTGGATTTTAAAAAGGCTTATGATAGTGTCCATAGGAATAGTCTATGGAATGCTATGCAGGAATTTGGAATACCAAGGAAGTTAATCAACATGACCAGACTATGCATACATCTCTACATTGGCACCTTGCCGTCTTGACAGACGATAGTTTGTGCTTTAAAAAGGCATAATAACTTTTAACTATGGCGGTAGCGAGTGTGACTGATAAGGCCAATTTGCGCTGTAAATGTCCGTTCACAGTGGGTGCATGTGAACACGTGGTCATTTCCACCATCATGCACCATCTTACGTCTCAAACGCTTGGTGTGTGACTTTTCTGCAATAATTTTCTCCTTTGACTTTATTCCATTTCTGATATTTGCCCTCCATGCAACACGTTCAGCGGCGACTTGCTCCCAATGTGCATTATCAATGCCTGTATCAATCATGTCCCGCTTACACACATCTTTGTATCGTAGTAGAGGCCGACCCTGAGATCTCTTACCCATCTGTAATTCACCAAAAAAGATATCCTTTGGTATTCTACCATCATCCATCCGCCTAAGATGTCCTATCCATCTAAGTCTACGAAGACTGAGCATGGAATAAACTGTCACACAACCTGATCTTTCCAATACTTCAGTATTTGTGATTTTGTCTTGCCACTTAATACCAAGAATTCTTCGCAGATACCGCATATGAAAGCTGTTTAAATTGTTCTCTTGGTGTGAGTAAGTTGTCCAGGTTTCACTGCCATAGAGAAGAGTACTAAGGACACAGGCTTGATAGACAAGGACTTTTGTTTTGGCAGTAAGCTTCCTGTTCTCCCAGACTCTTTTTCTTAACCTGTTCATTGTTGTTGCTGCCTTACCAATCCGGATGTTGATTTCCTGATCTAGGGATAATTTGCTATTTACCACCGATCCTAGATATGTAAAATGGTCTACTATCTCTAGTTCGGCGTCGTCAATAAAGATTGATGGTACCCCATGTGCACCTTGTGACATAATCTGTGTCTTCTTTTTGCTATTTGTTAAACCAAATTCAGAACAAGCATTGGAGAATGCAGATAGTAGACATTGCAATTCTTCCTCAGAGTGGGTCGTAACTGCAGCATCATCTGCAAAAAGCAACTCTCTGATCAGTACCCTCCTAATTTTGGTCTTAGCCTTCAATCTCTGAGCATTGTAGAGGCCGCCATCTGAGCGTGAGTGAATGTATATACCACCATCCTGATCACGAAATGCATTATGCATGGAAGATACTTATAATATAGTAACATATAAAGGCAGGAAATCAGACCCCTTCCAAATAACATCTGGCTTGAAACAGGGTGATTCACTATCGCCACTACCCTTCAATCTGGCTCTAGAGAAAGTTGTAAGGAAGGTAAAGGAGGAATGTGATATTGGAGGAACATCCAAGCTGCTTGGTTATGCAGATGATATAGATATTATAGGGCAAAGTGAACAAAAGACATTGGAAATATTGACTCACTTAAAGGAAAAAGCCCAACAGATGGGGCTGGTTATCAACCAAGATAAGACATAATATATGGTAATTTCAAGAGACGGAATGGCTAAAAACTCTGGCCACATACAAATAGATAATATGACCATTAAAAGAACGGGAACATACAAATACCTGGGTACAATCTTCAACTGCTCCAACATCATAAGGAAAGAAATACAAACTAGAATCAACTCTGGAAATAAGATATATTCTATGCACTACAACATCTACTAAAATCAAAGGCGCTATCTCGTAACACCAAAATCACAAAATACAAAACACTGATCAGACCAGTTGTGCTGTATGGCTCTGAAACCTGGAGTACAACGAAAGGAGGCGAAGCCTTGTTACAAACCTTTGAGAACAAAATTTTAAGACGCATCTTTGGACCCATTAGGGATACACAAAGTGGAGAGTGGAAAAGAAGAAGTAACAAAGACATTTATGATCTGTTTAAGTCCTCGCTAATCACTGGTATCATGAAGGCTAATAGACTACAATGGCTGGGGCATATAGAAAGAATGGAAGATAATAGGGAAACAAAACTCGCTTACACTCAGGAAATAAATGACCGTAGACCTCGAGGTAGACCAAGAAAGCGGTGGAGAGATAATACATATACAGACCTACAAGCACTTGGAATCAATGACTGGCAAGAGAAGGTCCACCAGAGAGACGAATTTTATCTGCAGCAAAGAACCTCAATGGCTCGGAATGCTGAAGAAGAAGAAGAATTTAAATTAAGGGGAAAAGAGGAAACTCTGCATCTCTGACTGTTCCAAACCCATGCTACATTTCACCTGATTCATACTGAGGAAGTCTTTCAGACATTTCATAGTAGATCATGGGGGTTCGAGAACCAATAGATTCATGGTGAAGGGGCAGAGTTAAATCTGGTGTTCACTATTCTCCAAAAGAGGACCATTAACTCCTAGACAAACCATAAAACAGAGCCTGTAAAACTTCAAGAGTCATATTCTTGATTTATTTACATATTGGAAGAGGATGGGGCCCAGCTTCTTAAACCTGAATATGGGTAATGCACAACAGTGATCCCCAGTCCCTCCAGAATATACGACACTACCACAGTGTAATGATATTGGTTTATCATGACAAAAATAACATAACAATACATCACAGCTTTATGGAAAATCCTTATCACTTGTATCACACATTATACACACATCAAAGTTGATACAATGCTTATAGCCGCAGGCAAGTCTTTGTTGTATCTATTCTCCTCCTTCCATACATCCAATAATGAATAATGAGACTTCTATTGGAGAGAAAAACAAGAAAATGTTCCCTTTAAACTGTTATATAAGGGTAAGAATTTTACTTTGTGAGCTTCTAACATGAAATTTGTGAGCATGCCTGCATTTGACAATTAGGTACATTTGGTCCCAATATTGTCTTCTTGTGCATTGAAGCTTGATGATCTGGACTTCATTATTCGTCGCCCATAGATATAAAAAAGAGGAGTACAACAGGGATGTGTGTTGTCCCCAAGCCTGTTCAACCTATACTAGGACATAATTTTTAAACAAGTCAAACTGCCTGGACTTAACATCAATGGAAGAATCATAAACAATCTTAGGTATGATGACGATACTGTGTTACTAGCAGAAAGTGAGCAAGAGTTACAAAACCTAGTGGAACATGTAAACAGGCACAGTGAAGAATGTGGCTTTGATATTTACATCCAAAAATTAAAACTGTGATCATTAGCAGTGGAAAGGAAAGGTCATCAATGAACCTCACAGTAAATGGGGGGATACTAGAACAAGTAACAAGTTTCTTCTATCTTGGACATGTCATAACTGATGATGGCAGAAGAGAAGTAGAAATCAAAAATAGAATAGGAATGGCCAAATATGATGTAGTTGAAATATTCAACAACACCAAACTGAGAATGTGTTTTAGTTCAACATTCCACATAAACATGCTGTCATGTTTCCAACAACAGCTGAAGTTAGTACAAAAACCTCAGATACAATCTCAAATGGTCAATATGTGAACACATGCACACATACTTATGTCATCACAATCACAATAGCACACACATGCATTTGCAGTTTAAATGTCAGCTTATATCATATTTTTCATGTGAGAAATCTTCATCTCCTGCATACGCTTTTGGATGTAACACTTGAATTTATTTAAAGAAAACAGCAGTCATCTTGATAGTTTTTAGTCTCATGATGTGTCTATAAATAGAATTTGTATAGGTCAAAGTAATTTTCCCTGTTCTGCATATGTTGGACGCTCTTGCAGCAAATATTTACTTAGCTATCATGTTCCCAATTCCACAGCTACACTCCTGTCCCTAGCTTGTTGAACAAGTGGTGTCTCAGTCTGTTTTGTGCTGTGCGAATTCTTGTGTTTTCTTTGCTCCATTCTTTTACATTCAAGAGAATTCTCCTTTCTCCATTTTCTGTTGAGTTTTCTACTGATTTACCTGTATATGCACGAATACAGGTGACATATGTGAAAGTTTCCTTGATGTTATTTAGGTCTGCTTTTCTTCTACCTCTTTTCCTCTCCCTCTCTCTTTCTCAAGTAGCAAACACATATACACTAATTTGATGCCTTCGACCAAGTTGGTTATATCCATAATCTTTCTGATACCCTAAATGCTTACATTTTTACTGGAGATTCATAGCAAAGGCTAATGGCCAATATTTAATACAGGAGAGTCTGGCATATGATACTACAAAATCTAAAGCGAAAATAGATATAGAAGCAGTCAATGCAGTGTTCTGCTGGCTGAAAAATAGACAGCACACACATGTTGTGATTGTAAGGGGCTCACAGAGCATGCTGAGCAGGGTGAAGACAGGTATGCTTTGTGCAGAGTGGAATGTGTGAATTAGAAAATCAAAGATAGGGCATATATGTTGGATCACAGTACCCCTGTGGACCCGTTGGACCCCCCACCCCTCCATCCCATCAAACTGGTGGATTGGGAAATGAGCAATCAGACAAAATTGACTGAATCTTCACCTCTGGTTGGAGTATTGGTGCACGATAAAGCAGATTTGGGATCATTCATGGCTCAACTCAGCTAAGCACCTACTTCATTCCTATTTCGAAAAAAGTGTCACACAAAGTTATGCATTCCAAAGTTCAGTGTGCTAACGGGCACTTTTTACTCATAGTCCTACCTATAATTGTTGCTTACAAACCTCATGGCCTTAGCCTAGGTTATCTATATCAGGCTGAGGTAGTTTCACACCTTCCTTTACCAGTTGTTAGCCTATTCATTTCCAAATATAATGCAAATAGATAGGATCCTTTGTTTGTATTATGTGGCTTTTAGATCTGCTAGTTCTGTGATGCCTCAATGTTTGTTTCTGGCACATTTACTAGTTTTGTGATGCCTTAATGTTTGTTTCGCAGTCAATCCTGAACTAGAGTATTCTTTGTGAAAGTTTGGAAAACCTGCTGTTGTTGAAGCTATTTTAAAGTGTTAAAGGAGTGGTTGCCAGATACCGAACACGCTAAAACAAGGATAAGAGGATTTTTCCTAAGGATGATGCACTAAAAGGGATAGTGAATGAACGAAACTAAGCGACAAGGGACATCACAGAACAACAAAGAGGATATACGCTGTGGTAGCTTCGTCAAGGTGACATGTGTTTTTTCGATTGTGGAACCAAGTTGGATATATGGATGCAAGCAAATGTATTTGAGCTTTAAGTGGATAATAACTGGAGGCAATTGTTGGAAAACAACTATGGAACTAAATGAATCTATCAAGAAAACGTAACGGCCAGGAGCACAGGATGGTGGAATAGAAATAGGCTAGGTGGAAAGGTAAATAATCATGCAGGTATGAACGTATTTATCTGTGCACACGTTAGATAGACTATATCTCGATCTATAGCGACACTATATAATATTGTTAATCTGTTGACACCAAATAAAACGGTGTAAATATTTACTGGAGCCACATCATCCTTATTCACATTATCAAGTTCACTCTTTGTTGGTGTTGTAGTTTTCTACAAGCTAAACATAAAAATGCTTGCTTTAGATTATCTATAACTTAGAAGATGGATCAGCAGCTTAGCAGTGGTCTCACCCTTCCAGTAGGTAGCTTCTTTTGAACTGCCTTGTTTGCTTTACTGTGATGTAGCTAGCAATTATTTTCCTCTCCATGATTACCATTCTTTGCCTTGATTTAGTTCAAGAACCCTAGTAGAAACCTACTGTGAGTCTGTGAAGTTTTAGGACAATCACATTATTCAAGCCTTAGAAACACAATTATAGGACAGCCTGGTGATTGTTGGGTGAGGATCTGTGCTTGAATAGGGATAAACAGCAGAAGAAGAACATGACAGTCATTGCCACAGCCACTCTCAGCTTCCTTGATGGAGAATACCCACAAGCCCTCTGGATCTGAGTCTACACAGATGGGTCAGCACAAATTGCTGTTTGAAATGGATTAGCGGGAGTGTACACAGAATACCCTAACAATACTAGGAACATGGCCAGAGTACAAACAGGAAAGTACGGCGATAACTATGATGCTGAAACTGAAGCAATCAAGATAGCAACAGAGAAATTACTAAACACCAGCCATGGTACACAACCTGTGGTGCTATTGACAGATGCAAAATCAGTACTTGAGGCCCTCCTGTCTGGGAAATTTCCAGTACTAAGGACACTACTTTCTGAATTTAGCAGTCAGCTTAAGGTCACCATACAGTGGATACCATCCCACTGTGGAGTACCTGAAAAAAAGAGAGCTGATTGATTGGCTAAGGAAGGAGCAAATGAAGAATAGCCGGATGTGCCCATTACATGCTACCAAAAGAATGATCAAATCAGTCAGTAAGCCACCAAAACCTGCTCAAGATGACTATCACATTATGGACAGACCAGAACAAGTCATTATTCTGTGCCTCAGAATAGGACACAATAGATTACGCAACCACACGTATATAAAATTCAAGATTGGTGAATCAGCCACGGCCACATGTGGATTGGCGTCACAGACAGCAGAGCACATACTCCAAGACCATCCCCCATCTAGTGCCTATCTGTTTATACAAACATGGGGCTAGCACCATATACCCAATACAGCTCCAGACATGGAAAAGGGGCACTTGACTTTTACTTTCTTCTACATTATGATTGGACAACTCCCACAGTTTCACATCAGTGAATTTCAGTGGTAGAGTAAGACACACCGACATGATTAAAGTACATGTACATCTACATATTGATAAGAGTGTTTACAGTTACACATAGAACATATGTTAAAAACCATATTCTTTCACACAGATACATAATGAATATTCATAAATTAATACAAATTAATAACCTTTAATAATACCTTTAATACTAATAACCATGACTTACACCATCCCAAATACAAACTAATCTGTTATATTTGATCCCACATACAAACTAATCTGTTATATTTGACTAACTCTTACCTTGATCTGGGTGGTCTATATATACACTTCAGCTTGTTCTATCTTGACACTTGCTGGTGTTTTATTCTCCATCTTATCAAAGCTTTCATATCAGTGACAATCTCTTTGGTATAACTGTAAATGCAGTTTAAAAGAACTGAAAAGTTGCATATTTAATCAAACACAAATGAAATATATAAAACCTACTTAATGTTGTCTCAACTGATTTTACCAGAGGTATAAAATACCTATGCATTTTTCTATTGTAACTCTGCTTATTATTAAAGTATTAACATTCCTATCATTTATTAAATGGAATGATGGTCTGAATTAACTTCTTAATGTTCTGATTTATTTGAACAAGTCTCCATTTTTCCCTTGCAACTGCAGACTCTCTTCCTTTTTGTTTACAAATGCTAATTGTGAACTGCTTCTTGTCTTCTCTGATCACATGATTGATTTTTCTTGTGTAGTTTATGTAATTGAGGTTATTTGTTTCTATTACCGCATGTTTCAACTTTCTCCTTTATTCCATTCCTCTGATACATTGTTTCTTGTAAACTTTGCAAAAAATTAGAAATGATGTTTTGTGCTAATGGGATGAGAATTGCTCTCACTTGTGTGGCTAGCTAATCAGTTGTACTGCCATCATCATCTGATTATTAAAGAGATTTTATGCACAAATTCTGCAGCTTCAATGACCCCAGGGGTCTCCAGATAAAACCTGCACTCATGGTCTGAACAGCACAGTCTGGAGAACGAACCCACGACCTTCAGAGCGTGAGGCAGACAGCAGGACCACTTTGCCATGGAAACCCCTGGGGACACACCAGATACTGGCACTGAGGCGTCAGGTGTAGACCGTATTATAGGCCATGATATCATGGCATGAGGTGTTCAGTTTCCTTCCACACCACCTTTCCTGATCAGACAAATCACAGGAAATGATCAGGTATCTATTGTATGAGGCCGAGTCCATCATAAACACAAATAATCATGTCTCTGTTGATTGAACCCAGACCACTGTGTTTGGCTGGCTAGCATCCTAACCACTATGACTTCCTGTTACAAACTTTTTTTTTAAATGTTGCATATCCCTTTACAGGACATTGCAGTCAACACCAGCATCTTTCAGCTGCTGTTAATGTACTAGGCAAGTTTACGCTCAGTAGTTTGCCATTGCTTTCTGAGCAATCGGCTCACATACCCCTGTAAGTTACCAACACGGTGAGAACCGCTACCGATCCTCACTCAGGTTACGTTCCTCACAAGAATATACAGGATTACGGAGAAAGATGTTAACCCCTAGACAAGGAAGACCACTAGCAAGAGAATATTTTAATTAGTTTCCTCTCTGGTCTTTTAACTGATTCAGTACCGGGTGATTCGCTAAGCATTTATTGGTAACTCCTCGCAGGAAATGCTTTCAATAATTCCCTGGACCTCGTTCAGTTTTTACATTAACCCACATTATTCTATTGTTAATTTGCGTTTAGTTTTGTTCTGGGGGTGGGGGCAGGAGATATATACAGAATTTTATTCAAATATTGTTATGTTGGTTGCATATCGATTACAGAACGTTTGCAGTCAACACCAGCATTGTTTGCTGTTGTTGATGTTTTGGCAAGTTTACGTTCAGTGGTTTCAGTTTGCCATTGCTTTCTGAATGACTGGCATCCATACCATTTGAAAATCTTGCGTTGCAGTTGGTTTTCATTTTGTCAGATCTATCCAAGATTATGTTTACCTACTATGTATTCCATATAGTATATCACAACTAGCGGAAATGTTGTAGATCACTATTCAACATCAACACATTGTGCGAGATTGTTGCAGACACAAATCCTAGAGGCCGCCATTTTACCAAGAATGACGGAAGTGAATACAAACGTTAAGAGTTCAGAGTTATTCAAAATGGCCAAACGTGTAAAGCTTTGCGCTATTGTATTCTTGTATTAAGGTCAAATAATATAATAGTAATCATGGCGAAGATAGCAAATCATAAAGTTGTGCAAAGAATGCTTTCTAACCCACAACGTGTGGCAGGCTCCTTAACCACCGAACCCAATTTTTCCATCCTCAGTGAGTTGTGTGCCGAATTTCAACACATTATTGTTAAACAATAAGATAAAATTTGGTGGAACTGTGAAAATGTAAACAATATAAAATGACGTAAAGTAGTGCAGCTTTACATAACAGAATTACGACACATACAGGACGTTACGGCGATTAGCCTTCATCAGCAAACACATTCACAAAACACAACATATTCATATACTAGTCACGGAGATCTCCTGTGACTACATTAAAACGTGACGATACGAAGAGAACAATAAAAAGGTGGGAAAAAAATGAAAGCAATGAAGAGAAAATGAAAATTGGAAAAAAAAATTCTTAATTAAATTAGAATTCCGAGCTGTGTATAGCCCCGAATATTACCGTTGTCTAGTTTTATACCCAAACGAGGGAGTGGGACCTGGGATGGTGGTGGGTGTAACGGTTCAGTGCGCATTCCAGGCAGGGTGACCAGATCGCTGTGATCAAAAGAAGCCAAGTCACGAAGTAAAAAGCCAAAATAAAAAACATTGCCCAGTAAAAAGATATATTAAAAATATACTTATATCACATGAAGACTATTGATCTTACCAACAGTTCAGATGAGACCAAATTGAACAGCTACGTTCTTGAAAAAGTCAACAGCTTCACATACCTAGGAAGCAAAATGACATCCACAGGGGACTCAACACCAGAAATATCATCTAGAATCGCACTGGCATCTAGTGCCTTCAATAAACTGTCAAACATCTGGAAGTCAAAGACACTCAGCAAACACACAAAACTTAAAATCTTCAACTCTTGTGTGATTCCAGTGTTAACGTATGGATGTGAAAGTTGGAAATCAACGGTAGCTTTAGATAAAAAAATTAGACAATTTTGAGAACAAATGTCTTAGAAGACTTCTAAACATCCACTGGACAGACTTCATAACCAATTCGCAAATAAGACAAGAGACTAAGCAAGATACAGTATCCAATTTCATAAGAAGACGCCGTTGGAACTACATCGGCCATGTACTCAGAATGGACAAGACAAGACTCCCCTACCAAGCCCTCATATGGTCACCGGTAGGGAAAAGAAAACGGGGAAGACCAAGAGAGACCCTGCGTAGAACCATCATTAGAGAAGGCTCATTCAATGGCCAAGTAAATATCCAAGATCTACAACAGATAGCAGCGAACCGCCAGGCATGGAGAGACAGGACTTCTGCCCTATGCGCCGCCTTAGGCTCAAGAGGAAAGACTAACTAACTAATCACATGAAGACCTCTTCTTCAAATAAGTATTCCTCTTCATTGTTGAGAAATTCAGTACATGATTCATTAGAATATACAACTCCAGCTTTGAAATCATTCAACATTTTGGATGAAGGAACAAATTCATTACAGCACTTGTTTGAAGATAATAGTTCTGCTCTAATTCCAATAATTGCTTCTAAGAAAGACAGCTGAAGTCTATTCCTTGCTTTGATTTTTATGCATGTTAAAAGAGAGAACATCCTCTCCACTGCAGCATTGCTAATAGCTGTTATTAAGCAAGTAAGAGCAAAAGAAGCAAGCTCTTTAAATTGGGGATGTTTCATGACTCCTTGCCAGAAACTACTCTGCAGTCTGTGTTTACGTTTTTTCAACATGGCGGAACAACGTGTGTTCTCCGAGCGGTCAGCAGTCAACATAACGAAGCGGCGTGGTAGCCGCGCAGGGAGAAAGAAGCAAGGTAAGCGCGGTGGTTTGAGACGTTTTAGACTCAAGTGTCACCGTCTAGGACTCAGGAACATCCGTATTCTATATTGGAACTGTGCCAGTGTAAAACAACGGGGCTCTATTTTAGAAACCCTAGTTTACAGGAACGACATTGTAGCACTCCAGGAGACGAGACTGGACGATCAGCTATTCCGAATTGCCGGCTTCAAATGTTTCTACAACAGACGACATCTGGGAACGGCGATTCTCGTTCGCGACAGCATGGTGGCGTCAGAGCTAGACATGTCCAGTTGGGACAGTGATGATATACAAATACAGGCGTTGAGACTTCATTCCAGTATACCATTCGTGTTGGTTAATGTTTATGCCCGTAATGTGAGTATGGACGCCCAGAAGTGGCAGTGTTTAAGTGGCATATTAGACCACGAGAGAAATGTTATTTTCTGTGGTGACTTCAACGCTAAAGGCAGATCATGGGGAAACACTTCCTCCAATACACAAGGGGATGAGCTCGAGACTGCACTGGAAACCATCGACCTGGTTTGTATCAACAGTGGCTGTGTCACCAGGACAGCAAGTCGTCCGGGCGATGAGGACAGTGCTATTGATCTGGCGCTAGTTTCACCTTCACTCACTACAGTGTGTAGATGGGGTGTCCTAGGACACCATGGCAGCGACCACCACCCGTGCAGCATATTGGTGGAGACAGGCAGAACCAGGCAGCACAAGCTAAAGGTAAAGACGTTTCAGTATGACAGTACAGGGCAAGATGTGGTGAGTAAAATAAGACGTGACAAGCGCAGAACGTTTCAGGGCAGGAAAAAAAGCTGGGAGCAGCCACCGTGGTGGAGAAGGCTTGGGTGGATAAGCATAGTGCTGTAAGGAGATGGCAAAATGCCAAGAAGAACAGAGCTGGTCATCCTAGTCCCTGCTTGCACTTAGAAAGAGAGATGCACACAAAAGTAAGCTATTTCAAAAAACTGGTCAAGGTGGTTAAAAGCGAAAAATGGGCAGAGGTGTGTCAAAGAGTAAGCACAGACAAGTCACTGAAATTGTTCTGGCGACTACATAAAAGCATGAGTGGTGTAGTAAAGAATAAGAGCATTTCTGACTTCCAAGGTGCTGACCTCATCTGGCAGAGGACTGACGAGGACAAGGGCAAAGCCCTCTTTGAACGCTACCTTGAGCAAAGCAACCAGACAGACATGGGAGGCCGAAATCTGGCCAAGGAGGTCACCGCAGACAGATGCAAGGCCCAGAACACTTCGGATGAAGACACAGTGACAGTGAAAGAAATCAAGGCTGTGCTTCGACGATCAAAAAACAGTGCTCCAGGTCCTGATGGCATAAGAAACGACGACATAAATAGGTGTACCGACAATGAGCTAGAGAAACTAGCAGACATGTACAACAACAGTATAGTGAATGCTAGCATCAAGGAGGAATGGTTACACAGCTATCTGATTCCCTTGCCGAAGCCTGACAAAGACCACACAAAAATTCAGGGATATCGAATTATAACCATGCAGAATACAATAGGCAAGCTGCTGGAGAAGGTAATTGCCAGGAAAATATCAAGCCAACTAGAGGGGCAAGGTGATTTCCCACCTACCCTGGGTGGGTACCGTCCAAAAAGAGAAACCTGGACCAATGCAGCAGTCTTTGCCCATGATGTCTATGAAGGTTTCCACTCAGGCACTGAAACCGTTGCTGCAGCGATTGATCTTGAGGACGCATACAACAGAGTACCACTGGATTTTTAAATGTTTCAGCTTCTTGAATTAAACGTAAGTCCATTCCTCCTTAGTTGGATCGCGGCAGCCCTCTTCCAACGGAAAGTAGTTTTTAGATGTGGCAGTTGGACTTCGGAACCAACAACAATATATCCTGGCCTACCACAGGGATCACCATTATCTCCGGTACTTTTCAACGCCTACACAGTGAGAATCACCAGTGAGCAGATCACTGGACCTGGTAGGACATTGTCATATGCCGATGATGTTTTAGTGTATCTTCAGGGTAAGGATAGAGAGGAGGTTGCTGTGGAACTACAAACCGAACTCAATCGCATAAGTACTTGGTGTGATGAAGCTGGGGCAATGGTCAACCCAACAAAGGCAACAGTGACTTGGTTCTCGTTGAATAATCATATTGTCAACAATCCAACACCAACTGTAATGCTGTGTTCAGAGACGGTGGAAAGAACGCAGGCAATGAATTACCCGGGGATACGGTTTGATCGAAGCCTTGCTTATAATGTGCACATAGACCAGGAGATAACAAAGGCCAAGCGGGGTTTGGCAGCGATACGGGTGATGGCGGCAGCAAACTGTGAGCAGCGCCATCTATGTCTTCTGTACGAGGGGCTGGTCATGTCTGTTTTGGAGTATGCAATGGCAATCCTGACTCTCAGCCATAAGCAGATAGAAAGGATGGAAAGGATACAGAATGAAGTTATGCGCATTATTCTTGGATGTACAAGAGATACAGCATGCAGGGCGATGCGCTAGCTTCTTGATTTTCCAACCATTGAAGAGAGAATACAAGTTTGCAGGGCACGCGCCTACCTCAGAATTAACGCAAACACACAACATCCACCGCATAGTGAAATTAGGAAGGTGAAGGGCAGCAGGTTAAAAAGAGGACGGTCGTGGATGGGTCAAGCCGAAGACATTCTTCAACAGGTGTGTTCACTTGAGGACTTAGAACCTGGCGAGGAGTGGGTGCAAGTGCCAACAGACTTTTGCACATCCTTTTCATTTTGCATCCAACTAGATAGAAAATGCAGACAAGAAAATCCGGCTGCTGTTGAGGCTGAAATATAAGCGTTGATTTTTGAGAATTCACTAGACGGTGACGCGGTCATCTACACAGATGGGTCGGTCGTCCGACATGTGAGAAGCTCATGGGCCTTTACAGCTCGGGCCGGAGGGAGAATTGTGAAGGAGGACTCTGGTGCTTTCACCGAAACCACAAGTAGCCTGACCATGGAAGTCATGGCAGTAAGTAAAGCAATAACATGGCTCGAGACACAGACATTCACTAGGGCTTGTTTCCTTAGCGACTCAATGAACATGATCAAGAGGATAGAGGAGGGGTCGATCCGAAGAGAATGGTTGCTGCCTCTGAAGCGGTCTCGGCTGGCAAAGATTAGTTTCATCTTCGTGCCAGGGCATGCGGGAGTAAAAGGAAATGAGCGGCCTGACAAGCTCCCAGGTGAGGCTACTGTGAAGGGCGGACGCGCCATGGACCAGGCTGACATTCTGAATGCTCTACGAGAAGTGAGACTTTTGCGAGAATCAAGTGATGACTGAGAATCTACAACAATGGCCAGACTGCGAGAGCAGCAAATTAAAAGAGGGGTGGCCAAACAAGAACACTACGCAGGAAGCCAAAGAAGATTGATAAACCAACACAGAACTGGCGTCGTTAGCCGCTACACGATGCGGCATTTGATGAGGAGGGGATCCGAGCACTTATGGACTGAATGGTTCGATGTGCAACGAGGATGATCTGTCGACTAACTAACTAACTAACTAACTAACTGCTCTGTATCTTTAGGCAGTCCATTTTCTTTAAATTATTCTTCTTCCTTCCAATCTATAAAAGGCAATTTTCTGTATTGTTCTTCAATAATAGTGTGGTGGTTTTCTTCAGCCAATTTCAAAAACGGCAATTTCGAAAATAGTGGTCTAGAAGCCTGGTTTAAGATTATTCCAGGGCTAAAATTGGTTAGATCTTTAAATATATTTCTTGCTGAAGGAAGCCGCTTTCTAACTTGATCAAGTGCTTCTTCTAGCATGGATAAGCATGTTTCTTTGAGATCTAAGACCTCTTGTTGGCAATTAATTTTCATAAGCCATCCTTGAGTGAATTTTCAGCAGCGTGTGTGGTTCTCAATCAAAAGTCAGTGTTTACGTTTTTTCAACATGGCGGAACAACGTGTGTTTTCCGAACGATCAGCAGTCAACATACCGAAGCGGCGTGGTAGCCGCGCAGGGAAAAAGAAGCCAGGTAAGCGCGGTGGCTTGAGACGTTTTAGACTCAAGTGTCACCGTCTAGGACTCAGGAACATCCGTATTCTATATTGGAACTGTGCCAGTGTAAAACAACGGGGCTCTATTTTAGAAACCCTAGTTTACAGGAACGACATTGTAGCACTCCAGGAGACGAGACTGGGCGATCAGCTACTCCGAATTGCCGGCTTCAAATGTTTCTATAACAGACGACATCTGGGAACGGCGATTCTCGTTCGCGACAGCATGGTGGCGTCAGAGCTAGACATGTCCAGTTGGAACAGTGACGATATACAAATACAGGCGTTGAGAGTTCATTCCAGTACACCATTCGTGTTGGTTAATGTTTATGCCCGCAATGCGAGTGTGGACGCCCAGAAGTGGCAGTGCTTAAGTGGCATATTAGGCCACGAGAGAAATGTTATTTTCTGTGGTGACTTCAACGCTAAAGGCAGATCATGGGGAAACACTTCCTCCAATACACAAGGGGAGGAGCTCGAGACTGCACTGGAAACCATCGACCTGGTTTGTATCAACAGTGGCTGTGTCACCAGGACAGCAAGCCGTCCAGGCGATGAGGACAGTGCTATTGATCTGGCGCTAGTTTCACCTTCACTCACTACAGTGTGTAGGTGGGGTGTCCTAGGACACCATGGCAGCGACCACCACCCATGCAGCATATTGGTGGAGAAAGGCAGAACCAGGCAGCACAAGCTAAAGGTAAAGACGTTCCAGTATGACAGTACAGGGCAAGATGTGGTGAGTAAAATAAGACGTGACAAGCGCAGAACGTTTCAGGGCAGGAAGAAAAGGAAAAAAAGCTGGGAGCAGCCACCGTGGTGGAGTTTCGAGGTGGAGAAGGCTTGGGTGGATAAGCGTAGTGCTGTAAGGAGATGGCAAAATGCCAAGAAGAACAGAGCTGGTCATCCTAGTCCCTGCTTGCACTTAGAAAGAGAGATGCACACAAAAGTAAGCTATTTCAAAAAACTGGTCACGGTGGTTAAAAGCGAAAAATGGGCAGAGGTGTGTCAAAGAGTAAGCACAGACAAGTCACTGAAATTGTTCTGGCGACTACATAAAAGCATGAGTGGTGTAGTCAAGAATAAGAGCATTTCTGACTTCCAAGGTGCTGACCTCATCTGGCAGAGGACTGACGAGGACAAGGGCAAAGCCCTCTTTGAACGCTACCTTGAGCAGAGCAACCAGACAGACATGGGAGGCCGGAATCTGGCCAAGGAGGTCACCTCAGACAGATGCAAGGCCCAGAACACTTCGGATGAAGACACAGTGACAGTGCAAGAAATCAAGGCTGTGCTTCGACGATCAAAAAACAGTGCTCCAGGTCCTGATGGCATAAGATACGACGACATAAATAGGTGTACCGACAATGAGCTAGAGAAACTAGCAGACATGTACAACAACAGTATAGGGAGTGCTAGCATCAAGGAGGAATGGTTACACAGCTATCTGATTCCCTTGCCGAAGCCTGACAAAGACCACAAGAAAATTCAGGGATATCGAATTATAACCATGCAGAATACAATAGGCAAGCTGCTGGAGAAGGTAATTGCCAGGAAAATATCAAGCCAACTAGAGAGGCAAGGTGTTTTCCCACCTACCCTGGGTGGGTACCGTCCAAAAAGAGAAACCTGGACCAATGCAGCAGTCTTTGCCCATGATGTCTATGAAGGTTTCCACTCAGGCACTGAAACCGTTGCTGCAGCGATTGATCTTGAGGACGCATACAACAGAGTACCACTGGATTTTTTAATGTTTCAGCTTCTTGAACTAAACGTAAGTCCATTCCTCCTTAGTTGGATCGCTGCAGCTCTCTTCCAACGGAAAGTAGTTTTTAGATGTGGCAGTTGGACTTCGGAACCAACAACAATATATCCTGGCCTACCACAGGGATCACCATTATCTCCGGTACTGTTCAACGCCTACACAGTGAGAATCACCAGTGAGCAGATCACTGGACCTGGCAGGACATTGTCATATGCCGATGATGTTTTAGTGTATCGTCAGGGTAAGGATAGAGAGGAGGTTGCTGTGGAGCTACAAACCGAACTCAATCGCATAAGTACTTGGTGTGATGAAGCTGGGGCAATGGTCAACCCAACAAAGGCAACAGTGACTTGGTTCTCGTTGAATAATCATATTGTCAACAATCCAACACCAACTGTAATGCTGTGTTCAGAGACGGTGGAAAGAACGCAGGCAATGAATTACCTGGGGATACGGTTTGATCGAAGCCTTGCTTATAATGTGCACATAGACCAGGTGATAACAAAGGCCAAGCGGGGTTTGGCAGCGATGCGGGTGATGGCGGCAGCAAATTGTGAGCAGCGCCATCTATGTCTTCTGTACGAGGGGCTGGTCATGTCTGTTTTGGAGTATGCAATGGCAATCCTGACTGTCAGCCATAAGCAGATAGAAAGGATGGAAAGGATACAGAATGAAGCTATGCGCATTATTCTTGGATGTACAAGAGATACAGCATGCAGGGCGATGCGCTACCTTCTTGATTTTCCAACCATTGAAGAGAGAATGCAAGTTTGCAGGGCACGCGCCTACCTCAGAATTAACGCAAACACACAGCATCCACTGCATAGTGAAATTAGGAAGGTGAAGGGCAGCAGGTTAAAAAGAGGACGGTCGTGGATGGGTCAAGCCGAGGACATTCTTCAACAGGTGTGTTCACTTGAGGACTTAGAACCTGGCGAGGAGTGGGTGCAAGTGCCAACAGACTTCTGCACATCCTTTTCAGTTTGCATCCAACTAGATAGAAAATGCAGACAAGAAAATCCGGCTGCTGTTGAGGCTGAAGTACAAGCGTTGATTTTCGAGAATTCGCTAGACAGTGACGCGGTCATCTACACAGATGGGTCGGTCATCCGACATGTGAGAAGCTCATGGGCCTTTACAGCTCGGGCCGGAGGGAGAATTGTGAAGGAGGACTCTGGTGCTTTCACTGAAACCACAAGTAGCCTGACCATGGAAGTCATGGCAGTAAGTAAAGCAATAACATGGCTCGAGACACAGACATTCACTAGGGCTTGTTTCCTTAGCGACTCAATGAACATGATCAAGAGGATAGAGGAGGGGTCGATCCGAAGAGAATGGTTGCTGCCTCTGAAGCGGTCTCGGCTGGCAAAGATTAGTTTCATCTTCGTGCCAGGGCATGCGGGAGTACAAGGAAATGAGCGGGCTGACAAGCTCGCAGGTGAGGCTACTGTTGAGGGCGGACGCGCCATGGACCAGGCTGACATTCTGAATGCTCTACGAGAAGTGAGACTTTTGCAAGAACCAAGTGATGACTGTGAATCTACAACAATGGCCAGACTGAGAGAGCAGCAAATTAAAAGAGGGGTGGCCAAACAAGAACACCACGCAGGAAGCCAAAGAAGATTGATAAACCAACACAGAACTGGCGTCGTTAGCCGCTACACGCTGCGGGATTTGCTGAGGAGGGGATCCGAGCACTTATGGACTGAATGATCCGATGTGCAACGAGGATGATCTGTCGACTAACTAACTAACTAACTAATTTTCATATCAGAACTTTTCTGAATGTAGTTATCACACTCTGACAGGAATTTGATGCCAAAATCAACATTAGAAACATCTTTTTTATTTAAATATTGAGCACAACCCACTACTGGCAACGCCGATCGCATTCCGGTCATGAACCTAAGGCCTATCCACGTCAATATGGAAGCACTAACGGCAATTTTCTGTATTGTTCTTCAATAATAGTGTGGTGGTTTTCTTCAGCCAAATTCATAAAGGGCAATTTCGAAAATAGTGGTCTAGTGCTTCCATATTGACGTGGATAGGCCTTAGGTTCATACCGGAATGCGATCGGCGTTGCCAGTAGTGGGTTGTGCTCAATATTTAAATTTCAAATCCCGAAACAACCACATAATCAATCTTTTTTATTATTGGTATAATAAATCCTACTATTAAAACTCTTATAATGCAAAAATAGTTCTTCATGTAATTCATGAGGATCTGCCTTACTTTTCTGAAAAAGGCTATACCACGTATTTTAGGATCAATCACCCAATGCTTGTGTTATTGGGGTTGTATAAGATCCGACCGCCGGTAATACACATGATATGAATAGGCACAGAGAAGCAATTTTGAGAGAGAGAGAGGGGGGGGGGGGGTGAGAGAGAGGGGAAGGGGGTTGGTATCGTTCCTGTGATGTGCTACATGGGGTATGCGGAGTAGGTCGGTCTACAAATACGAGGCGTCATTCATACTGTTCCCTATGAAATAGCATCAGTAAGTTTGATTGTTATACCACGTGTTTTAGGATCAATCACCCAATGCTAGTGTTATGATGGTTGTATAAGATGCGACCACCGGTAATACAAATGATATAGGTAGGCACAGAAAAGATTATTTACACACACACACACACACACACACACACACACATATATATATATATATATATATATATATATATATATATATATATATATATATATATATATATACATAGGGTAGCGGGGTAGGGGTATACCCTATCAAAGGAGAAGTAAGGTGCCTCCTTCCCTCCGCTAGCCTACGGGACACCCTTGGGCAAGGTGGAGTACCCGTTTAGCCCCCCCCCCCAACAGGGTAACGTGAAGCCATGTGAGCAGGTGGTGGATTGGACTTGGGAGCAGCCGACAGATAGTTGTTGGTTATGGTTTCAAGTCAGTGACGGTGGGCAGAGGATCTCTCAGTAGAGACAATAGCTACGGTCATCCGATCAGTATGGTCACTGCCAGGAAGGAAGAATTGTAGACTTCCCTCCTTATTGATTCCCGGGCAGAGGAGGCTCGTCAGCCTTGGTTGGTATCTTTTCTAAGAGAGGGAACTCTAAATCTCAAACCTCCGCTGCCTTGCGGGTATACCCATATGGGAAAGACTTCGGGAGTAAACCCTGAGGACAAATCCGGAGATGGAGTCCCTAAGGCAGTTCCATGTTGTAAACAACATAGTTCTGGCAACTCCTGCGACGGCACCGATGCCAAGTTGCATTGGCTACTGCATTTTCCTTGGTCAACATCGGCGACGTGGAGAGGGGGAACCTGCTACTGGGCAACAGCTGGTTCTCCGATTTCCATTGTCCAGGCTTGTGCCCTGAAGAGGTCACTTCAGCACCGCGTAAAGCGGTGACACAACACGGGAAGCAGCATTTGCCGGTTATAAGTCTTAATTCTCGATTGGCGTAGAGCAAGGCGCCAGGGGCTACTTCCGACGGTGGGAGAGATCATCGTATCTCACTAGACAGCTACCGCCCGCTTAAGCTGGGCAGCCCCCAGTCAATGAGGTGTTGTCTCGCCCAGGTTCATCTGCTCCTGAGGGTGTGTGGAGCTTAGGGGAAAATCCTGACACATGGACCGCAATCTATACACCTAGCAACAAGAAAAAAACAAAACAACCAGCCCTAAGGCTGGGAACATGGAACGTAAGAACCATGACCTCTGGCATCTCAGACGATCTAAACGAGATTGTAATTCTTAATTCTTAGATTGTAGTCTTAATTCTCGATTGGCGTAGAGCAAGGCGCCAGGGGCTACTTCCGACGGTGGGAGAGATCATCGTATCTCACTAGACAGCTATCGCCCGCTTAAGCTGGGCAGCCCCCAGTCAATGAGGTGTTGTCTCGCCACGGTTCATCTGCTCCTGAGGGTGTGTGGAGCTTAGGGGAAAATCCTGACACATGGACCGCAATCTATACACCTAGCAACAAGAAAAAAAACAAAACAACCAGCCCTAAGGCTGGGAACATGGAACGTAAGAACCATGACCTCTGGCATCTCAGACGATCTAAACGAGATTGTAATTCTTAATTCTTAGATTGTAGTCTTAATTCTCGATTGGCGTAGAGCAAGGCGCCAGGGGCTACTTCCGACGGTGGGAGAGATCATCGTATCTCACTAGAAAGCTACCGCCCACTTAAGCTGGGCAGCCCCCAGTCAATGAGGTGTTGTCTCGCCACGGTTCATCTGCTCCTGAGGGTGTGTGGAGCTTAGGGGAAAATCCTGACACATGGACCGCAATCTATACACCTAGCAACAAGAAAAAAAAAAAAAAACAACCAGCCCTAAGGCTGGGTACATGGAACGTAAGAACCATGACCCCTGGCATCTCAGACGATCTAAACGAGATTGTGGATGCCCGCAAAACTGCAGTGATAAACAGCGAGCTACTAAGACTGTGGATAGACATCGTCGCCCTGCAAGAGACCAGACTCCAAGAATCTGGAAGCATCAAGGAGAGGGACTTCACTTTCTACTGGCATGGCAAGCCGTGCGGAGAGACCAGGGAGCATGGAGTTGGCTTCGCTAACAGAAACAAGCTGCTCAATTCCATCATACCACCAAGTGATGGCACTGAAAGAATATTGAATCTCCAACTCCAGACAGAGGCAGGCCCAGTTAGTATTATAAGTGTTTACGCCCCAACACTAACTGCAGCATCAGAATCTAAAGACAAGTTCTATGACGACCTTAGCAAAGAAGTCAGTGAAACACCAGAGAAACAACATCTTTTTATCCTGGGGGATTTCAATGCCAGGGTTGGCTCCGACCACGAATCTTGGCCTTCATGTCTAGGACAGTTTGGCGTTGGGAAGATCAATGACAATGGACAATGTCTCTTGGAATTCTGCAGCCACCATAATCTGTGCGCGACCAACACCTTCTTTGACACGAAACCTAAACACAAGGTGTCATGGAGGCACCCCAGATCAAAGAACTGGCACCAACTCGACCTGGTGCTCACTAAACGCAGCAACCTCCGCAATGTACGACTGACTCGCAGCTATCATGGTGCTGACTGTGACACAGACCATTCACTCGTCTCCAGCAAGGTGAAGATAAAGCCCAAGAGAATCTACAAAAGCCGAACAGAAGGAAGACCACGCATTGATACCAGTGGCACCCAAAATAAAGAGAAGGTCAACAAATTCATGCAGGCTCTAGAGGATACTCTGCCCGGCTCCACAGACGGAGATTCCACCGAGAGATGGAGTCATTTTCCCGACACCATCTACAATACAGCACTATCAACATTTGGCAAGAAGCAAACTAAGTCAACCGACTGGTTTGAAGCACACTCTGAAGAGATTCTCCCAGTCCTGGAGATAAAGGGACATGCATTCTCAATGTATAAAACATCACCTTCAGAGAAAACACTGCAGGCATTGCGAACGGCCAGAAATAGAGTACAACAGATGGCAAGAAGATGTGCGAACAGGTACTGGCTACAGCTCTCTGCTCAAATTCAAACTTGTGCAGACATTGGAAATATAAGAGGAATGTATGAGGGCATCAAGCAAGCTGTCGGTCCATCAAAAAATAAGATGGCCCCTCTACGATCAACTGAGGGGGTAATCATAAAAGATCGAGCGAAACAAATGGATCGCTGGGTAGAACACTACTCAGAGCTATACTCATTGGATAACACTGTCAGCGAAGGAGCTCTGGAAGCCATCGATCAACAGTCCGCCATGCATGCCTTGGATAACGAAGCTTGCCTCACAGAAATCAGCGAAGCACTAGACTCTCTCAAAACCGGCAAGGCACCTGGAAAAGATAGTATTCCACCTGAAATTTTAAAATGTAGCAAAGAAACAATCATCCCAGAACTGTATGCAATATTACAGCTCTGCTGGAGAGAAAAATCAATACCACAAGATATGAAAGACGCAAACATCGTTACCCTTTATAAAAACAAAGGCGATAGAAGTGACTGCAACAACTATCGCGGCATTTCCCTTTTCAGCATTACAGGCAAGATTTTTGCCAGAGTAATCCTTAAAAGATTACACATTCTTGCTGAAAGAATCTACCCCGAATCGCAGTGCGGATTTAGACCCAACAGGTCCACCATCGATATGATTTTCTCACTCCGGCAGCTCCAAGAGAAGTGCAGAGAACATAGGAAGCCATTATATATTGCCTTCATCGACCTCACAAAGGCATTTGACCTCGTGAGCAGAAGCGATCTTTTTAAGATCCTTGAAAAGGTTGGATGTCCACCCCCCTTCTTAGTCTCGTGAAATCATTCCACGAAAACATGCAGGGGACCATTTTATTTGACGGCTCAACATCCCAGTCATTCAGCATCAGCAGCGGAGTAAAGCAGGGCTGCGTGCTTGCTCCTACACTCTTTGGTATCTTTTTCGCTGTTCTCTTAAGGCAAGCATTTGGGACTGCCACTGAAGGCATATACCTCCACACAAGATCTGATGGCAAACTTTTTAACCCATCAAGACTCAAGGCAAAGACCAAAATAAGATCTAGATGCGTAAGAGAACTACTTTTTGCAGATGATGCAGCACTGACTACTCATACAGCAGAAGATCTCCAAAGGCTCATAGATCGTTTTGCAGCCGCCTGCAAAGACTTTGGGCACACCATTAGCCGAAATAAAACACAGGTGATGGAACAAGATGCTGATGCGCCTCCGTCAATCAAAATCTCTAATTACGAATTGAAGGTCGTCCACGATTTTGTGTATTTGGGATCGACAATATCAGATAATCTTTCATTAGAGATAGAAATCGACAGACGCATTGGAAAGGCAGCCACAACATTTTCCAGGCTAGCTAAAAGAGTTTGGGAGAATAATAGACTAACAGAGCGTACAAAAGCTCAAGTATATAAAGCTTGTGTTGTTAGCACACTACTCTATGGGTCTGAATCCTTGACCCTGTACTCAAAACAGGAAAGGAAGTTGAATTCCTTCCACATGAGATGTCTGAGACGTATCCTGGGCATAACATGGAAAGACCACATAACAAACAAACAGGTGCTTGAAAGAGCAGATATTACCACAGTGCACACCCTCCTCAAGCAGAGACGCCTCCGGTGGTTGGGCCACGTATCTCGAATGGAGGACGAACGTATTCCCAAAGATCTCCTTTACGGAGAACTAGCCACAGGAAAGAGGCCAACCGGAAGACCCAAATGCGATGTAGGGATGTGTGTAAACAAGATATGAAAACCATTGGAATAGATCCAGACACGTGGGAGAGAGTTGCAACAGACAGATGCTCCTGGAGAAGAGATGTACGAAACGGACTGGTGCTCTTTGAGCGCAATCAGATCCAAAAAACTGAGGAGAGACGGCACAGGCTCAAAAAGCAGTCACTTACTGCGGGACTTGCCTCGTCTTACAGATGCGGAAACTGTGACAGGGATTGTCATTCTCGAATAGGACTATACAGTCACCAGCGGTGCTGCCAGGCACCTCCCAAGCGGCACAACTCTATAGTCCTTCAGGACTGAAAGAGGCCTACTACTACTACTACTACTACTACTACTACTACTACTACTACTACTACTACTACTACTACTACTACTACTACTACTACTACTACTACTACTACTACTACTGCTACTACTACTACTACTACTACTACTATATACATATACACACATATACGCATATACATGTGTACGTGTGTATGTGTGTATTCATACATATACGCATATACATATATGTACATGTATACATATACCTACATAAACATCCGCATATCCTATTGATTCATACATACAGACATATGTACTTGTGTATATGCGCATGCACACAGAACCGCATATTCAGTATGGTTGCTAAATGGTTGGGAGATAATTTGGTCCGGGAGGAATGGTGTTATCCTTACGTGTGCACACTATATTGCATACGAAAGGAGTGCCAATAGTGGTAATACGAGATGCGACAGGTAATTACTGGTTTGGTCACTCGGAATCTGCCCGAGAGAGACAGGGTAAAAGATAATTTTAGTAGAGAAAAGAACTAGTTAGAGACAGGGAGATGGTGACAACTGGGAGGGTGTGGAAGCAAGAGAGTGGGGAGGGGAGGGAAAATGTATACGATTAGATGATGTTGGGTGTTGAGGCCGTGTGGTGTTAGGCACCGCATAGAGAATATGAGCCGGTTTTCTATATTTTTGCGATGTTAAGCACCGGACAAACAAGGCTGTATGGTAGTGACCCGGACATCGGAAGCACCTTGGTGGATTGCGCTGTTGAAACTGTGGAAACGGGCTTAGGGGCGTTACTGTGGATGTCCAGCAGATGTTGGCGGAATCTGTCAGCTAGCTTGAGGCCAATCTCACCAATATACTTCATATCACACCGTTTGCATATGATGGCATAAATTATGTTACGACTGGTGCAGAAAAATTTTTCCTTGATGCGTAAACTCTTTTATGGAATAGCACCATTGGGGTGTGTACCACATATGGGCAGGTCATGCAACGAGGTATTAGGCAAGCCTTAGTATCTAATTGTGATGGTGGAGTTGAAGATCCCTGTACCCTATTATGGACGAGTACATCTTTAAGGTTACAGTCACGTCTGTAGGCCACTAGGTGTTTCTCTGATATCTATGAATGTTTTGAGCTCCGTTAATGGCATATTGGTGACACCAACACCATCATCAATGTACCGCCTGTAGAGTTCAGGGTCTCTGCCCTTATATAGTTGCCATATCTGGTGCTCAAGGTGGCCCATAAAGAGGCATGCATAGCTAGGGCCCATTTGGTATCTATTGCAACCCTACTAATCTGACTGAAGTATTGATTGTTAAACTCAAATGAGGTGAGAGTAAGAACCAGTTCAGCCAGGCGTAGAACAGGATTCGTGGCAATAGTGGGGTTAGGGCGCCTATCCAAGAAGAACTTTAAAGCTGAGAGACCATCATTGTGTGGAATCGAAGTGTACAATGAGGCCACATCAAGGGTGAAGATATGGTATTGGTGGTCAGACGTGAATGTAATAGATTCAAACGTCGCTATCGCGTGGTTGGTGTCTTTCAAATATGATGGGAGATTACCTACTGGCGGTTGAAGAAAAGATCCTTCCGCCAAACCAAGACTGCCCCACCCTTATCGGCGGGTTTGATGATAGTGTCATGTCGACGTTGAAGCTGGGTCAGCGCTAACCTTACTACTGAAATAAGGAACTATATTCCTCTCTCTCTCTCTCTCTCTCTCTCTCTCTCTCTCTCTCTCTCTCTCTCTCTCTCTCTTCTCATATATAACTTGCACATGTTCATGTACACTATTGTATGAATGTCTGTTGAGTGGTGTAGATGTATGTATGTACGCTCACACGTATCAGTCCACCCAGAATTAGGACTCACCTCACAATAACATAAAGGAGTACATAATGTTAGTTTTTTTTAGTATCACCATCATACTTGGTGCACACTTCATTGCTCTTCAATATTCGTCCTCTAGGGCCAACCCATTCACTGGCACCCACTCATGCTTTATAAGTACATCCACTGGGATTCTTCAGATACCATTCTCAGACAACTATCACAGATTCCCGACCTACCTTCCTGCCTCCGCCCCCTTCGTTAAATGTACCACTTCTACTGTAGTACCTGGGATGCTCACTGACCATTACACCCACTACCCCGTCATCATCCTACACCCCACTCCATCGGTTGGGTATAAAACTAGACAACGGTGATATTCGGGGCTATACACAGCTAAGAATTCTGAGGTAAGTAGGACATTTTTTTTTCCAATTTTCATTTTCTCTTGCTTTCATTTTTCCCCATCTTTTTATTCTTCTCGTCGTGTCGTTACGTTTTAATGTAATCACAGGAGATCTCCGTGACTATATGTTGTGGTTTGTGAATGTGTTTGTTTGCTGATGAAGGCTAATCGCCGCAACGTCCTGTATGTGTCATAATTCTGTTTTGTAAAGCTGCACTACTTTGTGTCATTTTATATTGTTAACGATAAGATAAGTACGGGGGTAAGTTAACAAGTAAGTCACAAATGGCTGTAGAAAAAATAACTAAATATGATAACAACTTGAAACCAGTTTATTTTTATACATTCATTGTCCCTTTATTTCTCAACATAATTTCCGCCAACATTGATGGACTTATCCCATCGTTTTATCAGTCCTCTCAAACCGGCTGCATAGAACTGCGTGCTCTATTTTCTGAAGCACGATTTCACTTCACATTCAACTTCGGCATCATTCGCGAAATGTCTCCCACCAAAGTGGGTTTCAGTATTTATGCTGAAATATGTTTGTCCTGTAAAGCGGTGCATAGCTGGATAGATAAAGTTACGTGGGTAAGTCAATAAGTAAGTCACACAGTTCTGTGGGATGGCAGGTAAATGAAAACAGAGCTCGCATTTCTATGCAACCAGTTTGGTAAGGTTCTCTCCATGTCATACACACTTTCGAATGCAATATGAACGATTGTAAAAACATCTCCACAGTGCTGACTAAAGCTTTCTCGTAAACATAGTCGGAAAGGAGAGCCTTGATTCCACCAGGCCACTCTGCAAAACACATGATGCTGTGTGATGGAATGTAATATTATCTATTAAGGCTGGTTTGTTATCATACAGACGACCAGGATGCACCAGATTGTGAACACATTACGAGGGGAAGTAATTAAGTAAATCACACTTGGTGTTGAAAAATAACTAAATATGATAACAATTTGAAACCAATTTATTTATTTTTATACATACATTGTCCCTTTATTTCTCAACATAATTTCCACCAACATTGATACACTTATCACGTGGTTTTATCAGCCCTCCCATACCGGCGTGCTCTGTTTTCTAAACCACGTTTTCACTTCACATTCTACTTTGGGTCATTCGCAAAGTGTCTCCCGCCAAGGTGGGTTTTCAGTGGACCAAAAAAAAATCGCTAGGGGCTAAGTCGGGGCTGTAAGGTGGATGTTCCAGAACTTCCCACTTTAGTTGGTTAATTTTCTCCTGAGTTAATCGAGCCGTATGTGGTCTGTCATTGTCATGAAGAAGCAACACTCCTCAAGTCAGCAGTCATGGGCGTTATTTTTGTTCGAATTGCATCATGAAGCATCGATAGAACTTCACAGTACGATTCAAAATTCACATTGTCACCTTTCTTCTTGAAATTGGTTAAAAGCACTCCTTGACAATCCCAGAACACTGTCAGCATAACCTTCCCTGCTGATGGCATAACCTTGAATTTTTGGACACAAGGCGAAGAAGGATGTTTTCAATGCATTGAAGCACGCTTTGATTCGGGCTGGTAGTGATGCACCCATGAGTCGTCCCCAGTAACAATCCTGTTCAGCATGTCTCCTCCTTCATCTTCGTATCGACAGAGATGATGCAAGGACAGGCCAAATCGACTCATGTTGTGTTCATCCTTCAATTGTCTGGGTACCCACCTTGAGCACACTTTCTTAAATGTTAATCAATCATGCATTATGCTGTATGCTGAACCACGTGAGCACCCTATTGCAGAGGCTACAGAGTCTATCGTTACTCGCCTGTCACCTCTAATCATCGCCTCCACCCGCTGCACGGATGCTTCTGTTGCTATATCAACAGGACGACCAGATCGGATTTCATCAACAATTTTAGAGCATCTTTGAGAAAAAATTTTCCGCCCAGCTATGCACCGCTTTACGAGACAAACATTTATCAGCATAAACAGGAAGCATTTCCTTATGAATTTCCTTTGCAGACAGTCCTTTTGCCCACAAAATATGCACAACGGCACGTTGCTCTTTGATTGTACACTACATAAGTACAGTCCCCATTTGTTTATGCGCTGTGCGTGCGCATGAGACACCTAACGCCACCTGACGAACGGGAATATAAAGTTCGATGATGCTGTCATCTAATGACACCTTAGAAAGCACCAACTACATTTATCTGCCATCCCATAGAACTCTGTGACTTACTTATTGACTCACCCTCGTATGTTAGACGCGGCCAGTACAACTGCTGACAAGAACAAACAAACCGTGGTTTCGTCTTGGCATGTGCGGTCTGTGTGTGCTATGTCCATCTATTCGTCTCTCTCTCTCTCTCTCTCTCTCTCTCTCTCTCTCTCTCTCTCTCTCTCTCTCTCTCTCGCTGTCTGTGTCCTTCAATAGCTAGCTTTATCTCTGTCTCTCTTCATTCTCTCCATATCTCCACTTTTCTGTACCTCCTCTCTATTTCTTCGTCAGTGTGTGTGGCCTGCCTACTCTCTCTCTCTCTCTCTCTCTCTCTCACACACTCTCTCTCTCTCTCTCTCTCTCTCTCTCTCTCTCAACATCTCTCATTCTGGCTCACTTTCATACATATACACTTTCTCATTCACATTTCTCTGTATTTAATTTGTGTATGTCAGAATTCATTATTTAAATAGGTGGGACTCTTAGGCAGCATGCAGAAGAAGCAACAGAGATGTGGTTTCTGAGAAGAATGTTGCGAATACCTTGGACTGCCAGAGTTACTAACAGCAAGTACCTGTAAAAAAATGCTAATGAAAAGGGAACAATAGACACAACTATAAGACAGAAACAATAGTATATACAAATATAAGAAAGAGACAATTGTATAAACTATTACGACTTCTACAGCAAATTTCTCTCCTCAGTTTACGATTTGTATTTATTTCTAATAGGACTTGGTCATTGGTTTCTCTGTCAGGCCATGGTATTCTTTGAATTTTCCTCATAAACTACATATCCACGACAATTAGATGTTTTTCAACTTGTCTGCTAATTGTCTATGCGTCAGATGTTTTTTCAGCTTGTCTGCTAATTGTCTATGCGTCATATCCATTCAAAACTACAGGTTCTAAAAGTCGCTTACAAGTCGACAGGGTCGACTTCATTGCACCGGGTTTTTATCCCATATGGCTCGGTCTCTTTATCTGGGCAATAGTTTTTTGTTTTTGAATTTCGCATGCATTTTTCTATGTCAAAATTTATTTTCTTAATTTGGCATACATTTTTCCGACATTTGCTAACATTTTTCTTAATTTGGCTAATGATTTTGGCATACATGTTTCCTAATGTAGCTGAAGCTTTGCTTGGCGTGTGTACCAGATTGGAGTTTCCACTCAGAATCCTAACTGATAATGGATCACAGTTCCGAGGAAACCGTATGGAGGAAGTTTTCAGACTCTTCCATTCTCGTCAGATTCACACATATCCATATCACCCTGCGTTGAATGGGATAGTGGAACGATTGAACGGAACCATAATTTTTATCTTGAGAAAGTTAACTCATTAGAAACCAGAGACGTGGAATACGTATGTTCCTGCAGCATTATTTGCTTACAGTGAGGTACCCCATCACTCAACTGGGACTGTTCCAGCATCTTTGTTGTTTTGGCCACCAATCAAGGGACACTTGAGGCTTTACTTCGAACAAGGACTGATGATGAAGTTGATGAGACAGTTGTGACTGCATCCAATTATCTCTGTAGATAAACGAGGATGACGACGTCTAGATGTGGTGAGATTGGTAAATCGTGTCCGATATATATTTTTATTTTCTTGATGTGTATTAGAATATTGACGTATCACTGTTCAATAGAACATATCTATGTGTGAGTAAGCTTGATGATAATGGCAACTATTGACAGATAAGTATGACTATTTTTGGCTCATGTCAATGTCAGAAAAACCGAATAGGCTTACAAAATGTCTTCAACATTTTGGAAAAATTGGGGGGGGGGGGGGGGGGGGGGGAGTGGCGGCAAAAAACCATAATCCGGAAATAACTCTGAAAAGGGTTCACTGAGGTAAAATACTTTGATGAAGAGAACTCACAGAGTTCAGAAGGTAGAAATGAGAATTGGTCACTAACAAAGACAGATCAATACATTCCAATTCCAAGTCAAATTTTCAACAACAAAAATTCCAAATTCGGCCTCTTTCAACCTGCATTTTTCAGCTGTGGTTATTGTTGAGGACTGTGGTTATTGTTGAGGACCGTGGTTTTTGTGGGTTCATTCACCCTAATTCTTGTCTTGAGAGTCGGACTGATTATATTGGTTTGTGTCTGTGACGTCAGCTGGCGGATCGGTCGGCGGCTATCCTTTGTGCTCGTATGCTCTTGCAGTTTTCTTTGTTGGTGCAGGCTCCTGGCTCGTCTGACTGCAGTCCTTATAGGACTTTTTACTTGGTCTTTGTCTCCTTTTTTGTGTATTTTCTTTAGGATCTTTTCGACGTTTTCCTTTTCCTCCTTGCGCCATTTTTCCTCTTCGAGTTTGAGCTTCTGTTGCCATTCGATTTTTTCCTCTGCAGTCAGAGATGGGACGATCTCTCCGTCATCTATATAGTATTGCCACGGGTGTTTGTCATCCTCGTATAAAGCTGGTTCTTCCGCGATGCGGAAGGGCATTGATTTTCTCTTGTATTTCTTTTGCTTCTTTGCTTTTTCTTCCATGCGCCTTCTGTATTCCTTGCACCTGAGTTCGTATGTCTTCTTTATCTCCGTGAGTTCTTCATCAGTAAATAATGGTTGTATCGGGGCGTCCTCCAGACATTTCCTGCTACCTGTTTTAGGATAGTTGACTTTGGAGCCCAGGTCAATTAAAGAAATGCACTTATGTGTATTCAAATACATGATCACTGTGCCAGCAGGCAAGCATGATAGTCACTTCACTGCTATGGCTACCAACCATCACTACAAACATATTTTATTGTAAGAGAACAGCTGTAATAGAAAGCTGATCAAATACAAGTTTGCCAAGAGACATCTGTTACAACAGCCTTGCCAGTCACACTCCAAGAGGACAGTGTTTTGAAAACCCCAACAGATGAAAATTAAATATTTCATACAAATCAATAACATTACAAATTATATTGTCTGTCATTACTGTAACAGAATAGGTGATGGGGGGAGAGTTAATGAAAGATAGATGATATTGTTGCAAACTTATAAATGGGGAAGTTTGATGAAGAAGTAAATATTGTGCACGAGAACGCACAAAAGAGTACTACATGGCATTGTTAGGGTGTAGTGACGGCAACAATAACAAGGCAACATTAGTATGATGATTTCCAACGGAGCCAGCAAGTAGAAGGATAACATCAAGAGTGCATATAGAAGTGATCCAGCAAATTTTTCCGCCATCAGCTCTTAAGGTTGAGCTGGGTTGTTAACGAATCGTACCATGAAGGTATCTGCTTAATAGAAGCGAATGATTTGTTGAGGATATTTCAAGTTTGGGAAACTGTCGCATATTCACAGTAAGCAAAGTCAGCATGACTTTGTCTGAGGAGACATTCAAGGTGACTCTCCAATTTCTTAAGTTTATTCCATATATGTGGAATAGGAAGGTATGATATGATATGTATTAACATAATTGTAATGTATAAACATTATATGTGCTACTGTGCTGCTGTATCGATTTGAAGATTTATGAATTAAATTTATGAAGTTTTTTACATTGGCGTAATTTTCGTCATGGAATGAAAGTTTGAATTAACATATGAAGGCAAGATTTCTACACGAAATTCCTTACAACGCGAATACTCCACTGAAGGAACAGAAGTAGCAAACTGGTTGCTGTGGAACAAAGCAACGAAGAAAGAGTAATCTACGTCAGGTGTATGACACGGCCACGTCAATGTCCACATGTGTACAACACGCTGCACTGTTACATTACTACTTCAAAGGAGAAAGTACCCTACTATAATCCTCACTCCAGTAAGTGAACCAAAGACATTTTTAGTCAGCCATTGGTCACAGAGCCACTCAGCTGTTGCATAAACAACAGTGAACAAACGAAGAAGAAGAAGAAGAAGAAGAAGAAGAAGAAGAAGAAGAAGAAGAAGAAGAAGAAGAAGAAGAAGAAGAAGCATAATTAAAAAAAACATTACTTGTTTACTTTGCAAATGTCAATAATTGTACTATTATTCATAATGGTTGTCGCGTAACGTATTCTACTAGGATGGAATTGGATCAAAGTAGATACTAAATAGACTTCTACGAATAGAGAATCTAACCACTGCTGAAGAAGCGATCAAATGGCTCGCAATTCTAGAAGAATGATTATCAAAAGTCCCAGAATGGATCACTACTTCTAAACAGTGCCAGGCGGAAAGTTATGACGACGAACTGTGCTAACAAACGAAGACAGTATGTCAAGTGATTCCTGCTAACGTGCCTGGATGAAAAAAATGAGCCCCCACTGCCTAATGTATTCTCACACAACAGGAGATAAGACAGAATGATACGTATAGATGTAGTCCTTTCACTCGTCACACAATCTGATGATGCCAATTCTATAATGACAGACGCAGTTGTTAAAAGTACAAATATAACATAACGTTTAATCCTAAAGAACACTACGTGAGCCCCACTGGGAACTCACTGACAAATAAGAGATACGCAGATCCCTGAAATCTTGACCAGATAATGTTCAGCTAGAGGATATAATCATAGACTCTTAGCCAATAGCGGACAAATTAGAATTGCTGTGCAGTGGCAAACGGGTGGGTAGCCACTCATCTGATAATCCTTAGCCTCCTGGATGGTAAGCTGGCAGTGCTGACTGGATCGTGGTATGGACTCCACTCTCTGCTGCATCAAGTGAGTGGTTCGTAGCTCAATCACCGGTCGTGACTACGGCTACAGATGATCAGGGTGCAGGCTCCTGCAACTAGATTTTGACTGGCCTATCGGGAGTGGAGACTATCATTGGCTTTTCTATGTTTTAGATTGTTGTTCGGCTTAACAAGAGCCAGCAATAAAATATGTTTAAACACAGACAGGTGTTCAATTTTAGCCAATTGACTTGATAGCTCCTCCCTCCAGGTTGCTGGCAAAAAAAAATGCCAGAGACTAGGGTGCTACCGGAAGTTAACTTCTCATCCAGGAGAGTTCCCTTCCTGTGGCCAAATTATTATTCACAGCCAAATCTGAATATAAAATTCAGTCTGACTGGATTTCTTGGCTTGTAAACGAACTCTACCCTACATCTACTTCTAACTATAAGAAGAAATAGTATTTAACTCTCTCTATAGTTTTATGTATATAAATACACTAACCAAAGACGATTTTATCTAATATTTGAAAATATAGACAAAAATAAAAAGAATACAGACTACATAGAGGGGTTTACTGAGGGCCATCTCCATCTAGTAACAAAACGATCTGAGAGGTGGGCCAACCTGTCACAATGGTGTATTACATTAATGTCTTTTACAAAGAATAAAAATTTTAAAAAGTGATAGTCCATCACCAGTTAAACAAAGTTAGCTAAACAAGTTAACCAGTGAATTGTGAAATATGATAAACAAAACTATGAAAACAGTTTCAAATTTACACCAGAAAAGAACACAAACACAAAGCAAACAAATGTTACACTTATTCGTGAAAACCCTGGACAACTCAGTCGGCATCACTGTTTCCCTGTCAGACTGTGGCTGTAACAGTTGCTAAAGTGCATGTGATAGACTAGTGTGGCAATACTATTTTATGTGGGCTTCTAATCAGTTGTGATAGTCACCATTTTTTTGTAAATGTAATGGCTGAAATTATGGGACCATTTACACAATTGTATATACACAGTGAAAGTCAAGGACCAGCTCTCACACTATGAGCTGTACTGGGTATATGGTGCTAGCCTCATATTTGTAGACCAATCAACATTCAATGTGTGATATGGTTGATTTGTTAAAGCAGACAGTTATAATTTTGGAGTATTCTAAAGCTAAAGTTTGAATTAAATAGAAATAAAAATTAATATATTTCTAAAGTTTAAACACAGAAACCACAAACAATATGTTGTCCAATTTATTGCCTGGCATATTTCACTGCATCTCATCAGGTACATACTACAGGGTTACATATCATATGAAGTGAATAAATGAATTATACCAGGGCTGAAATACTTAAAACGCAAATTCACTGATATCGTTTGAATGTGGAGCATCAGTTTTCCATATTGAAATTTCAAATTAAAAATGAAGTCTTTCTGTTTGCACAATACTGGCTGGAAACATTTAATTATCTATGCCTTGATGTATATGAGCAGTTACATATTGTTCATCAAATACAATATACAAGATTTCTCTTTTTTAAATTTAAGATGGCTAGTAAACAAATGTCTCGAAATCAACTGCATGGAGATTCCCGAAGACTGATTAAATCTGTTTTCCACACATACTGGTATATGTTTGGTTACTCCCTACATTGTCTTTCCATTCTACCTATGTAAGTTATTTGGCACTCACACTGGAATCAGATTTGGTTTTTACAGAGACAATAGTTCTTTTGCAGATGGGAGTAGTATCATGGTGACGGTATCTCTGATCACTGGTTCAGCAACAAAGAATGTTTGCTTTATGCTGTATAATATATTCATTTCATTAGTGTCCCCTCGAAAGTTAGTTGAAAAAACACTTGAGGTCTGGGGGGCATGTAGTTCTGTGAGAGTAAGTTTTGGTGGCTGGTAATGATGCTTGATGAAGTCAGCTGAATATACATTTGATTGTAGATAATAGTTAAGAGTTTCTGGTCTACTTTTAGAGTATCATCGTAGCAAATCATTCTAGCTCGATTAAACAGGATCCGTACCAGGCAACACATATACTGAATAGGACAAAGCTATTTAAATACAGGCCAGGTCTTAGTCAGATATGACTGAGCTACCGTATAACAGTAGACGGTACTACCTGGTTTCTGTTAACGCTGAACGTTGGGCGGCGCTTACCAAACCCGACACCCCACATTGTGCCAACGGCTTCGGGCGGAAAAGCGCAATTGGGAGGGTACAAGCCTTACCCTGGTGCGAGGAAATGCAAGCTAAAGACAAAATGTCATGGCAGGGCAGACCAGGCCCTAAGCCTTGGTTGGCGACTGGTCTAGGATCGAAGCTCCGACAGGCGGACAGTTAGAGCATTGCTTTGCTGATCCGGCAGCTTCTGCAGCTTGTCTTGTTCCAGATGTATAGGTGTTACCTTTCCTCTGGAGTAAACTAGGCAGGCCGAGAGAGGGATCATGCTGCATGGGCAACACATGATCTCTATATTTTAGCCCAGGCTTTGTGCTATGGAGATGAAGATTTAAATACAGGTATTGGTCTGTCCATGTTCCATTTCAATAGACAGATCTTTGGATGGTACCATTCTGCCAATGTTGAATTAATATTTCTAAGAATGATAAGGTGTAATTATGTTCATGGTCAACTGACAAATAAATGTTCTTGTGGGCTTGGTTCATGATGGAGTGGAATGATTCAGCCTGTTGTCTGGTCTCTGGGATAAATAATATGTCATTCACTTACCAGCGGTATAGAACTATGACCTTAATATTTGAGGCTCTTTGTTTTTCTGAGTTCACCAAAAAGATGACTGCTAGAATGTCCCTCCGCTCTGCCATGTCTCTACCTTGTCGTGGTAGAGGGGCTTGCGTGTTCCAATTCTCCTTCTTTCATTCGCTTGAAATATGTCTATAACTGCAATGTTGTTGCTTGTATGAATTTAACTGTCTTTTTCAGTTCACTCAGCGATCCATAGAATTTATCTTCCATTGTTGTCTCTCTAGGCCAGAAGGTTTGCCTAGATATGTCATATTTTGGGCAGTCTTGGAATATGTGCTCTGCTGTCTGCGACGCCAATCCACATGTGCAATTTCCCAGACAGGAGCGAGTACTGATTTTGCATGTGTCGATAGTCGTGTACCATGGCTGGTATTTAGTAATTTCTCCGTTGCTATCTTGATTGCCTCAATTTCAACATCATAGTTATGGCAGTACTTTCCTGTCGGTACTCTGGCCGTGTCCCTAGTATTATTTGGGTATTCTATGTACACTCCCGCTACTCCATTTTGAACAGCATTTTGTGCTGACCCATATGTGTAGACTCGGATCCAGAGGTCCTGTGGGTATTCTTCATCAAGGAAGCTGAGAGTGGCTGTTCTGTGCTGTACACTGTTCTGTTCTTCCTTGTCAACTATTCTTCTCGCTTTGGTCTGGATGTATAGTAATAGTCTATGCTCATCTTTCCATGGAGTTCACTCTGGAATAGTTTTCAGGGGGATACCAACTGTCAGCAGATCGGTGGTTTCTCTGCAGAGTTGTTTGGCCTGGTGGATAAAACTGCTTCTTTTCAACCGCCCAATGGCTTGGTTTTCAGATCTGTTCTTCATAGGGTGGCCTGGCAAGCTGAGGAACTTTTCTGCTTTTATTAGCGTTTTTGTATCTCTGTGCTTTTTCAATGCTTGTGTCCTCCCCAACTTCTCCATCTCCACTATAGGGGTTGATCTCATCCCTCCTGTAGTGACTCTAAGTGCTTGATTTTGCACCTTGTCCAGCTCTTGTAATGTGGTTTTTGATGCCGAACACCACGCAGTTGATCCGTATTCCAAGTGTGGTTGTATGCTCTGTTGATAAACTTTGCTAAGTATTTTCCCACTGGCTCCCCATGTGGTTCCACTAAGTTTTCTCAGGATGGTTATTTTCCTTCTGGGTTTTGCTACTGCTTTATTGATGTGCTTTCTCCATCTCAGCCTGTCATCAAATGTTACTCCAAGGTATGTTGGTTCTTTATCTTTTCTTAGGGGTATTCCATTTATCAGGATGATCCCTGCCTTTTGTTTTGGAGAGAGGGTAAATAAAGTGGTGCTGCACTTGTCAGTGTTTATGCTGACACACCATCTATTTGCCCATGCATCAAGTGTATCTACAGCTCTTTGTAACGATCTGGTGGCCACTGATGTATGTTCATGTGTGCTGCAAAGAACCAGGTCAACGGCGTACATTGCCGCTTTAATGCCATGTGATAGATTAGCAACAAGATCATTGATTGAGATTAGAAAAAGTGTGAGGGACAAGACTCCGCCCTGGGGAACACCGTGACGCAGTAGTATTTTCTTGCTCTTGAGTCCGTCTATCTGTACTCGGGCTAATCTGTTGTGCAAGTATGCAGTTACCTATTTGTACATTCTTCCATTGACTTTACAGTTTCTCAGGTTCTTCATCAGATCGAGGAGCGGCTGGCCGAGAGGCTAGAACGCCGGACTCGCATTCGGGAGGCCCGGGTTCGATCCCTCGGTAAGGTGTCGGATTTTTTTTTCTGTCGGGGGCAAAAAGAAAATCCTAACCTGCACAGTTCGCGGCGACTGCACTAGCCAGGCGGCCTTTATTCCTCAGGCTCAAAGACCCCTCTGCCATACACCGCAAGGTACTATATTGGCAGTAAATGACAGTTTCATCAGATCTTCTTTCCAGACTTTGTCAAAGGCTTTCTTCAGATCTATCCACGCAGCAAGCACTAGCTTCTTCTCTTGGAATCTTCAATTTCTTGAGAGAGGTAGGTTGTCTGATCTTCCGTAGAGTAGTACTTCATAAAGCCAGCCTGCTGTGGCACAAGGTTGTTTTCACTTTCAATGTACCACTGCAGCCTGCTAAAGATGATGCGCTCCATTGTTTTGCAGAGACAACTGGTGAGGCCAACTGGTCTGTAGCTGGAGGCAATGGAACTATCTTTCCCTGATTTTACGAGGTGTATCATAATTGCTTCTCTCCTAGGTCCAGCTGTTATTAAAGATCTGCTACAGCTTTGCTTTGGCCTCTGTTCCTAAGTTCCTGATAATTTCATTGGAGATACCATCAGCTCCTAGTGACTTTCTTATTTTCTGTTTTGATATGGCTAGTTCCAGTTCGCTGATTGTGATAGGTGCCTCCAGAACCTCATGTACTATTTCCTTCTGTCCTGTATGTTGCTATTTCTCTCGAATCTCTTGTTGTTTTTCTGGACTGATTTTTATATTGTTATCTTGTGCGAATGAGTCCGCAAAATGGTCACCTGCTTGCTTTCCTGTAAAGATGTTTCCACTTTTTTAGTTTCTCCCTCTCACTCATCGTTGTTTTATTAGCTTCCACAACTTCCTTGTGTCTCTTTCAAAGTTCAGTGACTCTATTTTCTCCTGCCAGCTTTTCCTTTCAGCCTGCAGCTTGGCCCTTTGAAATTTGGCTTCTGCGTGCTGGTATTTACTGTGGTACTCTTGGCTGGGTGTGGCCTCTGCTTGCTTTCTACATCATTATGCAACTGTTGCAGTTCATTACTCCAGTACGGTTTATATTGTTTACGGGCTCCTCTTGGTACTATTTCTCGTGCTGCCTGCAGTATGCATTTCCCAAACTCTTCAACTACTTAATTTGTCTTTCTCAGTGTTCAGATTTCTAACCAGTATGCTGGTGCGATGCTTGTACACTGCCCAGTCTGCTTCCTTGTAGTTCCACATCGAGAGGGTGCTGCTTTCACTTACAAGATCATTTTCTACAGTTAGAAAGACTGGGCGGTGGTCACTGCCACCAAGTTGATTCTCAACATTTCATGTAATGTTCCACTCCAGATCTGGTGAATGAAAAGCCAGGTCAGGTGTAGTTGTACTGTGCCATGATCTCGAGTAGAAAGTATGTGGGTCGGATGGCTTGTTAATAAAGATGAATCTATTCTCATCCTGCCAGTCTCTCTCCTCTCTGGTCCATGTGATCATAGCCCCAGCTCTGTGAGTGGCTGTTGAAATTACCACACACAATAATTTTTTCTTTTAATGGTTGTGTGTCAAGTGCCTGTGGGCGGTCACTTGTTCAGTAGTAATTTATCAAATGTAGGTCTGTATTGCCTGTCTTAAGTTTAAGAGTCTGATACTCAGCCCCTTCCATATAAACTTCAATTTGGTAAGCAGCTATGTTATTTTTTTTTTTTTTTTACAAAAGTCAGTATCTCACCCTTTCGCCTGTCCTTTCGGTCAGATTGATAACACTGGTAGCCTCTGATTTTGAAGGCTATATATTTGTTGAGATGAGTTTCTTGCAAGCAACATATGCTTACTTTTTCTTGGTCCAAGATGTTGTCTAGTTCTATTTTGTGTTGTTGCTGACTCCCTCCGCATTCCAGTGCATTATTTTTAGTCTTTTGTTTGGTATGGCCAAACGCTCTATTCTCAGGTCCCCTGGCTCCACAGGACATCTGAGGACCTCCAGTAGTTATGATTGAACCCTTTCGAGAAATAGGGCCTGGCACTGCACCTGCCTGGGGGTCCAAAGCAGGGTGAGCACCTAACATTTAGCAGTAGTCGACATATTTCATGGCATAGTTACGTGGCATCCTGATTTCTGTGGTGCGCCTCCTGGCTAGTTTCCTCCATCTTAAGCACATTTCCTTTACTAGAGCAGACTCGAATTTATGTGTGTAGGCATGTATGTACATACACATCTAGAGCTTTCTCGATATTTCTTGACGCCAGTGAGTCGTCGCCGCCCCTTCTCCTGTTAGTTAAAACAGGCCCACCACGAGAAGGCCAGGAGTTTGACTTTTGCTGCAATGGTGATGAATGCACGAGCTATTGAGGTATTTATGCAAGATTGGGCACTCACTCCAACGCCACCCCCGGCTACATAACAGCAACATTTGGAACCCACATATTCCAATAACCCCAAGTACTACGCCGACTGTCAAAGAGCTGCATGTAGGCAGATAGAGAAGAGAGGAGTAAAGCTAAGGAAGAGGACTAAGACAGGATAGAGATAATATCCCTATCTAGGAAATAGAGAATAGAAGGGACAGAAGCAGCAGGGAGGACTGTGAACAGTTCTCCGACTGGACACACACGTGTCCTAAAAGGGGACACGGTAGGACATGATCAGGAGTTACCCAGAATAGAGTGGGGTAACCATTACCACGAGGAGTATCCATTAATAGTGGTAACTCTAGAAGAGTAAGCTATTAACAAGTCACTAAACGCGTGCTGGAATACCGAGCATGCAAACCTGCTGACGCACGAAGGGTCACCGGCTCGTGGCTGGACACGCCACGAAAGTCAAGCAGACGGGGACATGACAGCGTAGAGGACAGATCGTAGTATTTGCTCTGAATACTGTGTTGTTTATAGGACAGTAGAAATAGTGGTGACTTAGGCTTAGATTAATACAGTAGATATTAATTATTACCATAGATAACGTCATAACGTAATATTATCGTGATGTATATGATCCATATAGTTATCAGCTCTCAGAGCTATTGTGTAACTAGTCCAGAATAAATTTATATCCTTTTGTACGACGTACGAGTTATCATTCGTGTGGTGCAAAAGAAGAATCCATGTGTGCCTGTCAAAGCTAGGTTGCTGACAGCCTTACACACTCGTTTGTGACTACAATAAACCGTCTTATGGCGCTTGAAAGATAACATACATGTAAATTATAGACATACACACATGTTGGTAATTTAAGTACGCATTAGTCAAATACAAACACGCAACCAATCAAGAAAACTAACAGATAAAGATGCATACATCATTACTTGCAAAGGGGCATAACTACTCTGAACAGGGGACACTACAAACTTTCGAAACCCTAGTTTAACACTGAAAGATTTCTTCACGAGCGGAAGCTAGATAGGTGAACATTAGCACACAAAGCATGTATACAAGTTGTAGTATATATTATATGGGAGTATAAATATAATTCATGTATTGTACCCATAATAGGGACAATTTGTTTGGGTTGTCAGTTAAATTGACAATTGGAGGAGTAGGTCTATAAAGGCAACGGCTCCGGGTCACACAACTCCCAAGAAGTATAATGTTAGAATGAGCAAGGGCTCTAGCCAACTGTACTAGTGTGGTGTGATAATCAATAGCCAAGTGAAGTGATACAACAGTGTGACATTGGAAAGTAGAGGTCTTGTGCTATACCCAGAGCAGAGTTAGCAAGCTCATGCAGCCTTTGACAAAATTAGACAGGCCTAATTTTTTTAGATAACCATTTGCGTTACACCCATAAGCTAAAAGCTTGTAACGCAACACAGACGGAGGGAGAGCCTGTCAAAGAGCCGCATGTAGGCAGATAGAGAGGTAGCACAACTTCATAAAGATAGATTAGATGTGACTTGCATTCAGGCTACACACCTAGCTACTACATTATCTGTTACCGAACGTTGCCGGAGATAATTCTTACGGCGATTTCCGCTTTCTTGTTATTGTACCCCGATATTAAGGACATATAGAGTACTCGTGATGATAAATTCCCCGATTATTTAAAGTTCGCGTTAAAAAAGTGACCAATTACATTATATAGTTTTTCCCTCCTTGGTTTACGTGTGTACATCTCGTGTTTCTGAAATTTGTTTCTCACACAGAGATACAGAGTGACCTTTTCAGACGTAAGTATGCCCACAAATCACGTTTTATGTAGATGTATTTGTTTGTTCTAATATGTGTTATTAGATGTATCGTCCATTTTTATGTACATCTTGTCATTTTCGACTATTAAAGTTGGGAGGCAGATCCCAAACGAAAATGATGAAAATTGCATGCTCTGATGTGATATTTCAATCTTGTATCCATTTTTAAGGATCTGTTCAGCTGTCTGTGTAGTTTGTTCACACGTACACATGGGTGACAGACCCGCTTTGAGTCTTCGTGAAAGATTGTCTACTCTGCTGTTTACTGTTCAGAGACGGAACATGATTACCTGTTTTGCACTATGAAAATAGTTGTCAGTGTCTCTGTAGTGGGCTTTCTTCTTAACGACCAAGATGTTGGTCCTCTTTTCATTGAAGTTTATAGATTGATTCGTATGCACGTGTGTTGTCCCCTAATTTGACAACGTGTTTGCTCTCACGTTTCTTGTTATGCCACAATATGTCAGTTTCAACCGCAATATTACTCTTCTATTGGTATTCAATGCGTTTAGTGTGTGTGTTTTTTTTCCAATACCAGTTGTTTGTCACCGCTGAGGGCTTGCGGAATTGAAAATTCATCACTGTGGAATACAAACTGTTGCCATTGACATTGTGCTAATGCTGTAATGTTTAGGGCCTGCAATTCGTCTAAATAGTCAGAGCAAAATATCCCAGTAAACGTGCATGCCGATTAAGGTCTGCGATCTGCTCAGACCTTAATCTGTGTCGGACGATTCCGGTAGGTTGATGACTGCTCTCGGTTGCATAAAATTCAATCCATCCTTTCTCCAATAGTCCTCTTCCTCTTTCAACACATGGTCCTCACATTTTCCCAGTAAATTTTATCAATATTTAATAGCGCGAACTGGATTAGTATCTTGACGCCAGACAATTTGAATATATATATATATATATATATATATATATATATATATATATATATATATATATATATATATATATATATATATATATATATATAGCTGCCACCTGTCCTTTAATTTTAGCCCACACAAGTTCTATAGGGTTAAAATGAGAGTGGTACGGCTGAAGTCTCAAGCACGCAAGACGATGCTCTTCTATCAACTTGTCGATTTGATATTTCTTGCTTTTTGGAGTCTGTTTTACAAGGGACATCAATTCTGGCTAGAAATACCTTTCTGGAAATGGTATGTTTTCTATTCGGAACCATATCTTTATTGCTCCCTTTGTGCATAATAGGGATGGAAGCACAGTATTCTCGAGCCAATCTCTAAATACATTACCATTCATCTTATTATGATAATCCCTATTGTCTACATATCGCTACAATATCCCTATTGTCCTACATATCGCTTTATGATAATCCCTGTTGTCTCAGTATGACAGTACAGGGCAAGATGTGGTGAGTAAAATAAGACGTGACAAGCGCAGAAAGCTTCAGAGCAGGAAAAAAAGCTGGCAGCAGCCACCTTGGTGGAATTTCGAGGTGGAGAAGGCTTGGGTGGATAAGCATAGTGCTGTAAGGAGATGGCAAAATGCCAAGAAGAACAGAGCTGGTCATCCTAGTCCCTGCATGCACTTAGAAAGAGAGATGCACACAAAAGTAAGCTATTTCAAAAAACTGGTCAAGGTGGTTAAAAGCGAAAAATAGGCAGAGATGTGTCAAAGAGTAAGCACAGACAAGTCACTAAAATTGTTCTGGCGATTACATAAAAGCATGAGTGATGTAGTCAAGAATAAGAGCATTTCTGACTTCCAAGGTGCTGACCTCATCTCAGAGGACTGACGAGGACAAGGGCAAAGCCCTCTTTGAACGCTATCTAGAGCAGAGCAACCAGACAGACATGGGAGGCCAAAATCTGGCCAAGGAGGTCACCTCAGACCGATGCAAGGCCCAGAACACTTCGGATGAAGACACAGTGACAGTGAAAGAAATCAAGGCTGTGCTTCGACGATCAAAAAACAGTGCTCCAGGTCCTGATGGCATAAGATACGACGACATAAATAGGTGTACCGACAATGAGCTAGAGAAACTAGCAGATATGTACAACAACAGTATAGGGAGTGCTAGCATCAAGGAGGAGTGGTTACACAGCTATCTGATTCCCTTGCCAAAGCCTGACAAAGACCACACAAAAATTCAGGGATATCGAATTATAACCATGCAGAATACAATAGGCAAGCTGCCGGAGAAGGTAATTGCCAGGAAAATATCAAGCCAACTAGAGAGGCAAGGTGTATTCCCACCTACCCTGGGTGGGTACCATCCAAAAAGAGAAACCTGGACCAATGCAGCAGTTTTTGCCCATGATGTCTATGAAGGTTTCCACTCAGGCATTGAAACCTTTGCTGCAGCGATTGATCTTGAGGACGCGTACAACAGAGTACCATTAGATTGTTTAATGCTTCAGCTTCTTGAACTCAAGATAAGTCCATTCCTCCTTAGTTGGATCGCTGCAGCCCTCTCCCAACAGATAGTAGTTTTTAGATGTGGCAGTTGGACTTCGGAACCAACAACAATATATCCTGGCCTACCACAGGGATCACCATTATCTTCGGTACTGTTCAACGCCTACACAGTGAGAATCACCAGTGAGCAGATCACTGGACCTGGCAGGACATTGTCATATGCCGATGATGTTTTAGTGTATCGTCAGGGTAAGGATAGAGTGCAGGTTGCTGTGGAACTACAAACCGAACTCAATCGCATAAGTCCTTGGTGTGATGAAGCTGGGGCAATGGTCAACCCAACAAAGGCAACAGTGACTTGGTTCTCGTTGAATAATCATATTGTCAACACTCCAACTGTAAAGTTGTGTTCAGAGATGGTGGAAATAACGCAGGCAATGAATTACCTGGGGATACGGTTTGATCGAAGCTTTGCTTATAATGAGCACATAGACCAGGTGATAACAAAGGCCAAGAGGGGTTTGGCTGCAATGCGGGTGATGGCGGCAGCAAACTGTGAGTAGCGCCATCCATGTCTTCTGTACGAGGGGCTGGTCATGTCTGTTTTGGAGTATGCAATGGCAATCCTGACTCTCAGCCGTAAGCAGATAGAAAGGATGGGAAGGATACAGAATGAAACTATGCACATTATTCTTGGATGTACAAGAGATACAGCATGCAGGGCAATGCGCTACCCTCTTGATTTTCCAACTATTGAAGAGAGAATACAAGTTTGCAGAGCACGTGCCTACCTCAGAGTTAACGCAAACACACAACATCCACTGCTTAGTGAAATTATGAAGGTGAAGGGCAGCAGGTTAAAAAGAGGATGGTCGTGGATGGGTCAAGCCGAAGACATTCTTCAACAGGTGTGTTCACTTGAGGACTTAGAACCTGGCGAGGAGTGGGTACAAGTGCCAACAGATTTCTGCACATCCTTTTCAGTTTGCATCCAACTAGATAGAAAATGCAGACAAGAAAATCTGACTGCTGTGGAGGCTGAGGTACAAGCATTGATTTTCGAGAATTCGCTAGACGGTGATGCTGTCATCTACACAGATGGGTCGGTCGTCCGACATGTGAGAAACTCATGGGCCTTTGCGGCTCGGGCCGGAGGGAGAATTGTGAAAGAGGACTCTGGTGGTTTCACTGAAACCACAAGTAGCCTGACTATGGAAGTCATGGCAGTAAGTAAAGCAATAACATGGCTCGAGACACAGACATTCACTAGGACATGTTTCCTTAGCGATTCAATGAACATGATCAAGAGGATAGAGGAAGGGTCGATCCGAAGAGAATGGTTGCTGCCTCTGGAGCGGTCTCAGCTGGCAAAGATTAGTTTCATCTTTGTGCCAGGGCATGCGGGAGTACAAGGAAATGACCGGGCTGACAAGCTCGCAGGTGAGGCTACGGTGGAGGGCGGACATGCCATGGACTAGGCTGACTTTCTGAATGCTCTATGAGAAGAATTTTGCGTGAACCAAGTGATGACTGTGAATCTACAACCATGGCCAGACTGCGAGAACAGCAAATTAAAAGAGGGGTGGCCAAACAAGAACACCACGCAGGAAGCCAAAGAAGATTGATAAACCAACACAGAACTGGTGTCGTTAGCCGCTACACGCTGCGGGATTTGCTGAGGAGGGGATCCGAGCACTTATGGGCTGAATGGTTCTATGTGCATTGAGGATGATCTGTCGACTAACTAACTAACTATCCCTATTGTCTGTATGCTTTGATACGAACACAAGCCCAGCATTCTGTTGTAAGCCATTATGCGTATTACCAGCATGGGCCATGACCAAAAGCTGTCTTATACTACTGGGCACATATCGCTTTATCTGTCCATCAACTGACTGCCATTCCTTATCACTTGTGTGGTGCGCATTGATCCACATTTCATCCAAATACACTATGCCATAATTTTCTTTGCGCATTTCCCTTATTTCACGTAGGTATCTGCTTCTCATGGCTCCTAAATGTGGCTGCTCGCAAAGAATATTTCTACCTCCTTTGTACTTTCTAAAAGTGAAGATAATGTCCTTATAATTTTCCACAAAGTTGTTTTAGATAGCTCTATGTTATTGTTCTTTCTCAACCAAACCCTAAGTTTTCTTACAATCACAGTTTCTTTGGCATCCAGCATTTTTATAATGCTGGATAATCCTGGATATAAAATCCTAAATTTTTATAATTTTAGGAGTCTCCGTGGCAAAGTGGTCAAGCCTTTTGACTCGGACTCCAAAGGTTATGGGTTCGATTCCGAGCCACATCCTTCGGTTCACGAGTTAAATTTTTCGGAGACTAGAGCTGCGGAGTTCGTGCTTTGTGCGATGCTTTCCGCACTGCGGAAAGAGACCCAGCCATATGAGACAGAACCCGGTGCAATGAAGTCGACCCTGCCGACTTTTAAGCGACTTTTTAAAGCATTTTTATAATAGCTCCCCTTATGAAATCCTTGTCTAAGCTGTCTACAATAACCTTCCTTCCTACCGTTTGGTTATTGCGTGGTAATTTAATTCCAGATTCTTGCACCCATCGACGAAATGACTTTTTACTCAAACCCAATGCATGCACCGTTCTTTTTTCGGGATTTAACAGTTTGAAACAGTTTCCTTCTATCAGCTTCTTGTCAAAAAAATTGTGTACCACTTCATAGCGATGCTTTGAAGTGTACACAATTTCACATTCAATCCCACTGAACAATATTCACACATTCAGATGTTAGCGATAAGTGGTAAGATTTAAAAAAAAATAATCAGGATTCATGAAAGTACCCACATACTGACAACACCTCTGAACTAGTCTGAACACTCCCGTTTTAAACTACGCGGGGTTCTTGTCATAAGGCCTTTCTCTTGAACCACAAGAAAATTAACCATTCAACACTGATGTTTCTGTGTCAAAATGTAATACTTCTAAAAATGTGCACGTCATCTCTGACTCATAAAATATATACCGCATATAAACAAACTTTGAAATCTGCTGTACAATCTCCAGAACAAAAATGTTTGTTGGGTGGACATGATGATAAGGTTATATGCTAAATCTCATAATTTTCCCTCAGTTGGTTACTGAGATATGGATTTTTATATCGAGGCAAACAAATGTGATGCACTATAATTCAGGATAATGCTCCCTCGGGTGATGTGATTATCTAAACAGATGGTTCGGTGTTAGGAGAAGTGCCTGGGAATTCATAGCAAAAGCTAATGGCCAACGTTTGGTGCAGGAGTCTGGCATATGATACCACAACATCTAGCTTAAGAATGGAGGCGGTCACTGCAGCTTTCCGCTGGATCGAGAATATGATACACACACACATCATGATTGTAACCGACTGAGAAAGCATGCTGAGGAAGGTGAGGACAGGCATGCTTCGTGCAGAGTGGCTTGCTTCGCTTCGGAGGTCACGGGTGGCAAGCATTGCCTGGATCTCTTCTCCGGGGCATGCCGGTGTGCTGGGGAATGAACAGGCGGACAGATTGGCGGGCTCTGCAAAACTTGGTGGAGTATTGATGCACGAAAAGGCAGACGTGGTTGCGGCCTTGTGGGAGCATATGTACACCTCGGAGGAGCAAATGGATCACCATGGCCTGGCAAAAATGAGGCAGCAAGAAATGACCAGGGGATCTGGCCGACGCTCAGGGGAACGGCAAGACGGACATATAATCAGATTGCTACTGGTACTATTGGTGTTGGAACTCTTCGCTAGCTGCTGATGGGGACGGAGTGCCTATGGAAATGCCCCGAATGCTGTGATGTCAGTTTCTAGATCAATCAATCAATCAATCATGTCCCCAAGTCAAGGATGAGTGGTCAACATTTTAGTCCAACTGTCCGGTGTAGGGGTTGAACCCTTACCTCAGCATCAGTACAACGGATGTCTTAGAACACAATCTTATCCATTTGCTCATGCTGACCTATTCTCTCCTGTATGTGTTCTATTGTATCTCTTCAGATGGCCAACTAGGGTAAAAGAAGCACCACAAACATCACACATTTAAGGTTTCTCTCCTGTATGAATTTTCTTATGTGTCTTCAGACCGCCAGCTAGAGTAAAAGAAGCACCACAAACATCACATATGAAAGGTCTCTCTCCTGTATGTGTTCTCTTGTGGGTCTTCAGACTGCTAGTTTGAGTAAAAGAAGCACCACAATAATCACACTTGTAAGGTCTCTCACCAGTGTGTGTTCTCTTATGGTCCTTTAGATGACCAGCTAGAGCAAAAGAAACACCACAATCATCACACTTGTAAGGTTTCTCTCCTGTATGTGTTCTCTTATGGTGATTCAGATTGGCAGCTTGAGTGAAAGAAGCACCACAAACATCACACTTGTAAGGTTTCTCTCCTGTATGTATTCTCTTATGGTCCTTCAGACAGCTAGCTTGAGTAAAAGAACCACCACAAACATCACACTTGTAAGGTTTCTCTCCTGTATGCACTTTATGATGTCTCTTCAGATGGGCAGTTTGAGAAAAAGAAGCACCACAAATATCACACCTGTAAGGTTTCTCTCCAGTATGTGTTCTCATGTGGTAATTTAGATGACCAGCTAGAGTAAAAAAAGAACCACATACATCACACTTGTAAGGTTTCTCTCCTGTATGAGTTCTCTTATGTCCCTTCAGATGGCCAGCTTGAGTAAAGGAAGCACCACATACATCACACTGGTAAGGTTTCTCTCCTGTATGTGTTCTCTTGTGGGTAATCAGACTGCCAGCTAGAGTAAAAGAAGCACAACAATCATCACACTTGTAAGGTTTCTCTTCTGCATGTGTTCCCTTGTGGTATTTCAAACTGCCAGCATTAGTAAAAGAAGCACCACAAACATCACACCTGTATGGTTTCTCTCCTGTATGTGTTCTCTTGTGGGTCTTTAGACTGCCAGCTTGAGTAAAAGAAGCACCACAGTCATCACACTTGTAAGGTTTCTCTCCTGTATATTTTCTCTTGTGTTTCATGTTCTGTTGACACTTTAGATGGTCATCTTGAATCAAAAGACCATCCCAGTCATTATATTTGTTTGACATCCCTTCAGAATGTGTTCTCTTATATCTGTCTACATAAACATTTGGACTAGAAACATCAGGCAAGTCTCCAGTGTATTTTCTTTGAGAGCTATAATTGGTAGAATCAAAAATGCCATCAAGAGACTTTACAATTATCTGTGTATGTTTTTCTTGTGTTTCCTTATTTTGCTGCTGACAATTCTCAATAGCCAGAGATAGTTTATTGTTTGCATCAATCAAAGAAGACACATTTTCTGACATTTGACAACAATGTTCATGTTTTACTGATGCCTGACAACTGTTCTCAATCATTCTTGATTCTGAGTTGCTGTGTTCTGTCATTTCTTGAATGATGCTAACCCCAGCTATGTCTACCATTTTACTTAATCTGTGACTCTTGTCCTCACACGGAACATCCGACAGCTCTTGTTTCACAACCTTCATTTCTATGCCGTCATATGTCCAGTTTTGTGAATGCTCTTGTATGGAGTGGTATGGACTCCTTGGAGACCAAGAGCGTATTTCTGAAACACACCAAAGTAAATAATGAATATCCTCATGAATATGCCAGGTATTAATTATGAAATGATGTGTATGTGTAATCAAGCAGGCACACATTGCAGCTATAGACAATCAATTTCATGTAACCAAAAGATGGAGAAGAATAATAATAAAAATCCCTACGTTAATGACGAAGTAAGCTCTGATGTATGATCTAAGCTGATGTATGACCTAGGCTGATGTATGATCTAGGCTGATTTATGATCTAGGCTGATGTTTAATGTAAGCTCAGGTATGATCTAAGAGAGGTGAAGTTACTGTGTTGGTGTAAATTAACAGATTAACTTGTACTGTATGTTTATTACTAACATTTTCACTTATGAAGTACGGTTATTTCTAAACAATTTATAACAGCAAGCAATATTGATATTTCATTGCAGTCACAATCAAGAGTGTTAATCTCCTGCCTGAAACTAAAATTTGTGGTGCAACTTGAGGTGACATATTAAAGAAAACAACCGAAGTCGAGAAAAAAAAATAAAAAATTTGAAATAGAATGGCAAGAAAAAAAACTATGTGGGGTTGCATGTACTTGCATTTGGGATGTCTAAAAGTCGTACAATTAATCTCATAAACCATGTCACTAAAGTTCTACTCAGAATTATAATGAGAAGTACAAGAAAGAAAATAAAAATGGAAATTGGAGAAGAATGGTATGGACTTGTGGAAGAAGGGGCAGATGAGAAAGTTCTGAAGAAGAGAACTGCAGCTAAGTCAAACTTTAACAAATCAAGGAATGTGGATCATAACCGGAAGCATAAAGATAACATCTATTAACAAACTAGAAAAGATCACTTGTTTACAACCAATGCAGGATAGAAGAGCAGAGTCCAGCAACAAGCAGAAACATTTAGAAGATTGACAGACCACCATATGTATAACAGGTTTAATGGTTTTGGAAAGGGAAGACTGAAGCACAGCAACTTTGTAGAAATTGCAAACCGAAAGATTAGGGCAGATCCCATACTTAACATATTAACAGTCAAACCAATTTACAGTGCATACAAGTTCCCAGCTTGGAGACAGCAGGAACTGCCTGAGATGATAAAAATCATTCCTGGTATTGAGAAAAAAAACACTCAGAAAAAAAAACAGAAAAAAGAAAAATAGCCCTAAACTACATAAAAGAACATTACCCAAGTAGCAATTGTACCAGTGCATATACAGATGGATCAGCCAAAAATTCAATACAAAATGGAGGAGGAGGAATTCTAAATTTATAAAATGGAGTGAAAAAAACACAGTCAGTGGCAACTGGAAAATGCTCAAGTAACTTCAAAGCAGAGATAAGGGCTTTGAAAACTGCAGCATAAATGCTCTTGATGGAGGAAAATAAAGAGAAGCAAATAGCTATCTTCACAGATGCAAAGTCAGCTGTCACAATACTGAAGAGCAAAAACAGCACAGAACTAGCAGACCTAAGAGCAGCACTCTGTGGACTATGTCAGAAATCTTTAAAAAAAAAGTTGTAATACAGTGGATCCCATCACATTGCAGTATACCTGGAAATGAAGAGGCTGACAGACTAGCAAAAGAGGGCGGACGACTACCACAGCCTGACATAGACATAACCTATAATGAGGCAAAGAGGTTTATAAAAAGCACCTATAGAACCAAATGGGAATTAGAGCATCCAGGCCACCAGAAGGATGATGCATATTACAAACTCGACCGAAGAGAACAAGTAACAATCGTCAGACTTTGAACAGGACATAACAGGCTGAAACACCACTTGTCCAATAAACTAAAGATAGGAGATACCGATGAATGTAATTGTGGAACTGGTAAACTGATAGCTAAACATTTGCTGCAGGAGTGCCCAATATAGGCAGAACAGAGAAAGATATTTTGGCCCACGCCTGCTTCATTTGAGGACAAGCTCTATGGAGATATCAACACGCTCAAGTTGACTGCAGCTTACTTTAACTACATTCAGGTTGACATTTAAAAGTGCATGAAGAAGTTCTTAGCCTGCCACAATTCATGCCACATATATGTTGGTGGCAAAAGCGTCCCAGTGCCACGAAACAGAAAATTGCTTGGCTAGCAAATCCATTACGTGGAAAGTCTGAATTGAAAGCTCACTGTGTGGATGTCATCTGCACACTGCTTTCTTCTGGTTTCAGGATTAACAGCCTGTGGCAAACAGAAGGCCCAATATACCGAAATGAGGCTAAGCAGTCATGTGCAGGACGTGACGATTCCTTGGGTGAGCCCGGTACCAGAGCGTTATGTGTTGGCTCTGCAATTATGGAAGCCTCCTTGGATGGCGGGAATGCCCATGGTCTGCCCCTGCCTTCCCTTGAAGGGTGACTGGATTATCTTCGGCTGTTCTAAATTGGCCAGCTGGGATGGGGATCCCACACAACAGTGAGACTCAAACGCCCTACGAAACACCCGGGAAGGTAACCCATCCAACAAATGCCTGAAGAAGACTGATGTGTCGGCCAATAGGTTCAAATATTGCAGCACTTCTGTAAACAGCACAATGCAATTACTTCTAAAACAATATTCTAGATGAACACAGAAGACTCTAGACTACTTCCTTTTTGTGGTGTTTTCCTCCCTATGGGAAATATATGCTTTCCTAAATGTAAATAAATCAATTTATAGTTACCAATATTACTTGTTTCATTGACTTGTAAGTGACTTTATATTGTCCTGTTGAACGACTTAAATCTGGAGGATACATTTTCTTGCAGGAATCATGTAGCGGTGAATAACTAAGCCTACTGCCTTGTTCCAAGTTGTTGCTGTTCACTTTATCTTTCTTCTTCCTGCACCACTGTAAGGAGTTTAGATTCTACTGGGACTGGTATCTTCACACCGCCTAGATCTTAACGAGCTGACTTTATCTTGCCTGAGTTCAGTGGGTAGACTTTCCCAAGGGTGCTGTAGGTATTTTGTCTTCTTGGGCAACAACATTGATATCATGCATTGTCCATAATATGACATACTACTTTATGAGGAACTGGATGGCCATGGGTAAGCTGGTCATAAACGTTGGACGTCTGGCAGGCATGCGGGGCAGCACCAGGCGTATGGGATCCAGCAGGACATCCCCTGCCTCTTCCCTAGTAAGCAGGCAATACTAGGGGACTGGTTATTTCCTGCAATACCCAAACTTTGCTTATGGAATTAATTAAACATAAGAATCATCGCCGGAGCTAAGGAGCACATGCTGTGCACTTGATACATCTTTCAGAGGCTAATGAAGAGAGAGTGAGGAGAAGAAGGCATAGAAATAGGAGGGCAGGCGCCAGGAGAACAAGATGAAAAGTGGAGAGACTAGGTTTCAACCATGTAAGAGTGAGATACTGGAACTGTCATAGTGCCAGGCAGACAGGTCCTGTATTGGAGAGGCTAATATATGATTTTGATGTCCTCATGCTCCAGGAGCTAAATACAAACAAATATCATTGCCCTGGGTATGCCAGTTATATAAACCCTACTGAGCAGAGGAGACATGGGCAAGGTCTGCTGGTGAAGGAAGGAGTGAAGCATGTGGTACTAGACTTGACCCAGTGGAATCACAGTGCAAGAGAGGTCCAGAGTATATACATGGAGATTGGTGGCTTAAGTTGGAACATCATAAATGTATATGCCACAGTGGACTGTTTTGTCAGAAAGGAACACTGGGACTGGCTTAAGGAATTGGATGAATTACCAGGTGATAGGCTACTCATGTGGAGACTTCAATGCGAGGAGTAGAGATTGGGACAGCAGTGGAGAAAACCGACAGGAAATTGCCCTTGCGGATGCCACGGTGGACTCCGATGTGGTCTGCATAAATGATAGGAGGCCGACTAGAATGGCAATGAGGCCTGACAATGCAGACACAGCTACTGACTTGGCACTTGTCTCCCAGTCATCATTTCATGATGTAAAGTGGACTGTTTTGAATGACCATGGGAGTGATCACATGCCACATTGTCCTGATCTCTAAATCCAGGAAAGTTAAGGCTGGGAAAGCACGCAAGATCTTCCAGTATGAGTGGACCGACAGCCTTCTTGGACGCCTCAGAGAGGGGGCATGCAACAGGACTGTTAAAACTCCTTTTTTGCATCCCCCATGGTGGACTCCAGAAGTAGACCATGCTTGGAAAGCAAAGAGAGCTGCAGTGAAGCAGCAAAAGAAAGTGCAACAGACACCCCGAAGCTAATGAGAGGAAGTGGATACAGCGGAAAATGTCAAGAAAGATAAGGTGGAGGTTTTCAAGCGTTGCGCTGCTGAGGCCAAAAACGCGAAATGGGAGTGTTTCATGAAGGAGATTGGAGGTGATAAAACACAATGAACATTCTGGAAACTGCACAGACATACACACACAAAAAAAAGATTGGCCTGGGACAGTGGGAACAATTTATAGAGATGGTGGTGTGCGCATGACAACAGATAAAGAGAAAGGAGAGATTTTTAGAGCAGACCAATCATAAGGATACGGATACCAGGGATGCAGTTAAAGAGGAGTTATCTGGCACCATGGAGAATATGCATTATGAAGACATCATACGGGTCAAAGATGTTAAACATATTTTCAGGTGGGGGAGGGGGGGGGGGGGGCAAAAGGGTCCGATGGGGTTGGGTGTGACCACATGAAGGCTTTGGGCAATGTAGACCAGAAGGAGATGGCCAGCGTCGGTGCCGCAGGATTGGGTGCACAGCTATCTCGTCCCTCTCCCAAAACCATTCAAAGCTTAGTGGCTTTAGGATCATCACCCCTCAAAATACATTTGGGAAGGTTTTGGAGAGGATGGACGCTGTTGGGCTGTGGGAGTTCCTGGAGAGGGGAGGCTTCTTCCGGGAGGTCTGGGGAGCTGCGTGCCAGGAGAAGATACCTGGTCAAGTGCAACCACTTTTTGTTCCAGAGTGAACGGGGGGGGGGGGGGGGGGGAAGATAACGGCAGCGCTTGATCTCGAGGATGCGTACAATAGAGTTGGATATGATGTTTTGATGGCCGCGCTGGTGGAGAGGGGGATCGGTCCCTGGTTGGTGAACTGGATGGCAGCCATCCTGTGTTCTCGTCGGGTTGCTTTCTCTCTGGGTGCATGGACCTCAGAGCCACATATTATAGCCCTGGGACTGCCGCAGGGATCTGCAATCTCACCTGTGCTCTTTAACGTGTATACGAGCAAGATTGCAAACCTAGAAGTAACAGGGGTTGGAAGGATACTAACATTTGCAGATGATATTCTTGCATATAGGCAGGGGAGAGATAGGGAGCAAACAGCCCAGGAGTTACAGGCGACAGTAAACAAAGTGATTGACTAGTGCACTGAAATGGGAGCTGTCATCCACCTGGAGAGGGCGGCTTGCTCTCTGGACAGCGGGATTATGGGAGCTGGTGTTCGGAGCCTTGCGGTGGATGGTGGAGGCAACGGCAGAGGGGGCAAGCTAAAGTATCTGGGAGTCACATTTGATGGGGGCCTGTCCTTCGGGGACCGTGTGGAGACGGTTATGACAGGATCTCAGGGGGGACTCGGTGCACTTAAAGCTATGGCTGCAATGGACACAGAGCAGAAAATGCTTTTCACATTATGCCAGCACTTGATCCTCTCAGTGATTGATTGTGGACTAGGACGGCTCACTGTCTCAAAGAGTCAGATGGTGAGGTTAGGGTGCATGCAGAGTGAGGCTATGCGGGTAATTCTGGGATGCACCGGAGACACCCCAGTGGTGTGTATGCGTTGCATCCTTGGTTTGCCGACTGTTGCAGGTAGTAGACTCAAGGTGATGCAGGCGAGGTCATGCCTTGAAGTGGCTGCGGACATGGGTAGCCCTTTAGTGAGGCGCTGGACGCAGTTGGGGGCCAGCGACTGGTGGGAGGGAGGTCATCGATGGCTCAGGTGGAGGACACGATCAGACATGTGTGCATCTTATAGAACATTGGACGAGGAGAGGAGTGGGTCTGGGTGCCGGGGAGCGGTCAGACTTGTGTTGTGTTATAATCACATTGAGCAGGGAGTGGCCAGCAGGGGCCACGGAGGTGGAGATCCAGTGGCTGGTTCAGAATGATGCTCACTCGGGTGGTGTGATTGTCTACACAGATAGTTCGGTGTCGAGAGGTGGGAGAGGTGCCTGGGGGTTCATGGCAAAGGCTGATGGTCAACGTTTGGTGCGGGAGAGCCTGGCATGTGATACCACAACATCTGGCTTCAGAATGAAGGTGGAGGCGGTTACAGCAGCTTTCCACTGGATGGAGAATACGATACACACACACATCGTGATTGTGGCCGACTCGGAGGGTATGCTGGAGGGGTAGGGGGGGGGGTGAGGACAGGCATGCTTCGTGCAGAGTGGCTTGCTTCGCTTTGGAGATCGTGGGTGGCAGGCATTGCCTGGATATTTTCTCCGGGGGCATGCCGGTGTGCTGGGGAATGAACGGGCAAACGGATTGGCTGGCTCTGCAAGACTTGGTGGAGTATTGGTGCATGACAAGGCAGACATGGCTTTGTGGGAGCACACGTACACCTCAGGATGGGATGGGAGGGGGGGGTGGATCACCATGGTCTGGCAGGAGTGGGGCAGCGAGGGGATCTTGCTGGCGCACGATGCTCAGAGGATAGGCGAGACGGATATATAATCAGATTGTAACTGGTACTATTGGTGTTGGAACTCTTTGCTGGCTGCTGATGATGGGGACGGAGTGCTTATGGGAATGCCCCGAATGCTGTGATGTCGGGTCCTAAATCAGTCAATCAATCAATCAATCATACTACTTTATGTGTGGGGGTTCTCTCTACCATAGGTGACTACGCTACAACCAAGTGGATAATTTTAAATACCTAGAGGCATTTATAACATCAGATGGAAGATGTACAACAGAGATTAAGAGCAGAATAGGGCAAGCAAAAGCCGCATTTCAGAAAATGAAGAGTATCATATGCAATAAGTCACTATCATTGAATGTAAGAGAGTGCTGAAATGCTATATAGAACCAGTTTTGCTGTGTAGCAGTGAATCTCAGAATGTAAATAGAAAGAGCCTAATGAAACTAGAACATTATATACAACAATAAGACAGAAACAAACAACTTTCTTTGGTCATGTGATGTGAAGAGAGGCATTTGTGAACATCAGGACAACTGGAAAGGGGAAGAGAAGCAGAGGCAGACCAAGTGAAATGATGCTGGATGGATTGAGAGTGGCATGGAGGAATATCGACAGGAGAGTTGATCCAGAACACCAAAGACTGAGATCTGTGGAGAGATGTGCCAGTACTAAGGACACAACATTCTGAATTTAGCAGTCAGCATAAGGTCACCATACAGTGGATACCATCCCACTGTGGAGTACCCAGCAGGGATAGATCACTATTCCTCACCTTAGGATTATGGGTCATAACAGACTGAATAAAATGTGTGGTCACAGTAGACAAACTGCTGAACATGTTACGCAGTGTTGTGTCGTGTACAATGTGTGACAAACATATATTCACTCTCTAAATCAACATTAAACTAGAAGTTGTATGGAACAACAGGGGAATACCCAAATAATGGTTGACTGCATTACATGAACTTGCATGATGGTTTAATCATCCAGAATATTCATGCAGAGAGGGAAAATGAAGAAGAAGAAGAGGAAGAACAATAGGAGGAGGAGGAAGAAGCAGTAACAAATATTCCATTGTTATTTCACTTATTCTAACCTTGACCAGGGCATTCTATATATACTTCAGGCTCTTCTATCTTGATATCTGCCGGTATTGTGCTCTCCATCTTGTCAATGGCTTTGATCTTTGGAAGAATCTCTTTGATAGAACTGTCAAACTAGTCAATCTGAAAAGAATGATAGATGACTTATGTAATTCAACATGAACAAAGTATATAAATGCTATTGCTATGGTGGTGAATTATCTGGCAGACAGAGATTTAAGTCCTAAACATTGATGGTCAGGTCACCTAAACCCTGAAATGTTTGCATCTACAAGCATGAGCCTGGTGTAGCAACTTTTCCCCTGACCTGGTGTAGCAACTTTTCTCCTGACCTGGTGTAGCAACTTTTCTCCTGACCTGGTGTAGCAACTTTTCTCCTGACCTGGTGTAGCAACTTTTCTCCTGACCTGGTGTAGCAACTTTTTTTTCCAGACCTGGTATAGCAACTTTTCTTCTGACCTGGTGTAGCAACTTTTCTTCTGACCTGGTATTGCGACTTTTCTCCTGACCTGGTGCAGCAACTTTTCTCCTGACCTGGTGTAGCAACTTTTCTTCTGACCTGGTACTGCAACTTTTCTCCTGACCTGGTGTAGCAACTTTTCTTCTGACCTGGTATTGCAACTTTTCTCCTGACCTGGTGCAGCAACTTTTCTTCTGACCTGGTGTAGCAACTTTTACCCTGACCTGGTGTAGCACCTTTTCTCCTGACCTGGTGTAGCAACTTTTACCCTGACCTGGTGCAGCAACTTTTCTCCTGACCTGGTGTAGCAACTTTTACCCTGACCTGGTATTGCAACTTTTACCCTGACCTGGTGCAGCAACTTTTCTCCTGACCTGGTGTAGCAACTTTTACCCTGACCTGGTGTAGCAACTTTTACCCTGACATGGTATTGCAACTTTTACCCTGACCTGGTGCAGCAACTTTTTTTCCAGACCTGGTGTAGCAACTTTTCTCCTGACATGGTATTGCATTTTCCCCTGACCTGGTATAGCAACTTCTTTTCCAGACTTGGTGTAGCAACTTTTCTCCTGACCTGGTGTAGCAACTTTTTCCCTGACCTGGTGCAGCAACTTTTCTCCTGATCTGGTGTAGCAACTTTTCTCCTGACCTGGTGTAGCAACTTTTCTCCTGATCTGGTGTAGCAACTTTCCCCCTGACCTGGTGCAGCAACTTTTCTCCTGACCTGGTGTAGCAACTTTTCTCCTGACCTGGTGTAGCAACTTTTCTCCTGACCTGGTGTAGCAACTTTTCTCCTGACCTGGTACTGCATTTTCTCCTGACCTGGTGTAGCAACTTTTCCCCTGACCTGGTATAGCAACTTCTTTTCCAGACTTGGTGTATGCCACATAGTGGTCACGCTCACACGCACCACCTAATGGGAATTAGGAGATTCCCAGTCTAACATTAGAATGACTTGACCACCGGGAACTAAGACTGACGTAGGCATCGTTAGGACAAGAACGGAAGGGGACTTCGAAGAAGGACATGAAGTCAGCGGTGTGTTTCCTTTAAGCTCCGTGTTACAAACGGACTTGATCATCTAGGCGAGGCATAATGTTCTAGAAGCGGAGGTCGCCTGTTTATAGGCATTCGTACCATGCAGACCGGGACATCAAGCATAGACGACGAGTTTGGTAATGATTTGCGATAGACCTTGACAGACTGAACAATTCCAGACAAGATATATCCAGCTTGGTTTGTATTGACATGTAACGTCCCGTCCCCGCGTCAGGGGCCCGTTGCACTTTACAATGTTGTTATATATATCGATGTGCTGAAAGAGATCGAATCTGAAATAAAGGATTTCTCGAATTGAAACAGTGTCTTCAAGGTGAGCGACTTTATTACATATTGTTCTCTAGTTCGAGTTCTAACGCTTTGGCAGTGAATTGACTATGAGACATGTGGGGACTTTAATCCGAGGAAACGATGCTTTAATGTAAACAAGCAACGATTGATTCCCGCCATATCAGAAGTAAACATATGAAAAATGCACGTCGCGATGATAAATTCCTTGGCACGATGTGGCATCAGGAGTACACACAATGCGACAATATGGCGGCTGAGTTAAAATAAGCTTTATTACGCTGCCAGAGAAAAACGATAGTACATTGTACATTGCAGGTTATCGTTTGTACGCAAAGTAAGACATTATATTAACCTTCCGAGTTATTTATGAAAAGGGACTGTCGTTTTAAAGATAAATAATTGCACGTTAAGTTGAAGTGCAAACGACGCGCACCATCCTAAACTCAGAGGAAGCCGAAATTGCAGCTCGTATAAAGATCAGTTACAGACTGCAAGTATTTAATATTTGTCGATATTAAGTGGATGTCATTCGCCACACACAACTTAAGAGATTAAACCTGTACTATTCCACATATCTAAATGACAATGGAACACATTATCAGTTTCGATGTCCGCTATCAGGAGACATACTACACTTACTAGTACCAAATTTGTACCCAGGACGGAACTAGATATGTCTTGGAATTAGACATAGTTGACACAGATTCCTTACACAGACTAGAAAAGCAGTTGACACAGCACACTGCACAACGCTTGAACAGTAATATACCACACAATCAAGATACACTTGGCGAGAAGAATGATACCTCCATAATATTATTATTATTGGCTGCCGACACTCTGCCAAATTTACACTATCGACACAAGGAACATTCATTATTCTTCTGGGGACATTAACTATTTTACATTTATCTATATCGGATGTTACTATGAAGGTACATTATACATTCTAACGCTTTGGCGGTGAATTGACTATGAGACAGTGTAGCAACTTTTCTCCTGACCTGGTGTAGCAACTTTTCCCCTGACCTGGTGCAGCAACTTTTCTCCTGATCTGGTGTAGCAACTTTTCTCCTGACCTGGTGTAGCAACTTTTCTCCTGATCTGGTGTAGCAACTTTCCCCCTGACCTGGTGCAGCAACTTTTCTCCTGACCTGGTGTAGCAACTTTTCTCCTGACCTGGTGTAGCAACTTTTCTCCTGACCTGGTGTAGCAACTTTTCTCCTGACCTGGTGTAGCATCTTTTCTCCTGACCTGGTGTAGCAACTTTTCTCCTGACCTGGTGTAGCAACTTTTCTCCTGACCTGGTGTAGCAACTTTTCTCCTGACCTGGTATAGCAACTTTTCTCCTGACCTGGTGTTGGAACTTTTCTCCTGACCTGGTGAAGAAACTTTTCTCCTGACCTGGTGTAGCAACTTTTCTCCTGACCTGGTGTAGCAACTTTTCTCCTGACCTGGTGTAGCAACTTTTCTCCTGACCTGGTGTAGCAACTTTTCTCCTGACCTGGTGTTGCAACTTTTCTCCTGACCCGGTGAAGCAACTTTTCTCCTGACCCGGTGTAGCAACTTTTCTCCTGACCTGGTGTAGCAACTTTTCTCCTGACCTGATGTAGCAACTTTTCTCCTGACCTGATGTAGCAACTTTTCTCCTGACCTGGTGTAGCAACTTTTCTCCTGACCTGGTGTAGCAACTTTTCTCCTGACCTGGTGTAGCAACTTTTCTCCTGACCCGGTGAAGCAACTTTTCTCCTGACCTGGTGAAGCAACTTTTCTCCTGACCTGGTGTAGCAAATTTTCTCCTGACCTGGTGTAGCAACTTTTCTCCTGATCTGGTGTAGCAACTTTTCTCCTGACCTGGGGTAGCAACTTTTCTCCTGATTTATGAATGGTACATATCAAGACTACAACAATGACAACATTCTCCCAGTTTGCTAATTATAAATGTCACAGCCACTGCCAGGCTACAATAGTCTCTCAACGTTTGTTGATGTTGAATATCACAAGCCCAGACCAAGCTTCATAGATACTTCAGAATTGTTCACAATCAAGCAAAGAAACAACTTGTTTGTAAAACTTAGAGAAGTTTTTGTAGCAGCAGTGGATTAAAGTATAAACATTGAGTTAAAGTGGAGATATAAATATTAGTTTATAGAAGAACTCCCAACTCATAATCAGTGCGATATTACAATAGAAAGGGAAAAAATTAACAAAGTTAATAAATCACATGATTTACTGATCTGGCACAATTTAGTGTGTGTGTATATATATAATTTACTGAGACATGCATTTGCAAAAACATTATGGTTATTTCTTGTTTTCTCAACTGTTTGCTGGAAAACAATGTACATAAGTAAATTATAAATTACAACCATTATATTATATGAATATACTTGTTTAAAAAATCTGTTGTTAAAGAATTTCTCTACTCTAAAGTTAATGAAGTGTATAAATAATCCAGCTAATCGCTAGTGAAGTCATATTTTCTCCATGTTTGTGCAATAATGTTTCTTGTTTCATGACACATTAGACCATGATAATTCAAAACTGTGTAGGTATGTTGTATGTGTGCTGTAGACATGTGTGCTGTAGACATGTGTGCTGTAGACATGTGTGCTGTAGACATGTGTGCTGTAGACATGTGTTCTGTAGACATGTGTGTTGTAGACATGTGTGCTGTAGACATGTGTGCTGTAGACATGTGTGCTTTAGACATGTGTGCTGTAGACATGTGTGCTGTAGACATGTGTGTTGTAGAATGTGCTGTAGAAATGTGTGTTGTAGACATGTGTGCTGTAGACATGTGTGTTGTAGAATATGCTGTAGACATGTGTGCTGTAGACATGTGTGCTGTAGACATGTGTGCTGTAGACATGTGTGCTGTAGACATGTGTGCTGTAGACATGTGTGTTGTAGATATGTGTGCTGTAGACATGTGTGCTGTAGACATGTGTGCTGTAGACATGTGTGCTGTAGACATGTGTGCTGTAGACATGTGTGCTGTAGACATGTGTGCTGTAGACATGTGTGCTGTAGACATGTGTGCTGTAGACATGTGTGCTGTAGACATGTGTGCTGTAGACATGTGTGTTGTAGACAAGACTGCTGTAGACATGTGTGCTGTAGACATGTGTGTTGTAGTAATGTGTGTTGTAGACATGTGTGCTGTAGACATGTGTGTTGTAGACATGTGTGCTGTAGACATGTGTGCTGTAGACATGTGTGCTGTAGACATGTGTGCTGTAGACAAGTCTGCTGTAGACATGTGTGTTGTAGAATGTGCTGTAGACATGTGTGCTGTAGACATGTGTGTTGTAGACATGTGTGTTGTAGAACGTGCTGTAGACAAGTCTGCTGTAGACATGTGTGCTGTAGAATGTGCTGTAGACATGTGTGTTGTAGACATGTGTGCTGTAGACAAGTGTGCTGTAGACATGTGTGCTGTAGACATGTGTGTTGTAGACATGTGTGTTGTAGACATGTGTGCTGTAGACATGTGTGTTGTAGAATGTGCTGTAGACATGTGTGCTGTAGACATGTGTGTTGTAGACATGTGTGCTGTAGAATGTGCTGTAGACATGTGTGCTGTAGAATGTGCTGTAGACATGTGTGCTGTAGACATGTGTGTTGTAGAATGTGCTGTAGACAAGTCTGCTGTAGACATGTGTGCTGTAGAATGTGCTGTAGATATGTGTGCTGTAGAATGTGCTGTAGACATGTGTGCTGTAGACATGTGTGCTGCAGACATGTGTGCTGTAGACATGTGTGCTGTAGACATGTGTGTTGTAGACATGTGTGCTGTAGACATGTGTGCTGTAGACATGTGTGTTGTAGAATGTGCTGTAGACAAGTCTGCTGTAGACATGTGTGCTGTAGACATGTGTGCTGTAGACATGTGTGCTGTAGACATGTGTGCTGTAGACATGTGTGCTGTAGACATGTGTGCTGTAGACATGTGTGTTGTAGACATGTGTGCTGTAGACATGTGTGTTGTAGACATGTGTGTTGTAGAATGTGCTGTAGACATGTGTGCTGTAGACATGTGTGTTGTAGACATGTGTGCTGTAGAATGTGCTGTAGACATGTGTGCTGTAGAATGTGCTGTAGACATGTGTGCTGTAGACATGTGTGTTGTAGAATGTGCTGTAGACAAGTCTGCTGTAGACATGTGTGCTGTAGATATGTGTGCTGTAGAATGTGCTGTAGACATGTGTGCTGTAGACATGTGTGCTGTAGACATGTGTGCTGTAGACATGTGTGTTGTAGACATGTGTGCTGTAGACATGTGTGTTGTAGAATGTGCTGTAGACATGTGTGCTGTAGACATGTGTGCTGTAGACATGTGTGCTGTAGACATGTGTGCTGTAGAAATGTGTGCTGTAGACATGTGTGTTGTAGAGTGTGCTGTAGACAAGTCTGCTGTAGACATGTGTGCTGTAGACATGTGTGCTGTAGACATGTGTGTTTTAGACATGTGTGCTGTAGACATGTGTGCTGTAGACATGTGTGCTGTAGACATGTGTGCTGTAGACATGTATGGTGTAGACATGTATGCTGTAGACATGTGTGCTGTAGACATGTGTGCTGTAGACATGTGTGTTGTAGAATGTGCTGTAGACAAGTCTGCTGTAGACAAGTCTGCTGTAGACATGTGTGCTGTAGGCATGTGTGCTGTAGACGTGTGTGCTGTAGACGTGTGTGCTGTAGACATGTGTGCTGTAGACGTGTGTGCTGTAGACATGTGTGCTGTAGACATGTGTGCTGTAGAAATGTGTGCTGTAGACATGTGTGCTGTAGACATGTGTGCTGTAGACATGTGTGCTGTAGACATGTGTGCTGTAGACATGTGTGCTGTAGACATGTGTGTTGTAGAATATGCTGTAGACAAGTCTGCTGCAGACATGTGTGCTGTAGACATGTGTGTTGTAGACATGTGTGCTGTAGACATGTGTGCTGTAGACATGTGTGTTGTAGACATGTGTGTTGTAGAATGTGCTGTAGACAAGTCTGCTGTAGACATGTTTGCTGTAGACATGTGTGTTGTAGACATGTGTGTTGTAGACATGTGTGTTGTAGAATGTGATGTAGACAAGTTTGCTGTAGACATGTGAGCTGTAGACATGTGTGCTGTAGACATGTGTGCTGTAGACATGTGTGCTGTAGACATGTGTGTTGTAGAATGTGCTGTAGACAAGTCTGCTGTAGACATGTGTGCTGTAGACATGTGTGCTGTAGACATGTGTGTTGTAGACATGTGTGCTGTAGACATGTGTGCTGTAGACATGTGTGCTGTAGACATGTGTGTTGTAGACATGTGTGCTGTAGACATGTGTGCTGTAGACATGTGTGTTGTAGACATGTGTGTTGTAGACATGTGTGTTGTAGACATGTGTGCTGTAGACATGTGTGCTGTAGACATGTGTGTTGTAGAATGTGCTGTAGACAAGTCTGCTGTAGACATGTGTGCTGTAGACATGTGTGCTGTAGACATGTGTGCTGTAGACATGTGTGCTGTAGACATGTGTGCTGTAGACATGTGTGCTGTAGACATGTGTGCTGTAGACATGTGTGCTGTAGACATGTGTGCTGTAGACATGTGTGCTGTAGACATGTGTGCTGTAGACATGTGTGCTGTAGACATGTGTGCTGTAGACATGTGTGCTGTAGACATGTGTGCTGTAGACATGTGTGCTGTAAACATGTGTGCTGTAGACATGTGTGCTGTAGACATGTGTGCTGTAGACATGTGTGCTGTAGACATGTGTGCTGTAGACATGTGTGTTGTAGACAAGACTGCTGTAGACATGTGTGCTGTAGACATGTGTGTTGTAGTAATGTGTGTTGTAGACATGTGTGCTGTAGACATGTGTGTTGTAGACATGTGTGCTGTAGACATGTGTGCTGTAGACATGTGTGCTGTAGACATGTGTGCTGTAGACAAGTCTGCTGTAGACATGTGTGTTGTAGAATGTGCTGTAGACATGTGTGCTGTAGACATGTGTGTTGTAGACATGTGTGTTGTAGAACGTGCTGTAGACAAGTCTGCTGTAGACATGTGTGCTGTAGAATGTGCTGTAGACATGTGTGTTGTAGACATGTGTGCTGTAGACAAGTGTGCTGTAGACATGTGTGCTGTAGACATGTGTGTTGTAGACATGTGTGCTGTAGACATGTGTGTTGTAGAATGTGCTGTAGACATGTGTGCTGTAGACATGTGTGTTGTAGACATGTGTGCTGTAGAATGTGCTGTAGACATGTGTGCTGTAGAATGTGCTGTAGACATGTGTGCTGTAGACATGTGTGTTGTAGAATATGCTGTAGACAAGTCTGCTGTAGACATGTGTGCTGTAGAATGTGCTGTAGATATGTGTGCTGTAGAATGTGCTGTAGACATGTGTGCTGTAGACATGTGTGCTGCAGACATGTGTGCTGTAGACATGTGCTGTAGACATGTGTGCTGTAGAATGTGCTGTAGACATGTGTGCTGTAGACATGTGTGTTGTAGAATGTGCTGTAGACAAGTCTGCTGTAGACATGTGTGCTGTAGATATGTGTGCTGTAGAATGTGCTGTAGACATGTGTGCTGTAGACATGTGTGCTGTAGACATGTGTGCTGTAGACATGTGTGCTGTAGACATGTGTGTTGTAGACATGTGTGCTGTAGACATGTGTGCTGTAGACATGTGTGTTGTAGAATGTGCTGTAGACATGTGTGCTGTAGACATGTGTGCTGTAGACATGTGTGCTGTAGACATGTGTGCTGTAGACATGTGTGCTGTAGAAATGTGTGCTGTAGACATGTGTGTTGTAGAGTGTGCTGTAGACAAGTCTGCTGTAGACATGTGTGCTGTAGACATGTGTGCTGTAGACATGTGTGTTTTAGACATGTGTGCTGTAGACATGTGTGCTGTAGACATGTGTGCTGTAGACATGTGTGCTGTAGACATGTATGGTGTAGACATGTATGCTGTAGACATGTGTGCTGTAGACATGTGTGCTGTAGACATGTGTGTTGTAGAATGTGCTGTAGACAAGTCTGCTGTAGACAAGTCTGCTGTAGACATGTGTGCTGTAGACGTGTGTGCTGTAGACGTGTGTGCTGTAGACGTGTGTGCTGTAGACGTGTGTGCTGTAGACATGTGTGCTGTAGACATGTGTGCTGTAGACATGTGTGCTGTAGACATGTGTGCTGTAGACATGTGTGCTGTAGACATGTGTGCTGTAGACATGTGTGCTGTAGACATGTGTGCTGTAGACATGTGTGCTGTAGACATGTGTGTTGTAGACATGTGTGTTGTAGAATATGCTGTAGACAAGTCTGCTGCAGACATGTGTGCTGTAGACATGTGTGTTGTAGACATGTGTGCTGTAGACATGTGTGTTGTAGACATGTGTGCTGTAGACATGTGTGTTGTAGACATGTGTGTTGTAGAATGTGCTGTAGACAAGTCTGCTGTAGACATGTTTGCTGTAGACATGTGTGTTGTAGACATGTGTGTTGTAGACATGTGTGTTGTAGAATGTGATGTAGACAAGTTTGCTGTAGACATGTGAGCTGTAGACATGTGTGCTGTAGACATGTGTGCTGTAGACATGTGTGCTGTAGACATGTGTGCTGTAGACATGTGTGTTGTAGACATGTGTGCTGTAGACATGTGTGTTGTAGACATGTGTGCTGTAGACATGTGTGCTGTAGACATGTGTGCTGTAGACATGTGTGTTGTAGACATGTGTGCTGTAGACATGTGTGTTGTAGACATGTGTGTTGTAGACATGTGTGTTGTAGACATGTGTGCTGTAGACATGTGTGCTGTAGACATGTGTGTTGTAGAATGTGCTGTAGACAAGTCTGCTGTAGACATGTGTGCTGTAGACATGTGTGCTGTAGACATGTGTGCTGTAGACATGTGTGCTGTAGACATGTGTGCTGTAGACATGTGTGCTGTAGACATGTGTGTTGTAGAATGTGCTGTAGACAAGTCTGCTGTAGACATGTGTGCTGTAGACATATGTGTTGTAGACATGTGTGCTGTAGACATGTGTGCTGTAGACATGTGTGCTGTAGACGTGTGTGCTGTAGACGTGTGTGCTGTAGACGTTTGTGCTGTAGACGTGTGTGCTGTAGACGTGTGTGCTGTAGACATGTGTGCTGTAGACATGTGTGCTGTAGACATGTGTGCTGTAGACATGTGTGCTGTAGACATGTGTGCTGTAGACATGTGTGCTGTAGACATGTGTGCTGTAGACATGTACTGTAGACATGTGTGCTGTAGACATGTGTGCTGTAGACATGTGTGCTGTAGACATGTGTGTTGTAGACATGTGTGTTGTAGAATGTGCTGTAGACAAGTCTGCTGCAGACATGTGTGCTGTAGACATGTGTGTTGTAGACATGTGTGCTGTAGACATGTGTGTTGTAGACATGTGTGCTGTAGACATGTGTGCTGTAGACATGTGTGTTGTAGAATGTGCTGTAGACAAGTCTGCTGTAGACATGTTTGCTGTAGACATGTGTGTTGTAGACATGTGTGTTGTAGACATGTGTGTTGTAGAATGTGATGTAGACAAGTTTGCTGTAGACATGTGAGCTGTAGACATGTGTGCTGTAGACATATGTGCTGTAGACATGTGTGCTGTAGACATGTGTGTTGTAGAATGTGCTGTAGACAAGTCTGCTGTAGACATGTGGGCTGTAGACATGTGTGCTGTAGACATGTGTGCTGTAGACATGTGTGCTGTAGACATGTGTGCTGTAGACATGTGTGCTGTAGACATGTGTGCTGTAGACATGTGTGCTGTAGACATGTGTGCTGTAGACATGTGTGCTGTAGACATGTGTGCTGTAGACATGTGTGCTGTAGACATGTGTGCTGTAGACATGTGTGCTGTAGACATGTGTGCTGTAGACATGTGTGCTGTAGACATGTGTGCTGTAGACGTGTGTGCTGTAGACATGTGTGCTGTAGACATGTGTGCTGTAGACATGTGTGTTGTAGACATGTGTGTTGTAGACAAGTGTGCTGTAGACATGTGTGTTGTAGACATGTGTGCTGTAGACATGTGTGCTGTAGACATGTGTGCTGTAGACATGTGTGCTGCTAAGTGGTGGGTTATTTTTATTGCAGGTTAAGATTACTAGTAGGCATATTACTGTGACAATAATATGTTTCTCTTTTATTGTCTTCACCAAGTGACAAAATATAAGTCATATAGATAAAGATGTAGTAATATGCTATCAAATAGAGGCCCTGGAGATGTGGTTATACAAATTTTGTTATTTCATGGAAACAAAGACAATCAAATATAGAGGTTCTAGGAAAACGAAATGAAAAGAGAGTTGATCAAAGAAATAGAAAAGAGGCAAATGAAATATGTTGGCCAAGTGAAAAGACATAACACTTAGAAAAACCAAACTGGAGGGCCAGGTCGAAAACATGCAAGCAAGGGATAGATGATACAGGCAGAAAGAGATGGGATACAGGCAGAAAGAGATGGGATGGACAGCAGTCTAACAGAAAGTACAACCATGGCGCTTGTTGATTTAACACACTGTAGAAAGCCTCCCCAGAACAAACCTTTCATTTAGTGAACAACCATTGTTAAACATTACCAGAGTGTTTCCAAATACCAGACAACTGATTACATTCATGTATAAGTTATACATTATCAAATGGTGAGCTGGGGAGTCTGTGGACACAAAACTAGATAGAATGTTTGTTATTACAAGGCAAATTGAGCATATGGTGCTAGATTAACATTTTTAGAGACAAATCGGTTGTCACGGGTGATGTGATCAGTATCATGCTAGTCAATTTTCACTTCCCAAAACATTTCCTAGTACCAGTTTATATTTGTAGGCGTGATCAACCTGCCAGCCCCAGGTCAATTGTTTAAATGTGACCAGCAGGGCAGTGTATGGCTTCCATAGGTGGCAATGATACATTATTTGAAGCAAACAATGGGAACTTTTTAAAGGTTATAGAAATGCTGGCACTCCTCTGAATAACGGTCCCAAATTATTTATTGTGAAAAGTATCCCTTACAGGGCCTCATCACGTGATATAATTAAAATATTAAACACTACTAACTAAAATATAGAACTGAGAAAAATCAAAATATATACCAATAATATTTGACAGTTATATGTGGAAATACGTATGTACAATAAATAATATGGTACTGTTACTTATTATGTACAGTTATTGTATGTGTAGTGGACTGCTAGACCAATCAATGGGTGCAATAAATGTTTCTGGGTCTGGAGGGCCCTTACTGTCATCAAAGTTTATTGATCGATTGATTGATTGATTTAGGAACTGACATCACAGCATTTGGGGCATTTCCATAAGTGCTCCGTCCCCATCCTCAGCAGCCAGCGAAGAGATCCACCACTATTAGTACCAGTAGCAACCTGATTATATGTCCGTCTCGTCTTTCCTCTGAGCGTCGATCGTCTGCCAGATCCCCTCTTCACCCCTCGCTGTCGCATTCTTGCCAGACCATGGTGATCCATTTGCTCCTCTGAGGTCCACATGTGCTCCCACAAGGCTGTAACCACGTCTTCCTTATCATGCATCAATACTCCACCAAGTTTTGCAGAGCCAGCCAATCTGTCTGCCTGTTCATTCCCCACCACACCAGCATGCCCAGGAGAAAAGATCCAGGTGATGCTTGCCACCCGTGACTTCCGAAGCGAAGCAAGCCACTCTGCACGAAGCTTGCCTGTCCTCACCCTACTCAGCATGCTTTCTGAGTCAGTTACAATCACAATGTGTGTGAGTATCGTATTCTCCATCCAGCGGAAAGCTGCACTGACTGCCTCCACCTCCATTCTTAAGCTAGATGTTGTGGTATCATATGCCAGGCTCTCCTGCACCAAACGGTGACCATTAGCTTGACACATCTTTCATCAGAGTGTATATAATCACCTAATGAGGCCCTGTAAGGGATACTTTTCACAATAAATAATTTGGGACTGTTATTCGGAGGAGTGCTGAAATGCTTGACTCCGTTATCTGACAGCATGTCAATAGCATACCAAAATCTCAACCTGCTATAAATCATTTGCCCGATTACTAAGGACATGCCTATCCAAATGATTATGAGAAGACAGAAACTAGAACATACTGTGACAACTTGAAAACTTTCTGGAAGGAGAGATGAAGGAAGACTGTGAGAAGTTTCAAGACAGTTTTGTGTCATGGCATGGAAGTGATACAATCACAATGTATCATATATGCTTTTGAGTTGATGATCACAAGATGTAGAGAAGCATGATTGTCCACAACAGACAAGACATTTGATGATGATGATGATGATGATGATGATGATGATGATGATGATGATGATGATGATGATGATGATGATGAGAGCAAATTTATTACACTGTGGGTTACCTAGTTGGTCAAGTATTGAAGTACACTTGTTCCTACAGCGAGATGCTGTCATCATTTTGAGGTGACAGGTTCAGATCCTGGTCAGTAACTACAGCCATAGCATTAGCTTTCGTTTTAACGTTCACTCACTTAGAACTCAAGCCTAGTCAACACACATGTTACTACTTCTAGTGCACTGGTCTGAACTGTGTGTGTGGGTTAGCTGTCACTATTACCAGTGTCCCTCGCCATCAGATGAGCCACACCGACTTCAGAGGTTGTGTAGATTTCAATTGTTATTTGTTAATGTTGTCTCAACGTGTCGTCTAATATATATTCCCTTCTACTACTTCTATGAGCGATAATCAATACATGTGAATGTATTTATGAGCTGTCTCAGTGATTTCCCAGTTGTTGTTTCTGTGTATTACTACTGTTAACATCAGTTGGATTTATTTTATATTAAGTGGTTTAATTATCCAGCACAAATACATCAAAACCAGAAATTATATTCTGTGCCTGCACAGAAGGATCTATTGGGACCCCAAAAATGGCTATGAAAACACCATGCATGATTCTGACAGCATAAATTTGTTCAATTATCACGTGTCAATAACAAATGCTATCATAGTTTCTGCAGAATAGGTCAGTATAACATTCTGTGCACAATGATTGGTTGAAATTATCTTGTCTTTTAAATCAATTCAATTATTTGGCATACAGTCAGTAATTTCATTTCTTTACAGCTTTTTTGTAAACATGTGAATACTTTGAGATGAATTTTCAAATTCTACATCCAAATTTAACATATATGTGAAAAGTTTCACCGCCAACCATATTCCACATGTGGTAGAAAAAATACTTCTGCAGATATGTTGTTTCATCATTGTAAATGAAAATTCAAAATGGCGGCTCAGCGCATATTGATCAGACTTGCCTGCATACTTTTTACACTCAAAACATGCAATTTAAACAATTAAAGTTAAAGAGAATAGTTAGAGATCATTAATAATTTATCTGTATACTTGTATTCCTTTTTATCATGTAACATGGCAGAACAAATTTTTGAAGTCAGTTTTCGTATCCATCTATTACCCATGTGAGAGAACACACTGACTGGAAGTAACGTTTATTTTAGAATTAACTGTAAATGAGAAAAATTCTCTTAGATGATTATTTTGTAAATCTGCAGCATTTGTCTTGTAATTTTGCATCTCTCTTTATTGCTCGTCAATGGTAGTGTCTGATGGAGACATTTTTCTACATGGACTCCATCATATTTAGAAAACGAATTTTCATGGCTACATCTTGCCTGATAATTTTTTTAAGACTAAAGTCTTAAATGTTAATGTTGCATTACTTTGATCATGTTTTTCAAATTGCGTATTTACTAATGAGTATCACCACAACTACATAGGCCTTGCAAAACCAAATCCAGCTGTACCTCAATGAAGCCTGTATGTTAGTTCTAAACAGAGATACTGAGTGTCATGATCTTGAACACAGAAACACTCAGGAATCACTTATGAGCTTCTTGTTACCACATCTTTTTTTGGTTTTTAAATGAATATCTTAGCAACCATATATTTATATCACTGCAATTGGGGTAGTGATACCTAACTGCTCATGTCATCCATAATTAGTAATTAATGAATAATTAATTGGTAGCCATTTTTAATTGCTAATTAGGTCGTGACACATCCTATCAAAAAAGGAAGGTAACCACTGGGTCCATAGCATCATTCCCCTGAATAAAATATACATCTTGCCTGGTTTCTAAACTAAAATTATTAATGGACAGGGTGATTAATGAAATGGTAATTAATTATCAACCATTTTAAATTGCTAATTAGGTCGTGGCGCATCAAATCTAAATATAGATGACATGAATAGTTAGGCTTCGCTACCCTGATCACAATAATGTATGGTTGCTAAGATGTTTGTTTAGAAACAACAAAGTTATAGTTGTAAGAAGCCAAAGTTAGATTACTTCAGTTCTCACTTTGACTGGAACACAAAGAAAAGCTGCTCAGAGAGCGGAATTGTGAGCATTTATTTTGTTCTAGATCCTGAAACTCAAATGTGAATATCTCTGCTTAGAATTAACATACAGGCATCATTGAGCTACCGTTGGATTTGATTTTTCAAGGCCTATCTATCTGTGGTGTCTCAAATACTGAACAGTAATATCCACTTTGATAAACATGAATGTTATAATAACATTCAATTGTTAATGTTGTCTCAATTTCTCCTCTTACGATCATGATTTTCAATTTGAGTATTTACTAATGAAACCATCACAGTAGATAGGCCTTGAAAAACAAAATCTAATGGTACCTCAATGATGTCTGTAAGTCAATTCTAAGTGGAGATATTCACATTTTTGTGAAGGTGAAACGAGTTACAATTTCTCATGTTCCCCATACTTTTTGGAACTCTTCAGTGTGCCCATTACCTCCACTACCGGTCTGTGTGTGTCTGTGCGTGCGAGATGGTCTCAAACGAATATGACAACTGTCTTCAAAAATATGTTCCATCGTGTCAAATGATTAAACAAATAGTACAAGTGTACAAATAAATTATTATTAATCTTGAAAAATTGTATTCACTTTAACTTGAGTAGTTCAAATTGCACGTTTTGAGTAATCCAATTGATATGCACGGCCACCATGACCCGTGGGTTTCCAATTCCCAAAGTCACATCTCTGCAGAAAATCTGTTTGTCAACCACAATTCAAGCAAGTTTAGCAATGAATCTATGCTGATTCAAGGGCAATATTTTATATGGCAATTAAAATTCACATTAAACAAAGACATCTATTGGATCCATCGATTGCGACACTCTATCATTCCGCTGCCTCTGTGGCAGCTTCCGCAGATCCATAGAGCACACTTTATTCACAAGCTTCCAGTTTCTCAATTCTATATAATATATTAGTTCGCAATGTATAATAATTTTTATTATATCACCTAATAAATTTCTGAAAAATTAAAAAAAGAAAAAAACCCAGTGGGGGAAAAGAACCCCATTCTCCAGCGTGACAGGTGGGATGCTTACCACTACACTAAAGAGGATACATTGATTGTTCCACAAAGATTAATAATATAGTTAAGCCGCTATTTTGGATTTCCTTTTCACAAAGGCACTTATCATGGTCGTAACATCTTCACCTGTTTTTCAACCACAATTAAAGCAAGTTTAGCAATGAAACTTTCCAAATTTCTGTAAAATTGGATGCAGAATTTGAAGATCCATCTACAATTGATGGTTTTCTATTGAAAGTGCCAGAAAAAAAAATTAATTACGGTTCAGTGTGCCATTTCCATTTTTATCCGTATGTGAAGTTGTCTCAACAAACAGGTCATAGACGCATTATGAAAACTGACTTCAAAAGTATGTCCCGTCACATTAAATGATTAAAAAATAGTATAAGTATACAAATAAATTATTATTAATCTTTAAACTTGTATTTTCTTTAACTTTAGTAGTTCAAATTGCACGTTTTGTGTGTTTTGGGTGTTACAAAGTGAAAGTATACATGCCAGTCAGAATGATATGGGCATGCACAGCGCTATGGCCCATGGCCATGGGTTTCCCCATTCACAACAACACATCTTCACAGAAAATGTTGTTTTCATCCACAATTCGAGCTTGTTTTGCGATGAAACTCTCCAAATATGTGTAAACTTGGATGCAGAATTCGAAAATTCATCTAAAATGTATGCACTTCTACTACCAGCGCCTGAATAAAATTCATTACGGTAAGTATGAAATATAATTTTAATTTATTTTAATGCTATGATAATTTCAACCTATCGCTATGCACGGAATATTAGGGGGACCTTTTCTGCTGAAGCCAAGATGTTTGTAATTCTCACTTGATATTTCTTCTTCTGTGTTCATCCGTTGTGTTTTTTCAGATGTAATTGCGGTGTGTCTGGTTAGGCACCTTTGGGCCGAAACCCTTAGGCCAACACATCCGACTTTAACATGCATTTTTGACAGGTTAGCATTCCTGGGGGACTCACTTTTGTGGTGCCGTCCACATCCCAGCTGGTCAAGTTAGAGCGGTCGGAAACTTCACGATCAACCCTCAAGGGAAGGCAGGGACAGTCCATGGCATTTTCCGCCATCCAGAGTGGCTTCCATAGTTGCAGAGCCGACCCATAGCGCTCTGGTGCTGGGCTCACTTGATATTTGAATGAATGAATGATGTCGAAAGTATGAATGGTTTTAAATAGCTATGTAGTCAAGTATTTTTGGAGACACAGTGGATCATTTCGAGGTGGCTCCGTATATCACTTCCCTTTTCAGTTCGGGTCGCGGTACAATCGAATTACTTACCTCTAATCTCTACTTCATTCTACTAACTACTTCTATGAGCGATAATCAATATATGTGCACATATTTATGGGCAGTCTCAGTGGTTTCCTAGTTGTTATTTCTGTGCATTACTTCTAATTCTATTATTACCATCAGTTGGACTTCTTGCGAGAGGAGTTGTTGGACTTGTTTGATATGATTACATTAGGGTGTTCCATCGTGCCATTACCCGAAGTAAAAGCAAAAGTCCTGTACGGAGTCAGATCACCATGGAAAATCTCGTCCCGGAAAACGCTGTCTAATATACCATGCATTCTTTCGACGTCATTCATTCATTCACATCTCACGTGACAAGAACACACGTCATCCGGGGTTTCCCGGGAAAGGTATGCCCAATATTCTGAGCACAGCGATTGGTTGACATCGTCCTGACCTTTTATATAAATAACATTATATTTCATACTTACCGTAATTAATTTTATTTTGGTGTTGCAGATAGAATTATATCAATTATAGATGTATTTTTGAATTCTGCATACAATTTAAATTATATCTGGAAAGTTTCATCGCTTTAATCGCTGCAGGGCGGATGTAAACAACATTTTCGGCGAAGATGTGTATTTTTTTGCTCTTTGCGCATATATATCGGAATGGCATGTGCACTTTGTAACACTATTCTGGTGTTTCAGATAGAATTATATCAATTATAGATGTATTTTTGAATTCTGCATACAATTTAAAATATATCTGGAAAGTTTCATCGCTTTAATCGCTGCAGGGTGGATGAAAACAACATTTTCGGCGAAGATGTGTTTTTTGCTCTTTGTACCATATATATCGGATAATATCGGACTGGCATGTGCGCTTTGTAACAATCTTCTGGTGTTGCAGATAGAATTACATCAATGATAGATGTATTTTTGAATTCTGCATACAATTTAAAATATATCTGGAAAGTTTCATCGCTTTAATCGCTGCAGGGTGGATGAGAAACAATATAATATTGAATATTTTCTGTGAAGCGTTTCTTTGTGAATGAGTCAGCGCATTGCTATGTGCCACGGTGCTGCGCATGCGCGTATCGATGGCTGTGGCATGTTACACTTTCACTTTAAAACACTCAAAACGTACAATCTGACCTACTAAAGATAAAGAGAACACAAATTTAAAGATTATTAATAATTTATTTGTATATTTGTACTATTGTTTAATCATTTAACATGACGGAACATATTTTTGAAGTCAGTTTTCGTAATCCGCCTATGACCCGTTTGGTTACGACCAACCTCGCACGCGGAGAAAAATGAAAACGGCACATTGGACCGTAAATAACTTTTTTCTGTCGCTTTCAATAGAAAACCATAAATTGTAGATGGGTCTTCGAATTCTGCAACAAATTTTTCAGAAATTTGGAAAGATTCATCGCTAAACTTGCTTTAATTGTGGTTGAAAAACAAGTGAAAATGCTACGATCATAAAACCCCAAACGGCGGCTTTACTTTATAAATATCTTTGCAGAACAAGCATTGTCTTCTCGCTAGCGTAAGTCGTAAGCAGCCCGCCTGTCACACGGGAGTTCGGGGTTCAGTTCCCGACTGGATATGTATTTTTTTTTTTTTTTTTATTTTTCACAAAATTATTAGGTGATATAATAGAAACTATTAAACATTACGAACTAAAATATTATATAGAACTAAGAAACTGGAAGTTTGTGAATAAAGTGTGCTCTATGGATCTGTGCAACTGCCGACTGCCGGGGAGCAAGCAGCGGAATTATCGCGTATCGGAATCGATGAATCCAATAGATGTCTTTGTTTAATATGAATTTTAATTGCCGTATAAAATATCGCTCCTGAATCAGCAAAGTTTCATCGCTAAACTTGCTCGAATTGTGGTTGAAAAACAGATTTTCTGCGAAGATGTGACTTTGTGAATTGGAAACCCACGGGTCATGACGGCCACCGCATATGATATCGATTGTGATTGCGCTAGACTTTTCAACACATAAAACGTGTGATTTGACCTACAAAAGTTAAATAGAACACAAGTTTAAAGATTATTAATAAGTAATTTGTATACTTGTACTATTTTGTAATCATTTAACATGACGGAACATATTTTTGAAGTCAGTTTTCATATGACAGTTTGAGACAATCTTGCACGCATAGACGCGCAGACACTAGCGGGTGTCGCTGATTGGAGGAAAGGGACACATTAGAGAGTTCTCTTTACGGATGAATAGGATGAAAAATCACAACTCGTCTCACCTTCACAAAGATGTGAATATCTTCACTTAGAAGTGACATACACGCATCATTGAGGTACCAATAGATTTTGAATTTCAAGGCCTATCTACTGTGGCAGTCTCATTTGTAAATACTCAAAATTAAATTGATGATGGGGCTCGCTAATTACATTGTCAATTTTGTCTGCTGCAGTAATCTCTATCAAAGGTTTTGTTTCACGGTTTCTTTTTTTATCTAGGAAAGAAAAATATAATTACAATACTTATTACTTACGTTACATAGTAATTAATGTTGTAGATCAATATCCAACATCAACAAATTGAGGGATATTGTTGCTGTCCCATTTTGAAGACGCCATTGTTTCTCCAAAAATGACGGAAGAGATTACAAACACGAAGAGTTGCTTCCCATGACACAAGGAATAAAGCACAACGTTGTTGTTGTATTTAAATAACAGTTGTTTGATGAGATTAGCAAAACAAATACATGTGTACATAATGCGCTAAATGTACTCATTTATAACTGGTGTAATACTTCACTTCATATAAAAGTAGCCTTCAGACAAGACCTGTCCATATGGAGCCAGGGTTGTCGGATTGGCTTTTTAAACGCCAAATCTGATAAATATTAATTCATTCTAATTAGGAAATCAGACAGAAGGCTACTATTAGATTCAAGAGCACTCCCAAATACAGATGTTGATACTGATCACAAACCAGTCATAATAAAAAAGATTTCACCACACAGGAAAATAAGAAACAAAAAGGTAACAACACATGTCATCAATTATAGTACTTAGGCTGCAGGAAAATACGGTTAAAGACGAATTCAATCAAGAAATCCAAAACCTACATAAGAACATCCCTGATTACCACTCAAGCGTAGATAAGGAATGGACATGTTTCAAGGCTGCCATGCTCGACACACTGAAAAATAAATGTGGAACAAAGAATGTAGGGCAGGACAAAAGATTAAGAACAGCCTGGTGGAACAACGAAGTTAAAGATAGCATATTCAAAAAGAAGGTAGCATTCAAACAGTGGATCACAACTAAATCTGAACAGGACTATATTACTTATAGAATAGCACGACGTAATGCCAAACGAACAATTAGAGCATCTAACGATGAATCCTGGAGAATATACGGTGAACAGATGGCGACCCTTAGCAAAGACTGCCCAAGAGAATTTTATAAACGTGTCACCACAATGAGAAACAGAGATGCATGTTACAACCCAACCACCATCATAAACAGCAAAAGAGGTATACCGATATTTAATCCATAACAAAGACTAGCAAGGTTGCCAGAATACTTTCAAGAACTACTTAACCCCACACATAACATAGAAAACCTCACTTTTGTGCCTAAATGCCAGGGACAGCAAGAACCAAATTTCATACCTGCAGAAGTCAAAGCAGTTATACAGAAAAGTCCTAAAATCAAATCACCATGTCCAGATGGAATAACTACAGAAGCTATTCAGGCCTGTGGGGAAACAGGAGTTAAATGGCTAACAAGACTTTTTAATATAGCATGGGAAGAAAGAAAAGTCCCAGATGATTGGCAACAGGCAATAATAGTACTATTAGTACCAATATGGAAAAAGAAAGGCAATATGAGAGTGCAAAACATACAGAGGTATATCACTCCTGAGCCATATAGGAAAAATGTATGCAAAACTTTTGGAACAAAGAGCTAGACCAATAGTTGAACAACAGTTAAGCAAAGCACAATTCGGTTTTCGGAAAGGTAAAAGTTGCACTGATGCATTATTTACACTTAGACAAATTTGTGAAAAAACTATCGAATGTAGTGACCAGCAGAATATTGTGTTTGTAGATCAGGAAAAGGCTTTCGATAGAGTAGACAGATACAAATTATGGACCATCCTTGAAGACTATGGGAAAGAAGGGCAACTGCTTGAAAACATCATAGCCATATACTACTCGAGCCAAAGTGCAGTAAGAACACAAGAAGATATATCAGATATGTTCACAGTCAATACAGGAGTGAGACAGGGATGTGTGCTCTCTCCCCTGCTATTCAATATCCACATTGACAGAATTTCCAAAGAAGCAAGTCTCGACAGAACAGATTCAGAAAATTTAGAACTCTTTACTCCAGATGAAACAACTGACCCACAGGGAATAAATGAACTTCTATTTGCAGACGATCAGTGCCTATTTTACAGCGATGAGGGCAGACTACAAAATCATATTACTAATCTGAGTTCAACCTGCAGCAGATACAATATGAGTATAAACACAGCCAAAACCGAATCAACGACTGGCAAGAGAAGGTCCACCAGAGAGACGAATGGAGACGGATTGTATTTGCAGCAAAGAACCTCAATGGCTCGGAACGCTGAAGAAGAAGAAGAAGAAGAAGAAGAAAACCGAAGTAATGCAAGTTAGCAGATCGCCAGGCCCACTAAGTATACAGATAAATAGCACACCACTGAAACAAGTTAAAGAATGCAAATACCTTTGAAGTACGATCACAGAAGATGGCAGATTGGACAGAGAAATTGAAATCAGATGTCAAAAAGCTAGTGCACTTACATATCAACTATCACCCTTACTGAAACATCCAAACATACCCATGTCCGCAAAACGACAGATAATAAACAGCATATTCACACCAACCCTATGTTACCAATCTCAAACCTGGACTTTATCCAAATTACACCTTCGCAAAATCAACACCTGTGAAATGAGATGCCTGAGGAGAGCTGCCAACTTAACAATCCGAGACCAAGTAAGAAATGTTGTTATCAGACAGACTGGGATCAACACCTTGTGCCACATTTATTGAAAGACAGAAGATCAAGTGGTTTGGCCATGTCGTTAGAATGCAACATCAGCAACTACCAACACTGGCCTTACATCAAAGATCATCTGCGACGAGACCACGAGGACGTCCAAGGAGAAAATGGATTGACGACATCAGAGACATTGTACAAGCACACGGAATGACACTATCCAGTGCCGCCCACCGGGCGCTGGAACGCAATTTATTCCTCCTCACGACGCTTGACGGTAGAAGTGGAAGATGATGATGATGGTGATGATGATGATTCAGTAGCATGTCCTTTGCAGAACCTCGCTCCCATAACAACCCTCCGGAAAACATCTCGATCATAAGCAAGATGTACCGCGTCCGATACTAGGCTATGTGTGGAAATCTGATAATGTGTGGAGATCTGATAAATATGGCTTTTTAAAAAACAGGTTTGGCGTCAAAATATCAGTTTGGAGTTTTGGCTTTTTCTTTGGCTTTTTTAAATTTTCAATTGGCATAATAATCTTATATATAAAAAAGACTTGTGCGTATGTATCTCTGTATGTATTTATGTATCTCTGTCCGTATGGCCTTTATTTGTTCGCGAACGGCCCATCCGATTGAGATGAAATTTTCTACACGCCTTCCTTTCATTCCAGAGCTGACAACTGTGATATTTTGTTAGTGTGAAATCGCCTGCTTACTCAGTATTATTTCATTTTTCATTTTTCATCATAATTTCATATATTTCAGGGGACCTAACTCTGTAAAAGTTATTTCAAGGGGCATAACTTTTCTGTATAACTTATAGTCATATTGTGGCATCGTTTTCAAAGATTTATAAACTCTTTGTCCATAGTTATGTACCGGCATATGAGTTATAATAAATAATGATACAATCTGTAAGGCATTTTCAAAGTTTTCATAAAAATGATGCACAATGCATAACATTGTAACTCATCTTTTTTTGCTTAAGAAGTTACTGTAGTCATGCAGGTGATTAGAAAGAGTTTTCATTAAAAATAATGGATGGTGTGTAGAAGAACGTTCTTTTAAGTTACTTTTTTTGTTGTATGAATTTAATGAAGCCGGACAGGGTCAGGCAGACAGATAGACAGACAGATAGACAGTCGGGAACGGGAACTTATATGACTACTTATATGAATTAAATGAGATGCTCCACATCAGGAGCTGGGAAATGCCGGGCCGGGTCAGACAGACAGACAGACAGACAGACAGACAGACAGACAGACAGACAGACAGTCGGTAACGGGAACGAGAACTTATATGACTACTTATATGAATTAAATGAGATGCTCCCCACCAGGGTCTGGGCGAAGCCGGGCAGGGTCAGCTAGTCTTATATATAAAAAAGACTTGTGCGTATGTATCTCTGTATGTATTTATGTATCTCTGTCCGTATGGCCTTTATTTGTTCGCGAACGGCCCATCCGATTGAGATGAAATTTTCTACACGCCTTCCTTTCATTCCAGAGCTGACAACTGTGATATTTTGTTAGTGTGAAATCGCCTGCTTACTCAGTATTATTTCATTTTTCATTTTTCATCATAATTTCATATATTTCAGGGGACCTAACTCTGTAAAAGTTATTTCAAGGGGCATAACTTTTCTGTATAACTTATAGTCATATTGTGGCATCGTTTTCAAAGATTTATAAACTCTTTGTCCATAGTTATGTACCGGCATATGAGTTATAATAAATAATGATACAATCTGTAAGGCATTTTCAAAGTTTTCATAAAAATGATGCACAATGCATAACATTGTAACTCATCTTTTTTTGCTTAAGAAGTTACTGTAGTCATGCAGGTGATTAGAAAGAGTTTTCATTAAAAATAATGGATGGTGTGTAGAAGAACGTTCTTTTAAGTTACTTTTTTTGTTGTATGAATTTAATGAAGCCGGACAGGGTCAGGCAGACAGATAGACAGACAGATAGACAGTCGGGAACGGGAACTTATATGACTACTTATATGAATTAAATGAGATGCTCCACATCAGGAGCTGGGAAATGCCGGGCCGGGTCAGACAGACAGACAGACAGACAGACAGACAGACAGACAGACAGACAGTCGGTAACGGGAACGAGAACTTATATGACTACTTATATGAATTAAATGAGATGCTCCCCACCAGGGTCTGGGCGAAGCCGGGCAGGGTCAGCTAGTTAGCTATAAATGCCTTGTTTGAATTGGCCATGTTAATTGTTATCTTGTTTTTAACACCTTTTAGCTAAAACAATGCAAATCAATCAGCTTAACTTAAACTGCTTTTGGTTCATTCCTGAGAACGAACGTAACAACTAACAAGTATGGTTTTCGTACTGTACTTTTACTGTTCTATGCGCACTCACGCACTGCGCAGCCACGTTACTGTTGAGATAAGATTTCAAATTCATTATACCTTCATGGCAAGTACTTCTTATTTGTGTCTTTCCTCTTGTGCCTAAGGCGGCGCATAGGGCAGAAGTCGTGGCTCTCCATGTTTGTGCGAAGCGTCAGACATTTGGAGCCAGAAATCTGATTCTGTAACAGTTGGGAGTTTTATGGTAGCGGATTGTCAAACCGCCGATCAACCGTCTTTAGTCAAGCTAGAAAAAAAACACGTTGGGTCATCTTGGCCCAAGCTGAAAACTCTTTAATTCCTCCGATGTTAGCATCGTTTTTTGCAAGATAAAAAACATACTGACCAATAAAAAGATATCAGTTGAAACGAGAAACAGAGTGTTGATGTGCTACATAGAAGTCAAGCAGGAAAAAAAAGCTGATCGCTGTGGAAATGTGGTTTCTGAGGAAAATGCAAAGAATACCATGGACAGACAGAACAACCAATGAGCAAATACCCTCGCAGAGAAGGACCGCGGATACTTATGACGCCCTTAAATTAAACACGAATAAGGGGAACTGCGATAAAACTTGAAAAGCAATGAATGAATCACTGAAAAACGAGAAGTAGATTGAGAGCACCACCAAAGCACGCCCACAAAAAAAAAAAAAAACAATGAACGCCGCGGCCAAATCCTTCGTCAGCACAGAACAAACAAAAACAGATTAACAATGACAGGATCGACACTACATGAAAGTACAAATCTCAATCCACCTGTTCCCAGCCCGAAACAGCCATCCATGGATGGAACAAAACGAATGTCGCGGCTAACGGGGTCAACCGACCAAAGGTCAGCACAGCCAGAAACTCGGTGACTGGTCAAGTCAACCGGTGAGGGAACCCGCGCTGGGGGGATGGGGTTGCGTCCAGGAGAGCGAATGGAAAAATATGGATATATAGAGCACCACAGCCAACTCTAGGGCGATGCAACGGATGCAGTTCGCAACTCCGCACGCCAAGTTCAAAACACTGCTGCGGGCAACATGGATGCAGACCAACAAGCGTCTGCTATCACAAAGCAGCACAAGTGACGGTTGCTCAGAACGCAATGAGAAGCGATCCCACACAAACCAATCAGGAAGCCACAGAAGGCAGAGACAATGCTGGTGTCGACCTATTATTGAGCCCATTACTATGCCAAAGTGGAAACCATTTTATGATACTAATCGGAAATATCTCCCCCGATGGTGTTTCCACCTTGTCGTGGTGGGGGAGCTTGAGTTTCTCAATGACCCTGAGAGCTATGCCGGCGGTAGCGTAGCTACCAGCAGGGCCTCCCAAGCCGGACAGGTCAAAGGGTAGAGAACAGACAAAGAGAAACACCCTGGTCCTCCAGGTTGGGGGTTGAAGCGTGGGGTTAACATCCCCACCTTTGTAAAAACCTTTCTTTGTTACGAAACAAATACATGAGCCTCGATACTTTTGAGATTTGGAACATGGAATGTTAATGTACGGACACTATATCGAGCTGGAGCGGCTGAAGAACTAACCCGGGAGCTGATTGAATATCAAATGGATATAACAGCAATTCAAGAAATAAGGTGGCCAGGAGAGGGTACTTTAGAGCAAAATGGAATGATTATAATATATGGAGGAAACACCCAAAATAAACATGAATTAGGAACAGGATTTGTCATCAAAAAAGAGTTATGGGGGAACGTTTTAAACTTTAAAGCTTTTAATGACAGGATTAGTAAATTACGAATAAAAGGTAAATGGAAAAATATAACGATGATTAATGTACATGCACCTACTGAAGAGAAAGAAGATGATATTAAAGAAGACTTTTATAATGATCTGGAAGATGTCATAGAAGAAACCCCCAAACAGGACATCCTGATTATGCTGGGAGACTTCAATGCAAAAATAGGTAGAGAGCAAACTAATAAAAAAGTGGCCGGTATGGAAAGCCTACATACAACTTCAAATGATAATGGATGGAGAGTCATCAACCTGGCAGAAGCCAAAGGACTGCAGGTTAGCAGTACCAGACTACAAAGAAAGGATATACACAAACAAACTTGGAAATCATGTGACAAGAGAACCTATAATCAAATAGATCACATTTTAATTAACAACAGAAATGCATCAAACATACAGCAAGTCAGAAGTTATAGAGGAGCTGAGTGCCACAGTGACCACTTCCTCGTTGGAGCAAAATTTAAAATAAAACTTAAGAGAGCTTTCTATACTAAATTACAAAGATTACACCCAACATATAACAGAGAAAAACTGCAAGACATTACAGTCAAAGAGAAATTTACAGATGAAATAAAATGTAAACTTGAAACTCTGCAAAACCCTTTGGAGGAAAGCATTGACCAAACTTGGTTGAACATCAAGAATACAATTCAGTCTACCGCAGAAGAATGTCTCGGTGTGTTAACCACGCATAGAAAGAACAGATGGTTCAATCAAAAATGTGAAGAAGCAGTCATTAGGAAGAAGAATGCCAGACATGTATGGTTAAATGACATCAATAACATCCAAAAGGAAGAGCATTATAGAAATGAATGTAAAGAGGCTACAAAAATAGTCAGACAGCAGAAGCGAGAATATATGAGTAATATAATCAAAGATATGGAAACTAATCACCAGAAAAATGAATCCAGAAAATTTTTTAAAGAACTGAAGTCAATGAAACGAGGGCACCAACAAAACACATATGGTTTAAAAGACAAAAATGGGAATATGATAAATACCAATGAGGAAATGTGCAACACATGGAAAGAATATTTTATTGAATTACTAAATTGTGAAGCTCCAAGTAACATTTTCTCACAAGAAGAGGTTCTAACATGCGAACCACAAATTGAAGAACCTACATTTGAAGAAATCCTATATGTAATCACACGACTTAAAAACAATAAGGCAACTGGGACTGATGGAATTGCTGCTGAATTTATAAAGGCAGGTGGCCATGCATTACATCTAAAGCTATACGAACTAATAATAAAAATCTGGAGAACAGAAGAATTACCCCATGACTGGAAAGAGTCATTATTGATACCTATCTTTAAGAAAGGAGACAAGTTCCAATGTGGAAATTATAGAGGAATATCACTACTGTCCACAAGCTATAAGATACTATCCGCAGTATTACTAAATAGACTAAAACCATATTCAGAAGACATATTAGGTGACTACCAGGCGGGTTTTAGACAAAACAGATCAACAATAGATCAGATATTTATCTTACGACAAATAGCCGAGAAACATTGGGAATATAAAAGAGATCTCCATAACATTTTTGTGGATTTTAAAAAGGCTTATGATAGTGTCCATAGGAATAGTCTATGGAATGCTATGCAGGAATTTGGAATACCAAGGAAGTTAATCAACATGACCAGACTATGCATGGAAGATACTTATAATATAGTAACATATAAAGGCAGGAAATCAGACCCCTTCCAAATAACATCTGGCTTGAAACAGGGTGATGCACTATCGCCGCTACTCTTCAATCTGGCTCTAGAGAAAGTTGTAAGGAAGGTAAAGGAGGAATGTGATATTGGAGGAACATCCAAGCTGCTTGGTTATGCAGATGATATAGATATTATAGGGCAAAGTGAACAAAAGACATTGGAAATATTGACTCACTTAAAGGAAAAAGCCCAACAGATGGGGCTGGTTATCAACCAAGATAAGACAGAATATATGGTAATTTCAAGAGACGGAATGGCTAGAAACTCTGGCCACATACAAATAGATAATATGACCATTAAAAGAACGGAAACATACAAATACCTGGGTACGATCTTCAACTGCTCCAACATCATAAGGGAAGAAATACAAACTAGAATCAACTCTGGAAATAAGATATACTATGCACTACAACATCTACTAAAATCAAAGGCGCTATCTCGTAACACCAAAATCACAATATACAAAACACTGATCAGACCAGTTGTGCTGTATGGCTCTGAAACCTGGAGTACAACGAAAGGAGACGAAGCCTTGTTACAAACCTTTGAGAACAAAATTTTAAGACGCATCTTTGGACCCATTAGGGATACACAAAGTGGAGAGTGGAAAAGAAGAAGTAACAAAGACATTTATGATCTGTTTAACTCCCCGCTAATCACTAGTATCATGGAGGCTAATAGACTACAATGGCTGGGGCATATAGAAAGAATGGAAGATAATAGGGAAACAAAACTCGCTTACACTCAGGAAATAAATGACCGTAGACCCCGAGGTAGACCAAGAAGGCGGTGGAGAGATAATACATGTACAGACCTACAAGCACTTGGAATCAACGACTGGCAAGAGAAGGTCCACCAGAGAGACGAATGGAGACGGATTGTATTTGCAGCAAAGAACCTCAATGGCTCGGAACGCTGAAGAAGAAGAATCGGAAATATAACGATCAATGAGAAAAGACATTTGTGTGGCTCAAGAAATCCACTGACGGTTCTGAACAGGCATATTGCAAATTGTGCCGGTGTAATATTGTTCCAAGACTTTCGCATCTCGCAAATCATGAAACACACACACACACACACACACACACACACTTTCAGTGATGAAAATAAGTTAGAAAATTTATGAAAAAGGCAAATTAGCAGAGTTACAAATTGATGATAGCATGGCTTGATCACTTAGGTGAAATAATGGTAGCCCGTGGATGTGGCAGCACTCTTGGTCAGATAAAATAGCACCGAACGAAGTGCATATCACTAATAAGAAATGTTATTTCACCATCTTTACAATCTGATCTAATTCTAGATCTGCAAAACAAGAAGTATACACTCATCATTCATGAGCCCACTGAAGTCTCGACCCAAAAGTATTTGTGCATTTTAGTTAGATACCTCAGCGATAAAAGACATGAAATTACTACTAGTTTTCTAGGTTTAGTGGATAATTTTAGATACCTAGGGGCATTTATAACATCAGATAGAAGATGTACAACAAGAGATTAAGAGCAGAATAGGGCAAGCAAAAGCCGCATTTCAGAAAATGAAGAGTATCTTATGCAATAAATCACTGTCCCTGAATGATTGATTGATTCGTTTAGGAACCGACATCACATAATTCGGGGCATTCCCATTAGCGCTCCGTCCCCATCCTCAGCAGCCAGCGAAGAGTTCCAGCACCGATAGTACCAGTAGCAATCTGATTATGTATCCGTCTCGCCTTTCCTCTGAGCGTCGAGTGTCGGCCAGATCCCCTCGTCACTCCTCGTTGTCTCATTCTTGCCAGACCATGGTGATCCATTTGCTCCTGCGAGGTGTAAACGTGCTCCCACAAGACCGCAACCACGTCGGCCTTGTCATGCATCAATACTCTAGCCATAGTTATAAGTACATTGAGTCCCTTTTGAGACCTTGTCACAACCGTCTCTACATGGTCCTTGAAGGAGAGGCTCCTGTCAAATGTGATTCTCAGATACTTAAGTTTGTTCTCTCTGCCACTGAATGTAAGAAAGAGATTGCTGAAATGCTATGTAGATCCAATTTTGCAGTTTGGCAGTGAATCTTGGAATGTAAATGAACAAATTAAGAAGAAATTAGAAGCAACATAAATGTGGTTTCTGAGACGAATGGTGCGAATTCTTTGGACTGCCAGAGTAATTAAGAACGATTGTCTGAAACTGGCTAATGAAACTAGAACATTATATACAACATTAAGAAAGAGACAAATATCTTTCTTCGGTCATGTGATGAGAAGAGGGGCATTGGAAGAACATCATGCCAACTGGAAAGATCGAGGCGAAGAGAGGCAGAGACAGACCAAGAGAAATGATGCTGAATGGATTGAAACGGTGGCATGGAGGAATATCAGCAGCAGAGTTGATCCAGAACACCAAAGATCGAGATCTGTGGAGAGCCATGAACGCCTATGCCAGCTGGCAGTGCATTTGATGAGGATGATGATTTCTAGGTTTGTTTCCAGTTCAAGAAGCTACCATACAGAATATATTTAATTTGATTAACAATGAAATTGAAACATGTAATAAAACATTAAAAAATTGCATTGGCTTTGCATCAGATGGTGCTTACAATATGGTTAGATGCAACAATTCAGCGTGGTCCATAATGACAGCTGTATCTCCTTCATGTATTTAGTATAAGTGTGTTTGCCATTCATTAATATTGTGCAATAAATGGCAAACACACTTATACTGAACACATGAAAGAGATTCAAGTAGTATAGTAGGCGCCCTACAAGCTCGTATTGTGGAGGTGGAGGGTTATAGATTCCTCCACAAAGAGCGATGACTCCTTTTTTCTTCAAAAAGTAGGCGTGGTAGTCAAGTGACCCCTTAAATTGTAGGTGAGGTTGTGATTAGGACTATGGTGGTGGTCAAGTAGTAGTAAAGTGAAACCTTAAATTATAGGTGAGTGTGCGTGTTGTGACGTGTTGGAAGTGTGCGATGACGTAAGAGGTAGTCAAGTGAACCCCTCGAGATTTAGGTACGTCTAGAGTACAACATGAAACATAAAACCCTCAAAATAACAAAGGATTCAAAGAAGGTATATAATATTTTTTTTTAATACAGGGAAAACATACATAGAAAAACAATTAAATGAGTAGTATGGTTGACACATTATCAGATAGTACTTGTCGTTTTATGTACAAATATGATAGAGAAGTACGACGCTGTTGATAATTATAGACACTCGTCCCGTGGGTCTAAACCCCATATTGGTTCTCCCACGCACCTCTTGGGTGGTGACAACATTCAAGAACTTTTCCTTGTCCAAGAAGTTGTGGCTCTGGGTCAGACCTTTCTTACTCGTCTTGGGATAGGAGCCAAAACAATGACATTTCTTGCTGCATAAAGAGACTATCCCCTCCCCTTCGTATTCTAGTTTCAAAAGACCAGGGGTTCTCTTTTCATAAGCTCTGATGCCCTGACAGTCCTTACAGGTAGTAGTAATAGAGATAGTTCTATGAACAGGACAGACTTCATATGAGAACCACTAATTGTAGGCTCTATCGTATTCTCGTAGGTCTGGTCTAACCACCTCAGAGTGTGAATCGGCGCTAAGAGCTAAATAGAGAGAGTTAGTATTCATTTGGGTGAGTTGGTAGTCGTGTTTAGAGACAAATTTGTCCAGAAAGTCATAGTAGAAAGCTAGCATGCACAACTTGGCATACTGGTAGACAAAGAACAAAATTTGTAGTGGTAGATCCAAGACTGTTCCATTCTTTAGCATTTCAACTTCGAAGAGCTCATCTGCAATAGCAGTCATGTTTTGAAACCTGGAATTTTGATTAGTCTTGCAGTGTCTTTTCCCTGGCAGTAGGAGACATCGGTATGTTTGGCTTTATTGGTTAGTGTTTTGCCATAAGCGGCGTTAAATAACAATATCATGTCAGCTGTAATAGCCTCAACTGGATGTTTGTTCCCTTAACGGCGGGCGGTAGATAATGTTTCCCAAATTGTATGAATCAACCGGTCAATATTCAATTGTCTGTTAGATGTGTGTAACTATCAACCCGTGGGATAGATATCACATTAAAAGCGGGTTGGCTAATAACATTTTCTTCCCGAAATAACTACTGATCAAAGTCCGTCGTGGGGAGGTAAGTTGTTTATTTTATATGGCGTATTCTTTCAAAAATTTGCCAATATCGTCTCTCAGCAATTCCATATTCTTGAAAATGGGGGGCATTTCAGCAAAAGAATCTTGCAGATCAGCCGGGTCTCAATATCGCATTCAACGAAACCGAAGAATGTGTCAGTTTTACAGCCTCGAGAATATGTTTTTTAGTCAATGATCCCCAAGAAGCTCTGGCGGTGGAAACTTCTCTCTCAGGAAATGCTTGATTGCTGTGTTTGACCATTTGAGTTTCTGCCACTCGCACTCTCAAATAACGTTAACTGTCACCCCAACAGTATTCTCTAGATACGCGTAAATGTCACACGTGTCCTGGTATAGTTCTGCTAGTGTTTTTTATTAACTGGATTAATTATTCTCCCAGCAGTTAGACGGCAAGATGGGTGCCCGTGGAAATAAACACCCATGGAATTGGTAAGCTGCCATACTCTTCTTATCACACCCATCTACTCGAATATTCCGGTCGCCGAGCTGCATCTCTTGACTGTTGAACTGCGTTCTTAAATTATGTTGTTATTATGTCACACCCACGTTAGTCACTATCTACTCTGATGTGTGTATTTGTGTAATATAAAACCGTCCTCTCTATTTCTATATATGGGGAAGTCTGTTGGCATGTCATTCATCAGTGACCAAAGGTATAATGCATTCACATCAAAAGCCTTAATTGTTTTTACCAGCTTATTACCCCTAACACGGGTCTGATGCATTTCATGATAGCGGTGAAATATGATACTCGGCCCACCCACCACGTTATCTCTTAACAACTTGTGTAACTTCTCCTCCTTCTTTGAACACAAAACAAAAGAAACATCTTTATTCATGGTGTTGAATATATAATGTAAAGTAATGCCGAGGACGGAGATGGCCTGCTTGCGCATATATATTTTTGTCAGCATAAAATTCCACTTGTTTGTCCATTGCTTTTAGAAATGGAGACATGTCCTTGACGTTGTACAAAATTAGAAAATCTCTCAAGGTTTTCATCTTGTTGTCGGCCCACACTTTCTGGCAAACGGCGTATTCTGCCTCTGAATGTTACAGTTTTTAAGTTTAAAGAAAAAGGCTGAACAAGGTGGTAGGGCTGTCTCATTTAATTTAATCAGAGCAGTCATCTACTCATAGCAGAATTAGCCTTTCGTTTCTTGGCCCTTGAAGGACGCCACATACTACTATAACTGTCCACCGGAAACAGAAAATTGGAGTCATCAAGGAATTGTAATCTTTCTGTCGCTGTGCTCATAATATTATTTATCCGCTTGGCTGTAAACTTGAACACGTTAGACCCCCGATCAATGAAATACTTGATATAATAAGGTTTAATCAGGTTTACATCATAACTTCCTCTTTTCAGGTCAAACAGGGGAAGTCCCCCAGATATGAGTCGAGCCTTTCACTTAATTTTTAGTGGCTAATTAATTGTACAAAGATTAATTCGAACTGTTTGAGGAGCGGTTCATACAACTTAGCAGATATTTAATGCAGATAGTCAAACATTTCGTTTACAAGGACCTAAGAATCGACAGTTGTGACGAAGCATTTAGGGGTGTCGAATGCAGGGATATTATATGCGACTGTACACGAAAGGGTGACGTATCTGACAATGAAGATCGTCGAGTTTGAGTCAGCTGGTAATTTTGTATTAGAGAAAAAAGATTCCATATCGTAGCATGCTTTGAAAGGGAAAATAAAGTCTGAATCCACATCAAATCTGTGCTCACAGAGCAACTCAAAGATGGGTTCGGTCGGGCGATAAATCCCGCCATTATAAGTTTCAATGGTGGCCACACAAGTACACTAGTTCGTAACGTTTCACCTATTTATATAATTTCCACAACTTGCCACATTTTACACTGGAAAAACAAAGCGAGGCATGTTCAACACTTGATATATACATGAAATGGGTTTCATGTAGAAGGAGATTTAATGTGTCTGGATGTTCACTAGTACTTCAAATTTTTGGAAACAGATGTGTCTTCAGTTAATGTAAACACATTGATTTGTATTTCATAACATTCTTCCAGTGCAGTTAAATCAACTAAACTAACACCTGGAAAATGGTTGTAGTACTTCAGCCCTTTATTGCACACCCATTGGGTGAACAGGGTTCATGTGTGTTTACTAACAGTCCTGACAAACCCAGTTCTAAACATAACCAATGTGTGGCAAAACATCTATTATCGATATAAATCTTACCGTTTGTGTAGCTCTGAGGCATATATATATATATATATAAATTTATTTGTGTGATATGTTTTTGAATATTAGTCATACAACAACCAACAGGGAACTCAACCAGTTTGTAAAGGTAAAATTTTATACTGGCGATTGATTCCACATAGTATTTAGTATTTGGGTGGCTAAGTGTCGTTGAATTTAATAAGTTGATAGTATTCATTTTGCCAACATACGCCTTGCACTCAGACCTATTGTGTACTAAAAAAGGTAGATCGAAAGAAGAGGAATTATTCGGACAAGCATGGTAGAAGCATAGTGCGTATGTCTCTCAATGTGTCAACACCGTATGAAGGCTCATAACAATCTTGAAGCGTGAGTTCTGAACATTGAAAAGTGAGAATAAATGGGAATCCCAATCAATGGTGGAATGAGTATCTGGTCGGTTAAAAAATGTCCATTCAGATACTTAGCGATCGTGTTGTATATGTGATCTGACAGTAGCCCAATGTTCATTATACAAAGCCCAAACATTCGGGGGTAATGTCTACAAGGAAAGATATTCACAAGCTGATGTTGCATTAAAAGCAAAGGTTCCTGGCTACTCGTCTGCAACCATGACACGTGATGATAGTTAATCATCTATCGACAAGCCATTTGCTGTTGATGATGATGCGTCACTCCCCAAGCCACTTGCTGTTGATGATGATGTGTTAACAGAAGTTGATGGTTCTGCATCACTCGCCTTGGTACTAGATTATGTTGTTTGTCCATCAAGAAAGATGATGAGCATTCATTTCATCCAGTGGGGATGAAAATATGGAGCCGTGAGTTCTAAGATGGCTGATAAGGCCTATTTTGGCTCGAAATGTCCTTTGACAATGTGGACAAAGAAAGCTTGACGTTTCTGGAGGAGGATTTTCTGCAGTGGTTTTTCTATTCTGTCTTTTCTTCACAGCTCTTGCAGTCCAGGTTGCCTCACAAGTGACTGCACCCTTGCGTAATGATGCACGCCACAAATTTCGATCTCTGGCTGCAATCTCCCAGGTGGCATGATGAATTCAAAAAGCATTCAGTGAGATTTTCAGAGTGTCTTTAAAGCGTTTCCTCTGGCCGCCCTAGGAGCGTTTAACACAATGCAGCTCACTGTAAAAAATTTGTTTAGGGAGCCTGTGATCTGGCATACGAGTTAAGTGCCCAGGGACTCTGATTTTTCATTAGTAGAGTGTGGATACTGGGCATGGACGCTCTTTCTAGAACTTCAGTGTCTGGGATCTTGTCTTGCCATTTAATCTTCAATAAGCTTCCTAAGGCAGACTGTGTGGAAGTGGTTTAATTTCCTAGCATGTCGCTGATAAACAGTCCATGTTTCATAAGCATACAGCAGTGTGGATAATACAACTGCTTTATAGACTTTCAGCTTTGTTTGCAGGCTTATTCCATTTCTGTCCCATACATTCTTGTAGTCTGCCAAAGGCTGTGCTGGCCTTGGAGATTCTTGCATTCACTTCGTCATCAATTGTGGCAGCTTGTGACACAGTGCTGCCAAGATATCTCCTAGAATAAACAGAGTCTGTATCAGGCTACACATATAATGAATAGGATAAAGCTATTTAAAAACAGGTATTGGCCTGTCCATATTCCATTTCAATAGACAGACCTTTGGATGGTACCATTCTGCCAATGTTGAATTAATATTTCTAAGAATGATAAGGTGTCATTATGTTCATGGTCAACAGACAAATGTTCTTGTGGACTTGGTTCATAATGGAGTGGAATGATTCAGCCTGTTGTCTGGTCTCTGAGATGAATCATATATTATTCACTTACCGGCAGTATAGAACTAGGACCTTAATATTTGAGGCTCTTTGTTTTTCTGAGTGTACCAAAAAGATGACTGCTAGATTAGGACCTAGAGAACTCCTCCTGCTCTGCTGTGTCTCCACCTTGTCGTGGTAGAGGAGCTTGCGTGTTCCAATGACCCCAAGAGCTATGCTGATGGTAGCACAGCTACTGGTAGGGTCTCCCACGTTGGACAGGTCAATGGATAGAAACCAGACCAAGAGAGAGACACACACCTTCTGCCTTGTAGGTAGAACGGGGTCAGTCAAAGGCTAGGGAAAGCACACCCGAAAAATGCTTGTGGAAATCGGATGTACTGAGCTACAGGCTTGACAAAGCAGTGCAACGTAACGTAATCCATGATACCACAGATTTAAAATGAATCAGTATGGTGCTAACACTGTGAAAACCCATCAGGCGGTGATAGTACCAGACCCCTGCTTTGAGGGGTCGACCCATTGCTACTAGTGGTCACCTTCCCCTGTGCTGTGGAGTCAAGGCACAGAGGAGAAGGGTAAGAGCTGTTGACCAAACACCCCGGACACTCAACATACTACAGTGGAATGCCGAAGGAGTTTCTAACAAGACCCCCTAACAAATCGTCATCATAAAGATAGAATAGATGTGACATGCATTCAAGAGACACACCTCAACGCCCGTCTCAGATTTTCAGTCAGAGGATATCAGGCTACATGTTTTGACCGCAAAGGACACAAAGGATGAGTTCTAATTCTTGCATGAAACAAGTACCTTGCAGTGAAGTATCTGTGACCTCTGACAACCAAACGGAAATTATAGGTGTTGATATAATGATAAAGGACATGAAAATGAGAATTTACAATCTGTATAGCCCAGCAGATAAGAACCTCACACTTTCCAAAATGAAAATAACTGACACAAACTGCATTATTGTCGGAGACTTTAATAGCCGTTCAGATTGAATGATTGATTTAGGAGCTGACATCACAGCATTCAGAGCATTCCCGCGTTCCGTCCCCATCCTCAGCAGCCAGCGAAGAGTTCCAAAACCAATAGCACCAGTAGCAATCTGATTATATGTCCGTCTTGCCTTTCCTCTAAGCGTCGAGCATAGGCCAGATCCCCTCGTCACTCCTCGCTGTCTCATTCTTGCCAGACCATGGTGATCCATTTGCTCCTCCGAGGTGCACACGTGCTCCCACAAGGCTGCAACCACGTCTGCCTTGTCATGCATCAATACTCCACCAAGTTTTGCCGAGCCAGCCACTCTGTCCGCCTGTTCATTCCCAGCACACCGGTATGCCCCGGAGAAAAGATCCAGGTGATGCTTGCGACATGTGACCTCCGAAGCAAAGAAAGCCACTCTGCCCCGAAGCTTGCCTGTCCTTACCTTTCTCAGCATGCTTTCTGGGTCAGTTACAATCACGATGTGTGTGTATCGTATTCTCCATCCAGCGGAAAGCTGCACTGACCGTCTCCAACTCCATTCTTAAGCTAGATGTTGTGGTATCATATGCCTGGCTCTCCTGCACCAAACGTCGACCATTAGCTTTTGCTAAGAACCCCCAGGCACTTCTCCTACCTTTCAACACCGACCCATCTGTGCAGATAATCACATCACACGAGCGAGCATTATCCTGAATTAGTTGTTGGATTTCCACTTCAGTGGCCCCTGCTGGCCTCTCCCTGCACTCCCGGCTCAATGTGATTATAACTCTGCACAAGTTCTCTCTGCCGTTCAGAAATATGGGGATACCTAGATACTGACAACAGAGGAGATGAAGTGGAGGACTGGGAAATAGACTCAAATCTCCATCTACTCAACAAAGCAGATGACACACCAAGCTTCTACTCTAGAAGATGGTTTACCGCTTCTACTCCAGAATATGGAGTGTGTTCCACAGGAGAAAAAGCCTTTGCCTTGCTGGAATTACAAATGAGCTGATTGGGACAGATTTGCCATACTGACAAATATTGTGAAAACATAAATACATGACATGGCAACATGAAACATATGATGGAAAGTCTAAACAAAGCAATAATACAGGTGGCCACTGAGTCCACTCCAAGAGGAGGGAGGACAAATTAAAAATCATACTGGACTGAAGAACTACAAATTTTGGAGGACAAAGTTGAAGATGCCAGGAAGACAGCAGATCAAACAACTGAAGTGAACATCTCTCTCAAAGCCATCTCAGCAGAATATAAACTGTCACCTGTCATTTACTGCCAATATAGTACCTTGCAGTGTATGGCAGGGTTTTTTTGAGCCTGAGAAATTAAGGTCGCCTGGCTAGTGCAGTCACCGCGAACTGTGCAGGTTAGGATTTTCTTTTTGCTCCCGACAGAAAAAAATCCCACACCTTACCAAGGATTTGAACCCGGGTTTTCTGAAGGAGAATCTGGCATTCTAGCCACTTGGCCAGCCGCTCCTCTGGCAAAATATAAAAGAACAGTAAATCAAACAAGAGGTTGTTGGAAGGAAAAAAACAGAAAACCTGAACTTTGACAGGGGATGGAAACAAACTGGAAACTAGTGAAAGCCATGAACAATGAAGGACCCAGAAACAAAAAAACAATTAAACAAGGAAATGCCTTGCTCACAGGAAAAAAGGCTGCAAATGCACTAATGGAACACTATGCTAGTGCAAACCACATTGATATTACAACCAATCAGAAGAAAGCATTCAAAGATAAACAACCACATCATAATAATACAGAGACAGCAGCAGAATATATGATGGCAAATCTAAAAATGGAAGAAATGGAACAGGCAATGAATACCCTAAAAGACGAAGAAATCACCAGGAAAGGGTGGAATCACAAATGAAATGCTAATAGGACTAGGCACTAAAGCAAAAAAGAAACTACTAGCAGTCATAAATTACAGCTGGAAGAGAAATAGTCCCACAGGCATGGAAGGAAGCTATACTAATACCAGTCCCAAAGAAAGGAAAAGACCTGGAAGAACCAAATGGCTATCGACCTATCAGTCTATTTAGCTGTATATGAAAATTAATGGAATGCATTATCAATGGCAGAAAACTCATAACACCACACCAAGCAGGATTCAGAAAGTATAGATCCACTGAAGATCAAATAACCTATATAGCTTAGGAAATAGAGGATGCCTTCCAAGAGAAAAAGCACACACTAGCGGTCTGGATAGATTTAGAAAAAGCATTTGATAAAGTGTGGAAGGAAGGACTGAAAGTAAAAATGCATGTTTGTGGGAAAATGAACAAATGGATCTGCCACTACCTTGAGAACAGAACTGCCAGGACAAACGTACAAGGACAAACCAGCAAAATGATGCTATTGGAGCAAGGTGTCCCCCAAGGAGGAGTTCTTTCACCAACATTATTCCTAGCATTTATAAATGACATCACAGTCCAAAATCAAGGAATGTGGATCATAACCGGAAGCCTTAAGACAACACCTATTAACGAACTAAAAAAGATCACTTGTTTACAACCAATGCAGGATAGAAGAGATAGTAGAGCCCAGCAACAAGCAGTAACATTTAGAAGACTGGCAGACCACCCCATGTATAACAGGTTTAATGGTTTTGGAAAGGGAAGACTGAAGTATAGCAACTTTGTAGAAACTGCAAAACAAAAGATTAGGGTAGATCCTATACTTAACATATCAACAGTCAAACCCATTTACAATGCACACAAGTTTGCAGTTTGGAGACAGAAATTAGATGATAAAAAACATTCTTGGTATTGAGAAAAAGAACACTCAGAAAGAAACAGAAAAATGAAAAATATCACTAAACTACATAAAAGAACATTACCCAAGTAACAATTGGAACCATGAATATACAGATGGATCACCCAAAAATGCAATACAAAATGGAGAGGAATTCTCCTAAAGTTATAAAATACAGTGAAAAAAACAGTCAATGGCAACTGGAAAATGCACAAGTAACTTCAAAGCAGAGGTAAGCTTCAGTTAAAGAAGCAACACAAACATCACAATTGTAAGGTTTCTCTCCTGTATGTGTTCTCTTATGGTCCTTCAGTTGGCCAGTTTGAGTAAAAGAAGCACCACAAATACCTCACTTATAAGGTTTCTCTCCTGTGTGTTCTCCTGTGGGTCGTCAGATTTCCAGCTTTAGTAAAAGAAGCACCACAAACATCACACATGTAAGGTCTCTCTCCTGTATGTGTTTTCTTATGGTCCTTCAGATGGCCAGCTTGAGTAAAAGAAGCACCACAAACATCACACTTGTAAGGTTTCTCTCCTGTGTGTGTTCTCTTATGGTCCTTCAGACTGCCAGTTAGAGTAAAAGAAGCACCACAATCATCACACTTATAAGGTTTCTCTCCTGTATGAGTTCTCTTATGTCCCTTCAGATGGCCAGCTTGAGTAAAAGAAGCACCACAAATATCACACTGGTAAGGTTTCTCTCCTGTATGTGTTCTCTTGTGGGTAATAAGACAGCCAGCTAGAGTAAAAGAAGCACAACAATCATCACACTTGTACGGTTTCCCTTCTGTATGTGTTCCCTTGTGGTATTTCAAACTACCAGCGTTAGTAAAAGAAGCACCACAAACATCACAGTTGTAAGGTCTCTCTCCTGTATGTGTTCTCTTGTGGGTCTTCAGACTGCTAGTTTGAGTAAAATAAGCACCACAATAATCGCACTTGTAAGGTCTCTCTCCTGTATGTGTTCTCTCATGGTTCTTAAGATGGCCAGCTCGGGTAAAAGAAGCACCACAAGCATCACATTTGTAAGGTTTCTCTCCTGTACGTTTTGTCTTGTGTTTCATATTCTTTTGACACTCTAGATGGTCATCTTGAATCAAAAGACTATCCCAGTCATTACATTTGTTTGACATCCCTTCAGAATGTGTTCTTTTATGTCTGTCTACACAAACATTTGGACTAGAAACATCAGGCAAGTCTCCAGTGTGTTTTCTTTGAGAGCTATAATTGGCATAATCAAAAATGTCATCAAGAGACTTTGTAAAGTTCTGTGTATGTTGTTCTTGTGTTTCCTTATTTTGCTGCTGACAATTTTCAATAGCCAGAGATAGTTTATTGTTTGTATCAATCAGAGAAGACACATTTTCTGACATTTGACAACAATGTTCATGTTTTACTGATGCCTGACAACTGTTCTCAACCATTCTTGACTCTGAGTTGCTGTGTTCTGTCATTTCTTGAATGATGCTAACCTCAGCTATGTCTGCCATTTTACTTAATCTGTGACTCTTGTCCTCACACAGAACATCCGATAGCTCTTGTTTCACAACCTTCATTTCTATGCTGTCATATGTCCAGTTTTGAGAATGCTCTTGTATGGAGTGGTATGGACTCCTTGGAGACCAAGAGTGCATTTCTGAAACACACAAAAGTAAACAATGATTTAAAAAAAAAAAGAATTGCGTATCCCTTACGGGACATTGCAGTCAACACCAGCATTTTTCAGCTGCTGTTGATGTACTAGGCAAGTGTTATGTTCAGTAGTTTGCCATTGCTTTCTGAATGACCGGCTCCCATACCAGCATGTTATAACACAACGCGACACAGTCTGCTGCACAAATCAGTAAAATAATGAATACCCTCATGAATATACCAGGTATTACCTATGAAATGATGTGTATGTGTAATCAAGCAGGCACACATTGCAGCTATAGACAATCAATTTCATGTGACCAAAAGATGGAGAAGAATAATAATTAATATCCCTACGTTAATGATGAAATAAGCTGATGTATGATCTAGGCGGATGTATGTTCTAAGTTGATGTATGATCTAAGTTCATGATGATATAAACAAATATATGATCTAAGCTGATGTATGATCTTGACAGATGTATGTTCTAAGCTGATGTATGATCTAGGCTGATGTATGATCTAAGCTGATGTATGATCTAGGCTGATGTATGATCTAGACTGATGTATGATCTAAGCTGATGTATGATCTAGGCTGATGGATCTAAGCTGATGTATGATCTAGGATGATACATCAGATCTAGGCTGATGTATGATCTAGGCTGATGTATGATCTAAGCTGATGTATGATCTAGGCTGATGTATGATCTAGGCTGATGTATGATCTAGACTGATGTATGATCTAAGCTGATGTATGATCTAGGCTGATGGATCTAAGCTGATGTATGATCTAGGATGATACATCAGATCTAGGCTGATGTATGATCTAAGCTGATGTATGATCTAGGCTGATGTATGATCTAAGCTGATGTATGAAGTTCATGATGATATAAACTAATGTATGATCTAAGTTGAGGTATCTTCTTCTTCTTTGCGTTCATCCGGAGTGTTTTTTCAGATGTGATTGTGGTGTGTCCAGTTAAGCATCCTTGGGTCGAAACCCGTAGGCCAACACATCTGACTTTTGCGTGCATTTTTGACCAGGTTAGCTTTCCTGGGAGACTCTCACTTTTGTGGTACCATCCACATCCCAGCTGGTCAAGTTGGAACAGTCGAAGACTTCACGGTCATCCCTCAAGGGAAGGTAGGGACAATCCATGGCATTTTCTGCCATCCAGGGTGGCTTCCATAATTGCAGAGCCGAAACATAGCACCCTGGTGCTGGGCTCACCGAGGGAATCGTCACGTCCTGCTCCTGGCTGCTTTAATTCCTCGCTTCAATATATTTGGCATTTCATTCGCCCCGGGCCGTTCCCGCACAAACCAGACAGGTCTGCAGACGGTATCCATTCAGCGAGTTTTCGATTCGGACATGTGCTTGTCGTTGTGCCCGTCAGAGCTGTTCCAGGCACGACGGACATTCGGAAAACTACCTAGTCAGAGCTGTTCCGAAAAAGAGCGGCATTCGGAAACTAGCTGTTCCTAGCACGAGGGACATTCAGGCTCATTCGACATTTCACTCGGACATAATTGCGTAGTGCCAATATTTATTTTGCCACCCATAGGCCAGCACTTTGGCAGGCATTTTTTAATGAGGTTAGCCTTCCTTGGAGTTGAGGTATTATCTAGGTTGATGCATGATCTAGGTTGATGTATGATCTAGGCTGATGTATGAACTAAGCTCATTGTGACAGAAACTGATGTATGATCTAGGCTGATGTATGATCTCGGCTGATGTATGATGTAAGCTCAGGTATGATCTCAGAGAGGTGAAGTGACTGTGCTAGTGTAAAACAACAGATTAACATGTACTGTATGTTTAATTTATCATTAACATTATCAAATAGATAAATGTCATCCAGCTTAGTGACAAGTCATCCAGCTTAGCGATAAGTCATGTCATCCAACTTAGTGACAAGTCATGTCATTAAGCTTAGTGACAAGTCATCCAGCTTAGCGATAAGTCATGTCATCCAGCTTAGGGACAAGTCATGTCATTAAGCTTAGTGACAAGTCATCCAGCTTACACAAGTCATGTAATTAAGCTGTGACAAGTCATCCAGCTTAGCGATAAGTCATGTCATCCAGCTTAGTGACAACTCATGTCATTAAGCTTAGTGACAAGTCATCCAGCTTAGCGATAAGTCATGTCATCCAGCTTAGGGACAAGTCATGTCATTAAGCTTAGTGACAAGTCATCCAGCTTACACAAGTCATGTAATTAAGCTGTGACAAGTCATCCAGCTTAGCGATAAGTCATGTCATCCAGCTTAGTGACAAGTCATGTCATTAAGCTTAGTGACAAGTCATCCAGCTTAGTGACAAGTCATCCAGCTTAGCGATAAGTCATGTCATCCAACTTAGTGACAAGTCATGTCATTAAGCTTAGTGACAAGTCATCCAGCTTAGCGATAAGTCATGTCATCCAGCTTAGGGACAAGTCATGTCATTAAGCTTAGTGACAAGTCATCCAGCTTACACAAGTCATGTAATTAAGCTGTGACAAGTCATCCAGCTTAGCGATAAGTCATGTCATCCAGCTTAGTGACAAGTCATGTCATTAAGCTTAGTGACAAGTCATCCAGCTTAGCGATAAGTCATGTCATCCAGCTTAGGGACAAGTCATGTCATTAAGCTTAGTGACAAGTCATCCAGCTTAGACAAGTCATGTCATTAAGCTGTGACAAGTCATCCAGCTTAGCGATAAGTCATGTCATCCAGCTTAGTGACAAGTCATGTCATTAAGCTTAGTGACAAGTCATCCAGCTTAGTGACAAGTCATCCAGCTTAGCGATAAGTCATGTCATCCAGCTTAGCAATAAGTCATGTCATCCAGCTTAGTGACAAGTCATCCAGCTTAGTGACAAGTCATCCAGCTTAGCGATAAGTCAAGTCATCCAGCTTAGTGACAAGTCATCCAGCTTAGTGACAAGTCATCCAGCTTAGTGACAAGTCATATCATCCAGCTTAGTGACAAGTCATGTCATTAAGCTTAGTGACAAGTCATCCAGCTTAGCGATAAGTCATGTCATCCAGCTTAGTGACAAGTCATGTCATCCAGCTTAGTGACAAGTCATGTCATCCAGCTTACTGACAAGTCATCAAGCTTAGTGACAAGTCATGTCATTAAGCTTAGTGACAAGTCATCCAGCTTAGTGACAAGTCATCCAGCTTAGCAACAAGTCATGTCATCCAGCTTAGCGACAAGTCATGTCATCCAGCTTAGTGACAAGTCATCCAGCTTAGCAACAAGTCATGCCATCAGGCTTAGTGACAAGTCATGTAATTAAGCTTAGTGACAAGTCATCCAGCTGAGTGACAAATTATGTCATTAAGCTTAGTGACAAGTCATCCAGCTTAGTGACAAGTCATGTCATCCAGCTTAGTGACAAGTCATCCAGTTTAGTGACAAGTCATGTCATTAAGCTTAGTGACAAGTCATCCAGCTTAACGACAAGTCATCCAGCTTAGTGACAAGTCATCCAGCTTAGGGACAAGTAATACAAGAGCAACCAGTCATACAAGTTAGAGAGGTTACACGTGAGATGCAAGAGGCATATTTACAAGTACTTTACATACTTGGACAGTATCAACTAGTAAAGAGTGAGTGACTCAGCTGGCTGTGGAAGTTTGTTTGGGTGTGTAACCTCAGAAATAAACTATATATCAGCTGCCACCTTGAGCTGCACTACACTACATGCATTAATCTCAGCATCTGCCAGACTATTGTGTACACGAGCCACATTGTTGTGTTTATAGTGTATCATATATGTTTCGCTGCATCTCGTCAGGTACATCATTGGTACCTTTCCGTCTTGACAGACGATAGTTTGGTACATTGTGCTTCAAACAGGCTTAATAACTACGACCCATGGCGGTGGAGAGTGTGGCTGGTAAGGTCAATTCTTGCTGCAAATGTTTGCCCACAGTAGATGCATGTGAAAACATGGTCATTTCCACCATTGTGCATCATCTTACGTCTCTCAAGCTCTGTGTGTGCTTTATCTGCAATTATTTTCTCCTTTGTCTTTATTCCATTTCTGATAGTTGCCCTCCATAAAACACGTTCAGCTGCGACTTGCTCCCAATGTACATTATCAATGCCTGTATCAATCATGTCCCGCTTACACACATCTTTGTATCGTAGTAGAGGCCGACCCTGAGATCTCCTACCTATCTGTAATTCACCAAAAAAGATATCCTTTGGTATTCTACCATCATCCATCCTCCTAACATGTCCTATCCATCCAAGTCTACGAAGACTGAGCATGGAATACACCGTCACACAACCTGATATTTCCAATACTTCAGTATTTGTGATTTTGTCTTGCCACTTAATACCAAGTATTCTTCGCAGACACCGCATATGAAAGCTGTTTAAACGTTTCTCTTGGTGTGAGTAAGTTGTCCAGTTTTCACTGCCATAAAGAAGAGTACCAAGGACACAGGCTTGGTAGACGAGGACTTTTGTTTTGGCAGTAAGCTTCCTGTTCTCCCAGGCTCTTTTTTCTTAACCTGTTCATTGTTGTTGCTGCCTTGCCAATCCTGATGTTGATTTCCTGATCGAGGGATAATTTGCTATTTACCACCCACTGATCCTAGATATGTAAAATGGTCTACTATCTCTAGTTCGGCATCGTCAATAAAGATTGATGGTACCCCATGTGCACCTTGTGACATAATCTGTGCCTTCTTTTTGTTAATTGAACCAAATTCAGAACAAGCATTGGATAATGCAGATAGTAGATGTTGTAATTCTTCCTCAGAGTGGGTCGTAATCGCAGCATCATCCGCAAAAAGCAACTCTCTGATTAGTACCCTCCTAATTTTGGTCTTCGCCTTCAATCTCTAAGCATTATCAAGGCCACCACCTGAGCGTGAGTGAATGTATATACAGGCATCCTGATCACGAAAGGCATATTTCAGTAGAAGTGAAAAGTATATCCCAAAGAGGGTGGGGGCTAGTACACAACCTTGCTTAACTCCACTCTTGATTTCAAACTCTTCTGAAGTTGAGCCATCAAACTTGATTATACCCTACATGCCTGTGTGGAATGATTCCACTATGGACAGAAGAGTTGGTGGGCAGCCAATCTTCTTTAGTGCTTTGAACAGACCCTCACGACTGACCAAATCGAATGCCTTTGTGAGGTCGATGAAGGCAATAAACAGTGGCTGATTTTGTTCCCGGCATTTTTCTTGCATTTGTCGCCTATGCCAACTGACAAGGACTTATAACCCGTAACAGTTGCCTCTCGCTTTGATTCCGAGACCGGTTAAGACCAGGGATGGAGTTATTGCCTTTCCATAGCACAAAGCCTGGGCTAAAATAAAGAAACCATGTGTTGCCCATGCAGCATGATCACTCTCTCGGCCTGCCTAGTTCACTCCAGAGGAAAGTTAACACCTATACATCTGGAACAAGACAAGCTGCAGAAGCTGCCGGATCAGCAAAGCAATGCTCTATCTGCCTGCCTGTCGGAGCTTCGATCCTAGACCAGCTGCCAACCAAGGCTTAGGGCCTGGTCTGCCCTGCCATGACTATTTTGTCTTTGGTTTGCATTTCCTCGCACCAGGATAAGGCTTGTACCCTCCCAATTGCACTCTTCCGCCCAAAGCCGTTGGCACAATGTGGGGTGTCGGGTTTGGTAAGCGCCGCCCAACATTCGGCGCTAACAGAAAGCAGGTAGTATCGTCTACTGTCATACGGTAGCTCAGTCATATCTGACTAAGACCTGACTGACGTCAGGTACATACTGCAGAAATCACACAACATAAAGTGAAATCAATGTCGTACCAGGCCACAATGAACGGGACACATAAAAACATCTCTCTATCTATGGAACACGAACATAACGAAGCGTTGCCATTTCTAGATATCCTAATGAGACGTAGAGCAGACAGTGCCTTCCGTGTGTTGTTCAACACACAAAGTAGTTGCATGTTAAAGTTTGCAGAAGCTATAATAATCAACCTCCATAAGCCGTCCTTGTGCAAGCAGAAAGACATGTTAGTCAGTTTAAAATTACTTGGTAGACAATTGACATTACTGTGCGATCATGTGTATATTTCAGTTTGAAGGATTTATCTAGTTATTTCACTTTATGTTGTGTGATTTCTGCAGTATGTACCTGACGAGATGCAGCGAAATATGCCAGGCAATAAATCGTGCAATCTATTGTTTGTGTCTTTGTTATTCAAATTCACCACGGGAAAACATTGTTTTGAATTATCATCTATGTCATAATCCCCCTTGATCTACATAGTAGCCTCTTAGCGCCAAGTATTTTTTATTTATATCTTGTGATTTTGTTTGAGATATCGCCATTCAGGGATAGAAAAATCAAAGCGCCTTGTCACCCCTATTAGACATGTTCATTACTTGTTTTTACAATGAAATCTGTATATGTTTTTGTTTTTTATGTGTTTTCTGTTTCAGTGTATTGTAAAATCAGAATAAACATGCATTATACATGCTTGCACCATTGCAAGCCGACTTGTGATTTCTGCAGATTAACGTTAATAGTAAAGGTCTTATAACTCAACAGAAGAGTTATTCATCCTGTTTCCGATAGTGGCTCAACTAACGATACGTCACGCACACACCAGGCATCATCAATGCTGGTGAGTTTGATTCGAGTTGTGCTGTTTTACGCTTACTTAAATTTAAGAACATTAACAGAACATATCAGTGTAAATTGACCGGTGCTAGTAAATAAATATGGCAAATTTACACATTTCTTCAGAAGAAAATGTACCATGTAGCGATAGAGAGAGAATGAAGGTGAGAAGTCGGCCAATCCAAGCGCTGTTTGTAATTTTCAATATGATCATGAACAGTGTAAAACAAATTATTGTCATTGAGACGACAATGAAAAACCTATCATTGAAGATCATCATCTTCTATATTTGCCTTCAAGCATTGAGGGAAGGAATGGTTAACTTTCCAGCATCCGATGAGTGGCACTGGATAGTGTCATTCCGTGTGATTGTACAAAGTCTTTGATGTCATTAATCCAGTTTCTTCTCAGCGTCCTTTTGCTCTTGAATCAAATCTTCTTTGACGTAGTGCCACTGCTGGTAACTGATGCTGTTCCACTGAAGATGATGTTTCTAAATTCCCTCAGTGGAAAGTTTCACAGCTTGAACTTCTACCACAGCAGCACAATGAAAACAGAATTGCAATGTGAGCAGTAAGTTTTCCACCAACAATTCAGAACAAAATTTGAAAGTTGTGTTTGGATGTTTGGGACCATTTACATTGGAAACTTACAAAGCACCACAATTCCTATGCACTTCAAGTGCCAGAAGACTGTAAGTACAAAGAAGAATTATGAATGTGCTTCTTTAGCAAAGTGAGAGAGGAAAAATACATTGGATGCTAATATGCTGCAACATATGAATGTACATTTCATGGCACTGTACTGTATAGCCAACATGTCTCTACCCTACACTGACTTTGAAGGTTTGGTTGCATTGTTAACAAAGCTTAATGTGATTGATTCAAAGAAGTTAAGAAAACAGTGTAGAGAATTCATGTTTTACATTGCTTCATATCTTCATGAAGATTTGATACTGAAATAAAGGAAAACTAGGTGTCAGTGTTTTACTTGATGGAGATGCAGACAGATCTGCTGATGAGGGGCTGATACTATATACTCATTTTATCAGAGAAGGGAAAGTGAAGGAGACATTTCTTTCTATTGTGCCTGTGGAAGATGCAACAAGTGCTGGCTACTTTAAAGCTCTAGAGATGTGTGAATAACTTAAGTGTTCTCACAGTGATATCTTTGACTGGGCCCCTGAGAAAGGACATTTAATGGCTCATTTAAAAATATGTAGCTTTATCTGAGATTGATTCATATGTTTCTTCCCACGTTAAAAAAAATTTGCCGGCTCCCGAGAAAATGGGCTGGCTCCTGAATTGTGCTTAAATTTTCTACCCCTGTTGCCATTTCTAGTTTGTCATAAAATGTTTGTAGTTCTATTTCACTACTAATTGTTATTGATGCCTATACTTGTATAATATTTATATCTCTTGGTTTAACTGTGGTTTTTACAATAACTACTATCTGATTTAATCAAATAACCATTAACTGGTTTAGATGTTTCCTTATCAAACATTAGTCCTACTCCTTTTCTGTATGTATTATCACTTGAAAAAATTACTGTGTGTTTGTCTGTTATTACTTCAACAGATTTCCTCCACCTCATCCCACTCATGGTTCCAAATGTTGCTGTATGTAGTCAGGGCGCAGAGCTGGGGTGAGCTCTCAACCTTGCATAAATATCCCAATGGCTTGTGCATTCATCACCTCTGCAGCAAAAGTCCAATTCCTGGCCCCCATGTGGCGGAACTGTTTTAACTAACAGGAGAAGGGGCAGCGGCGAGTATCTGGCGCCAAAGAATAACCCATATGCACATGTGTGCATGCCTACACAAATAAACTTGAGTAAGACCACAGTCTGCTCTAGCAAAGGAAAGGTGCTGAAGATGGAGGCAACCAGCCAGGAGGCGCACCACAGAAATCAGGATGCCACGCAATTACGCAATGAAATATGTTGACTACTGCTAAATGTTATGGTGCTCGCCCTGCTTTGGACCCCCAGGCAGATGCAGTGCTGGGCCCTATGCCTCAAAAGGGTCCAACCACAACTACTGGAGGTCCTTCTCAGATGTCCTGTGGAACCAGGGGACATGAGAATAGAGCGTCTGGCCATACCAAACAAGGACTAAAAATAAGTCAGCAACAAAAAAATAGAACTAGAAAACATCTTGGACCAAGAAAAAAGTAAGCGTATGTTGCTTGCAAGAAACTCACCTCAACGAAAATATAATTCTTAGCAAAAGCTAATGGTCGATGTTTGGTGCAGGAGAGTCTGGCATATGATGCCACAACATCTAGCTTAAGAATGGAGGTGGAGGCGGTCAGTGCAGCTTTCCGCTGGATGGAGAACACGATACATACACACATTGTGATTGTAACTGACTCAGAAAGCATGCTGAGGAGGGTGAGGAGAGGCAGGCTTCGTACAGAGTGGCTTGCTTCGCTTTGGAGGTCACGTGTAGCAAGCATCACCTGGATCTTTTCTCCGGGGCATGTCGGTGTGCTGAGGAATGAACAGGCGGACAGATTGGCTAGCTCGGCAAAACTTGGTGGAGTATTGATGCATGACAAGGCAGATGTGGTTGCGGCCTTGTGGAAGCACGTGTACACCTCGGAGGAGCAAATGGATCACCATAGTCTGGTAAGAATGAGGCAGCGAGGTGTGACGAAGGGATCTGGCCGGCGCTCGACGCTCAGAGAAAAGGTGAGACGGACATATAATCAGATTGCTACTGGAACTATTAGTGTTGGAACTCTTTGCTGGCTGCTGAGGATGGGGACGGAGCGCTTATGGGAATGCCCCGAATGCTGTGATGTCGGTTCCTAAATCAATCAATCAATCAACGAAAATATAGCCTTTAAAATCAGAAGCTACCAGTGTTACCGATCTGACCGAAAGGGTGGGATACTGACCCTTGTAAAAGATAACATCACTGTTTCCCAAATTTAAGTTTACATGGAAGGGGCTGAGTATCAAACACTTAAACTTAAGACAGGCAATACAGACCTTCATCTGGTCAATTACTACTGTCCAAGTGACCACCCACAGGCACTGGACACACTACCATTAAAAGAAAAAATGATTTTGTGTGACGACTTCAACAGCCACTCACAGAGCTGGGGCTATGATCACATGGACTAGAGAGGAGAGAGACTGGAAGACTGGCAGGATGAGAATAGATTCATCTTGATTAACAAGCCGTCCAACCCAAACACTTTCTACTCGAGATCATGGCACACTACAACTACACCTGACCTGGCTTTTCATTCACCAGACCTGGAGTGGAACATGAAATGAACTGTTGGGAAACAACTTGGTGGCAGTGACCATCGGCCAGTCTTTCTAACTGTAGAAAATGAGCTTGTAAGTGAAAGCAGCACACTCTCGAGGTGGAACTACAAGAAAGCAGACTGGGAAATGTACAAGAATCGCACCAGCTTGCTGGTTAGAAACCTGAACACTGAGAAAGACATAAATAAAGCAGTTGAAGAGTTTGGGAAATGCATACTACAGGCAGCACGAGAAACAGTACCAAGAGGAGCCTGTAAACATTACAAACCCTACTGGAGTAGTGAACTGGAACAGATGCATAATGATGTGGAAGTGTGTAGAAAGCAAGCAGAGGCCAAACCCATCCAAGAGCACCACAATAAATACCAGCATGCAAAAACCAAATTACAAAGGGCTAAGCTGCAGGCTAGACGGAAAATCTAGCAGGAGAAGAGTCACTGAACTTTGAAAGAGACACAAGGAAGTTGTGGAAGCTAATAAAACAACTTAACGATGAGGGAACAGGGAGACACACAAAAATTGCACTACATAAAGACAGAAACATCTTAACAGGAAAGTAAGCAGCTGACCATTTTGCGGACTCATTCGCACAAGATAATATCAAAATTAGTGTAGAGAAGCAACAGGAGATTCGAGAGAAATGGCAACATACAAGACAGAATGAAATACTGCATGAGGTTCTGAAGGCACCTATCACAATCAGTGAACTGGAACTAGCCATATCAAAACTGAAAATGAGAAAGTCACCAGGAGCTGATGGTATCTCCAATGAAATTATCAGGAACCTAGGAACAGAGGCCAATGCAAAGCTGTTGCAGATCTTTAATAACAGCTGGACCTAGGAGAGAAGCAATTATGAAACACCTCGTAAAATCAGGGAAAGATAGTTCCATTGCCTCCAGCTACAGACCAGTTAGCCTCACCAGCTGTCTCTGCAAAACAATGGAGCACATCATCAATCACAGACTGCAGTGGTACATTGAAAGTGAAAATATCCTTGTGCCACAGCAGGCTGGCTTTAGGCAGTGCTATTCTACAGAAGATAGACAACTACCTCTGTCAAGAAATTGAGGATACATTCCAAGAGAAGAAGCTGGTGCTAGCTGCATGGATAGATCTGAACAAAGCCTTTGACAAAGTCTGGAAAGAAGATCTGATGAATAAACTGAGAAACTGTAAAGTCAATGGAAGAATGTACAAATGGGTGAAAGCATACTAGCACAACAGAAGGGCCCGAGTACAGATAGACGGACTTAAGAGCAAGAAAGTACTACTGCACCACGGTGTTCCCAGGGCGGAGTCTTGTCCCCCACACTTTTTCTAATCTTCATCAATGATCTTGTTGCTAATCTACCGCATAGAATTAAAGCGGCAATGTACGCTGATGACTTTGTTCTATGGAGCACAAATGAACATGCATCAGTGGCCACCAGATCGCTAAAAAGAGCTGTAGATACATTTGTTGCAAGAGCAAATAGATGATGTGGCAGCATAAATACTGACAAGTGCAGCACCACTCTATTGACCCTCTCTCCAAAACAAAAAGCAGGGATCATCCAGATAAATGGAACACCCCTAAGAGAAGATAAAAAACCAACATACCTTGCAGTAACATTTGATGACAGGCTGACATGGAGAAAGCACATCAACAAAGCAGTAGCAAAAGCCAGAAGGAAAATAGCCATCCTGAGAAAGCTAAGTGTAACCACATGGGGAGCCAGTGGGAAAATACTTAGCAAAGTTTATCAACAGAGCATACGACCACACCTGGAATATGGGTCAACTGCGTGGTGTTCGGCATCAAAAACCACACTACAAGAGCTGGACAAGGTGCAAAATCAAGCACTTAGAGTCACCACAGGAGGGATGAGATCAACCCCTATAGTGGAAATGGAGAAAATGGGGAGGACACAAGCACTGAGTGAGCGCAGAGATACAAAAATGCTAATACAAGCAGAAAAGTTCCTCAGCATGCCAGGCCACCATATGAAGAACAAATTTGAAAACTTAGCTATGGGGCGGTTGAAAAGAAGCAGTTTTATCCACCAGGCCAAACGACTCTACAGAGAAACCACCGATCTGCCCACAGTTGGTATCCACATGACAACTGTTCCAATAATAACCAAATAATACTAGGGACACGGCCAGAGTATCAACAGGAAAGTACTGCCATAACTATGATGCTGAAACTGAGGTAATCAAGATGGCAACAGAGAAATTACTAAATACCAGTGGTGCTAACAACCTGTGGTGCTATTCAATCAATCAATCATGTGCCATGCCGGAAAGTGGTCATGACTCGCCATTTCAATCGATCACCAGAGTCGTGGATCAGCTCAGTGTTCGTGTCTCGACCATGCCATGTGGCCAAGCCATCCAGGTATTTACTTCTCGGTCTTCCACTTGGTCTGTTCCCTTCGATCTTGCCAGTTGTCACCAAGTTCTCCAACTTATTTCTTCTCATAACATGTCCAAAAAACTTTGTCTATGTCTAATTTCTCTAATAAATTTTCATTTGTCTCCTGTAGTACTTGGTCATTGATTTTTCTGTCTGTTCATGGTATTCTTTGCATTCTCCTCAGAAACAATATTTCTGCAGCCATTAGATGTTTTTCAGCTTGACTGCTCATTGTCCAAGTTTCAATCAATCAATCATGTGCCATGCCGGAATACGTGGGCGGTCATGACTCGTCATTTCACTCAATCACCAGAGTCGTGGATCAGCTCAGTGTTCCTGTCTCGTCCATGCCATGTGGCCAAGCCATCCAGGTATTTTCCTCTCGGTCTTCCTTGTGGTCTGTTCCCCTTGATCTTGCCAGTTGTCACTAAGTTCTCCAATCCATTTCTTCTCATAACATGTCCAAAAAATTTTGACTTTCTTCGTCTAATTTCTCTAATCAATTTAAGATTTTCATTTGTCTCCTGTAGTACTTGGTCATTGGTTTTTCTGTCTGTTCATGGTATTCTTTGTATTTTCCTCAGAAACCACATTTCTGCAGCCATCGGATGTTTTTCAGCTTGTCTGCACATTGTCCAAGTTTCACATCCATACAAAAGAACAGGCTCTATGTATCCCCTCAACACTCTTTTTCTCGTTTCAATTGACATATTTTTATTGGTCAGAATGTTTTTCATCTTGCTAAAGGCTACTTTCACCATGGCGATTCTTGTTCTAATCTCTTCAAGGCATCTCCCATCAGATGTTATGACTGTTCCGAGATAATTGTACCAATTCACTTGTTGAAGAATATTCCCATTTACTTGTATATTACATTGTGATACTTCATTCTTCCTAGTGACGACCATAACCTGTGTCTTCTACAATTTAATTCCAAACACAGCTGCTCACTGCATACAACAACTGCGTCTACTAATTGTTGCAGATCCTGTGCATTGTCTGCAGTTAATACTGTATCATCTGCATATCTAATGTTATTGATGTTTCTTCCTTCAATGATGATTCCATTTATATCTTCTACATTTCTGAAAATATTTCCACTGTATATCGAAAGCCTTTCACTCTCCAAGTTTCATATCCATACAAAAGAACACGTGCCACATAGCACCTCAACACTCTTTTTCTCATTTCAATTGACATCTTTTATATTGGTCAGTATGTTTTTCATCTTGCTAAAGGCTACTTTTGCTCTGGCGATTCTTGTTCTAATCTCTTCAAGGCATCTCCCATCAGATGTTATGACTGTTCCGAGATAACTGTACCGATTCACTTGTTGAAGAATATTCCAATTTACTTGTACATTACATTGTGGTATTTCGTTCTTCCTAGTCATGACCATAATCTGTGTCTTTTTACAATTTAATTATAACCCCAGTTGCTCACTGTACAACAACCGCATCTACAAATTGTTGCAGATCCTGGTCATTGTCTGCAATCAATACTGTATCATCTGCATATCTAATGTTATTGATATTTCATCCTCCAATGCTGATTCCATTTATGTCTTCCACATTTCTGAAAATATTTTCACTGTACAGGGAAAAAAGATCTGGAGACATTATACATCCCTGCCTAACACCTCTCTTAATAGGCTGATATTGTCCCACTTCATTATCAATCCTTATGGCAGCTTGTTGTTTCCAATATATGTTTTTTATAAGTCTAATGTCTTTCCCATCAATTTGTAGATCTGCAAGGCATATCTACCATGTTGACATGTCTTACTCTATCGAAAGACTGTGTGTGGTCAATAAAGCAAAGATGTATATCTTTGTTTACTTCTATAGAACGTTCAATAACTGATCGCAGCATATACACAGCATTTACTGTACCTTTTCCTTCCACAAACCCTCATTGTTCTTCCCCTATTTCAGGTTGTATTTTCTTCCTCACTCTGTGCATGATAATTCGTAGCAAAATCTTTGTGATGTGACTCATTATACTAATTGTTCTATGTTGATCACATTCCAAGTCTCCTGATTTCTTTGGGATTGCAATAAATACAGAATTACATAATTCAGAAGGTATATCTCCGGTATCATATAATGTGTTCAGCAGTCTGGTGACTTGATCTATTCCATATTCTTCTAAAGCTTTAATCATTTCTGTTGTCATGTTATCTGAACCGGGGGCCTTGCTGGCTTTCATATGTTTAAGAACATTTTGAACCTCCATCTTCAAAATTGGCGGTCCTTCATTATTAATCTAATATCATACTGTTCATCTCTATTATCATCATAAAGGTTTTTCACATAATCTGACCATACGTGTAAAATCTGATCTTTTTCCATTATGATTTTACCATCTTTAGTTTTTAGACAGCCTGTTGATGTACTTCTCTTTTATTAGTAAGTTCCTGAACTCTTTTGTGCACTAATTTGGTATTTTGACTATTGTGTTTTTCAATTTCTAAGCACTTTTCCTCAAGCCATGCTTCTTTTGCCTTCCTAGATAATGTTCTGACTTGTCTGTGAACTTCTTCATACTTGGCTGGATTATTTTTGTTGAGTCTTCTTGTTTCCATTAGTTGTAAAATTTCTTCAGTCATTTATTTCTTACGACCCAACTTCTTTAATTTTGGAACAGTTGTTTGTGCAGCCAAACTGATTGACTTCTTCAACATTTTGCATTGATCATCCACATCTTGGAATAGGATCTCTAGATCAGGCAATCTATTTGTGGCGCTATTGACAGATGCAAAATCAGTACTCGAGGCGCTCCTGTCTGGGAAATTGCTAGTACTAAGGACACTACTTCCTGAACTTAGCAGTCAGCATAAGGTCACCATACAGTGGATACCATCACACTGTGGAGTACCCAGCAGGGATTGATCACTATTCCTCACCTTAGGATTATGGGTCATAACAGACTGAATAAAATGTGTGGTCACAGTAGACAAACTGCTGAACATGTTATGCAGTGTTGTGTTGTGTACAGTGTGTAACAAACATATATTCACTCTCTAAATCAACATTAAACTAGAAGTTGTATGGAACAACAGAGGAATGCCCAAATAATGGTTGACTGCATCACATGAACTCGCATGATGGTTTAATCATCCAGAATATTCATGCAGAGAGGGAAAATGAAAAAGAAGAAGAGGAAGAACAATAGGAGGAGGAAGAAGCAGCAGTAACAAATATTTCATTATGTTATTTCATTTATTCTAACCTTGACCAGGGCATTCTATATATACTTCAGGCTCTTCTATCTTGATATCTGCCGGTATTGTGCTCTCCATCTTGTCAATGGCTTTGATCTATGTAAGAATCTCTTTGATAGAACTGTCAAACTAGTCAATCTGAAAAGAATGATAGATGACTTATGTAATTCAACATGAACAAAGTATATAAATGCTATTGCTATAATGGTGAATTCTCTGGCAGACAGAGATTTAAGTCCTAAACATTGATGGTCAGGTCACCTAAACCCTGAAATGTTTGCATCTACAAGCATGAGCCTGGTGTAGCAACTTTTCTCCTGACCTGGTGCAGCAACTTTTCTCCTGACCTCGTGAAGCAACTTTTCTTCTGACCTGGTATTTCAACTTTTCTCCTGACCTGGTGCAGCAACTTTTCCCCTGACCTGGTGCAGCAACTTTTCCCCTGACCTGGTGTAGCAACTTTTCCCCTGACCTGGTGTAGCAACTTTTCTCCTGACCTGGTGTAGCAACTTTTCCCCTAACCTGGTGTAGCAACTTTTCTTCTGACCTGGTGTAGCAACTTTTCTCCTGACCTGGTGTAGCAACTTTTCTACTGATCTGGTGTAGCAACTTTTCTCCTGACCTGGAGTAGCAACTCGTCTCCTGATTTATGAATGGTACATATCAAGACTACAACAATGACAACATTCTCCCAGTTTGCTAATGATAAATATCACAGCCACTGCCAGGCTACAATAGCCTCTCAATGTTTGTTGATGTTGAATATCACAAGCACAGACCAAGCTTCACAGATACTTAGAAATTGTCACAATCAAGCAAAGAAACAAATTGTTTGCAAAACTTAGAGGAGTTTGTGTAGCAGCAGCGGATTAAAGTATAACAGAGTTAAAGTAGAGATATACATATACATTTGTAGAAGAACTCCAATCTCATAATCAGTGCGATATTACAATAGAAGGGAAAATAGTTAGCCAAGTTAATAAATCACATGATTTACTGATCTGGCACATTCTAATACAAATATATATATATATATATATATATATATATATATATATATATATATATATATATATATATATATATATATATATATATATATATACACACACACATATATATATATATATATTTACTGAGACATACGTTTGCAAAACATTATGGTTATTTCTTGTTTTCTCAACTGTTTGCTGGAAAAATATATATATAAGTAAATTATAAATGACAACCATTATATTACCAGAAGGCGCTTAAAATGTGACAGATTGGGTATTGGAAATGTTCGAGTACTGTACTGGAACTGTGCATCATTTAGTCAACGCCGACCCATTCTTGAAAAACTACTCTACGGAAACGATATTGTAGTCTTGCAAGAAACACACCTCACCGACGGAACAGTCAATGTGGCGGGATTTCAGGGTTTCCTTAACAGGCAGCACCTCGGACAGGCCATTCTGGTCCGCGACAACATACTAGTGTCTGAGATCGATATGTCCGCCTGGAACAGCGATGCCCTGCAAGTGCAGGCATTAAGAATAATGACACCAGTGCAGCTTGTAATCGTTAACATCTATGCGCGAAATGGGAAGGTCGACGTGCGACAATGGCAGAGTTTGTTCGATATGGATGAAAGGCATATCATCTACTGCGGGGACTTCAATGCCAGAGGCAGTCAATGGGGGAATTGCATCACCAATAGACAGGGAGAAGATTTGGAGGACGCCCTGGCATCTGCTGCCCTAATCTGTCTGAATGATGGGAAGGTCACTAGAATGGCCACTCGACCAGGCGACTCTGACAGCATCATTGACTTGGCTCTGGTGTCGCCCACCATCGCACCAAGGTGCCGGTGGGGCACACTGGGATACCACGATAGTGACCACTACCCTTGTGTCATCCTGATCAAGAAAGACGGGGCCATGAGTCAAAGAAACAAGACCAATGCCTTCCCGTACGACACCACTGGTCAAGACGCCATAAGCAAGATCAGAAGAAGGAAACTAACCTCCTCCCGTAGGAGACAAGAAAGATGGCTGCAGCCACCATGGTGGAATGGAGAGGTCGAGAAGGTGTGGCTGGGAAAGAGGCAGGCTGTCAAAGACTGGCAAAAGGCCAGAAAGGCTAACATGCCACAGGTTGAATTGGCGAACCTGAAGACTGAGGTCGTTAGGACGACGACTTTATTCAAATCCTGCGCCAAACAGGCCAAGGCCGACAAATGGGACGAGTTCTGCAGGAAGGTGTGCTCCGAGCAATCTCTTACGACATTCTGGCGCCTCCACAAGAGCATGAACGGTGCTGCACAACGTAGGGGTATTCCAGACTTTCAAGGCACAGACCTCGCATGGAAAAAGTCGGATGCGGATAAAGGTAAGGCCCTTCTTGCACGCTACATAGAACAGACTGACCAGAAAGACGAGCCCGCCAGACAGAGGACCACAACAACACTCTCTCAGTTGTGCGAGGGGGTCGGGACAGACGAAGAATGGACGATCACAGTTGACATATTGCGTGCGATGCTCAAGAAATCACCTAACACCGCCCCAGGCCCAGACGGCATCCGATATGGTGACCTAATGGTGATATCAGATGATGACATGGAAGAACTGGCCAGAGAATTCAACACCAGTATCCAGAGGGGTCAGGTCAAAGAAGAATGGCTACACAGCTACCTGCTGCCGCTGCCAAAACCGAACAAAGACCACTCCAAGATAAGCGGCTACAGAATCATTACGATGCAGAATACTGTTGGCAAGCTACTGGAGAAAACTGTAGCACACAGACTTGCTTGTGGCTTGGAACAGTTCGGCTGCTTCCCGCCCACACTTGGAGGATACAGACGCAACAAAGAGTCATGGCTGAATGCGGCGGTCTTTGCTCAAGATGTTTACGAAGGATTTCAGGTCAGAGAAGAGACATGTGCGGCCGCCATAGACTTAGAGGACGCATATAACAGAGTATCTTTCGAGCACTTGATGCAAACCCTCCTCAGACTGAAAGTGCACCCTCACCTTGTACGATGGATAGCTGCAGTTCTACTCCAAAGGAAGGTGGTGCTAAGATGCGGGAGTTGGTCTTCTGAGCCGATAACGATATGTCCAGGATTGCCGCAGGGTTCACCACTGTCACCAGTACTATTCAACGTGTATACGGTGCCGATCACTGAACAACAGTTGGATGGGAGGGGTAGGACTCTATCATTCGTTGACGACATCCTCGTGTATCGACAGGGTCGAGATAGACAGGCGGTTGCCAACTATATGCAGGGCGAACTAGATCGAATTTCCTCATGGTGTGCTGATGCCGATGCCCTTGTCAACCCTGCAAAGGCAACGGTTACATGGTTCTCACTAAACAACCATATTGTGAAAACAGACCTGCCGGCAGTAAGAATGGATGGGAGCATTCTGAGTAGAACCCAGTCAATGACATATCTTGGCGTGAGGCTTGATCGTAGCCTGTCCTTCAGAGATCATGTCGATTATGTCATAACGAAGGCTCGAAAAGGTTTGGCAGCAATGAGAGTCATGGCGAGTGCCAATATCGAGCAAAGACTGCTATTACTTCTGTTCCAAGGACTTGTGCTTTCACGCATCGAGTATGCCCTGGCCATCCTCACTGTCAGCCCTACACAGATTGGAAGACTTGAAAAGGTACAAAACGAAGCCATGCGCATCATTTTGGGCTGCACGAGAGACACCAGCTGTGTAGCAATGAGATACCTCCTTGACTTCCCGACAATGGAACACAGGATCAAGATCTGGAGAGCTCGTGCATACTTAAAAATAAGTGCAGATGAGCAGCACCCTCTGCATGACGCTGTATTCAGAGAAAAGGTTGACAGGCTAAAGAGGGGCAAATCATGGATGGGTCGGGCGGAAGATGTCGTTGGACAGGTCTGCAGTCTTACCAGTATCAACCCCGGCAAGGAATGGGTGCCGGTGCCTCCAGCTTTTAAGTGTACCTTCTCCTGCATTATCACACTCGACAGACGGTGCAGAGAGCAGAACCCTGCCGCTGTCAATGCAGAGGTTAACGCGCTCATCTATGATCACTCAGATAGCCCCGAAGTGCTCATCTATACAGATGGATCTGTTGTAAAGCAGCAGAGAAGTGCGTGGGCATTTACAGCCTGCTCAGCGGGCCGAACCGTTCAAGAATCCAGTGGTGCCCACTCCATGACCACGAGCAGCATGACGATGGAGGTGATGGCAGTTACACAGGCTTTCATATGGCTGGAATCACAGCATTATACCAACGTGTGTGTACTAAGTGATTCAATGAGCATGATTCAGAAGGTCGAAGCTGGATCTGTACGTAGACAGTGGACTGAGTCGCTGCGGAAGTCTGTTGTCCGCAAAGTCACCTTCATCTTCGTCCCGGGACATGCGGGAGTCGAGGGAAATGAAAGAGCTGATAAATTGGCTGGCTCTGCACCCCCTGTATATGGCCAGCCCATGGATCGTGCCAATGTTATTAACGCCCTTAAAGATATGGCGAGAACAGAGGATTTTGACGCCAGTGATTCCACATCGCTTTCCAGGATGAAAGACCTGGGAGTAAGAATCGGCACAGCCAGACGCGAGAGGTACATCGGGAAAACAAAGCGCCTCGTCAACCAACACAGAACTGGCACTATTAGCCACCGGACGCTGATGCATATGCTGGGGGGAGGATCTGAGCACCTATGGACATGTCCGGAGTGCAACGAAGATACCCCAACTGATAACTAAATAACTAACTAACTAACCATTATATTATAAGAATATACTTGTATAACAATCTGTGTGCTATAGACATAAGTGCTATAGACATGTGTGCTATAGACATGTGTGCTGTGGACATGTGTGCTGTGGACATGTGCGCTGTGGACATGTGAGCTGTAGGTATGTGTGTTGAAGACATGTATAATGTAGACATGTGTGCTGAAGACATGTATAATGTAGACATGAGTGCTGTAGACATGTGTGCTGTAGACATGTATAATGTAGACATGTGTGTTGAAGACATGTATAATGTAGACATGTGTGTTGAAGACATGTATAATGTAGACATGAGTGCTGAAGACATGTATAATGTAGACATGAGTGCTGTAGACATGTGTGCTGTAGACATGTATAATGTAGACATGTGTGCTGTAGTTATGTGTGCTGTAGGTATGTGTACTGTAGTTATGTGTACTGTAGACATGTGTGCTGTAGACATGTGTGCTGTAGACATGTGTGCTGTAGACATGTGTGCTGTAGACATGTGTGCTGTAGACATGTATGCTGTAGACATGTGTGCTGTAGACATGTGTGCTGTAGGTATGTGTGCTGTAGGTATGTGTACTGTAGACATGTGTGCTGTAGACATGTGTGCTGTAGACATGTGTGCTGTAGACATGAGTGCTGTAGACATGAGTGCTGTAGACATGTGTGTTGAAGACATGTATAATGTAGACATGTGTGCTGTAGAAATGGGTGCTGTAGTTATGTGTACTGTAGACATGTGTGCTGTAGACATGTGTGCTGTAGACATGTGTGCTGTAGATATGTGTGCTGTAGACATGTGTGCTGTAGACATGTGTGCTGTAGACATGTGTGCTGTAGACATGTGTGCAATAGACATGTGTGCTGTAGACATGTGTGCTGTAGACATGAGTGCTGTAGACATGTGTGATGTAGACATGTGTGTTGAAGACATGTATAATGTAGACATGTGTGTTGAAGACATGCAAGCTGTAGACATGCATGCTGTAGATATGCATGCTGTAGAAAAGTGTGCTGTAGAAATGTGTGCTGTAGACATGTGTGCTGTAGACATGTGTGCTGTAGACATGTGTGCTGTAGGCATGTGTGCTGTAGACAAATGTGCTGTAGACATGTGTGCTGTAGAAAAGTGTGCTGTAGACATGTGTGCTGTAGACATGTGTGCTGTAGGCATGTGTGCTGTAGGCATGTGTGCTGTAGACATGTGTGCTGTAGACATGTGTGCTGTAGACATGTGTGCTGTAGACATGTGTACTGTAGACATGTGTGCAATAGACATGTGTGTGCTGTAGACATGTGTGCTGTTGACATGAGTGCTGTAGACATGTGTGCTGTAGACAACTGTGCTGTAGACATGTGTGCTGTAGACAAGTGTGCTGTAGACATGTGTGCTGTAGACATGTGTGCTGTAGACATGAGTGCTGTAGATATGAGTGCTGTAGACATGTGTGCTGTAGACATGAGTGCTGTAGACATGTGTGCTGTTGACATGTGTGTTGAAGACATGTATAATGTAGACATGTGTACTGTAGACATGTGTGCTGTAGACATGTGTGCTGTAGACATGTGTGCTGTAGACATGTGTGCTGTAGACATGTGTGCTGTAGACATGTGTGCTGTAGACATGTGTACTGTAGACATGTGTGCAATAGACATGTGTGTGCTGTAGACATGTGTGCTGTAGACATGAGTGCTGTAGACATGAGTGCTGTAGACATGTGTGCTGTAGAAATGTGTGTTGAAGACATGTATAATGTAGACATGTGTGTTGAAGACATGTATAATGTAGACATGAGTGCTGTAGACATGTGTGCTGTAGACATGTGTGCTGTAGACATGTGTGCTGTAGACATGTGTGCTGTAGACATGTGTGCTGTAGACATATGTGCTGTAGACATGTGTGCTGTAGACATGTGTGCTGTAGGTATGTGTACTGTAGACATGTGTGCTGTGGGTATGTGTACTGTAGACATGTGTGCTGTAGACATGTCTGCTGTAGACATGAGTGCTGTAGACATGTGTGTTATAGACATGTGTGTTATAGACATGAGTGCTGTAGACATGAGTGCTGTAGACATGTGTGCTGTAGACATGTGTGCTGTAGACATGTGTGTTGAAGACATGTATAATAAAGAAATGTGTGCTGTAGACATGTGTGCTGTAGACATGTGTGCTGTAGACATGTGTGCTGGTAGACATGTGTGTTGAAGACATGTATAATGTAGACATGTGTGTTGAAGACATGTATAATGTAGACATGAGTGCTGAAGACATGTATAATGTAGACATGAGTGCTGTAGACATGTGTGCTGTAGACATGTATAATGTAGACATGTGTGCTGTAGTTATGTGTGCTGTAGGTATGTGTACTGTAGACATGTGTGTTGAAGACATGTATAATGTAGACATGTGGGCTGTAGAAATGGGTGCTGTAGTTATGTGTACTGTAGACATGTGTGCTGTAGACATGTGTGCTGTAGACATGTGTGCTGTAGACATGAGTGCTGTAGACATGTGTCCTGTAGACATGTGTGCTGTAGACATGTGTGCTGTAGACATGTGTGCTGTAGACATGTGTGCTGTAGACATGTGTGCAATAGACATGTGTGCTGTAGACATGTGTGCTGTAGACATGAGTGCTGTAGACATGTGTGCTGTAGACATGTGTGTTGAAGACATGTATAATGTAGACATGTGTGTTGAAGACATGTATAATGTAGACATGAGTGCTGTAGACATGTATAATGTAGACATGTGTGCTGTAGACATGTGTGCTGTAGACATGTGTGCTGTAGACATGTGTGCTGTAGACATGTGTGCTGTAGGTATGTGTACTGTAGACATGTGTGCTGTAGACATGTGTGCTGTAGACATGTGTGCTGTAGACATGTGTGCTGTAGACATGAGTGCTGTAGACATGAGTGCTGTAGACATGAGTGCTGTAGACATGTGTGCTGTAGACATGTGTGTTGAAGACATGTATAATGTAGACATGTGTGCTGTAGACATGTGTGCTGTAGACATGTATAATGTAGACATGTGTGCTGTAGACATGTGTGCTGTAGAAATGCATGCTGTAGAAAAGTGTGCTGTAGAAAAGTGTGCTGTAGACATGTGTGCTGTAGACATGTGTGCTGTAGACATGTGTGCTGTAGGCATGTGTGCTGTAGACAAATGTGCTGTAGACATGTGTGCTGTAGAAAAGTGTGCTGTAGACATGTGTGCTGTAGACATGTGTGCTGTAGGCATGTGTGTTGTAGACATGTGTGCTGTAGACATGTGTGCTGTAGACATGTGTGCTGTAGACATGTGTGCTGTAGACATGTGTGCTGTAGACAAGTGTGCTGTAGACAAGTGTGCTGTAGACATGTGTGCTGTAGACATGTGTGCTGTAGACATGTGTGCTGTAGACATGTGTGCTGTAGACATGTGTGCTGTAGACATGTGTGCTGTAGACATGTGTGCTGTAGACATGTGTGCTGTAGACATATATAATGTAGACATGTGTGCTGTAAACATGTGTAATGTAGACATGTGTGCTGTAGACATGTGTGCTGTAGGTATGTGTGCTGTAGACATGGGTTCTGTAGTTATGTGTACTGTAGACATGTGTGCTGTAGACATGTGTGCTGTAGACATGTGTGCTGTAGACATGCGTGCTGTAGACATGCGTGCTGTAGACATGCGTGCTGTAGACATGCGTGCTGCAGACATGCGTGCTGTAGACATGTGTGTTGAAGACATGTATAATGTAGACATGTGTGCTGTAGACATGTATAATGTAGACATGTGTGCTGTAGACATGTGTGCTGTAGACATGCATGCTGTAGAAAAGTGTGCTGTAGACATGTGTGCTGTAGACATGTGTGCTGTAGACATGTGTGCTGTAGACATGTGTGCTGTAGGCATGTGTGCTGTAGACAAATGTGCTGTAGACATGTGTGCTGTAGAAAAGTGTGCTGTAGACATGTGTGCTGTAGACATGTGTGCTGTAGGCATGTGTGCTGTAGGCATGTGTGCTGTAGGCATGTGTGCTGTAGACATGTGTGCTGTAGACATGTGTGCTGTAGACAAATGTGCTGTAGACATGTGTGCTGTAGACATGTGTGCTGTAGGTATGTGTACTGTAGACATGTGTGCTGTGGGTATGTGTACTGTAGACATGTGTGCTGTAGACATGTCTGCTGTAGACATGAGTGCTGTAGACATGTGTGTTGTAGACATGAGTGCTGTAGACATGAGTGCTGTAGACATGTGTGCTGTAGACATGTGTGCTGTAGACATGTGTGTTGAAGACATGTATAATGTAGACATGTGTGTTGAAGACATGTATAATGTAGACATGAGTGCTGTAGACATGTATAATGTAGACATGTGTGCTGTAGACATGTGTGCTGTAGACATGTGTGCTGTAGACATGTGTGCTGTAGGTATGTGTACTGTAGACATGTGTGCTGTGGGTATGTGTACTGTAGACATGTGTGCTGTAGACATGTGTGCTGTAGACATGTGTGCTGTAGACATGAGTGATGTAGACATGAGTGCTGTAGACATGAGTGCTGTAGACATGTGTGCTGTAGACATGTGTGTTGAAGACATGTATAATGTAGACATGTGTGCTGTAGACATGTGTGCTGTAGACATGTATAATGTAGACATGTGTGCTGTAGACATGTGTGCTGTAGACATGCATGCTGTAGAAAAGTGTGCTGTAGAAAAGTGTGCTGTAGACATGTGTGCTGTAGACATGTGTGCTGTAGACATGTGTGCTGTAGGCATGTGTGCTGTAGGCATGTGTGCTGTAGACAAATGTGCTGTAGACATGTGTGCTGTAGAAAAGTGTGCTGTAGACATGTGTGCTGTAGACATGTGTGCTGTAGGCATGTGTGCTGTAGGCATGTGTGCTGTAGACATGTGTGCTGTAGACATGTGTGCTGTAGACATGTGTGCTGTAGACATGTGTGCTGTAGACATGTGTGCTGTAGACAAGTGTGCTGTAGACATGTGTGCTGTAGACAAGTGTGCTGTAGACATGTGTGCTGTAGACATGTGTGCTGTAGACATGTGTGCTGTAGACATGTGTGCTGTAGACATGTGTGCTGTAGACATGTGTGCTGTAGACATGTGTGCTGTAGACATGTATAATGTAGACATGTGTGCTGTAAACATGTGTAATGTAGACATGTGTGCTGTAGACATGTGTGCTGTAGGTATGTGTGCTGTAGACATGGGTTCTGTAGTTATGTGTACTGTAGACATGTGTGCTGTAGACATGTGTGCTGTAGACATGCGTGCTGTAGACATGCGTGCTGTAGACATGCGTGCTGTAGACATGCGTGCTGTAGACATGCGTGCTGTAGACATGCGTGCTGTAGACATGTGTGTTGAAGACATGTATAATGTAGACATGTGTGCTGTAGACATGTGTGCTGTAGACATGTATAATGTAGACATGTGTGCTGTAGACATGTGTGCTGTAGACATGCATGCTGTAGAAAAGTGTGCTGTAGACATGTGTGCTGTAGACATGTGTGCTGTAGACATGTGTGCTGTAGACATGTGTGCTGTAGGCATGTGTGCTGTAGACAAATGTGCTGTAGACATGTGTGCTGTAGAAAAGTGTGCTGTAGACATGTGTGCTGTAGGCATGTGTGCTGTAGGCATGTGTGCTGTAGGCATGTGTGCTGTAGGCATATGTGCTGTAGACATGTGTGCTGTAGACATGTGTGCTGTAGACATGTGTGCTGTAGACAAATGTGCTGTAGACATGTGTGCTGTAGACATGTGTGCTGTAGACATGTGTGCTGTAGACAAGTGTGCTGTAGACATGTGTGCTGTAGACAAGTGTGCTGTAGACATGTGTGCTGTAGACATGTGTGCTGTAGACATGTGTGCTGTAGACATGTGTGCTGTAGACATGTGTGCTGTAGACATGTATAATGTAGACATGTGTGCTGTAAACATGTGTAATGTAGACATGTGTGCTGTAGACATGTGTGCTGTAGGTATGTGTGCTGTAGACATGGGTTCTGTAGTTATGTGTACTGTAGACATGTGTGCTGTAGACATGTGTGCTGTAGACATGTGTGCTGTAGACATGTGTGCTGTAGACATGCGTGCTGTAGACATGTGTGCTGTAGACATGCGTGCTGTAGACATGCGTGCTGTAGACATGCGTGCTGTAGACATGCATGCTGTAGACATGCATGATGTAGACATGCATGCTGTAGACATGCATGCTGTAGACATGCATGCTGTAGAAAAGTGTGCAGTAGAAAAGTGTGCTGTAGACATGTGTGCTGTAGACATGTGTGCTGTAGGCATGTGTGCTGTAGACAAATGTGCTGTAGACATGTGTGCTGTAGAAAAGTGTGCTGTAGACATGTGTGCTGTAGACATGTGTGCTGTAGGCATGTGTGCTGTAGGCATGTGTGCTGTAGACATGTGTGCTGTAGACTTGTGTGCTGTAGACAAATGTGCTGTATACATGTGTGCTGTAGACATGTGTGCTGTAGACATGTGTGCTGTAGACATGTGTGCTGTAGACAAATGTGCTGTAGACAAATGTGCTGTAGACATGTGTGCTGTAGACAAGTGTGCTGTAGACAAGTGTGCTGTAGACATGTGTGCTGTAGACATGTGTGCTGTAGACATGTGTGCTGTAGACATGTGTGCTGTAGACATGTGTGCTGTAGACATGTGTGCTGTAGACAAGTGTGCTATAGACATGTATAATGTAGACATGTGTGCTGTAGACATGTATAATGTAGACATGTGTGCTGAAGGTATGGGTGCTGTAGACTTGTGCGCTGTAGACATGTGTGCTGTAGGTATGAGTGCTGCTAAGTGGTGGGTTATTTTTATTGTAGATAAAAATTACTAGTAGGGATATCACTTTTATAATAATATATTTCTCTTTTATTGTCTTCACCAAGTAATAAAATATAAGCATATAGATAAAGATGTGGTAACACTATCAAATAGAGGCCCTGGAGATGTGGTTATACAAATTGTGACATATTTCATGGAAACAAAGACATTCAAATATAGAGGTTCTAGGAAATCTGGAAATGAAAAGAGAGTTGATCAAAGAAATAGAAAAGAGGCAAATGAAATATGTTGGCAAAGTTAAAAGACTTAGAAAACCAAACTGGAGGGCCAGAGACGGAAAGAGATGAAGGAAGAATGTGAGGAGTTTCATGACAGTCTTGTGTCATGGCATGGAAGTGATACAATCACAATGTATCTTATTTGCTTTTGAGTTGATGATTGCAGGATGTAGAGAAGCATGATCGTCCACAACAGACAAGACATTGATGATAATGATGAGAGCAAGTTTATTACACTGTGGGTTACCTAGTTGGTCAAGTATTGAAGTACACTTGTTCCTACAGCGAGATGCTGTCATCATTTTGAGGTGACAGGTTCAGATCCTGGTCAGTAACTACAGCATAGCATTAGCTTTCGTTGTAACGTTCACTCACTTTGAACTCAAGCCTAGTCAACACACATGTTACTACTTCTAGTGCACTGGTCTGAACTGTGTGTGTGGGTTAGCTGTCACTATTACCAGTGTCCCTCGCCATCAGATGAACCCACACCCACTTCAGAGGTTGTGTAGATAAGAATAGATTTCAATTATATGTTAATGATAATGTTGTCTCAATGTGCCCTCTAATCCATATTTCCTTCTGCTACTTCTATGAGCGATAATCAATACCAGTGGTTTCCCAGTTGTTGTTTCTGTGTAGTATTACTATTACTACTGTTAACATCAGTTGGACTTTCGACTTTCTTGTGAGTGGGGCTGCACTTGGCAGTTCACAGTTGGTTGGGACACTTTGGATTTGATTGTTGTTATTTTCAATTTTGTCAGCGCTTGTCTAGTCTCTATCGAAGGTTTTGTTTCAGTTTTCTTTTTTTAAATAGGAAAAAGAAATATTATTACAATACATATTACCTACGTTACATGGGAATGTTGTAGATCAATATTAAACATCAACAAATTGAGGGAGAATGTCGCAGTCCCATATTCAAGCCGCCATCGCGTCTCCAAGAATGACGGAAGTGAATACAAACACAAAGAGTTACTCCCCATGGCACAACGAGTAAAGCTCAACGTTGTTGTATTTAAATAACAGCTGCTTGATGAGACGCTTTAAAAAAAAAGTCGCTTAAAAGTCGACAGGGTCGATTTCATTGCACCGGGTTTTATCCCATATTGCTCGGTCTCTTTCCGCAGCGCGGAAAGCGTCGCTGCAAAGCACGATCTCCGTAGCTCTAGCGACGACTCACAGGAGTCTCCGAAAAATTTAATTCGTGAACCGAAGGACGCGGCCCGGAATCGAACTCGCAACTTTCAGAGCCGAGTTAAACGACTTCGCCACAGAGCTTGATGAGAATAACAAAACAAATACATGTGTACATAATGTTTTAAATGTACTCATTTATAACAGGTGTAATACTTCACTTCATATAAATGTAGCCCTCAGACAAGACCTGTCAATATGGAGCTACAACAAAGTCCTCACTGAGCTGTCATAAATGTTGTGAGACCATGGCTAGAGGCGCTAGAACCGAGCAGATTTACTTTCTCAAAGTTGGGCAGAGACAGAAGGTAAAGTCACCTGCTCTGAACACTTGCCGTCGATCCTAGACAGCACACAAGATTGGAAGTTATTTATAGACCCGACGGGAGAGCAGCTTCGCTGCAAGAACAAGAATACTTCCACGCATGACCAACTATTAGACACTCAAACACGTATTCCAGCAGCGAGACGTTGTCGTTATTTGGAGGTTCGAATCCCGGTCAATAACTATAGCTTTCAATTTTTATGTTTTCTGGTATGTTCTCTTACCTCTACTTCCTTGGTTCTACTTCTACGAGCTCCAAAGAATACAAGCGAATTTGTTTATGAACCGTGGATACAGTGAACCGTGGATACAGGGACGTTGACAGAAACCATACAGCAGGCAGAGAGAAGTTTGATTACTACCCACCGTGTTTGACCGTGCCGTGAGAAGGAACATGTTGGCGGCTGTAGTCTGGTTGCGTGAGTCACATGCATGGGGACAACTTAATGCCATTGTGATGTCTATACAGAGACATACCTTGTACCTACATCAGGCACCGGCGAGCTCTGTGTGGAATAACATACACTGATACAGGATCTCTGTCATTCGTCATCGCAACACACCATAGGTAATACTGCTAGTGTTGATTGCAACGTCCTGTAAGGGATATACAACATTAAACAGGTACACTAATCATAGTGAACAAAAGAATCAAACAGTTCAGCGTATACATCTAGTTTTTTTTTTTTTTTCCTACCGTGAGTGTTGTTGTTAGAACCGTTCTTGTTGTTGTTGTTAGAACCGTTCTATGTCTCGTTGTAATGAAACAGAGGGTGTTGTAAATATGACATAGTAACATTAAGTTTATTAATAATAATACAACCATGACAACAGTCATTGTTGTACATCATCATAAGAAAAGTGTAACATAAAGAGTAGTGACAAAACACAACTGGTTTATCACTGCGTTAACTCAAAACTGAAATATACAATCAATGAATCGTATTCATTCAATGTTAATTCATTCAATGTTAACCACACACTCAAGTCGAAATACCTTTTCACATGGCGACTTGTTCCATCCATCCATCATGTGCCATGCCGATAAGCGTGGGTGGTCATGTTTTGTCATCTCACTCGATCACCAGAGTCGTGAATCATCTCCGTGTTCCTGTCTCGACCATGCCACGTGGCCAAGCCATCCAGATATTTACGTCTCGGTCTTCCCCTTGGTCTCTTCATTCGATCTTGCCAGTTGTCACAAAGTTCTCCAAGTCATTTCTTCTCATAACATGCCCAAACAATGTTGACTGTCTACGTCTAATTTCTCTAATCGGTTTACGATCTTCATTTGTTTCTTGAAGGACTTTTCACTGGTTTTTCTGTCTGTCCATAGTATTCTTTGCATTTTCCTCAGAAACCACATTTCTACAGCCATCAGATGTGTTTCAGCTTGACTGCTCATTGTCCACGCTTCACATCCATACAAAAGCATAGGTTCCATGTAGAATTTCAACTCTTTTTCTCGTTTCAATTGATATCGTTTTATTGGTCAGTATGTTTTTCATCTTACAAAAGGCTACCTTCGCAATGGCAATTCTTGTTCTAATCTCTTCAAGGCATCTCCCATCAGATGTTATGACTGCTCCGAGATAACTGTACCGACTAACTTGCTTAAGAATATGCCCATTTACTCACATATCACATTGTGGTATTTCCTTCTTCCCAGTGACGACCATAATCTGTGTCTTCTTACTATTCAATTCTAACCCTAGTTGCTCACTGTGTGCAACAACCGCGTCTACTAAATATTCCAGGTCATGTTAAATGTCTGCAAACAAGACGTATCCTCTGCATATCTAATGTTATTGATGTATCTTCCCCCAATGTTGATTCTTTCCATATCTTCTATATTTATGAAAATATTTTCATTGTACAGGGGAAAAAGATCTGGAGACATTACACATCCCTGCCTCACACATCTTTTAATAGGCTGATATTGACATATTTCATTAGTCATTATCATTTCGATGGCAACTTGTTGTTTCCACTATATGTTTTTTTTTTTACAAGTCTAAGTCTTTTCCATCAATTTGTAGATCTTCAAACATCCTTATCATGTCGACATGTCTCACTTTATCGAAAGCCTTTGTGTAGTCAATAAAGCAAAGATATAGAATAGATCTTTGTTTACTTCCATAGAACGTTCAATTACTGTTCAATTACATATAATCAGATTGCTTCTGGAACTATTGGTGTTGGAACTCTTCGCTGGCTGCTGATGATGTGGACAGAGCGCTTATGGGAATGCTCCGAATGCTGTGATGTCGGTTCCTAAATCAATAAATCAATCAATCAATCAATCAATCAACCAATCAATCAATCACTGTTCTAAGTATATACGCAACATTCTACAAACCCACATTGTTCTTCACCTATTTCAGGTTGTATTTTCTTCCTAATTCTTTGCATGATAATTCTCAGTAAAATCTTCGTGATGTGGCTCATTATACTAATTAATTGTTCCATGTTGATCACATTCCAAGGTTCCTGATTTCTTCGGGATTGCAAGAAATATAGAATTACATAATTCAGGAGGTATATCTCCAGTATCATATATTGCGTTCAGCAGTCTGGTGACCTGGTCTATTCCATATTCTTCTAAGGCATTGATCATTTCTATTGAGATGTTTGTTATCTGTACCCGGGATCTTGCCAGTTTTCATATGGTTAGGAGCATTCTGAACTTCCCTCTTCAAAATTGATAGTCCTTCATTATTATTCCGATGATTATATTGTTCTTCTCTTGTATCATCATAAAGGTCTTTCACATAACCTGACCACGCATGTAAAATCTGATCTTTTTTTATTATGATTTTGCCATCTTTGGTTTTTAAGCAACCCGTTGATGTGTGTGTTCTTTTGTTAGTGATGTCATTAACTCTTGTGTGCATTAATTTAGTATTCCGGGTGTTGTGTTGGTTTTTAATTTCCTTGAAATTTTCCTCAAGCCATGTTTCTGTTGCTTCTTTGCATAGCTTCCTAATTTTCCTGTGAATCTCTTCATATTTTGCTTTGGTATTTTTGTTATTTCTTATTATTTCCATGAGTTTTAAGATGTTTTCTGCCATCTATTTCTTGCGTCCTATTATCTTTATTTTTGGGATGGTTGTTTCTGCAACTAGGTTGATTGATTTCTTTAATATTTCCCATTGGTATTTGACATCTTGATATAATATTTCCATATCGGACCACAGTGCCCGTACATCACATTTTGTGCTTCTTGGTGTATATTTGACTTTCTTTAATTTTATATGTATATTGTTTAAGATTAATCTATGGTCGCTGTAGCAGTCTGCGCTACTTGTTACATGTCATTAATTGTATGATCCAGACGTCTTATTGATTGTCTGTGTTTTATCTTCTTCTTCTGCGTTCATCCGGAGTTTTTTTCTGGACGTGATAGTGTTGTGCCTGTTTACAGCAAAGCTGCATTCTTGCGCCGTTAGGCCGACATATCCGACTTCTGTGGGCATTTGTTGACCGGGTTAACCTTCCCGGAGGTTTCTTAGGACGTTAGACTCTCACTGTTGTGGTGTTATCCCCCATCCCAGCTGGCCCATATAGAACAGCCAAAGACATCCTGGTCAGCCCTCAAGGAAAGGCAGGGGCAGACCATGGGCATTCCCCGCCATCCAAGGAGGCATCCATACTTGCAGAGCCGACACACTCCGCTCTGGTACTGGGCTCACCCAAGGAATCGTCACGTCCTGCACATGACTGCTTAGCCTCACTTCCGTATATTGAGCCTTCCGTTCACCATAAGGCTGTTCTTCGGGAAACCAGAAGAATGCAGTCTGCAGATGACATCCACACCGTGAGCTTTTGATTCGGACTTTCCACGTAATGGATTTGCTATCCAAGCAATATTCCATTTAGTGCCACTATGACAATTTTTCCACCTTTTATGAAGCCCATACAGTGAGCTTTTGATTCGGACTTTCCACGTAATAGATTTGCTATCCAAGCAATATTCCATTTCATGCCTCTGGAACGTTTTGTAACCGACATACCTGTGGTATGAATTGTGGCAGTCTAAATACTTCTTCATGCACTTTTAAACGTCAACCTGAATGTAGTTAAAGTAAGCTGCAGTCAACTTGAGCTTGTTGATATCTTCATAGAGCTTGTCCTCAAATGAAGCAAGTGTGGGCCAAAATATCTTTCTCTGTTCTGCATATATTGGGCACTCCTACAGCAAATGTTTAGCTGTCATTTTACCAGTTCCACAATTACATTCATTGGTATGAATCGGTATCTTTAGTTTATTGAACAAGTGGTATTTCAGCCTGTTATGTCCTGTGCGGACTCTGAAGATTGCTACTTGTTCTCTACGGTAGAGTTTGTAATATGCATCATCCTTCTGGTGGCCTGGATGCACTGATTCCCATTTGGTTCTATAAGTGCTTTTTGTAAACCTCTTTGCCTCATTAAAGGTTATGTCTATGTCAGGCTGTGGTAGTCGTCCACCCTCTTTTGCTAGTCTGTTAGCCTCTTCATTTCAATGTATACTGCATGTATTCAATCTCAGAAGGCTGAAACCTAAAACCAAAATTGACAGCGACACCGTCAGAGAGCTCCTGTTTGCTGGTGATTGCGCTTTATACGCCAACTCAGAGGCGGACATGCAACATAATGTTTCAGCTTTCTCACATGCCTGTGCCAACTTTGGGCTCAATATCAATTTGGAGAAGACTGTAGTTATGCACCAGCCAGGTCCAGGGAATAATCAAACTGTGCCGAATATCAAAGTGAATGGTCATAGTCTAAGTGTTGTGGACAAATTCACCTATCTTGACAGCACTGTGTCACAAGCTGCCACAATTGATGCTGACGTGAATGCAAGAATCTCCAAGGCCAGCGAGCCTTTGACAGACTGTAAAATAATGTATGGGACAAAAATGGAATAAGTCTGCAAACAAAGCTGAAAGTCTACAAAGCAGTTGTATTATCCACACTGCTATATGCTTGTGAAACCTGGACTGTTTATCAGCGACACGCTAGGAAATTAAACCACTTCCACACAGTCTGTCTTAGGAAGTTACTGAAGATTAAATGGCAAGACAAGATCCCAGACACTGAAGTCCTAGAAAGAGCGTCCATGCCCAGTATCTACACACTTCTACTAATGAAGAATCAGATTCGCTGGGCTGGTCACTTGACTCGCATGCCAGATCACAGGCTCCCTAAACGAATTTTTTACAACGAGTTGCGTTGTGGTAAACGCTCCCAAGGCGGCCAGAGGAAACGATTTAAAGACACTGAAAATCTCACTGAATGCTTTTAGAATTCATCATGACACCTGGGAGACTGCAGCCAGAGACCGAAATTCGTGACGTGCATCATTACGCAAGGGTGCAGTCACTTGTGGGGCAACCAGGCCTGCAAGAGCTGTGAAGAAAAGACAGAACAGAAAAACCACTGCAGAAAATCCTCCTCCAGAAACGTCAAGCATTCTTTGTCTACATTGTCAAAGTACATTTCGAGCCAAAATAGGCCTTATCGGCCATCTTAGAACTCACGGCTCTATACTTTCAACCCCACTGGATGAAATGAATGGTCATCATCATTCTTGATGGACAAACAACACAACATACAGCAGTGTGATGGGATCCACTGTATTACAACTTTTTTGGGTTTCTGGCATAGACCATGGAGTGCTGTTCTTAGGTCAGCTATTTATATGCTGTTTTTGCTCTTCAGTATTGAGACAGCTGACTTTGCATATGTGAAGATAGCTATTTGCTTGTCTTAATTTTCTTCCATCAAGAGTATTTCTGCTGCAGTTTTCAAAGCCCCTACCTCCGCTTTGAAGCTACCTGAAAATTGTACAGTTACCACTGACTGTGTTTTTTCACTCCATTTTTTAAATTTAGGAGAATTCCTCCTCGTCCATTTTCTATTGAATTTTTGACTGATCCATCTGTACATGCATGGGTCCAATTGCTGCTTGGGTAATGTTCTTTTATGTAGCTTAGAGTTATTTTTCTTCTTTCGGTTTCATTCTGAGTGTTATTTTTCTCAATACCAATAATGTTTTCTATCATCTCAGGCAGTTGCTGCTGTCTCCAAGCTGGGAACTTGTGTGCATTGTAAATGGGTTTGACTGTTGATATGTTAAATATGGGATCTGCCCTAATCTTTCGTTTTGCAGTTTCTACAAAGTTGCTACGCTTCCGTCTTCTCTTTCCAAAACCATTAAACCTGTTATACATAGGGTGGTCTGTCAATCTTCTAAATTTTTCTGCTTGTTGCTGGGCTCTGCTATCTCTTCTATCCTGCATTGGTTGTAAACAAGTGATCTTTTCTAGTTCATTAATAGGCGTTGTCTTCAGGCTTCCAATTATGATTCGCATTCCTTGATTTTGGACGCTACTTATTTTGTTAAAGTTTGACTTAGCTGCGGTTGCCCAAGCTGCAATGCCATATTCCAGTACTGGCCTCACCCGTCCAGTATATAACTTCTTGAGAACTTTCTCATCTGCTCCCCACGTTGTATCAGCAAGCTTTTTCATGATTGCCATTATTTGCCTTGCTCTTGTTCGATTTTTCTCAACCTGTGTCTTCCATGTCAGGCGACGATGAAAGGTTACTCCTAGATAGTTTGGATTTCCTTCATGGCGCAATATTTTTCCATTCAATACCAGATTCGGTTGCTGAGTTTTATTTGAGAGGGAGAACACTGTGCATGTTGTTTTCTCCTCACTTATCTTCACTAGCCATGATTTTGACCAGTCCTCTAGAGCTAATAAGGCTTGCTGTATTCTTCTGTTACCTGTACTAATATATTCTTCAGATGTCCAAATGGCTAGTTCATCTGAAAAGGAAGATGTGTGTAATCTGGCTGGAAAATTTTCCGTGATGTCATTTATATATGCTAGGAATAATGTTGGTGAAAGAACTCCTTCTTGGGGGACACCTTGCTCCAACAGCATCATTTTGCTTGTTTGTCCTTGTACTTTTGTCCTGGCAGTTCTGTTCTCAAGGTAGTGGCTGATCCAATTGTACATTTTCTCACAAATATGCATGTTTTGCAGTTTTACTTTCAGTCCTTCCTTCCATACTTTATCAAATGCTTTTTCTAAATCTATCCAGACCGCTAGTGTGTGCTTTTTCTCTTGGAAGGCATCCTCTATTTCCTGAGCTATATAGGTTATTTGATCTTCAGTGGATCTGTACTTTCTTAATCCTGCTTGGTGTGGTGTTAAGAGTTGGTTTTCTTCCAGATGCCATGTTAGCTTACCATTGATAATACATTCCATTAATTTTCCTACACAGCTAAGTAATGCTAAGTCGATAGCCATTTGGTTCTTCCAGGTAGTTTCATTTATTTGGGACAGGTATTAGTATTGAGATGGCAGAACATGACCGCCCACGCTTACCGGCATGGCACATGATGGATGGATTAGTATAGCTTCCTTCCATGCCTGTGGGACTATTCCTCTCTTCCAGCTGTAATTTAAGATTGCTAATAGTTTCTTTTTTGCCTTAGTGCCTAGTCCTATTAGCATTTCATTTGTGATTCCATCCTTTCCTGATTATTTCTTCTTTTTTTTAGGGTATTCATTGCCTGTACCATTTCTTCCATTGTTAGATTTGCCATCATGTATTCTTCTGCTGTCTCTGTATTACTATGATGTATCTGTTTGTCTTTGATTGCTTTATTCTTTTCTGTTGTAATATCAATGTGATTTGCATTGGCATAGTGTTCCATTAGTGCATTTGCAGCCTTTTTTCCTGTAAGCAATGCATTTCCTTGTTTAATTGTTATTTGTTTGTTTCTTGGTCTTTCATTGTTCATGGCTTTCACTAGTTTCCATAGTTTGTTTCCACCCCTGTCAAAATTCAGGATTTCTGTTTTTTCCCCTCCAACAATCTCTTGTTGTTTGATTTACTGCTCTTTTATATTTTGCTGAGATGGCTTTGAGAGAAATGTTTGCTTGAGTTGTTTGTTCTCTCTCTGCTGTCTTCCTGGCATCTTCAACTTTGTCCTCCAAAATTTGTAGTTCTTCAGTCCAGTATGGTTTGTAATTTTTTTCTCGCTCCTCTTGGAATAGACTCAGTGGCCGCCAGTATTATTGCTCTGTTTAGACTTCCCACCATTTGCTTCATATTGCCATATCGTGTATTTATGTTTTCACAATATATGTCTGTTAGTATGGCAAATCTGTCCCAATCTGCTCGTTTGTAATTCCAGCGGGGCAAAGGCTTTTGCTCCTGTGGAACATACTCCATATTCATTACAAGCATGATTGGTTTGTGGCCACTACCTGCTAATTGGTCAACACATGGCGATCAATTTTGTGGAGGATGTCTCCTGTGCAGAAAGCTAAGTCTGGAGTAGAAGTGGTAAACCATCTTCTGGAGTAGAAGCTCGGTGTGTCATCCGCTTTGTTGAGTGGATGGAGATTTGAGTCTATTTCCCAGTCCTCCACTTCATCTCCTCTTTTGTCAGTATCTGGGTATCCCCATCTTTCTGAACAGCTATTAAAGTCTCCGACAATAATGCAGTTTGTGTAAGTTATTTTCATGTTTGAGAGTGTGTATTGATTCACTAATCTGCTGGGCTATAAAGATTGTAAATTCATATTTTCATGTCCTTTATCATTATATCAACACCTATAATTTCCGTTTGGTTGTCAAAGATTACAGATACTCCGCTGCAAGGTATTGTATTTTGTGTAAGTATTAGAACTCCTCCTTTTTGTCCTTCGCGGTCGAAACGTGTGGCCTGATATCCTCTGACTGAGAATTTGCGATTAGCCTTGAGGTGTGTCTCTTGAATGCATGCCTCATCTATTATATCTTTACGGAGACTTTCTTGTTATAAACTCCTTCGGCATTCCACTGTAGTATGTTGAGTGTCCGGGCTGTTTGGTCATTTGCTCTTAACCTACTCCTCTGTGCCTTGACTCTACAGCACAGGGGAAGGTCACCACCAGTAGTCATGGGTGGACCCCCTGGAAGCAGGGGGCCCGGCACTATCACCGCCTGATCGGACTTCACGGGATTCGCACCATAACGATTAATTTTAATTTGTGACATCATGAATTAAGTTTCGTTGCACTGCTTTGTCAAGCCTTTTTTTTTTGGGGGGGGGGGGGGGGGAGGGTGCTTTCTCTAGCCTTTGACTGTTCCCAGTCTACCTACAAGGCAGCAGGTTTGTGCGTCACTTCGTCTGGTCCCTCTCCCTTGACCTGTCCGACATGGGTGACCCTACCAGTAGCTGTGCTACCGTCGGCATAGCTCTTGGGGTCATTAGAACACTCAAGCCCCTCTCCCTCGCCACGGTGGACACACAGCAGAAGGATCTGTGTTTTATAATGTCTCGGCTTGTATGAATTCTGATACAGCGGGTAGGAATCTGTTTTATAATGTCTCGGCTTGTATGAATTCTGATACAGCGGGTAGGAATCTGTTTTATAATGTCTCGGCTTGTATGAATTCTGATACAGCGGGTAGGAATCTGTTTTATAATGTCTCGGCTTGTATGAATTCTGATACAGCGGGTAGGAATCTGTTTTATAATGTCTCGGCTTGTATGAATTCTGATACAGCGGGTAGGAATCTGAACTGCGTAGTGAATCAATAAATACCCCTCCCGTTCTGTTGGTTGAAAGTAATAAGGAGCTGTCTCCACGAGCAAAGTTCACTGTAAGCAGTCATTACTCCTTCGAAGTGAGGAAAATAGACAGTCAGAGGTCAAAGGTGACTGTAATTACGGACAATCTTTAGACTTGCCTGTACAGGCTGCTATATTGATGTTAACATCATATAACAGATGGCCGAGTGGATAGCGCGCTCTCTGCAGCTAATACTGAGGGAGCGGGTTCAAATTTCCAGTGACATTATTTTTTGGGATCTCGCTCGCTTTAAACTCAAGTGTAGTCCTTTTAACTTTTTCGCTTCTGTTATCAGCTGTTATTACACGTATTACTTATCTCCCCGTTTACTGGGATGGTCATTGATGGCCTCTCCTCAACAATGCAAATTACCATAGTTTTTGTATTGGCTGATAACTAAACCACATTCTGCGCTGTCCCTGCTTACTTGTCAGTAGCGCTGTAGCGTCAACACACATAGGACTGATTGTTTATGATGTTGCGGCAAGACAGTTCATAACTTTGTAACAATTACATAGAACACAGCACCGTCGTTTTTTATCATCACGTGCCCGCGATGAGATGCAATTGGCGTGGGCGGTCATGTTTCGCCGTCTCAACGATCAGCAGAATCGTGAAACAACTCTTGTGTTTCTTGTCGGCAGTCATTGTCTTAACATGAAATACATTATGTGGTCTGTAAGGTTCGTGTGGTTGAGTGGATTTTCGACATTCATCGTCGCTATCATGTGCCATGTCGATAAGCGTGAGCTATGATGATACATAACACATCATGTTTTATCATCATGCACCACGATGAGAGGCAAGTTGCGTAGTCACTCAGAGTTTTAACCACCAGGTGTCGGCTGGGGGAGGCGATCATGTCGATCAGTTATAGTCTACAGACATGGCACTAACTGTCATCATTATATGTCAGGATGAGCAGCGTAGCCCGTGGTTTGCCGCAAGAGGTATCCTGTCGTAGTCTGTTAGTGGATGGCGTCACATCATAATAAATATCATCAAGTGCCTTGTCGCTCAGACATAGCCTAATACATATTGTTAATTTAGCAGTAAAATATGGATAGGAAAGAGGTAATATAACGTCTTTATTGTAAGACACATATTCATTGCTAACGATAGATCCTAGGAGTAATCACCAGTTTACGGCTCTGATTTCGGGGCCAACGATTCTGGGAAAAGTGAATTTGTCCAGCAGTTCCTGGCCCATCTCCCAGACATGGTAGACCCCATTCAAGAAGAGGTTTTATGGTGCTACAGGGAATTGTAATGCATGCACGAGACTATGAAGTGTTTGCTGTTTACTGAAGAAATACTGGATATGGACAAAGTAGCAGGGGATAGACGTCGGGTGGTGGTGATCGATAACCTAGAGAGTTTGAGACAAATGACAGAGTGACGAAACTATTTACTACAGGCAGTCATCACATTAACTCAGCGTTATGCATATTGTACTGAATCTATTTTGTAGGAATAAAGAACAAATCACCATCAGTCTGAATTCGCATTACCTAATAGGTTTTAAAAACTGAGACGGCTCACAGATCACAAATTTCGTCAAACAAATGTATCCGTGTCGTGCTGCCTATGGCAAAGAGAGTTGTAAGGACGAGAAAGCGTTTTCACACGCGTACTTGCTATTCGACCTGCGACAAGAAACAGTGGATCAGCTCCGCTTGCGAACCCATATATTTCCTGATCAACACCAAGTAGTATATATTCCTAAATAAGCATGTCTAACCGACTGAAACGTCATAGTGACTCGCTGCGCTTCTTGAGTGAGGCCAAGCCAGCAGCTGTAAAAGCCGTAATTAAAACAGCATCCCCAGACCTCGTCCAATCAATTTGCGAATGCTGTCACGACGTTTACAAATTTAATGTTCCACAGACACCAGCTCAGAAGAGACGAATACGACGATACAAAAACAAACTTAGATTGGATTGCTCACCCGTAAGAAAGTGTCCTTTAAGAAAAGGAAATAGATCTTGCAGGGAGGGGGAAGGGGGTATAGGCGCCTTACTATGCTCAATACTAAATGTGCTTAAGGGCGTCGTGGGTTTGTAACGGCCAAGAAAATGCTTTTGGTAGATCCGCGTGTGTTAGAGAACAAAAGACCTCACCCGACACACTAAACGATTATTTACGTGATTTGAACCACAAAATGCATTGAGTCCTGGAAATCGAAGATCTGCCACCAGGGGACCCAGCCAGACTATATCAGCAAATGTTACAGCGTTATTTGGATATACTCGATCAGTACAGAAACAAACCACTAGGGTTAGTGGATATTAAACCACCACCCCAGCTAACCAAGTCTCCCCTTCAATACTTAAAGATGAAGTCAGCAGTTTACTTGTTCCAGTAGTCGGGACACCCAGTCAACTAATACCTACTCCAACAACACTCAAAAGTCAAGCAGCCGAGACGACATCACCATACAAGCTCGGGAAATAAAAAAGAAAAAGGCCAAAACAACAACTCAAAGATGGGCAAAATTGCCACATATTTAAGAAAGCATTACTACAACCCCCAGAAACCTAGGGCGTATGCCAAGACCGCCGACCTAAAGCGCAACGGTAAACCTTAAGCTAAGAAAATAAAGAACTGGTTACGGCATCAGGATACTTATACTCTGCATAAACCAATCCGTCGAGAGTTTCAGAGACGTCAGACCATAAAAGGTGGTATAAATCAACAGTTCCAGACTGATTTGATTTCGCCGTGCGTGTACGCAGTCGTCGTCGTCGTGCGTGATTCGCAACTGCGAGCGCTAACAAGACAAGCCACCTGAACAAGCCAAGAAGCCTGATACGGGGGGAAATGGCACATGACAAGAACACCAAGAAACACGCGGTATCCAAGATGTGCAGCGTGGGAGCCGACAAGACCATCAAGAAGAAGAAAGTGGAGAGGCCGCCTGCTAGCTGCATCAGAGAACATGAAACTACAGCTATCACTGGAGCCACCACGACACGAGGGAGACGATCGACAGCCCACCACAGACAAAAGCCAAACCTACTGAGAAGCAGAGGGAGAAGAAAGACACCAGAGTCAGAAACACCGACTCACCAACAAGCAAGTGGGTTATCAAGCGTATCCAAGTGGATCTGTCAGACGAAGACATCCTAATGCAGCTACGAGAAGAGAATCTCCACACCCGATTCTTGAAGGTGGAGCGGCTTCTCGCCTACTCCAAGAATCCTACAACCTTGGCGTGGTAACGACAGAGGGCAGCGAGATGCCGATCACAGTATCAATCAACAAGAGAATGCAGCAGCCAGAGAGATTCATCCCAAGGATCAGCCAATGTTCCAGATGTCAAAGGGCCGGCCACAGCAGAGCAGCATGCTGCAGTAAAACGGAAATCTACCAGTACTGCGCCGATCACCATGCCTTGAAGGAGTTTCCGCTGACCAAGCTGGACACGGACTTCCGAGCACCCAACAACAAATAAAAGTTCGCCAACTGCCTGGGCAAGCATGGAGCAAGTTACTTGGGCTGTCCGTACGTGCAACGACTCAGAGACGCCTTAAAGATCGCAATTACCACAAAGACATCATTCAAGGAAACAATGCGAGGGGCGAGACAGCTACGGGTATAGCACAAGCTGAAAGAGATCAAAGGCAAAAGCAGATAGACGAGTTGAAGAAACAAGTCAAGGCACTGCTGACGCCGACTCCGACCAGCGACAACGAGAAACTACTGGCGGAAATAAAGGAGATCCATCAAAACATCAAGCAAGAAGTGGAACATATGGCACTGATAAAGAAGGAGAACGAAGAAATCCTACAAACCATTAAATAAGAACGAGAACTACTAAAAGCTGAAATTGAACTTTTCCAAAACAAACCAACAGAAGCCATACAAGAAACCACAGAGGAACCGCAAAAACCGCAAGATGAAAACCAAGAGACCGAGCCTGAACCGCAAGCTAAAGCCAGCAGCCTGACCGCGACGCCCGAGGCCGACAAGGGGAAACCAATATCTCGCCAGACATACGAAAAAAGCCGAGATGAGCACCCTGATGATGACAGGGAGAGGCCCCGGTGGCCTACCTTAGAGGAGCTACAAGAAGGTGCAAGACTGGGGGAACGCAGGCACCAGGAATTCAAAAGGCGCAGGGATGAAAGAGAAAAGAAGAAACCCAAGAAACTCAGGAGACCGGTAGAATACCCAGATAGAATTACTGACTTTGAGGATGGACCTGGCTTCACGTACTATATAGAAAACGGAGAGATGCTCCCGTGGATGGCCGCAGAGGAAACAATCGAATGGCAACAGAAGCTCAAACTCGAAGAAGAAAAAAGTCGCAATGAGGAAAATGAAAACATCGTAATGATTCTGCAGAAAATACACAAAAAGGAGGCATAAAACCAAATAAAAAGTCCTTTTAAGGACTGCAACCAGTCAAGCCAAACGAGCCAGGAGCCTTCACTAACAAAAGAAACAGCCAGAGACGGGAACAAAGGACAGCCACCGACCGATCTCCCAGCTGACGTCACAGACACAAACCAACATAACCAGTCCGAGAAAGGACTCACTCTTAAGAGCGCACAAGACAAGAATTAGGGTGAATGAACCCACAAAACCCACGGACCTCAACAATAACCACAGATGAAGAGGCAGGTTGAACGAGGCCGAATATGGAATTTTTATTTTGAAAAATGGAATTGGAATTGGCTTGATTCATATGAGACTATTACAAAAATACAACGATGGGATAGCGTACCTAGTGACGTGTCTCGTTGTGTCTTGTAGATATACTTGGGCGATCAAAATCAAGAAGAAAACGGGGAAAGCAACAAAAAAAAAACAACTCCGGATGAACGCACAAGAAGAAGAAGAAGAAGAAGAAGAAGAAGAAGAAGAAGAAGAAGAAGAAGAAGAAGAAGAAGAAGAAGAAGAAGAAGAAGAATGGCGACTTTTCAAGTTAACAACAGTAATCAAGAAGAAGTGTGGAATACGTTGTACCATAAGACAGACATATCAAGAAAAGTCAATTGTAAAACTGGCGACGGTGTCAGACTCGTTCCACCACGGCAACTGTTTACAGTCAGTGTCAGTCGTATAAACCAGACCAGTCCGGGGAGGAAATGCGTAGTTCGTTTTACAACCATGAAATGCAGCTAGTGGGTGATAAACAAGTGTATCACATCTTCTTCTTCTTCTTCAGCGTTCCGAGCCATTGAGGTTCTTTGCTGCAAATACAATCCGTCTCCATTCGTCTCTCTGGTGGACCTTCTCTTGCCAGTCGTTGATTCCAAGTGCTTGTAGGTCTGTACATGTATAATCTCTCCACCGCCTTCTTGGTCTACCTCGGGGTCTACGGTCATTTATTTCCTGAGTGTAAGCGAGTTTTGTTTCCCTATTATCTTCCATTCTTTCTATATGCCCCAGCCATTGTAGTCTATTAGCCTTCATGGTCTTCTTCTTCTTCTTCTTCAGCGTTCCGAGCCATTGAGGTTCTTTGCTGCAAATACAATCCGTCTCCATTCGTCTCTCTGGTGGACCTTCTCTTGCCAGTCGTTGATTCCAAGTGCTTGTAGGTCTGTACATGTATTATCTCTCCACCGCCTTCTTGGTCTACTTCGGGGTCTACGGTCATTTATTTCCTGAGTGTAAGCGAGTTTTGTTTCCCTATTATCTTCCATTCTTTCTATATGCCCCAGCCATTGTAGTCTATTAGCCTTCATGATACCAGTGATTAGCGGGGACTTAAACAGATCATAAATGTCTTTGTTACTTCTTCTTTTCCACTCTCCACTTTGTGTATCCCTAATGGGTCCAAAGATGCGTCTTAAAATTTTGTTCTCAAAGGTTTGTAACAAGGCTTCGTCTCCTTTCGTTGTACTCCAGGTTTCAGAGCCATACAGCACAACTGGTCTGATCAGTGTTTTGTATATTGTGATTTTGGTGTTACGAGATAGCGCCTTTGATTTTAGTAGATGTTGTAGTGCATAGTATATCTTATTTCCAGAGTTGATTCTAGTTTGTATTTCTTCCCTTATGATGTTGGAGCAGTTGAAGATCGTACCCAGGTATTTGTATGTTTCCGTTCTTTTAATGGTCATATTATCTATTTGTATGTGGCCAGAGTTTCTAGCCATTCCGTCTCTTGAAATTACCATATATTCTGTCTTATCTTGGTTGATAACCAGCCCCATCTGTTGGGCTTTTTCCTTTAAGTGAGTCAATATTTCATGATACCAGTGATTATTATATATCAGTGTATCACATAGAAACAATATTTTTTTTTTTTGGGAGCTCGCTCGCTTTGACCTCACGCGTAGTCCATACACACTGTTTATAGTAGTTATTGGACTGAATTTTGTGTATGTAATAGCTTTCCCTATTATCAATGCCCCTCGCCATCAGACAAATCCAATCCGAATTCATAGGTACTTTTAATTTACGTCCACAAGTCAAGGGCGGCAGGTCCACATTTTAGTCCAGCTGTCCGGTATAGGGGTTGAACTACTAACCTCGGCATCAGCACACCGGATGTTTAGGAACACGTGTTCTTACCTGTTCGACCATGCTGACCTGAGAAACAATCTTAGAAGAAAGACAAGGGCAAGGTGGTAAGGAGTATTTAGTGAAGTGGTTCGGTTATCTCAATTTATTCAACAGTTGGATAGCCAACACGCAACTAGCCAGTTATGGAGGCTAGTGGTATGACCGAAGACAACCAGAAAACTATTGTGTTGCGCCCATAGCCTACAGAGGGGGTAAGACCTTCGTCTGGTCGTTTTTTTTTTTTTTTTTGGGGGGGGGGGGGGAACGAGTGCCGCATCCTGAGATTGTGTTCATCTTTAATATAGTGGTTATATGCGCGGTCATCACCGTCTCTCTGTTCAATCTGACTGAAGGCAGCGCTGACGCACCGGAAGGTAAGCTGTGTGTCGACCTAATGAGTAGTTGGTTGGGCTATATGCTACCTAATCCTTCATTAGAAAAACGACGAGTTTCTACATTACATTAACGAGCAATACTGTGCCGGAGATATTTGTCAACAACCAGCCATGTCACCTTTTCGTTAAGTTGCCAGACCATAGTTGTCACGAAACAATACAAAGTGGATCAGGCCGAAGTATAATTCCCCAGAACAGATTTTAACGGTTTTCCCGGAGAGATTATGATCCAGTACTTTCCGCCCAAAAGTTAGTGGTAGAGAACATAAACTCTGACGTTCCCCGCGTACGTTCAGCGCACCGGAAGTTTTATCAAGGTATTTAATAAGTGTGTGTAGAAACCCAATTAGATGAGAAAGCGAAAACCAAATTCTTTATAGGTGCACCTAGGGAAAAGATCGAGATGAAACTATTTGAAAAGGGCGCTAAGGTTAGAATTAGTGAGAGATTGAAGAGCATATAGGGGTTTCCAAACTCAACTCTATCAGACGACAATGTCTTATTATATGGCAATGTGGAATTAGAGATGGATAGCGATGTTAAAATATGTCTATTCCGATCTCGTAGTCACTAGACCAGTTGGAGACGCCTTGGTTCCCTTGCTAAGGACTGTCCCCATATTGGACCGACTGTTACCCTCAGTGTTTCGTCTCTACGACCGGATGACCCGGTCTATTAATCCACTGACAGCCATATGCGTGTCAGTCTTTCCAAGCAAGGATACAGATTCAGATAAGTACCTTTAATTAGTTTAATATTGTCATAGTGTATTTCATGTAGGTTTGTATTTGTTTGTCGTGTGCTGACGAAGGCTTTGGCTGCAACGTCCAATTTGTCTCTTGTAGTCGTGTTTTAGTAAAGCTCACAATCTACTTCTCGTTTGTTTTTTTTTTGTTTTTTTTTTTTGGGGGGGGGGGGGTGATTCATTCATTTCCAACTTCATGGCAACGGGTCATCCCATTATGCTCCGTTCCTGTGAGAAGTGTAGGACGGGCTAAAGCATCTCCTTTTTAGTGGAGGCGGAGGGTTATGGATGTCCTCTGCAAAGGGTGATAACTCCTGATTTCCATTTTTGAATTTTTTAAATAGATTTTTTTTTTTTTGGGGGGGGGGAGGGGAGTAGGCATGGTCAAGGGGGAGTGTGGTAGTCAAGTGACACCTCGAGGGGTAGGTACGCCTAGTGACGTGGTGGTGGTTATAGTCAGCGATGACGTAAGTGGTGGTCTAGTATACAACATAAAACAATAATAAACGATTCAAAGAAGATATATAATAATTTTAATAAAGGGAAAACATATATAGATTACAATACATATTTAAATAAGAAGAGGTGTGATGGTAATGTTATACATGCTTAGAAATATGACCGCTCGAGATGTAAGATGGATGGGGGTACAACATATGTGTATATTTAAATCTATAACAAAGGCGTGGCCTCAATGATTTAAGAATGGTAGGACAATTCAGAATGTGGCTTAGATATTAACATCCAAAAAACAAAAACTATGATAACTGGCAGTGAAAAGGAAAGATCATCAATGAACATCACAGTAAATGGGCAGATACTAGAACAAGTGACAAGTTTCTCCTATCTTGGACATATAATAACAGACAATGGCCCAAGTGAAATAGAAATCAAAAAGAGAATAGGAATGGCTAAAAATGCTTTCAACAGCATGAAATCAGTATTAACATCTAGAGAGATTAATAACGCATTAAAGATGAGAATTGTCAAATGTTACGTATATTCAACACTAGTGTATGGCGCGGAAGCCTGGACATTAAACAAGTAACTAGAGAGTCGCTTAGAAGCCCTGGAGATGTGGATATACAGACGAATATGTCGTATTTCATGGAAACAAAAACAATCAAATTCAGAGCTTTTAGAAAAACTGGGAATGAAGAGAGACTTGATGAACAAATGGCCATGTTAAAAGACATGATACTCTTATAAAAACCATACTGGAGGGCAAGCGAGCAAGAGGTAGACAATGATACAAGTGGGAAGATAACATCAAGATATGGACGAACATCAGCCTGACAGAATGTACAGTCAAGGCAAGAGACAGACAATGTTGGAGATCTATTGCAGCCAACCTTCATTGTGGAGACGGCACCTGATTGATTGATTGATGTTGGCTCAGTAATAAAATATATTTATTTTTCAAGAATAGGATAGAACAAACAACATCAAAATCATATAGAATAAATCATGTGTGTGTAGTTTTGAAATTTCTAACCAACGGCTCTGTTGTCAGTTTACTTAAGATTAGACATAGCTATTGAATGACAGCGCAAAAGATTGTACTGTATCTATATAGTCTTGTTCATCTCCTTGTTGTGAGACAGTGCAAGACTTGGGGGATTCATTACTTCCCAGGCACATGTACCAGGATAAATAGATCTGCAATCTTCATTTAAAGTATTGCTGTCAACTTTACCTTCCTCAGCCTAGACACTGTTAGAATACCTGATCATTTCTGGGGCCGATAATTCCATACAGTCCAGATTCATGAGCCATTTGATCGTGTCTTTGGCAGTGAATAGTCTTTCTATTTCTGAAAGTCTACTTGTCGCTACTTTTAATGTGAAATCTATCAAACAGCTAGCTCTACGCTACAACCACAAGTAGCAACAGGACAACACAAACAGATAAAAAGCGAAATAAAGCACACAAAATAAAACTAAACACAGTTTCTTGTTGACAGGAGGAAACAGAAATGGTTTACACCGGTTTAGAATTGTGCTCTTGGGTTATACAAGTTTGTGTTGCCAAATGGTGTGTAAACAGTCCAATATGAATAAAATACAGGGGAGATAGTACTGTTATACCGTGGCATCAACAACGATATTGATTCCTGCTGGGTGAATGCAGCCTAGAGAGTTTATTAATTGGCTTTCAATTTTAAGTCTAAAGGAGTTGTTAGAGAAGCAAGGTTTCAATGCAGTGACCCATACATCGTCGACTCCATTGTGGTTAGAAGAATTAAAGTGGCTGGGGACAAGTTTGTCAGCGCCTTGATTAATGTCTCTAAGGTGTTCCCTAAAGCGGTCAGCAAGGCGTCTGCCAATTTGACCAATATATTTCATGTCACATTGTTTGCAAATGATAACATATATAAGATTGGGGGATGTGCAAGTGAAAGAATCTTTCAAGGAGAAGATGTCTCGGGGGAATGTAATTGCCGATGTCTGAAAAGCGTATGGGCATTTAAATGTACCCACAGATGAAGTATCTGTGGGAAGGCGACTATGAACAAGGTGGTCCTTGAGACTCTTGTTCCGGCGGAAAATAACCCTAGGGCCGTTAGAGAACACCGCACGAGTGGTTGGGTCAGATACCAGGATAGATTAGTGTCGGAGAAAAATATGCTTGATGGCATGAGCATGAGGATGAAAGGTGAGGATAAGTTTAGGTTCATTGCTAGGAGGTCACGTTTTCTTGACAAGGGACATTTCACACGAGACCTGTGTTGTACGACAGAAAGCTGTGGACAGAATGTGCTCTAGGTAGGCCCATCTGCAGAAAAAGTCCATCATTTCATGGGCTTTCTCTAGGAAGTCATTATCATCCTGACAGATACGATGAAGACGGAGTAGCTGAGAATATGGGATAGAATCTTTGCCGCTTTTGGGGTGGGATGAACTGTATAGAAGGAAACCGTGAGCATCCGTAGGTTTGTGGTACACGGAGGTCATAAGGCCTGTAGGAGTTATTTTAATTTTGGTGTCAAGGAAATTGACTGAAGTGGTAGACATTTCCGTGGTAAATTTGATCGACAGTCTTTAGATTAAGACTGATAGTATCCAGTTGTTTGGCCAGTTCAAATTAATTTTTTAATATTAAGGGGTTGAATGATTGTTGCACTGGTTTAGCAATTTCTGCAAGCCATTTCACCATCCTGTGTTGGACAGAGTTGAGCATAAATTAAATCAGTCTCAGTGGTACCCCAGGCCTGTGCAATTTAGGCAGGCCATGACGTTGGGGGTTGAGCCCTATGGAATGACTAACTGTTCAGTCACCCCCCTGATGAATTTACTATCTAAAAGTGATTGAATCTCTTTCCTCACTTTCCTCAATTTTTGTATCCAATTCCCGAGGGTTGCTGGCTTTAGGATCTAAGTCAAATTTGGTTGGATTCGATAAAATGGCTTCTATATTGTTGGAAGCATCAAAGATGTGATTCCTGAGATGATTGCAAGAGTAACTTAAGAATGATTGCCTGGAAGGGACTATTAAAAGTAGAACATTATATACAACTATTAGAAAGAGACAACAGCAGTCTTTAGTATTGTGATGAGAAGAGAAGCGTGGGAAAGCATAGTGATGACTGGAAAGATCAGTGGGAAAAGAGACATGGACAGACCGAGAGAGATGATGCTGGATGGACTGTATGGTGACATTGAGAAATATTATCAGCAGAGTTGATCCTGAACAGGGACCGAGATCTGAGGAGATACATGAACACCTATGGTAGTTGGCAGGGTGCATGATGATGATGCAGTCTCATATGTTTCTTCAGATTACAAGTCTGAGTAAAAGAAGCACCACAAATATCACACTTGTAAGGTTTCTCTCCTGTATGTGTTCTCTTGTGAATCTTCAGACTGTCAGCTCGAGTAAAATAAGCACCACAAACATCACACTTGTAAGGTTTCTCTCCTGTATGTGCTCCCTTATGTTTTTTCAGACTGCTAGCTTGAGTAAAAGAAACACCACAAACATCACACTTGTAAGGTTTCTGTCCTGTATGTGTTCTCTCATGGCTCTTCAGAATACATGTCTGAGTAAAAGAAGCACCACAAGCATCACACTTGTAAGGTTTCTCTCCTGTATGTGTACTCATATGGACCTTCAGACTATATGTCTTAATAAAAGAAGCACCACAGTCATCACACGTGTAAGGTTTCTCTCCTGTATGTGTTCCCTTGTGGTATTTCAAACTGCTGGTGTAAGTGAAAGAAGCACCACAAATAGTACACTTGTAAGGTTTCTCTCCTGTATGTGTTCTCCGATGGTAATTTAGATGGCCAGCTAGAGTAAAAGAAGAACCACACACATCGCACTTGTAAGGTTTCTCTCCTGTATGAGTTCTCTTATGTCCCTTCAGGCTGCCAGCTTGAGTAAAAGAAGCACCGCAAACATCACACTGGTAAGGTTTCTCTCCTGTATGTGTTCTTTTGTGGATAATCAGACTGCCAGCTAGAGTAAAAGAAGAACAACAATCATCACACTTGTAAGGTTTCTCTCCTGTATGTGTTCTCTTGTGGTATTTCAAACTGCTAGCGTTAGTAAAAGAAGCATCACAAACATCACACTTGTAAGGTCTCTCTCCTGTATGTGTTCTCTCATGGTTCTTAAGATGGCCAGCTCGGGTAAAAGAAGCACCACAAGCATCACATTTGTAAGGTTTCTCTCCTGTATGTTTTCTCTTGTGTTTCATGTTCTTTTGACACTCTAGATGGTCATCTTGAATCAAAAGACCATCCCAGTCGTTACATTTGTTTGGCATCCCTTCAGAATGTGTTCTCTTATATCTGTATACACAAACATTTGGACTAGAAACATCAGACAAGTCTCCAGTGTGAGTTCTTTGAGAACTATAATTAACATAATCAAAAATGTCATCAAGAGACTGTGCAAAGCTCTGTGTATGTTTTTCTTGTGTTTCCTTATTTTGCTGCTGACAATTCTCAATAGCCAGAGATAGTTTATTGTTTGTATCAATCACAGAAGACACATTGTCTGACATTCGACAATGTTCATGTTTTACAGATGCCTGACAACTGTTCTCAACCATTCTTGATTCTGAGTTGCTGTGTTCTGTCATTTCTTGAATGATGCTACCCCCAGCTATGTCTACCATTTTACTGAAGCTGTGACTCCTGTCCTCACACAGAACATCCGATAGTTCTTGTTTCACAACCTTCATGTCTATACTGTCATGTGTCCACTTTTGTGAATGTTCTTGTATGGAGTGGTAAGGACTCCTTGGAGACCATGAGTGTGTTTCTGAAACACACCAAAGTAAATAATTAATAGCCTCATGAATATACAAGGTATTGAACAGTTGTATACATGTATATGTAATCAAACAGGCAAACATTACAGCTATAGACAATCAATTTCAAGTGAACTAAAGATGGAGAAGAATAATTATTAATGTGCTCAAGTATAATCTAAGCTGATGTATGATCTAGGGTGATGTATGATCTTTGAGAGATGAAGTGACTGTTTACATGTAAATTAACAGATGATCAGGTACTGTATGTTTAATTTATTACAGACAATGTTCACTTATGAGGTCTATTTTAAGTGCAGTTATCTCTACTTAACAACTTATAACAGGAAGCAATATTGATATTTCATTGCAGTCATAATTAGAAGTGTTATCCTCCTGCCTGAAACTAACATTTATCGTGCAGTTTGAAGTGATATAATAAAAAAAAAAACACTAACATGGCACGTCAGAAAGAAACAATTTGAGATGGAATGTCTAAAAATAAAACTTCTTCATTGTAACTCAAATTTTGTATTTTTCAATACAGCTTAGTGTTACTGTATCTAAGATTTTGGACCACACAGTGCTACAGTGCACTGAACTCCACGAGGTATTCATCTTCCCAATAGGTTAGCAGAAACACCAGCTGTTTAGATTTCACTTTCAGAGGACAAGGTTATGAAACCACTGCTTACTTGCTGATGCCCACTGATAGACTCGTGCAGTCATCATTATCATGTGCCTTGCCAGCCAATGTAGGCATTCATATCTCTCCACAGATCTCGGTCCCTGGTGCTCAGAATCAAATCTCCTGATGATATCCCACAATGCCACCGTCTCAGTCCATCCAGCATGCAACCATCACAGTGTTTTCCAATGCCCCTCTTCTAACTACATGACCAAAGAGTGATGTTTGTCTCCTTATAGTTGTATATAATGTTCTAGTGGCATAAGCCAGGCAATCATTGTTAGTTATTCTGGAGGTCCAACATATTTGCAACATTGGTCTCAGCATCCACATCTCTGTTGTTTCTAAGCTCTTCTGAATGTATTTATGTATGTTCCATGATTCACTGCAATACAGTAAGACAGGTTCTATATAACTGTCATGGTGCAGATAGAGTAACAATGATGGAAAGTTCATGACCAGAGTTGTCGTGCCAAATCAGACAGCAATAACGCCTCATTCAGACATGAGGCAGCTTAGCGACAAGTCATCCAGCCTAGTGACAAATCAAACAAGTTGAGGAATCATACAAGATAGAGAGGTTACACATTAGATGCAAGCTGACATATTTACAAGTACTTTACATCACTTGGATAGTATCAACTACACATACCGGATTTATATTTCAAGTGTATTTTCACTAACATCGTAATCATTTGAGGACGTGTGCGTGGAAATGGGGATATACTGCCATATGAGAGATGGATTGTTCGGTGTTTTATGCGAGAAGACATTAATGATTGTTTGATGCGAGAGGACATTAATGATTGTCAGCAGTGGTACCCTACAAGTGAGTTCTGTCTTCAAGAATATATAATGATTCCTGTATGCCAGCATTTGGGAGATATTATAGTGTGTCAAAACATCCTATAATCTGGACTGTACATATTGTATAAAGGGCCACTAAGCAGTCAGCCCACAGTGGACTGTGTATGAGAAATCCATAAATATAAATAACAGTGAGTGACTCTGCTAGCATTGGAGGTTTGTTAATGTATAAACTATATGTTAGCTGCCACCGGAGTTGTGTTAAATGCATTCATCTCAGCATCTGCCATGCGCTACCTTCTTTGGGTTTCCAACCATTGAAGAGAGAATACAAGATTGCAGGGCACGCGCCTACCTCAGAATTAACACAAACACACAACATCCACTGCATAGTGAAATTAGGAAGGTGAAGGGCAGCAGGTTAAAAAGAGGACGGTCGTGGATGGGTCAAGCCGAAGACATTCTTCAACAGGTGTGTTCACTTGAGGACTTAGAACCTGGCGAGGAGTGGGTGCAAGTGCCAACAGACTTCTGCACATCCTTTTCAGTTTGCATCCAACTTGACAGAAAATGCAGACAAGAAAATCCGGCTGCTGTTGAGGCTGAAGTACAAGCGTTGATTTTCGAGAATTCGCTAGACGGTGACGCGGTCATCTACACAGATGGGTCGGTCGTCCGACATGTGAGAAGCTCATGGGCCTTTACAGCTCGGGCCGGAGGGAGAATTGTGAAGGAGGACTCTGGTGCTTTTACTGAAACCACAAGTAGCCTGACCATGGAGGCAGTAAGTAAATCAATAACATGGCTCGAGACACAGACATTCACTAGGGCTTGTTTCCTTAGCGACTCAATGAACATGATCAAGAGGATAGAGGAGGGGTCGATCCGAAGAGAATGGTTGCTGCCTCTGGAGCGGTCTCGACTGGCAAAGATTAGTTTCATCTTCGTGCCAGGGCATGCGGGAGTACAAGGAAATGAGCAGGCTGACAAGCTCGCAGGTGAGGCTACTGTGGAGGGCGGACGCGCCATGGACCAGGCCGACATTCTGAATGCTCTACGAGAAGTAAGACTTTTGCGAGAACCAAGTGATGACTGTGAATCTACAACAATGGCCAGACTGCGAGAGCAGCAAATTAAAAGAGGTGTGGCCAAACAAGAACACTACGCAGGAAGCCAAAGAAGATTGATAAACCAACACAGAACTGGCGTCGTTAGCCGCTACACGCTGCGGGATTTGCTGAGGAGGGGATCCGAGCACTTATGGACTGAATGGTTCGATGTGCAATGAGGATGATCTGTCGACTAACTAACTAACTAACTATCTGCCAAACAACCATGTGAGTGAGCGACATTGTTGTGTTTACAATCTTATCTACAGCATCCACCCTCCATCTACATAATACCCTCTTGGCACCAATTATTATGGTTATTTTTGGTGATTTTGTATGAGATATCGCCAATCAGGGGTACAAACTTTGCCTCAAAATGTACCACATAGCAATAGAGAATAGAATGAAGGCGAGAAGCCAGCAAATCCATGTGCATTTTGTAATTTTCAAGATGATAATGATCAAAGTAAAATTAATTATTGTGATATAGTTAGTTGCATATTGAAAGTTGCAGTTAACCCCAGTATTTTTTAAAGTTTATGTTCAATAGTTTGTCAATGCTTTCTGAATGTGATCTAAATGACAATGAAAAATCTGTCGTTGAAGATCTTCATAATTATTCATGTGGGAAGCAATAATTAACATTCAGTGCTCAATTAGTGGCACTGGATAGTGTCATTCCATGTGATTGTACAAAGTCTTTGATGTCGTGAATCCATTTTCTTCTTGGGTGTCCTCTTGCTCTTGTATCAGATCTTCTTTGACGTAGTGCCAGTGCTTAAACTGATGTTGTTGCATTAAAGATAGTGTTTCTAAATTCCCTCAGTCACGCAAACGAAAATGTCAGCAATCATGGCTAGAACTTCTACCACTGCTGTGCTATTAAGAAAGAATTACAAAATGAGCAGTAAGTTTCCAACCAACACTGCAGACTAAAATTCTACACTTGTATTTGGATGTCTGAGAACATTTAAATTGGAATCTTACAAAGCACCACAAATCCTATATGTACTTCAAGTATCAGAAGGCTGAGAGTACAAATAAGAATCCTGAATGTGCTCCTTTAGCAAAGTGAGAGAAAAAAATAGCATGGATATTAATATACTACAACATATGAATGTACATTTCATTTCATGGCATTGTATTGCCAACAATTACAGACCTTACATTGACTTTGATGGTTTGGTTGCATTGTTAATCAAGTTTAATGTGACTGATTCAGAGAAGTATGTGAATGGAAGAAAAACAGTGTAGAGCATTTATTTTTGACATTGCCTCATATCTTCGTGAAGATTTGATATTGAAATAAAGGAAAACCCATTTGTCAGTATCTTAATTGATGGACATGCAGGTACTTCTGATGATGAGAGGCTAATATTATATATTCATTTTATCAGAGAAGAAATGGTGAAGGAGACATTTCTTTCTATTGTGGCACTATAAGATACAACATATGGTGGTCACTTTAAAGCTCTAGAGATGTGTGAATAACTTAAGTAATCTCGTGATATCTTTGACTGGGCCTCCAATAAAAGACATTTAATGGCTGTTTCAAATTATGTAGCTTTATCTGAGATTCATTCATATTTTTCTTAGCCCATGTAAAAAAGAAATATGCTGACTCCTGAGAAAAAAGGTTCGCTCCTGAATCATTTTAAATATGTCCGCCCGTTGCCATTTCTACTGTGTCATAAAATATTTGTAATTTCACATCACTGCTGCTTTGTTTTTTGTGTGTACACTTGCATAATATTTATATCTCTTGGTTTAACTTTGAATCTGACTATAATAATTATATGATTTAATCAAATAATAATTAACTGATTTAGCCGTTTCCTCATCAAACATTAGTCTTACTCTTTTCGGTTTGTATAGTTAGTCAGTTAGTCGCGGTTCCAACTTCACGGCAATGGGTTGTCCCCATTATGCTCCATTCCTTTACCAGTGAATATCACACAAACTGCTCCTCACTGCCCAATGTGAAAAGTGGAACAGACAGGAGACTCGGCAAGCCAACAGCCTGCACAGGTACACTGTGCATAATGCCACCGCCAGAATGCCAACACAAGTCCTCCATGAAAAAGACAGTCCATCGTAAATGGAATCAGCAGTCTATTTGTATTAACTCCTGAACAAATTATTGTGTGTTTGTCTGTTATTACTTTTCCAAATCTCTTCCACTTCATCTCCCTCATGCCTAGGATATTAATCTTCATATTTTTCATTTCTTTTATGTAAATTTTCTATCTCAACCACGTCCTGACATTCCACGTTCCTATTTTAAACTTGTCTTTGGAAGATAATGTGGTACTTTTCCCTTTTTTCCATATTCACATTGGGGTCTTTTATCTCTGTTTTTGCCAGCAATGTCTGATTGTCAGGACAAGAGAGTGCCCTGCTCTACTCAACTGCAGAGTTGTGCACTGATCCTGGTGGATACTTGGTCACACCTATGACCTGATTTTTCCCAGTATCTGAGTAGATTTACATTCTGCTATTGTGTCGATTTCGATGGTATAAGGCTTTGGACATTCAGAAAGCAATGGCAAACTCCTAAATGTAAAATTATCTAGTAAATCAAAAACAGCCAATAAATGCCGGGGTTGATTGCAACATCCTGTAAAGGATATTCAACTAACTGTTACGTTCTATTGCACTTAATCTTACCTTGAGCTACACAGACTTCAGGTTGTTCTATCTTGACACTTGATGGTAGTTTACTCTCCATCTTATGTCTACAGTCAATCTGAAAGGATTTATAAGTTACATTTCATAAACTATGTAGATGAATTTGATATTTTGTTTTTCAAGATGATATATGATACAAAATGTCTTATCATTACTTCAAGACATTATTTCTGATATTTTATTCCTCAAGTCCTGTTTAAGATTTTCAGTTCGGGAATCCATCACAGTGTAAAGATATTAGTTTATCATGAAAAAAAATAACAAAACAATACATAATAGCTTTATGAAAAATCCTCACTACTTGTGTCACACATAATCATCATCATGTGCTGATATGCGTGGGCGGTCATGTTTTGCCATCTCACCCAATCATCAGAGTCGTGGATCAGCTCCGTGTTCTTGTCTCGACCATACCATGTGATCAAGCCATCCAGGTATTTACTTCTCTGCCTTCCCCCTTTTTTTTCCTCTAGATATTGCCAGTTGTCACCGAGTTCTCCAGTTAATTTCTTCTCACAAATTGGCCAAACAATTTTGACTGTCTATGTATAATTTCTTTAATCAGTTTACAGTTTTCATTTGTTTCTTGAAGGACTTGGTCATTGGTGTTTCTGAATGTAAATGGTATTCTTTTCATTTTCCACATAAATCACATTTCTACAGCCATCAGATGTGTTTTAGGCTTGTCTGCTCATTGTCCATGCTTTACATTAATACAAAAGTACAGGTTCTATGTAGTATCTCAACACTCTTTTTCTCATTGGTCATTATGTTTTCCATCTTGCAAAGGCTACTTTCACCATGGCGATTCTCATTCTAATCTCTTTCAAGGCATTGCCCATCAGATGCTATGACTGTTCCAAGATAACTGTACCGATTTATTTGTTTAAGAATATTCCTATTTACTTGTATATTATATTGTGATATTTCCTTCTTCCGAGTTATCATCATCATCATCATCTTCCACTTTTACTGTCAAGCGTCGTGGGGAGGAATAATTGGCGCTCCAGCGCTCGATGGGTGGCATTGGATAGTGTCATTCCATGTGGTTGTACAATGTCTTTGATGTCATCAATCCATTTTCTTCTTGGGCGTCCTCTTGGTCTTATTGCAGATGATCTTTGAAGTAGTGCCAGTGATGGTAGTTGATGGTGTTGCATTCTAACAAGATGGCCAAACCACTTGATCTTCAGTCTGTTAATAAATGTGGCACAAGGTGTTGATCCCGCCATCTTCATATTAACATTTCTTACTCGAAGTTCATTTATTTCCTTTGGATCAGTTGTTTCATCTGAAGCAATGAGTTCTAAATTGTCTAAATCTGTTCTGTCAAGACTTGCTTATTTGGACATTCTGTCCATGTAGATATTAAATAGCAGAGGAGAGAGCACACATCCCTATCTCACTCCTGTATTGACTGTGAATATATGTGATATACCTTCTTGTGTTCTTACTGCACTTTGGCTCGAGTGGTACATGGCTATGATGTTTTTTAGCAATTGTCCTTGTGTCCTGTAGTCTTCAAGGATGGTCCATAATTTGTATGTCTACTCTATCGAAAACCTTTACGTGATCTACAAACACAATATTCTGCTGGACACTATATTCGATGGTCTTTTCACATATTTGTCTAAATGTAAATAGTGCATCAGTGCAACTTTTACCTTTCTGAAAACCGAATTGTACTTTGCTGTTGTTCAACTATGGGTCTAGCTCTTTGTTCCAAGGTTTTCCTAGTGACAACCATAATCTGTGTCTACTTACAATTTAATTCTAACCCTAGTTGTTAAATGTGCGTAACAAATGCATGTACTAAATGTTCTAGATCCTGCTCATTGTCTGCAATCAATACCGTACCAGCCGCATACTGCAATCAATACCGTATCAGCCGCATATCTAATGTTAGTGATATCATGTCCCTCAATGATGATTCCTTTCATATCTTCTACATTTCTGAAAATATTTTCAGTGTAAAGGGAAAAAAGATCTGGAGACATTGCAGATACCTGTCTCACACCTCTCTTAATAGGCTGATATTGACCTAATTCATTATCAATCTTTATGGAACTTGTTTCCAATATATGTTTTCTACCAGCCTATGGTCTTTTCCATCAATGTGTACATTTACAAGCATCTTCATCATGTCGACATGTCTTACTTTATCAAAAGCCTTTGTGTAGTCAATAAAGCAAAGATATAGATCTTTGTTTACTAACTATAGAACGTTTGATTAATGTTCTCAGCATATACACAGTATTTATTGTACCCTTGCCTTCTACAAACCCACATTGTTCTCTCCTATTTCAGGTTGTATTTTCTTCCTAACTCTTTGCATGATAATTCTTAGCAAAATCTTCACGATGTGACTCTTTCTACTTGTGATTTTTTGGCCTATAGGTTCGTTTTACAAATCTGCACGAAACAAATGTACGGACCATATAGTTTGCTCAACGATTCATTAACATTTAAGTGTTTAATGACTTAAAGCATTGATGTGCAGCCATTTTGAACTACTATGCAGGTCTATACATTTAAGATTACAGTGATAATAACTGTATGTTCAGTTTATCAGCCCGCACAAAATAAAAATATGTTCTGCATGGTTTGCTCAATTATTAATCATTGTATTAGAGATTAATGAATTGAAACATTAATTGGTGGCCATTCTGAACCTCTTAATCAGGTCTGAACATTTAAGATTACAGTGGTAATATGACTTTTATGTTCAGCTTATCAGCCGACACAAAACTAATATATGGTCCACATGGTTTGCTCGATTTTTAATTAATATATCAGGGATTAATGAATTGAAACATTAATTGGTGGCCATTTTGAACCTCTTAATCAGGTCTGAACATTTAAGATTACAGCGGTAATATGACTTTTATGTTCAGTTTGTCAGCCTGCACAAAACTAGTAAGTAATATATGGTGCACATGGTTTGCTCAATTATTAATTAATATAGCCACTTTGATTCCATGTCGTGATCAGGGATTAATGACTTTTTTAAACATTAATTGGCAGCCATTTTCAACCTCTTAATCAGGTTGGAGTATATGCTATATTACAGGGGCAACATGACCAGTATGATCCACTCACAAATGTCCAAATTAAAAACTTACTTGCTATCTAGGCATTTCAATATGTTTATTTGTAGGTCAGCATGGCTGAATGGATAAGAATGTGTGTTCTTAAACATCCGGTGTGCTGATGCCGAGGTTAGGGTTTCAACCCCAACACTGGACAGTTGGACTAAAATATTGACCTATTGTCCTTGATTGGGGACGTAAATTACAAGTACCTCTGAATTAGTGGGTTCGCCTGATGGCAAGAGACACTGATAATAAGGAAAAGCTAATCCGCATACAAAATTCAGTCCATCACTACTAGAATTAGTGTGTATGGACTATGCTTGGGTTCAAAGCGAGCGAGCGCCAAAAAAAAAACACAAACAAAAAATATAATTATTTTATTTTTATTTTATTTTTAAATAAACATAATATAATATTATTTGGTTCTATTTATATTAATGGGTGGCCATTTTGAATATTAATGTGATTAAATGACAAAATATTTCAAAAAATATTCTTTATTAAATTTTGTCTCTTTGTTATCACTAACAAAATAATAAATATTTTGCTAAGGTCCTTCATTGTTCAGATATAGACAATTAGACATATGTGCTTTTAAAAAAAACTGATTGAAGTGTTTAAGCCACACTTTATCCAAAGTGTTAAGTTAAATAATATTTTCCACTTTGTTCATTATTAAATGATAATAAATAACTGACACACAAACGTTAATATCTCGGCTTAGAACTGACCTAATGGCTTGAATCAATCGATCAGGTGCCATCTCCGCAATGAAGATGGCCTGCAATGGATCTCACTGTCTGTCTCTCGCCCTGACTGTACATTTTTTTGTCAAGCTGATGGATGCTCACATGTGATGGAAAGCCCATATGCCTCATGATTTCCCAAAGTTTCTGATGTCGTACACAGTTAACACAGTCAAATGCCTTTCCTTTGAATAATAAAACATGAGAATAGTTTACATTAAATTCTCTGCACTTCTCTAATTATTAAACGCATGTTGAGAATGTGATCTCTTGTTCCTCTTCCTTGTCTAAAATTCTAAATCCAGCTTGAACCACGTTAAAGTTAATCTCTTCTTCCATTTTCTTACGAAGTCTTCCCATTATGATTTTTAGTAGTTTACTTGCATGACTGATCAGGGAATTATCAATTGCTTTTCCTTATACAGGACTACTATTTACTAACGCCACCTGAGAAAATCAATAATTGAGTGGACAAGATAAATATTGAATTTATTCTATGGCGGTTATCGCATTTTGGCTGGCACTCTTCCGAATTCCGGTCCCAAATAGTTCTGCAGTGTTTTCTTTTTCTTTTTTTCCCCTGTGGGCGTGGTTTAGTGTACCTCGCCACAAGGAGCTCTGGTTGTGTATAATAAACAACATCATCATACTTCATTTTTGTTTTTTTGCGGTTATTATTGTCTCTAGTGGTTGTGGTTTAGTTTATAAACAAGAACGTCATAGTCTTGCCGCTGACATATATAGCCGAAACGACACAGTTTTAGTGAGGCTATCATGGACATCGCCAGTCTCTTTGGCTGAGAGGTTACACGACTTTCTCCGTAATCCCGTTTATCCACGCAGGGTCTCGCAGCGCGCAAGAATTGGAAGCGGTTCTACCCGCGCTGGTGACTTGCGGGATAATGAGCCGGCCACTTAGAAAGCAATGGCAAACTACTGAGCGTAATCTTGCCAAGAAATCAATAATCATCTGAAAGATGCTGATGTTGACAGTGATGTCCTGTAAAGGATATGCGAATTAAAAAAAAAAAACCGTTTGGAAAACACTCGAATTCAAACCTCATCTAGCAGAATAAGTTATCTTAGGTTGGTTAGAGGGTAGTGAGGAAGGTGGAGTGAGTGCATCTTTTCTCGCATTTTAATGATATTGTCTTCTTTGGCGAAAAAAAATGATCTCCTTGTGTGAGAGAAAATCGATGCCACCCCCATCCCCAAACCTAAGCATTGTAGCTTGTTGTTTTTATTAGAAACAAAATCATCATACATCTTACTATTTAGATTTCTGTTGTGTATCATTTCGTGTCTTTGGGTATTGTGTTGAGAAAGATTGTTTTGTAAATATTTGTTTGTTTTCCTCTGTATATATTAATTGATTGTGTGTTATATGTATATTCAGTGTGTTCTTCTGTCTGCTGTGTTTACATAATCGACATTAGGTTATCTGTCTTAGTAGTAGTAGTAGTAGTAGTAGTAGTAGTAGTAGTAGTAAAAGTAGTAGTAGTAGTAGTAGTAGTAGTAGTAGTAGTAGTAGTAGTAGTAGTAGTAGTAAAAGTAGTAGTAGTAGTAGTAAAAGTAGTAGTAGTAGTAAATGTAGTAGTAGTAGTAGTAAAAGTAGTAGTAGTAGTAGTAGTAGTAAATGTAGTAGTAGTAGTAGCAGTAGTAGTAGTAAAAGTAGTAGTAGTAGTAGTAGTAGTAGTAGTAATAGTAGTAGTAGTAGTAGTAGTAGTAGTAGTAGTAGTAGTAGTAGTAGTAAAAGTAGTAGTAGTAGTAAAAGTAGTAGTAAAAGTAGTAGTAGCAGTAGTAGTAGTAAAAGTAGTAGTAGTAAACGTAGTAGTAGTAGTAGTAGTAGTAGTAGTAGTAGTATTAGTAGTAGTAGTAGTAGTAGTAGTAGTAGTAGTAGTAGTAGTAGTAGTAGTAGTAGTAGTAGTAGTAGTAGTAGTAGTAAAAGTAGTAGTAGTAGTTTGTTGTTGTTTGTCCATCAAGAATGATGATGACCATTCATTTCATCCAGTGGGGTTGAAGGTGTGGAGCCGTGGGTTCTAAGATGGCTGATAAGGCCTATTTTGGCTCGAAATGTTCTTTGACAATGTGGGCAAAGAATGCTTGACGTCTCTGGAGGAGGATTTCCTGCAGTGGTTTTTCTGTCCTGCCTTTTCTTCACAGCTCTTGCAGTCCTGGTTGCCTCACATATGACTGCACCTTTGCGCAATGATGCACGCCACGAATTTCGGTCTCTGGCTGCAGCCTCCCAGGTGTCATGATGAATTCCAAAAGCATTCAGTGAAATTTTCAGAGTGTCTTTAAAACATTTCCTCTGGCCACCTTGGGTGCGTTTACCACAACGCAGTTCGCGGTAGAAAATTCGTTTAGGAAGCCTGTGATCTGGCATGCGAGTCAAGTGACCAGCCCAGCGAATCTGATTCTTCATCAGTAGAGTGTGGATACTGGGCATGGATGCTCTTTCTAGGACTTCAGTGTCTGGAATCTTGTCTTGCCATTTAATCTTCAGTAGCTTCCTTAGGCAGACTGTGTGGAAGTGGTTTAATTTCCTAGCGTGTCGCTGATAAACAGTCCAGGTTTCACAAGCATATAGCAGTGTGGATAATACAACTGCTTTGTAGACTTTTAGCTTTGTTTGCAGGCTTATTCCATTTCTGTCCCATACATTCTTGTACAGTCTGCCAAAGGCTGCACTGGCCTTGGAGATTCTTGCATTCACTTCGTCATCGATTGTGGCAGCTTGTGACACGGTGCTGCTAAGATAGGTGAATTTGTCCACAACACTTACTCTATGATCATTCACTTTGATATTCGGCACAGTGTGATTATTCCCTGGAGCTGGCTGGTACATAACTACAGTCTTCTCCAAGTTGATATTGAGCCCAAAGTGGTAGTAAAAGTAGTAGTAGCAGTAGTAGTAGTAAAAGTAGTAGTAGTAGTAGTAATAGTAGTAGTAGTAGTAGTAGTAGTAGTAGTAGTAGTAGTAGTAGTAGTAGTAGTAAAAGTATTAGTAGTAGTAGTAGTAGTAGTAGTAGTAGTAGTAGTAGTAGTAGTAGTAGTAGTAGTAGTAAAAGTATTAGTAGTAGTAGTAGTAGTAGTAGTAGTAGTAGTAGTAGTAGTAGTAGTAGTAGTAGTAGTAGTAGTAGTAGTAGTAGTAAAAGTAGTAGTAGTAGTAGTAGTAGTAGTAAAAGTAGTAGTAGTAGTAGTAGTAGTAGTAGTAGTGGTAGTAGTAGTAGTAGTAGTAAAAGTAGTATTAGTAGTAGTAGTAGTAGTAGTAGTAGTAGTAGTAGTAGTAGTAGTAGTAGTAGTAGTAAAAGTAGTAGTAGTAGTAGTAAAAGTAGTAGTAGTAGTAGTAGTAGTAGTAGTAGTAGTAGTAGTAGTAGTAGTAGTAGTAAAAGTAGTAGTTGTAGTAAGTTAGTGTGGATTTTTTTTTTTGCGCTCGCTCGCTTTAAACTTAAGCGTAGTCTATATTATATACACTACTTCTAGTAGTGCTGGGGTGATTTTTGTGCGTGGATTATCTTTCTCTATTATCAGTGTCCCTTGCCATCAGGTGAACCCATTCCGACTTCAGAGGTACTTGTAATTTACGTTCAAGGGCGATAGGTCAACGTTTTAGTCCAACTGTCCGGTGTAAGATTGAACCCTGTCAGAATCCCCAATAAGGAGTTAGAGAGTGGATAAGAGTTAATACTAGTCTAGTAGGGAGACACCAGACAGGAGAGACACCAGCGCTATAAATAGCCTCACAAGGAGACACATTTGTGTCAGACCAGGGGCCAACACGTACAAGTGAGCAAGGGCTTTCCCCAAGCCATTGGGAAGCTTGGCCTTACGAGTAACCGCGAAGTTCCCAGTTACTCAAGCTCACAAGCCAGCGTGCTTGAGACTCTATGCACGCCAGACCCGCTACTGCACGAAGAGGACAGCCTCCGTGCTTGACCACGCAATGTGTAGCGTGTGGACAGACCCGACTGGAGACGGTAGAGAGTAGACGTGTTCTGGACAAATGCTATAGTTTCTAGGCAATAGTCAAATATTAGGCTGTAAATTTAGATTGTGATTACTAGCATCATTTCTCACCACTTCATTGCATTCGTGTTGTATAATGATGATGAAGCATAACGCTCGCAGAGCCATTAAATTATCAGCTCTAAATAAATTGCATTCCTTTTGCAAATGTCACGAGTTATTATTTCGTGCAGTGCGAAAGTAGGGGAGTCCTGAGAACTCTGTAGCAAACAAGTCGCTGACAAACCCCTTACCTCGACATCAATACATCGAATGTTTAAGAAAACACGTTCTTATCCATTCGGCCTTGCTGATCTATAGTAGTAGTCGTAGTAGTAATATTTGTTGTAGAGGAAGAAGTGGTCATTGTAGTAATGGTGGTGGTGGTGATGGTGGTAGTAGTAGTTGCGGCAGCGGCAGCAGCACCAGCAGCAATAGTAGTAGTAGTAGTAGTAGTAGTAGTAGTAGTAGTAGTAGTAGTAGTAGTAGTAGTAGTAGTCGCAGCAGCAGCAGCAGCAGCAGCAGCAGCAGCAGTAGTAGTAGTAGTAGTAGTAGTAGTAGTAGTAGTAGTAGTAGTAGTAGTAGTAGTAGTAGTAGTAGTAGTAGTAGTAGTAGTTGTTGTTGTTGTTGTTGTTGTTGTCAACTTTTAATCTTGAGTTTTGGTGATGGTGTTTGTAAATCGTGTGTGTTATTTATAACAAGCGTTCATTTCCTTGTACGGCTTTCTTGAAAGGGTTGTAGAAATTCAATAATATGCCAGCATAATGTGCTCTGTGTTATGTACTGTTCTGAGTTTTGGTTTCTTGTGTGTTATGTAGTATAATGCTAGTTAGCGCTGGTCTGGATGACCGAGGATGCTATCCATATGCCTAATTCTAAGTACTAGTATCTTTGTTTGTATGTCATGTCGTGATATTCCACCGTTTCATTTCTTGAATGACGTAAACTGTCTTGGTGAAAATTAAATGTATGGGATTGTCTAGTTTGGAGGATCTTCCTCTCTGTTCTTATCTTCTGTGGTAAATTGCTGGGGAAGGGGGAAGGGGTGAGAGGTGAGGACATGACAAACTGGAACCTCCTATTTTTGTCCTTTTCCTGCTTATTCGGTGTTGTGTGAGAGAAATCGGTACTTCCCATTCTTGGTTAGATAAGCGTTGTATGTGTGCATAAACAACAGACCTATGTACGAAAAGAAACGACAACGCAGCGGCATTATTAGTAATATTAGTTTGGTCAGGGGAGTGTTACTACATTCATTACTACAACTACCACTCTTCCGTTACTACCACAACGACGAGACGACTTGTCGACGACGCACCACTACCACCACCACCACCACTAATATCCAGATAGACAGCCTAATTTCAATTATGCAAACATAAGAGAGAGAAAGAAAGAGAGATAGAGAGAGTTTTTTTTTTCTTCAGGGATCCAAGCACCTTATCGGTGATGGAGGACTTGCATTGAACGCAGTGGTAGCTACCTTGAAAAATGATACATTTACTTTTTCAGAATATATTCTCTCTCTCTCTCACACACACATGCACACAGTATTTAAGGTTTTCATTTGAAGCACCCTCGTGACGCTACTTTTTGAACTTGGCAGCCAGCATAAGGTCACCATCTTCTTCTTCTTCTTTTCGTTCATCCGGATTGTTTTTTCAGATGTGATTGCGGTGTGTCTGTTATGCGCCCTTGGGCCGAAACCCGTAGGCCAACACATCGACTTTAGCGTGCTTTTTTGACCAGGTAGCATTCCTGGGAGGTCACCATCTCACTATTTAGAACCTGGAAACGAGAGATATGATCGACTAGCTAATAAAGGAGCAATAGAAGCATAACTTGATGTACCCGCTACATACCACCAAAAGAAAAGATTGATCAAATCAGTTAGAAAGTCACCAAAACCTGCTCAAGACGATTACCATCTTATGGACAGACCAGAACAAATCGTTATTCTGCACCTCAGAAAATGACGCAACTACATGCACAAATAATTCAAGATTGGCGAATGAACCATATGCACATGCTGCAGACAGCAGTTCACATGCTTTAAGATTGCCCAAAATACGACAGATCTAGGCAAACCTTTGACCCAAAGTAACAACAGCGAAAAATACATCATTGAGTTGAGTTAAGAACCGACATCACAGCACTCAGGACATTCCCAAACGTGCTCCATCCCCTCGTTCAACAGCCAACGAAGAGTCATACTACTAATCGTTCCCACCGCTATCTGATTAAAAGTTCTCCTGGTCTTCCCTCTCAGTTTTTAGAACCCCTGCCGATCCCCCGCAATCTCATTCTTTCCACATATGGGTTCTCAATCTGTTCCTCCGCCTTCTCCACCTGGTCCCACAAACGCACGACCACCTTCCCCTTGTCCATAGGCAAAATTCCACCAAGAGGTGCCCTCCCTGCTAGCCTATCAGCCTGTTCATTCCCTCGTACACCCGCATGGCCAAGGCAAAATATCCATACAATTCTCACGATCTGTTACCTCTAAGCGACGAGAGCCATTCGACACGAAACATTCCTTTCTCCACCTTGCTAAGCATACTCTTTGAATCCGAATGAATACAACGTGTGTTGCAGTAGTCTCCTCTAGCCACCGGAATGCCGCTGTTACTGCCTCCACCTCCATTCTCATGCTGGAGGTCGTAGTCTCATATGCCAGACTCTCTTTTTTCAAGACTCGCCCATTAGTCTTTGCAATAAAGCCCCAGCCACTAGATCTGTTTCTCACCACTGACCCATCGGTGTAGATGACTATGTCACCTTGATGTGTGTTGCTCTGGATCAGCTGTTGCACTTCAAACTCAGTGCGGCCCGCTGCCCATTCTCTGCACTCACGACCCAGTGTTATTATTACACTGTGCCAGTCCGTCATGTCTTCCGGAACTTCCACCCACTCTCTTTCACGATTGATGGTTTCTAGATCACACACCTGACTTATAAAAAGTTCTGCTTGTGCCATCCAGGACCTGCCTCGTCTTAGTCTATGACCCTTAAACATATCCATTGCTGCATTCAGCGGGTGATCCCTGTCTGCGGCAACTCTCAGTTACCATTTGGCCGGAAGGACCCTATGCCTATCAGTCATTGTTGGTAGCGCCAGGATATGCCTCATGCATATAATTGGTGTGCCCTTTGTGCACCCCAGGATTAACCTCCTATACACCCTATGAACACAGAGTGAACTAAACAGACAGTTAAATTAATTCAAGCGACAGCATTGCAGTTATATAAAAATTTCGAGAAAGAAGATGAATCATATTCTTCTTTGTCATTTTCATTGGTGCATGTTAAGACTAGCTGAAGCAGTTGCTATTTATATGACCAAGCCAACTTCGTGTAATCAAAAAGTCATGCTAGTAAAGTTGTAAATTCCTGCGGTACACAATATAAATTACTGTGTGCATATTTGTGTTGTATATTTCAGCTTAAAATTTGTTTTTGCTTTAGTTTATGTTGTGCGACTTCTGCAGTGTGTTCATGAGATGCAGCAAAACATACAGGGAAATAGATTGTGCAACCTTTAGTTTGTGTCTCATCATCATATGCCATGCCGATAAGCGTGGGCGGTCATGTTTTGCCACTCACTCAATCACCAGAGTCGTGGATCAGTTCAGTGTTCTTGTCTCGACCATGCCACGTAGCCAAGCCATCCTTGTAATTACTTCTCTGCCTTTCCCTTGTGCTCTTCCCCGCAATCTTGCCAGTTGTCACCAAGCTGAACAATATATTTCTTCTCATAACGTGATTAAAAATGTGTGACTGTCTACGTCTAATTTCTCTAATCAGTTTACAATTTTCATTTATTTCTTGTAGGACTTGGTCATTGGTTGTTCTGCCTGTCCATTGTATTCTTTGAATTTTCCTCAGACATCACATTTCCACAGCCATCCGATGTTTTCTCAATGTCCACGCTTCACATCCATACAAAAGCATAGGTTCTATGTAGAACTTCATCACTCTTTTTCTCGTTGCAAATGACATCTTTTTTAATTGGTCAGTATGTTTTCCATCTTGGAAAAGGCTACCTTCGCCATAGCGACTCTTGTTCTAATCTCTTCAAGGCATCGCCCATAAGATGTTATGACTGTTCCCAGATGATTGCTCCGACTAACTTGTTGAAGAATATTCCCATTAACATTTGGTATTTTCTTCTTCCTTATGACGACCATAATCTGTGTATTCTTACAATTTCATTCTAACCCTAGTTGTTCACTGTGTGCAACAAATGCATCTACTAAATTTTGTGCCTACATTACATTATTCAAATTAAGCATTTCCCATTGATACTTTGTATGTTTGGTATTACTTTGTATCTATAGTATTTGTTACAATCAGTTTCTAGTTAGTTAGTCGACAGATCATCCCCATTGCACATCGAAACATTCGCCCATAAGTGCTCAAATCCCATCCTCAGTAAATCCTGCGGCGTGTAGCTACTGACGACACCAGATCTGTGTTAGTTTATTAATCTTCTTTGGCTTCCAGTGTAGTGTTCTTGTTTTGCCACCCCTCTTTTAACTTGCTGTTCTCGCAGCCTGACCATGGTTGTAGATTCAGTCATCACTTGGTTCTCGGGGACGACTTACTTCTCGTAGAGCCTTCAGAATGTCAGCTTGGTTTATGGCTCGTCCGCCTTTCACAGTAGCCTCACCTGCAAACCTGTCAGCCAGCTCATTTCCTCGTACACCCGCATGCCCTGGCACGAAAATGAAACTAATCTTTGCCAGACGAGACCGCTCCAGAGACAGCAACCATTCTCTGTGGATCCACCCCATCTCTATCCGCTTGAGCATGCTCATAGAGTCGCTAAGGAAATATGCCCCAGTGAATGTCTATGTCTCGAGCCATGTTATTGCTCTACTTAGTTTCTGTACTTGTGTATTCCTTCTTAGAATATATGTATTAATTTGAATATACTTAACCTCTTATAACTCTTTTAAATCTTGCTTTTGACTTCCACAAATTACTTAGTGTAATTAAATGAAAGCTCATCTTACAGTTTGCATTCATGATTTCATATCTTTGTCCGTTCTCCCATTTTTGTCTACATTGTTACCAACTAGGTGAATGATTCTGCTGATTGGGGTGGTTTCAACAAGAGAGATAGGGTTATTATTTGTTAGATTTAATCTAATTATCTTTGTATTTACACTATGTATTTTTATACCCAATTGTTGTGATCTGCATGATTCTGTGTGTGTGACAGGAGTACAATGTCGACAGTGAAGTCAAAATCACTCCGTTTCTTTGTTAAGGTTCATTTAATTGTATTTATGGCAGTAGTTACTATTGTCTTCTTTACCTGGTGTATATGTAAACAGGGGTGAAAACCTGAGGGTGGGGAGTGGAGTTTACAGATATGTTGACTTGCCGCGGTTGAATGACTAAATGCCTTCCCCCCACCTACAAAATAAAGGGGGGGGGGGAGGAGAGAGAGAGAGAGAGAGAGAGAGAGAGAGAGAGAGAGAGAGAGAGAGAGAGAGAGAGAGAGAGAGAGAGAGAAGAAAAGGATATAAACGATCTTTCTTAGATTGCCACCAATAACTATGGCAATCCTAAACACCGCATTATGATTATCAGTTAAGAACAAGTATACAGATAGTCTAAAAACTACAGATGTTACAGACTAATCTACACAAGGTGAATCAAACAAATCAAGTAAAAGACAACTCAAATGTGAGTTTATTTCATCTAGACAAATTCTGCTGCATCAAACACAAACAATGATTTAAGTTACAAATACATCATACAAGTAAAAATAATTAATTATGGAATCAAGCATTAAAAAAAAACCCACTAGACTTCATTGATTTATTAAGTACCTGTCTACTCGCTCTACTGACCAACCTGGTTAACAGATCAGGAATATTGCTAACAGACTAAAATAAATGTTAGGTACCACCTGACATTGAGTACCACCTAATACCCAGCTAGCTGGTCATCTTCCTGTGAAATAAAAGCAACACCTCCGACTGTCACGCTCCCTACATATCCCTACAGACACATTTACAGATTACACTTTTGTCAGTATGAGTAACAACAGCGCCACAAACATCTCATGATGTATAAAGTCTGTGTCCAATACCAGCACTAATGAAGATTCAAACTCAGTTTGAAATTAATGACAACCATCTCGATTGTTACTGTAATTTTTGTCAATGTGTTTTCAGGCGAATATTATGATGGTTTGCAATTGTAAAAGACACCACAAACATTACATTTGCAGATTTACTTTTAGTTTAAGTGTTCTCATGTCGGCCAGATTTAGGTACAAATTACTGACAAAGCCAGGGGCACATAGTTAAGAATGACCTCACAGCCATGTAAAATACTTACACAGTATGCGCATTCATCACCTATGACAGCAAGAGTACAACAGCCTTTATGTGGCAGAAATGTTACAACTAACAGAAGGGATGACGGCCAATCTTTGTTGTCATAAGTTCAGACTGATGTAGATATGTATGTACACACACACATACATAGATACGTGTGTACATAAATACACAACTAAACTTGAGTAAGACTAGTTTCATCATTATCATGTGCCATGTTGATAAGCGTGGGTGGTCATGTTTCGCCATCTTACATGATCACCAGAGTCGTGAATCAGCTCTGTGCTCTTGTCCTGACCATGCCATGTGGTCAAGCCATCCAGATATTTACTTCTCTGCCTTCCCCTTGTTCTTTTCCCCTCAATCTTGTCACATTGTCGCCAAGTTCTCCAGTTTATTTCTTCTCATAACGGGCCCAAAACAATTTGACTGTCTACATCTAATTTCTCTAAACAGTTTGCATCTTTCATGTAGTACTTGCTCTGGTCGAGACAGGAACACAGAGCTGATCCACAACTCTGGTGATCGAGTGAGATGGCAGGCCATCCTCACTTATCAGCATGGCACATGATGGATGGATGGAGTACCTTCTCATTGGTTTTTCTGTCTGTCCATGGTTTTCTTTGCATTTTCCTCAGAAACAACATTTCTACTACCATTAGATATTTTTCAGCTAGTCTGCTTATTGTCTACATTTCATATCCATACAAAAGTACAGCTTCTATGTAGCACCTCATCACTCTTTTTCTCACAGCAATTGACATGTTTTCTTAGTATGTTTTCCAGTTTGCAAAAGGCTACCTATGCCAAAGCGATTCTTGCTCAAATCTCTTCAAGGCATCTCCCATCAGATGTTATAACTGTTCCGAGGTAGTTTTACTGACTCATTATATTACATTGTTGTATTTCTTTCTTCCTAGCGATGACCATAATCTCTGTCTTCCTACAATTTGATTCTAAGATGAGTTGTTCACTGTGTACAATAACTGTATCTACTAAATGTTGCAGGTCCTGTTCATTGTCTGCAATCAATACTGTATCATCTGCATATCTAATGTTATTGATGTTATGTCCCCTATGGTGATTCCTCTCATATCTTCTAACTTTTAAATTTCTAAACATATTTTCACTGTATGAGGAAAACAGGTCTGGAGACATTACACATCCCCGTCGCACACCTCTCTTAATAGGCTGATGTTGACCTACTCTATAATCAATCTCTATGACATCTGACCACAGTCAACCCTAGCAAACAAGATGCCGAAGATGGAGGCAACTAGCCAGGAGGTGCACCACAGATATCGGGATACCATGCACACACACAAAGAAAATATGTCCATAACTACATGGTGCTTGCTCTGTTTTGGATGACTAGACGGGTGCAATACCGGTGCTGCCAGGGGACATGAGAATAGAGCATCTGGCCACACCAAACAAAGAAAAGAAATCATGCACTTGAATGCAGAGTGAGCTAACAGCAAAACAAACAGAGCTAGAAAACATCTTGAATGAAGAATCTCTGAGTATATATTGCAGGTAAGAAACTCTCCTCAATGAAAACATAGCTTTCAAAATTAGACACCATCAGTGTTACCGATCTGACTGTAAACAGGCAAAAATATGGGAGACTAACTCTGGTGACAGAACAATACCACTGCTTTCCAAATTAAAGTATACTTGGAAGGGGCCAAGTATCAGATTCTTAAATTGAAGCTATACAATATATATCTACATCTTATCAGTTATCAGTTGGGGTATTTTCATTGCACTCCGGACAGGTCCAAAGATGCTCAGATCCTCCCCCCAGCATATGCATCAGCGTTCAATGGCTAATAGTGCCAGTTCTGTGTTGGTTGACGATGCACCTCATTTTCCCGATGTACCTCTCGCGTCTGGCCGTGCCGATTCTTACTCCCAAGTCTTCCATTCTGGACAGCGATGTGAATTCACTGACGTCAAAGTCCTCTGTTCTCGCCATATCTTTGAGGACATTAATAACATCGGCACGATGTTGGTACGTACACACATGTTGGTATAATGCTGTGATTCCAGCCATATGAAAGCCTGTGTTACAGCCACCACCTCCATTGTCATGCTGCTCGTGGTCATAGAGTGGGCACCACTGGATTCTTGAACGGTTCAGCCCGCTGAACGGGCTGTAAATGCCCACGCACTTCTCTGCTGCTTTACAACAGATCCATCTGTTAAGATGAGCACTTCGGGGCTATCTGAGTGTTTATAGGTGAGCGTGTTGACCTCTGCATTGACAGCGGTGTTCTGCTCTCGGCACCGTCTGTCAAGTGTGATAGACCAGGAGAAAGTGCACTTAAAAGCTGGAGGCACCTGTACCCATTCCTTGCCGGGGTTGATACTGGTAAGACTGCAGACCTGTCTGATTACCGCCCAACCCATTCATGATTTGCCCCCCATTAGCCTGTCACCCTTTTCTCTGAATATAGTGTCATGCAGAGGGTGCTGCTCATCTGCACTTATTTTAAAGTATGCACAAGCTCTCCAGATCTTGATCCTGTGTTCCATCGTTGGGAAGTCAAGGAGGTATCTCATTGCTACACAGCTGGTTTCTCTCGTGCAGCCCAAAATGATGGCATGGCTTCGTTTTGTACCTTTTCAAGTCTTCCAATCTGTGTAGGGCTGACAGTGAGGATGGCCAGGGCATAATCGATGCGTGAAAGCAGCCCTTGGAACAGAAGTATTAGCAGTCTTTGCTCGATATTGGCAGTCACCATGACTCTCATTGCTGACAAACCTTTTCGAGCTTTCGTTATGACATAATCGACATGATCTCTGAAGGACAGGCTATGATCAAGCATCACGCTAAGATATGTCATTGATTGGGTTCTACTCAAAATGCTCCCATCCATTCTTACTGCCGGCAGGTCTGTGTTCACAATATGGTTGTTTAGGGAGAACCATGTAACCGATGCCTTTGCAGGGTTGACAAGGGCACTGGCATCAGCACACCATGAGGAAATTCGATCTAGTTCGCCCTGCATATCATTGGCAACCGCCTATCTATCTCGACCCTGTCGATACACGAGAATGTCGTCAGCAAATGAGAGTCCTACCCCTGCCGTCCAACTGTTGTTCAGTGATCGGCACCGTATACGCGTTGAATAGTACTGGTGACAATGGTGAACCCTGCGGCAATCCTGGACATATCGTTATCGGCTCAGAAGACCAACTCCTGCATCTTAACACCACCTTCCTTTGGAGCAGAACTGCAGCTATCCATCGTACAAGGTGAGGGTGCACTTTCAGTCTGAGGAGGGTTTGCATCAAGTGCTCGAAAGATACTCTATTGTATGCGTCCTCTAAGTCTATGGCGGCCACACATGTCTCTTCTCTGACCTGAAATCCTTCCGCCGCATTCAGCCATGACTCTTTGTTACGTCTGTATCCTCCAAGTGTGGGCGGGAAGCAGCCGAGTTGTTCAAAGTCACAAGGAAGTCTGTGTGCTACAATTTTCTCCAGTAGCTTGCCAGCAGTGTTAGGTGATTTCTTGAGCATCGCACATATTGTCTCAGGTGTGATTATGCATTCTTCGTCTGTCCTGACCCCTCGCACAACTGAGAGAGTGTCGTCGTGGTCTTCTGTCTGGCGGGCTTGTCTTTCTGGTCAGTCTGCTCTATGTAGCGTGCAAGAAGGGCCTTACCTTTATCCGCATCCGACTTTTTCCATGTGAGGTCTGTGCCTTGAAAGTCTGGAATACCCCTACGGTGTGCAGCATTGTTCATGCTCTTATGGAGCGCCAGAATGTCGTAAGAGATCGCTCGGAACGCACCTTCCTGCAGAACTCGTCCCATTTCTCGGCCTTGGCCTGTTTAGCACAGGATTTGAATAAAGTCATCATCCTAAGGACCTCAGTCTTCAGGTTCGCCAACTCAACCTGTGGCATGTTAGCCTTTCTGGCCTTTTGCCAGTCTTTGACAGCCTGCCTCTTTCCCAGCCATGCCTTCTCAACCTCTCCATTCCACCATTTTTCTTGTCTCATGCGGGAGGAAGTTAGTTTTCTTCTTCTGATCTTGCTTATGGCGTCTTGACCAGTGTTGTCGTACGGGAAGGCATTTGTCTTGTTTCTTTGACTCCTGGCCCTGTCTTTCTCGATCAGGATGATACAAGGGTAGTGGACACTATCGTGGTATCCCAGTGTGCCCCACCGGCACCTTGGTGTGATGGCGGGCGACACCAGAGCCAAGTCAATGATGCTGTCAGAGTCACCTGGTCGAGTGGCTATTCTAGTGACCTTCCCATCATTCAGACAGACTAGGGGAGCAGATGCCAGGGCGTCCTCCAGATCTTCTCCCTGTCTATTGGTGATGCAATTCCCCCACTGACTGCCTCTGGCATTGAAGTCCCCATAGGAGATGATATGCCTTTCATCCATATCGAACAAACTCTGCCATTGTCGCACGTCGACCTTCCCATTTCGTGCATAAACGTTCACGATTACAAGCTGCACTGGCGTCATTATTCTTAATGCCTGCACTTGCAGAGCATCACTGTTCCAGGCGGACATATCGATCTCAGACCCCAGTATGTTGTCGCGGACCAGAATGGCCTGTCCAAGGTGCCATCTGTTAAAGAAGCCCTGAAACCCCGCGACATTGACTGTTCCATCGCCGAGCAGTGTTTCTTGTAAGAATACAATATCGTTTCTGTAGAGTAGCTTTTCGAGAATGGGTCGGCGTTGACTAAATGATGCACAGTTCCAGTACAGTACTCGAACGTGTCCGATGCCTAACCTGTCACATTTTAATCGCCTTCTGCGTGCGCCTACCCTCTTCCCACGCTGTTTCCTTTCTGGTCATCTTATTAGGCTTAACTATCGCCACTGGGCGCTGATGATACGCCGAAGGGAGTCCGGGCGCGCGTGCACGAACTCTGTTGCATGGCCCGAACTCCATTTAACCTTAAAAAAACACTTAATCTGATAAATTAATATTGTCCAAGTGACCGTCCCCCACACACTAGATACAACCCAAACAAAAGAAAAAAGTATTGTACGTGGAGATTTTAACAGCCACTCACAGAACTGGGGCAATGATCAGATGGAGAGGAGAGTGACTGGAAGACTGAGAATAGATTCATCTTGATTAACAAGCCATCTGAACCATTTACCTTCTACATGAGATCATGGCACACCACAATTACACCCAATATGACTTTTCATTTACCAGACCACTAGAGAAACAACTCATTGGCTGTGATCTCTAACCTGTATTTTTAACTGCAGACAATGACCTTGTAAGTGAAAGCTGCAACATCTCAATGTGGAACTACAAGAAAGCAGACTAGACATCGTACAAACATCCCAACAACATGCTGGTTAGAAATATGAACACCGATAACAAATTAAATAAATACTATATGCAGCATGAGAATCAATACCAAGAGGTGATGTAAGCTATATAAACTGTAATGGAATAGTGAACTTAAGAGACTGCAAATATGGAGGAAACAAACAGAGAATAAACCCAGCCAAGAACTCCACAATAAATACCAGCATGCAAAGGCTAAATTTCAAGCTGCAGACTAGACACAAAACCATGCAAGAGAAAACAGGTTTAGACTGTTTAAATTTACCAGGGCCTGAAGGTCAACCAGCCAAAAATAGGTTCCAGAAATGTCCTTGGAAGTCAAGGCAACTGGTAGGACACTAACCACATCACCCACTCAGTGTTAAAGTGTGAATTAGTCAATAAAATATGGGTCTAGCACCCCATGCCCAATGTGCCTAAGGCATGTAAAGATGTGTTACTTTAGATCAGATGGCAAGCTTGAATAACATCTGCACAACAACCATTCTGTTTGCTGGGTTTCTCTTTTGTGTAAGTTCTTGTATAGCACTATAGATTGCCAGCACAAATAATGTATGCACTATACACATATCACATTTGATAGATTTTGTTTTGATAATTTGTCTTAAGTGAAATAAAACATGGACTGCTAAAGCAAATGATTGAAACAGACAAAACATTTGCATGATGAGACTTACTTAAGGGGTTTCTTGTAGCATTTCAGACTGTCAGGTGTAATTTTAAAATGCACAACAATCATCAAACAAAGGAGCAAATGAATGAACAAACATTAATTTCAATGGATTAGGAATTTTCCAACCAGGTTTGCCCGACTGTCTATTTTCTTATCTCTTTCCTTTCACACATGATTTCACCCACATATAACTAATCAGAATAATCATCTGCAACAACAACACTATACACATTGAAAGTGCAATGGAATATGCAAAATCATTTCCTACATGACCTGTCACCATCATCATGTGCCATGCTGATAAGTGTAGGAAGTGATGGTTCACCATCTCACACAATCACCAGAGTCTTGGATCAGTTCAGTGTTCTTGTCCTGATTTTGCATGTGGTCCAGTTATCCAGATATTTATCTCACTGCCTTCCTCTTGCTCTATTAGCACATATTTTGCCAGTTGTCACAAAGTGTTTCAATTTATCCTCTGAATATGCCTGAAGAATCCTGACTGTCTGCATCTAATGTCTATAAGCAATATATTATTTTTATTTGTTTCCTATATGATCTCCGTGGCGAAGGCGTTAGGGGCGAGATTCATAATCCTATATACCCGGGTTTGATGCCCAGCGGTGCTGGTTTTTCGAAAAAGGTATAGGTGCCAGTCGTTCAGAAAGCAATGGCAAACTACTGAACGCAAAACTTGCCCAGGAATCATGAACAGCAAAAATGCTGGGGTTGACTGCTACGTCTTGGGACTACACTTGAGTTCAAAGAGAAGGAACAAAAAAAAGTGTCTCAATAATTTGTCTGGCCATCCAAGGTAATCTCATTTTACCCAGAAACCACATTTCTGCTGCCATCAGGTGTTTCTCAGCCTGTCTGCATATTGTCCACGATTCATAGATATAACAGTATGGGTTGTAAATAGCAATTCACCACTTTTTCTGTAATAAATAGATGTTTTTAATTGGCGAGTATATTTTCCATAAGCATGACTAACTAACATTAATTATCATTATTACTATTATTATAAAGATTAGGATAAATACCATAGGACATGAGTACTTAATAGACTATCAATTTATTTTTTTTTAAAGATGGCCTGTCCTGAGATAGTTTCTGATTGCATTATGTATTCTCTTGTGCTGCCTTAATCTGTAGCTACAGTAAAGGTCACATTACATTAAGATGTGTTCTCTTGTGGTGTTTCAGACCTCCAGGTTTTAGAAACGATGCACAACATTCATCACACTTGTAAGGGTTGTCTTCTCTACGCGTTCTCTCGTGGCGTTTCAGATTTGTAAAATCTGCAAATGATGCACTACACACATCACAATGGTAGGGCTTTTCTCCTGTATGTGTTCTTACGTGGCGCTTCAGACTCTCAGCTACCATAAAGGATGCACCACATTCATCACACAGGTAAGGATTTACTCCTGTATGAATTTTCTTGTGACGAATCAGATGTGAAGTTTGATTAAAGGAAGCATCACATACATCACATCGGTATGGTTTCTCTCCTGTGTGTGTTCTCAAGTGGCATTCCAGTCTGCTCAATGCAGTAGATGCTGCACCACAATAATCACACTTATAAAGTTTTTCTCCTGTGTGAATTCTCATGTGGCACTTCAGTGTTCCAGCTTGTGTAAAAGATGCACCACAATAATCACACGCAAAAGGTTCCTCTCCTGAATGTTTTCTTTTGTGCAACCTTAGACCGGTGTTTGTAGTAAACGTTGCACCACAATCACCACACTGGTAGGGTTTTTCACCCGTATGTCTTCTCTTGTGGTACTTCAAACTTTCAGATCGAGTAAAAGATTCACCACATACATCACAGGGGTACGGCTTCTCCCCTGTATGTTTTCTCTTGTGGAACTTCAGACTTTCAGAGCGAGTAAAAGATGCACCACACACATCACACTGGTACGGTTTCTCTCCAGTATGTCTTCTCTTGTGGCATTTTAGACTTTGAGCTGTAGTAAAAGATGCATCACAATCATCACACTTGTAACATTTTAGTGCTACATTTGTTCTCTTGTGTTCATTTACACTGACACCTGGATTACAAATATCAAATACATATGGTGCACTATCAAAAATGTGTGGTGCACCATCTACTTGCAGTCTTTGTGGGTGACAACTGGCATATTCAGTAGTGTTATCAAGAGGCTTCACAGAAGTCTGTGTGTATTTTATTTGTGGGTATACATTTTTTAACCCACAATTCTCATTATTCAAAGATAGATTCAAATTGTCTTCATTTACAGAAAACTCATTTTCTGATATTTGAACACTTTCATGGTCTACTGATACCTTACATTCATTCTCAGTCAATGCTGATTCTGTCTTATCGTATTCTGCCATTCCTTGAAGTACATCACAACCCGACATGCTCCTTTGACTGAATCTTTGAGAACTATCCTCACAAAGCACATCTGGCAGTTCTTGTTTAATGTGTTCTGTATTACCACACGTCCCCAATTGTGATTGCTCTGGTACAGTAATGGACGAAAAACTTTCAGAAGATGGATTTATTTCTGAAACACACAACAGTAACAATTTATTAATATCAAGATATAACAGGTAACAAGGTACAGACTGTTGTGTTGACAAAATGCTATAGCAAGTGCACTGTTACAGAAAAAGAATAGCTGTATGCAATTTAATATTGTCAGAAACTCACATCCAGGGGCATTCTACCCTCAACATTATGTGTTTACACATCTTTCAGGTCTTAATAACAATACAGCACAATACAAAACCTGTGGCTTGAAGATGCCTGAGGCACATCCATGCAATTTTATAATGGAATTCTGACATGGAGGGTACTTGTTGACATATCTTGGATACTAATGAATTACATATTTTCACATATGATGTCAATATCTGGTGTTCTCTTCACATAATCTCTGGTCTCATCATTGGCACCTTGCTGTCTTGACAGATGATGGTTTGTGCTTCAAAAAGGCATAATACCTACTACCCATGGCAGTAGCAAATGTGACTGATAAAGCCAATTCGCACTGTAAATGTTCGTTCACAATGGGCGTATGTGAACATGTGGTCATTTCCACCATCATGCACCATCTTAAGTCTCACACGCTCGGTGTGTGACTTATCTGCAATAATTTTCTCCTTTGTATTTATTCCATTTCTGATGTTTGCCCTCCATGCAACACGTTCAGCGGCAACTTGTTCCCAATGTGCATTATCAATGCCTGTATCAACCATGTCCCGTTTACACACATCTTTGTATTGTAGTAGAGGCAGACCCTGAGATCTCTTACCCATCTGTAATTCACCACAAAAGATGTCCTTTGGTATTCTACCATCATCCATCCTCCTAAGATGTCCTATCCATCTAAGTCTATGTGAACCGTCACACAACCTGATATTTCCAATACTTCAGTATTTGTGATTTTGTCTTGCCACTTAATACCAAGAATTCTTCGCAGACACCGCATATGAAAGCTGTTTAAACGTTTCTCTTGGTGTGAGTAAGTTGTCCAGGTTTCACTGCCATAAAGAAGAGTACTAAGGACACAGGCTTGATAGACAAGGACTTTTGTTTTGGCAGTAAGCTTCCTGTTCTCCCAGACACTTTTTCTTAACCTGTTCATTGTTGCTGCTGCCTTACCAATCCGGATGTTGATTTCCTGATCTAGGGATAATTTGCTATTTACCACTGATCCTAGATATGTAAAATGGTCTACCATCTCTAGTTCGGCGTCGTCAATAAAGATTGATGGTACACCATGTGCACCTTGTGACATAATCTGTTGTCTTCTTTTTGCTAATTGTTAAACCAAATTCAGAACAAGCATTGGAGAATGCAGATAGTAGACATTGTAATTCTTCCTCAGAGTGGGTCGTAACTGCAGCATCATTGCAAAAAGCAACTCTCTGATCAGTACCCTCCTAATTTTGGTCTTGGCCTTCAGTCTCTGAGCATTGTAGAGGCCCCCATCTGAACGTGAGTGAATGTATATACCACCATCCTGATCACGAAAGGCATATTTCAGTAGAAGTGAAAAGTATATTCCAAAGAGGGTGGGAACTAGTACACAACCTTGCTTAACTCCACTCTTGATTTCAAACTCTTCAGAAGTTGCACTATCAAACTTGATTATACCCTTCATGCCTGTGTGGAACGATTCCACAATGGACAGAAGAGTTGGTGAGCAACCAGTCTTCTTTAGTGCCTTGAACAGACCCTCACGACTGACCAAATCAAATACCTATGTGAGGTCGATGAAGGCAATAAACAGTGGTTGATTCTGTTCACAGCATTTTTCTTGCATTTGTCGCAATGAGAATATCATATCAATGGTAGACCGGTTCTGTCGAAAGTCACACTGTGATTCGGGGTAGACTTGATCTCCTAGGACTTGAAGTCTGCGCAGAACAATTCTGGCAAATATTTTTCCAACAATACACAGAAGTGAGATACCCCTGTAGTTGTTGCAGTCGCTCCGTTCGCCCTTGTTCTTGTACAGTGTTATGATGCTTGAATCTTTGAAATCCTGTGGGACTTCTCACCAGCATAGCTCTATTAGCTTGTGGATCTGTAGAGTGAGTGTGTCTTGCCCACTCCTGATAACCTCTATTGGAATCCCATCTTTACCTGGAGCCTTGCCAGATGCAAGTTCATTTATAGCACACTTAACTTCTGTTACGGTGGGAAGTGTGTCCAGGTGGTCAAGAGTTGGTAGAGCCTCTATGGCGTTGAGGGCATCATCCGCTAGTTTGGTCTCACTTGAGTAAAGCTCCAAATAATGCTCTACCCATCTGCCGTTTCTTATCAGTTATGATTTCTCCAGTCAAGGTTTTCAATGGTGCACTTCCTTTGATCACTGGACCACAGGCTTTCTTTATTCCTTCACACATGCTTCTGATGTTCCCCATATCACTTGCGATTTGAATGGACTCACATAACTTGATCCAATAATCATTTGCACACTGCCTGGCAGCCTTTTGCACATCCTTCCTAGCTTGCTTTAGCTCACTCAGAGTGTTATGCGTTGGTCTTTCCTTGTTTCTTAAGAGAGATATCTTCTTCTTATCAATTAAGGGCTGCAGAGTCTGGCTGTTTGCCGCAAACCAGTCCTGCCTCTTATGAACCACAGTGCCGTAAACCCCTATAGCAGTTTTATAAAGAGTTTCCTTAAGTTGACCCCACTTTTCATTTGCTGTATAATTTTCTGGTGTATCAGTGAAAGCATCTTCAAGGTGCTGTTGAAACTCACAGCACTTTTCAGGATCGTGAGTGTTAATAATATTAATCCTGGGGCTAGATTTAAGTTTAGCTGTGTAGATTCTCTTTGGTCTCAGTCTAACCCTTGCAACAACCAAAGAGTGATCCGTATCACAGTCAGCACTGTGGTAACTTCGAGTCAGTGATATATGGTTCAGATGTTGTCTCTGTGTGATGATGAAGTCCAGTTGGTACCAATGGCCGGATCTTGGATGTTTCCATGTACCTTATGCAGCTCTTTTGTTTTAAAAAATGAGTTTGTAATACATAGGTCATTACTGGTGTAATGCTCCAGCAGCCTTTGCACATTTTCATTCATGCGACCGATGTATTTTCCAAGGCACACTGGCCATGAATTCGAGTCCTTGGCCACACGAGCATTGAAATCACAGAGCAAATAAATGTAGTCAGAGTTTGGAACTACCTTGATCACGGAGTCTAACTCCTCATAGAACGAATCCTTCACATCATCAGAGGAATCGAATGTCAGTGCATATGCAGTAATAATGGTGGCAAAACCACAAGAGGTTAATAAGTGCAGGGATAGTAGTCTTTCATTTCCTCCTGCTGGAATTTCAATCATTCCCAGTAGCGAATTCTTCACTGCAAAGCCCACACCGTGTTGCCTTTTTTTCTGCCTGCCCTCTACCCTTCAAAATAAAAGGTGTAATTGTTTTCTCAGAGTGACCCTTCCTCAGCGAGGCGAGTCTCCTGCAGGCCAGCAATATCAATGTTAAGACGATTGAGTTCGGCATCAATCACAGACGTTTTTCTCACATCGTTAATATTGGTCAAGTCAGCGGAAAATCCTGGACACATGGTTCTCACGTTCCAGGTTGCAAGCCGTAGCTTGAGGTTTCTATTTTTCTTTTTATTAGTACCTCGTGCATTGGTTTTACAGCCTGCGATTCAGATTTTGTCCTAGCCCCAAGCACCCATTGAAGCAGGCAGGCTGTGGTGGATCAGCACCCAATTGGCCGGGGGCTGCGGACATTGAGGCGAGAGGTAGCTGATCAGTGAAACCTGTAGGTGTCTCCCACCATCAGAGGCAACGCGTGGCTCCCCATGTCTACGCCAATTGACAGGGACTTATAACCCATAACAGTTGCCTCTCGCTTTGATTCCGAGACCGGTTAAGACTGTCACGAAATGGCTGGAGGTCATTGACCCGAATGATCAAAGGCCAGAGACAGTCGGTATAGGCCGATACAACTTGTTGTGGTGGGGAAAGGATTCCCTGATCAAACACGGTCAGGACTCTTTGAATGCGGGGACGTATTGACCGAGATCAAAGGAGATTCGTCTATATCAAAGGGGACTCTGCGATATCATTGGAGACTCGTCCGTATGTTGTTTTCACCGATCTAAAGACGAGGGAGGGAGCGAAGGGGTTACTTGGTCGATGGAAAAACCAGTGATGTCAGGAAGGCAAAATTCTAGTCTGTCTGAATATAACGTTTTAAAAATCAGTATACAGGTTGGATTAACACAGGCTGGAGTGTGGATTTATTTCAGTGCCGAATAAGAAATACAAATCACGATGTCTAGTGTCGTTTAAAGGCGACAGGCATTTGTCCTTGATGTGACTTAGTGGTTTAATTCTAGGACTGGAATAGGTTAATTAAGGTGATTATATGGATGTAGATTAGGAATTGAGCTTAGTGAAATTGCGTTGTGTGCATTAGTATAAGTGCATAGGCAGCAGTAGGCTGAGGCGTAGCGTAAGCTAAGACACGGGATATCATTTCACTCGGTAGGGTAAGACAACTGACGTGGGAAGATGTTCAGCAGGATTGAGAGTGGTTGGGGAGATAAAGGATAGGTATATGGTAGGATATTCTGGTAGGGGAGTCTACTGGGGTTTCTGTGCTTTTCCTTTGGTCTTTCCTTCTCATACCACGTCTAAGGAAATGTGATGAGATACTCTGTCTTATACCAGAGTAGTTCTATGAGGATCTAGATGTTAACGTCTGAGTACGGCCTTAGACCTACACTCACATATAATGGGTCTGAGTCGGGTTGATATCACCGGGTGTTATCTCTTCGACAGGTTCCACTTGAACAAGTGAAATTACCTACCACTCTGAGAAGAAGAAAATGGCAATACTCTGGTGCAGTGCTAACTGACATCAAGCCTTGAACCCAGTTTCTCAAAGATGGTTAGACAATTCCTGAGTTAAATTGAGCATAAGAAGTGATTCACGAGAAGAGAGACTGATCATTGGCGGTATTCCAAACAACCACGAAATTACTAACAATAATATTTACCCGAAGAAGTATAGAAAGTGGAAGACTATAAATAAATAACATTTTCCCTAATGACATGAACATTTCGTAGATTGACTGACAGCAGTGTTTCTGCGAGATATTATTGGACCAGGGTTTGTGTTCTTTCATCAATGGACTATATTAAATACCAGTTTATCATCTGTGTAGAACTAAGAGACGATAACTAACCCAATCATCCAATGGTGACCAGACATTCCAAGTTTCCAGGATATATCGGAAGAAGTCAACAATCGGTCTATCATTTTGTTCGAAACAAGTGTTAGTGTGATATGTTCTGGAGGAAGGTAAGAAAGGGTATGGCCTTATGGTAGGAAGAGAGAGAGAGATAGTGATTAAGAGACTGAAAGGGGGTGTGTAGACCTAAGTCCGGCAGAAGCCCAAGCTGAGGAAAGGGAATTTACAAAGTGTGCTTGTTGATTCCACTTCCCCCCTGGGACGACAGGTGACAAAGACCAGGGATGGAGTTATTGTCTCTCCATAGCAAAAAACCTGGGCTAAAATATAGAAATGTGTTGCCCATGCAGCATGATCCCTCTCTCTGCCTACCTAGTTTACTCCAGAGGAAAGGTAACACCTCTACATTTGGAACAAAACAAGCTGCAGAAGCTGCCGGATCAGCAAAGCAATGCTCTAACTGTCCGCCTGTCGGAGCTTTGATCCTAGACCAGCTGCCAACCAAGGCTTAGGGCCTGGTCTGTCCTGCCATGACATTTTGTCTCTAGGTTGCATTTCCTCGCACCAGGGTAAGGCTTGTACCCTCCCAATTGCGCTCTTCCACCCGAAGCCGTCGGCACAATGTGGGGTGTCGGGTTTGGTAAGCGCCGCCCAACATTCAGCGCTAACAGAAAGCAGGTAGTACTATCTACTGTTATACGGTAGCTCAGTCATATCTGACTAAGACCTGACATCAAATCTCTGGTCTATGAAGAATATAATTGTGCCTGATTGTTGCAGATCTGTGGTGAAGATTCTCAGTTCAAAAGGAAGTGCTATATACTGTTCTGAAATAGTAACTGAGCTTTCTACCAATAACAAATTGATCAATACTCTCTGGTCTCATCCTTTTTTATGTTTCTCATTAAATTTTCTGTATATATATTAAACAGGCCTGGATAGAGACTGAAACCCTATCTTACTCCCCTTTGCATCTCAGAACACTTTGATATTTCACTGGCTACTCTGACAGCTGTTTGTTGTTAAAGTTAGTTGCAAGGCAAGCTTGAATAACAGCTGCACAACAACCATTTTATTTGCTAGGCTTCTCTTTTGTGAATGTTCTCACCCTTACCGGGTGAAACATCCATTTCCGTCCGATCGCTTAAACGGGCAAACCGCCCCAACACATCCGTGACTATTATGTATTGTAAAAACGCACTTCTCTCGGCTTTCCGATACTTCCGATGGCTACTTTTGCTTTCGTCGATAGCTTGACAACGTGGTCACCATTTGCAAACACCTACTATGAATTTGAACTGATTTTTTAAATAGTTTTCAGGGTTTTTACGCTTAGTTTTTCAAAATGGATTTCGGTGATTCTTCAAGTGATAACCGAGATTTTGCTAGGTTCAATTTAAGTGACATTGAAGGGCACGAAGTTGACTATTAATCGGAGCTAGATATCAGTGAAAAGCGTTACTTTGCATTAGCAGTCGTGAGTCGGACTTTAAAGAAAGTGATTATGATTCTGAAAATGTGTTTGTAAATTGCCGTATAGATGACTGAAAATCACAAACAATATGCTGTATTTCGTAAATATTTGTGTTCATATATGGATTACCGGCAACAATCACATGAGTAACACATTCTGCATGCTTTTCCCTTCATTATGTTGTTTATTTAACTAAAATCGGTTGACTAACACCTTATTTGTAATGTTTTTACTAACGTAACCCGAAATTTTACAGAACCTGAAAAAATCTTGCCCATTCAGGGCTAAAAAACGGACAAGCATCTGCCCGGTAAAGGGTTAAGCACAACAGATTGCCAGCACAAATAATATATGCATGATACACATATCACATTTGTCAGATTTTGCTTTGAAAGGTTCATCTAAAGTTAAATATAACATGGAATGCTAAAGGAAATGATTTTAAACAGACATTATATTTGTGTGATTACATTTACACATTACACATTGGCACCTTGCTTTAAAAAGGCATAATAACTTTTAACTATGGCGGTAGCGAGTGTGACTGATAAGGCCAATTTGCGCTGTAAATGTCCGTTCACAGTGGGTGCATGTGAACACGTGGTCATTTCCACCATCATGCACCATCTGATTACATTTATCTAAGGGTTTACTTGTAGAATTTCAGACTGTCAGATTTAATTTTAAAGAAAGTGCACCACAATCATCAAACAAAAAAACAAATTAATGATCAAACTTAAATTTAAACTGGTTAAGAATTGTTCAACCAGGTCTGCCCAACATTCTGTCATTTGTGTCTCTCTCCTTTCACACATTATTTCACTTACTTATAACTTAGAATAATCATTAGCAATAACAACAATATATGCATTGTAAATGCATCAGAATAAGCAAGCAATTTCCTACATGACCTGTCACCATCATCATGTGCCATGCTGATAAGTGAAGGAGGTGATGGTTCCCCATCTCACTCGATCACCAGTCTTGGATCAGGTCAGTGTTCCTGTCCTGATTATGCATGTGGTCCAGTCATCCAAATATTTATCTCTTTGCTTTCCCCTTGCTCTATTCCAATTAACTTTGCCAGCTGTCACTAAGTTTTCCAGTTTATTCTCATAACCTCCCTGAAGAATCTTGACTGCCTGACTAATTTCTATAATCAATTAATGGGTTTTATTTGTTTCTTAAATGATCTCTAATTAATTTTTCTGGAAACCCAAGATCTTTTCAGTGTACCCAGAAACCCCATTTCCACTGCCATTAGGTGTTTCTCAGCTCGTCATCTTACTGCCCATGACCCATGAATACAACAATATGGGTTATATACAGCATTTCAACACTTTTTCTCACTGCAATTATTTTCCCATCTGCATGACTAACCAACGTTAATAATTATCATAAATCAAAGGGGAAATACCATAGGCCATGAGTGGTTAATATATTAGGGTATTACTTGTTTAATGGTCTTCTGTCCTGAGATAGATTGTGATTGCATGCATGTATTCTCTTGTGCTGCCTTAGATCTGTAGCTACAGTAAAGGTCGTATAACATTCAGAACAATGATAATGTGTCTCACCTGTATGTGTTCTCTTGTGGCGTTTCAGACCCCTAGGTTTAAGAAAAGATGCACAACATTCATCACACTTGAAAGGGTTGTTTTCTCTACGTGAACTCTCGTGGCGCTTCAGATTTGTAAAATCAGCAAATGATGCACCACACTCATCACAATGGTAAGGCCTCTCTCCCGTATGTGTTCTTATGTGGCGCTTCAGGCTCTCAGCTACCATAAAGGATGCACCACATTCATCACACATGTAAGGATTTACTCCTGTATGAATTTTCTTGTGACGAATCAGATGTGAAGTTTGACTAAAGGATGCACCACACACATCACATCGGAAAGGTTTCTCTCCTGTGTGTGTTCTCAAGTGGCATTCCAGTCTGCTGACTGAAGTAGATGCTGCACCACAGTAATCACACTTGTAAAGTTTGTCTCCCGTATGAATTCTCATGTGGCACTTCAGTGTTCCAGCTTGTGTAAAAGATGCACTACAATAATCACACTTATAAGGTTCAACTCCGGTATGTTTTCTTTTGTGCAACCTTAGGCCTGTAGCTGTAGTAAAGGTCGCACCACAATCACCACAATGGAAGGGTTTCTCACCTGTATGCCTTCTCGTGTGGTACTTCAGATATGTAGCTTTACTAAATGAAGCAACACAATAATCACACTGGTAAGGTTTCTCTCCTGTATGCCTTCTCTTGTGGAACTTCAGACTTGAAGAATGAGCAAAAAATGCATCACATACATCACACTGGTACGGTTTCTCTCCTGTATGTGTTCTCTTGTGACATTTTAGACTTCGAGATGTAGTAAAAGATGCATCACAATCATTACACTTGTAACATTTCTGTGCTACATGTGTTTTCTTGTGATTATTTACACTGACACGTGGATTACAAATATTAAATATGTACGGCCCACTATCAAATACGTATGGTGCACTATCAAATACGTGTGGTACACCATCTACTTGTAGACTTTGTGGGTGACGACTGGCATATTCCACAGTATCATCAAGAGGCTTCATAGAGCTTTGTGGGTATACAGTTTGTAACCCACAATTCTCTTTAATCAAAGATAGATTCACATTATCTTCATTCACAGAAGATTCATTTTCTGACATCTGATCATTTTGATGGTCTACTGATACCTTACATCCATTCTCAGTCAATGCTGATTCTGTCTTATCATATTCTGACATGCTCCTTTGACTGAATCTTTGAAAACTCTCCTCACAAAGCACATCTGGCAGTTCTTGTTTAATGTGTTCTGTGTTACCACACGTCCCCATTTCTACATGTTCTGGTACGGTATTGGACGAATGACTTTCAGAAGATGGATGTATTTCTGAAACACACAACAATAATAATGTATTAATAACAGGATACAGCAATAACAGGCTACAAACTGATGTGATAGTGTTGATGAAATGTTACTGCAAGTGTAATGTTACAGCGCAACGAGATAAAATCTGTGGCTTGAAGATGTCCGAGGCATATCCAAACAATTTTATAATAGAACTCTGACATGGAGGGTAATTGCTGACATATCTTGGATACTGTTGAGTTAAAAATTATTTCACAACAGGTGTTTATTTCTGGTGTTCTCTTCACATGTCATCTCCAAGTTTGTGTAGAACATAATCTTGGTTGAGTGTTGCAGATCTGTGGTGAAGATTCTCAGTTCAAAAGGAAGTGCTAGAAGACTGTTCTAAAATAGCAAATTTGTTTCCTAGTTGGAACCGCTTTCAATGAACCAATTATGCAAACAAGACATGCAACCATTCAGGCTCTAAATGCATCAGCTAGTGATTTTGCTAAGAATTACCATGCAAAGAGTTAGGAAGAAAATACAATCTGAAAAAAAGGGAAAAAAACAGAGTGGGTTTGTGGAATAACATCAATAACATAAGATTTGTGGGTGATACAATTTTGATTACAGACAATGGTGGTTTTCATCATGGGCAATAAGATGATGAGCTGAGAAACACATAATGGCAGTGGAAATGTGGTTTCTGTGGAAAGGTAAAAGAATATCTTGGACAACCAGAAAGATTAAAGAGGCATTTATGAAACAAATACAATCCATACTAGGGTTAGAATCAAATTATAGGAAGATACAGATTATGGTCATCTTTAAGAAGAAAGAAACACTACATTGTAATAGACAGGTAAATGAGAATATTCTTAAACAAGTGAATCAGTACAACTATCTTGGAACAGTCATAACATCTCATGGTAGGTGCCTTGAAGAGATTAGAACAAGAATCAGCATGCCGAAGACAGCCTTTTGCAAGATGGAAAACATACTGACCAGTAAAATTATGTCATTTGCAATGAGAAAAAAGAGTGTTGAGATGCTACGTAGAGTCTGTAATTTTGTATGGATGTGAAGTGTGGACAATCAGCAGAAAAGCCTGAAAAACATCTGATGGCTGTGAAAAATGTGGTTTCTGGGGAAAATGGAAAGAATACCATGGACAGACAGAAAAACCAATGACCAAGTCCTACAAGAAACAAATGAGAATCTTACACTGATTAGACGTAGACAGCCACAATTCGTTGGTCATGTTATGAGAAGAAATAAATTGCAGAACTTGGTAACAACTGGCAGGATTGAGGGGAAGAAAACAAGAGGAAGGCACAGTAGTAAAAGCCTGGATGGATAGGCCACGTGGCATGGTTGAGACAAGAACACAGAGCTGACCACGACTCAAGTGATTGTGTGAGATGTGAAACATGACCCCCCTCTGCCGTGCGTCCACCTTGACGAGGTAGAGGGGCTTGAGCGTTCCAATGACCCCAAGAGCTATGCCGACGGTAGCACAGCTACTGGTAGGGTCACCCATGTTGGACAGGTCAAGGGAGAGGGACCAGACGAAGTGACGCACAAACCTGCTGCCTTGTAGGTAGACTGGGGACAGTCAAAGGCTAGGGAAAGCATCCCGAAAAATGCTTGTCGAAATCGGATGTACTGAGCCACAGGCTTGACAAAGAAGTGCAACGTAACTTTATCATTTCATGATGCCACAGATGAAAATTAATCGTTATGGTGCTAATCCCGTGAAGTCCCATCAGGCGGTGATAGTGCCGGGCCCCCTGCCTCGAGGGGGTCCACCCATGACTACTGGTGGTCACCTTCCCCTGTGCTGTGGAGTCAAGGCACAGAGGAGTAGGTTAAGAGCTATTGACCAAACACCCCGGACTCTCAACATACTACAATGGAATGCCGAAGGAGTTTATAACAAGAAAGCCTCCCTAACACAGCGTCTTCATAAAGATAGAATAGATGTGGCATGCATTCAAGAGACACACCTCAACGCCAATCGCACATTTTCAGTCGAGGGATATCAGGCCACACGTTTTGACCGTGAAGGACACAAAGGAGGAGTTGTAATACTTACACGAAATACAATACCTTGCAGCGAAGTATCTGTGATCTCTGACAACCAAATGGAAATTATAGGTGTTGATATAATGATAAAGGACATGAAAATAAGAATTTACAATCTGTATAGCCCGGCAGATAAGGATCTTACACTCTCAAACATGGAAATAACTGACACAAATTGCATTGTTGTCGGAGACTTTAATAGCCGCTCAGAAAGATGGGGATACCCAGATACTGACAAAAGAGGAGATGAAGTGGAGGACTGGGAAATAGACTCAAATCTCCATCTACTCAACAAAGCGGATGACACACCGAGCTTCTACTCCAGACTTAGCTATCTGCACAGGAGACATCCTCCACAAAATCGATCGCCATGTGCTTGACCAATTAGCAGGTAGTGACCACAGACCAATCAAGCTTGTAATAAATATGGAGTATGTTCCACAGGAGCAAAAGCCTTTGCCTCGCTGGAATTACAAACGAGCAGATTGGGACAGATTTTCCATACTAACAGACAAATATTGTGAAAACATAAATACACGATATGGCAACATGAAGCAAATGGTGGAAAGTCTAAACAGAGCAATAATACAGGCGGCCACTGAGTCTATTCCAAGAAGAGCGAGAAAAAATTACAAACCATACTGGACTGATGAACTACAAATTTTGGAGGACAAAGTTGAAGATGCTAGGAAGACCGCAGAGAGAGAACAAACAACTGAAGCGAACATCTCTCTCAAAGCCATCTCAGCAAAATATAAAAGAACAGTAAATCAAACAACAAGAGATTGTTGGAGGAAAAAAACAGAAAACCTGAATTTTGACAGGGATGGAAACAAACTATGGAAACTAGTGAAAGCCATGAACAATGAAGGACCTAGAAACAAACAAATAACAATTAAACAAGGAAATGCCTTGCTTACAGGAAAAAAGGCTGCAAATGCACTAATGGAACACTATGCCAGTGCAAACCACATTGATATTACAGCCGAACAGAAGAAAGCAATCAAAGATAAACAGATACATCATAGATATACAGAGACAGCAGTAGAATATATGATGGCAAATCTAACAATGGAAGAAATGGAACAGGCAATGAATACCCTAAAAAAGAAGACATCACCAGGAAAGGATGGAATCACAAATGAAATGCTAATAGGACTAGGCACTAAGGCAAAAAAGAAACTACTAGCAGTCCTAAATTACAGCTGGAAGAGGGGAATAGTCCCACAGGCATGGAAGGAAGCTATACTAATACCAGTCCCAAAGAAAGGAAAAGACCTGGAAGAACCAAATGGCTATCGACCTATCAGTCTTCTTAGCTGTGTAGGAAAATTAATGGAACGCATCATCAATGGCAGGCTAACATGGCATCTGGAAGAAAACCAACTCTTAACACCTCACCAAGCAGGATTCAGAAAGTACAGATCCACTGAAGATCAAATAACCTATATAGCTCAGGAAATAGAGGATGCCTTCCAAGAGAAAAAGCACACACTAGCGGTCTGGATAGATTTAGAAAAAGCATTTGATAAAGTATGGAAGGAAGGACTGAAAGTAAAACTGCAAAAAATGTATGTTTGTGGGAAAATGTACAATTGGATCAGCCACTACCTTGAGAACAGAACTGCCAGGACAAAAGTACAAGGACAAACCAGCAAAATGATGCTGTTGGAGCAAGGTGTCCCCCAAGGAGGAGTTCTTTCACCAACATTATTCCTAGCATATATAAATGACATCACAGACAATTTTCCAGCCAGAGTACACACATCATCCTTTGCAGATGACCTAGCCATATGGACATCTGAAGAATATATTAGTACAGCTAACAGCAGAATACAGCAAGCCCTATTAGCGCTAGAGGACTGGTCAAAATCATGGCTAGTGAAGATAAGTGAGGAGAAAACAACATGCACAGTGTTCTCCCTCTCAACTAAAACTCAGCAACCTAAGCTGGTATTGAATGGAAAAATATTGCGCCATGAAGAAAATCCAAACTATCTAGGAGTCACCTTTGATCGTCGCCTGACATGGAAGACACAGGTTGAGAAAAATCGAACAAGAGCAAGGCAAAGAATGGCAATCATGAAAAAGCTTGCTGGTACAACGTGGGGAGCAGATGAGAAAGTTCTTAAGAAGTTATATACTGGACGGGTGAGGCCAGTACTGGAATATGGCATTGCAGCTTGGGCAACAGCAGCTAAGTCAAACTTTAACAAAATAAGCAGAGTCCAAAATCAAGGAATGCAAATCATAACTGGAAGCCTGAAGACAACGCCTATTAATGAACTAGAAAAGATCACTTGTTTACAACCAATGCAGGATAGAAGAGATAGCAGAGCCCAGCAACAAGCTGAAAAATTTTCAGGGTGTTATATTGGTACAGACAGGGAGATAGAGAGTACAAGTCCCTTTTGTCCTGCGGATGTTTCAGGGTGTTATATTGGTGCAGGTGGGGAGCTAGAGTGAGTACAAGTCCTTTTTGTCCTGCAGATGTTTCAGGGTGTTATATTGGTGCAGGTGGGGAGCTAGAGTGAGTACGAGTCCCTTTTGTCCTGCGGATGTTTCAGGGTGTTATATTGGTGCAGGTGGGGAGCTAGAGTGAGTACAAGTCCCTTTTGTCCTGCAGATGTTTCAGGGTGTTATATTGGTGCAGGTGGGGAGCTAGAGTGAGTACAAGTCCCTTTTGTCCTGCAGATGTTTCAGGGTGTTATATTAGTACAGACAGGGAGATAGAGAGTACAAGTCCCTTTTGTCCTGCAGATGTTTCAGGGTGTTATATTGGTGCAGGTGGGGAGCTAGAGTGAGTACAAGTCCCTTTTGTCCTGCAGATGTTTCAGGGTGTTATATTGGTGCAGGTGGGGAGCTAGAGTGAGTGCAAGTCCCTTTTGTCCTGCAGATGTTTCAGGGTGTTATATTGGTACAGACAGGGAGATAGAGAGTACAAGTCCCTTTTGTCCTGCTGATGTTTCAGGGTGTTATATTGGTGCAGGTGGGGAGCTAGAGTGAGTACAAGTCCCTTTTGTCCTGCAGATGTTTCAGGGTGTTATATTGGTGCAGGTGGGGAGCTAGAGTGAGTACAAGTCCCTTTTGTCCTGCGGATGTTTCAGGGTGTTATATTGGTGCAGGTGGGGAGCTAGAGTGAGTACAAGTCCCTTTTGTCCTGCAGATGTTTCAGGGTGTTATATTGGTGCAGGTGGGGAGCTAGAGTGAGTACAAGTCCCTTTTGTCCTGCAGATGTTTCAGGGTGTTATATTGGTGCAGGTGGGGAGCTAGAGTGAGTACAAGTCCCTTTTGTCCTGCAGATGTTTCAGGGTGTTATATTAGTACAGACAGGGAGATAGAGAGTACAAGTCCCTTTTGTCCTGCAGATGTTTCAGGGTGTTATATTGGTGCAGGTGGGGAGCTAGAGTGAGTACAAGTCCCTTTTGTCCTGCAGATGTTTCAGGGTGTTATATTGGTACAGACAGGGAGATAGAGAGTACAAGTCCCTTTTGTCCTGCAGATGTTTCAGGGTGTTATATTGGTGCAGGTGGGGAGCTAGAGTGAGTACAAGTCCCTTTTGTCCTGCAGATGTTTCAGGGTGTTATATTGGTACAGACAGGGAGATAGAGAGTACAAGTCCCTTTTGTCCTGCAGATGTTTCAGGGTGTTATATTGGTGCAGGTGGGGAGCTAGAGTGAGTACAAGTCCCTTTTGTCCTGCAGATGTTTCAGGGTGTTATATTGGTACAGACAGGGAGATAGAGAGTACAAGTCCCTTTTGTCCTGCAGATGTTTCAGGGTGTTATATTGGTGCAGGTGGGGAGCTAGAGTGAGTACAAGTCCCTTTTGTCCTGCAGATGTTTCAGGGTGTTATATTGGTGCAGGTGGGGAGCTAGAGTGAGTACAAGTCCTTTTTGTCCTGCAGATGTTTCAGGGTGTTATATTGGTGCAGGTGGGGAGCTAGAGTGAGTACGAGTCCCTTTTGTCCTGCGGATGTTTCAGGGTGTTATATTGGTGCAGGTGGGGAGCTAGAGTGAGTACAAGTCCCTTTTGTCCTGCAGATGTTTCAGGGTGTTATATTGGTGCAGGTGGGGAGCTAGAGTGAGTACAAGTCCCTTTTGTCCTGCAGATGTTTCAGGGTGTTATATTAGTACAGACAGGGAGATAGAGAGTACAAGTCCCTTTTGTCCTGCAGATGTTTCAGGGTGTTATATTGGTGCAGGTGGGGAGCTAGAGTGAGTACAAGTCCCTTTTGTCCTGCAGATGTTTCAGGGTGTTATATTGGTGCAGGTGGGGAGCTAGAGTGAGTGCAAGTCCCTTTTGTCCTGCAGATGTTTCAGGGTGTTATATTGGTACAGACAGGGAGATAGAGAGTACAAGTCCCTTTTGTCCTGCTGATGTTTCAGGGTGTTATATTGGTGCAGGTGGGGAGCTAGAGTGAGTACAAGTCCCTTTTGTCCTGCAGATGTTTCAGGGTGTTATATTGGTGCAGGTGGGGAGCTAGAGTGAGTACAAGTCCCTTTTGTCCTGCGGATGTTTCAGGGTGTTATATTGGTGCAGGTGGGGAGCTAGAGTGAGTACAAGTCCCTTTTGTCCTGCAGATGTTTCAGGGTGTTATATTGGTGCAGGTGGGGAGCTAGAGTGAGTACAAGTCCCTTTTGTCCTGCAGATGTTTCAGGGTGTTATATTGGTGCAGGTGGGGAGCTAGAGTGAGTACAAGTCCCTTTTGTCCTGCAGATGTTTCAGGGTGTTATATTAGTACAGACAGGGAGATAGAGAGTACAAGTCCCTTTTGTCCTGCAGATGTTTCAGGGTGTTATATTGGTGCAGGTGGGGAGCTAGAGTGAGTACAAGTCCATTTTGTCCTGCAGATGTTTCAGGGTGTTATATTGGTACAGACAGGGAGATAGAGAGTACAAGTCCCTTTTGTCCTGCAGATGTTTCAGGGTGTTATATTGGTGCAGGTGGGGAGCTAGAGTGAGTACAAGTCCCTTTTGTCCTGCAGATGTTTCAGGGTGTTATATTGGTACAGACAGGGAGATAGAGAGTACAAGTCCCTTTTGTCCTGCAGATGTTTCAGGGTGTTATATTGGTGCAGGTGGGGAGCTAGAGTGAGTACAAGTCCCTTTTGTCCTGCAGATGTTTCAGGGTGTTATATTGGTACAGACAGGGAGATAGAGAGTACAAGTCCCTTTTGTCCTGCAGATGTTTCAGGGTGTTATATTGGTGCAGGTGGGGAGCTAGAGTGAGTACAAGTCCCTTTTGTCCTGCAGATGTTTCAGGGTGTTATATTGGTGCAGGTGGGGAGCTAGAGTGAGTACAAGTCTCTTTTGTCCTGCGGATGTTTCAGGGTGTTATATTGGTGCAGGTGGGGAGCTAGAGTGAGTACAAGTCCCTTTTGTCCTGCAGATGTTTCAGGGTGTTATATTGGTACAGACAGGGAGATAGAGAGTACAAGTCCCTTTTGTCCTGCAGATGTTTCATGGCATTATGTTGGTGCAGACGACAGTTATGTGCTAGCAAAGTTGATGGTGAACTGTCAAGGTTTTGTCTGGAGCACAATGGGATGCAGGTTCCATGCCTGGGCTCATCACTTGCCATAGTGAGGGAAAGATTTGTGAATTATTCCTTCTTGCTCTCTGGTCTACAAAAAGTGACAGCGCTATCACACCAGACTCATAGCAAAAAACTGTTTCAGGACAATTTATTATTATTTATTATGTTGGTGTCGAGGTAGGAAAAAAAACTACATAATTTTGGTGCCAGCCATTTTATCTCAGGATCCAGAATATGTTTTGTGTACAATTACTGGCTAAGAAAATGACTGAAAATGCAGGCGCCTGGCTCAAATTTTCAAGCGCCATGGAAACTAGCACCCAGGATATTTCTATTTGTGTTGGTGTATAGTCTGGATTAGGTAATTATTCTGTGATCATCATACTTTAGTACAATGCTTGTTGGCTTTGGATACTGTGATCCTTTGCATACTTTTGGATACTATGATACAGGCTGCTGTGCCATTTTCCATCAACCCTGATTGCAAGTGAACACACTTTCTAATGATGTTGCTATATGCTCCTGGCTAGTAGAAATACAACAATTTAACATGGAGGATAACATCTAGAGATGTAATAAACAAATGGAAGACTATATCATCTCAGTCAGAGATAGAGAATACTGGAGATCCATTGTAGCTTACATTCATTGTGGAGATGACAAATGATACTGAAAAGAAGAAGAGGAAGCAAAATAGGAGGAGGAGGAGGAGGAGGAGGAGGAGGACGAGGAGGAGGAGGAGGAGGAGGAGGAGGAGGAGGCAGTGGCAACCAATATTCCATTAAGTTATTTCACTTATTCTAACCTTGACCTGGGCCCTCTGTACATTCTTCAGGTTGTTCTATCTTGACACTTGCTGGTATTATACCCTCCATCTTGTCATAGACTGGGATCTTTGTAAGAATCTCTTTGGCAGAACTGTCAGAATAGTCAATCTGAAAAGAATGATAGGTGAATTCTGAAATTTAAAATAAACAAAATATATAAATGCTATTGCTATCGTGGTGAATTATCTGGCAGACAGAGATGTAATTCCTAAACACTGGTGGTCAGATCATCTAAACCCTGAAATGTTTGAATCTACCAGCATGAGCCTGGTGTAGCAACTTTTCTCCTGGCCTGGGGTAGCAACTTTTCTCCTGACCTGGGGTAGCAACTTTTCTCCAGACCTGGGGTAGCAACTTTTCTCCTGACCTGGGGTAGCAACTTTTCTCCAGACCTGGGGTAGCAACTTTTCTCCTGACCTGGGGTAGCAACTTTTCTCCTGACCTGGTGTAGCAACTTTTCTCCTGACCTGGTGTAGCAACTTTTCTCCTGTCCTGGGGTAGCAACTTTTCTCCTGACCTGGAGAGTAGCAACTTTTCTCCTGACCTGGTGTCGCAACTTTTCTCCTGACCTGGAGAGTATCAACTTTTCTCCTGACCTGGTGTAGCAACTTTTCACCTGACCTGTTGTAGCAACTTTTCTCCTGACCTGGTGTAGCAACTTTTCTCCTGACCTGGTGTAGCAACTTTTCTCCTGACCTGGTGTCGCAACTTTTCTCCTGACCTGGTGTAGCAACTTTTCTCCTGACCTGGTGTCGCAACTTTTCTCCTGACCTGGTGTCGCAACTTTTCTCCTGACCTGGTGTAGCAACTTTTCTCCTGACCTGGGGTAGAAACTTTTCTCCTGACCTGGGGTAGCAACTTTTCTCCTGACCTGGGGTAGCAACTTTTCTCCTGACCTGGAGAATAGCAACTTTTCTCCTGACCTGGAGAGTAGCAACTTTTCTCCTGACCTGGAGAGTAGCAACTTTTCTCCTGACCTGGAGAGTAGCAACTTTTCTCCTGACCTGGTGTAGCAACTTTTCTCCTGACCTGGCACCAAACTACCATCTTAAAAAGGATGGTGGTTTAGAGGTCTCCTACATCTCTCTGGGCTCAGATTAGCTAATCACAATGTTTCACAATTTATGAATGGTACATATCATGACAACAATGACAACATTCTCTCAGATTACCTAATCACAATGTTTCACAATTTATGAATGGTACATATCATGACAACAACAATGACAACATTCTCTCAGATTACCTAATCACAATGTTTCACAATTTATGAATGGTACATATCATGACAACAACAATGACAACATTCTCTCAGATTACCTAATCACGATATTTCACAATTTATGAATGGTACATATCATGACTACAACAATGACAACATTCTCTCAGATTACCTAATCACGATATTTCACAATTTATGAATGGTACATATCATGACAACAATGACAACATTCTCTCAGATTACCTAATCACGATATTTCACAATTTATGAATGGTACATATCATGACTACAACAATGACACAACTTTCTCTCAGGTTGCTAATGTTACAACTGAACTTCTACCTTCCTAGCAACAAAGTGTGTAATGGCCTAGCCAGTCATACCTAGACTTTTTCTGTTTATGTTTAAAGTTTATTAAATTTTATAATTTCATATTTTTCTTTAGATCTATTTGTATTGTTCCGGATGATGATTATTATTATTCTTTCGTTCCCCTGAAATATGTCTATAACTGCAATGTTGTCTCTTGTATAAATCTAACAGTCTTTTTTGGTTCACTCAGCGGCCCATAGAGTTTATCTTCCACTGTTGTCTCTCTAGGCCAGAAGGTTCACCTGGATATGTTGTAGTTTATTATCAAAATGTTGATCTGTTGTGTCATGGTATAACTTATTTTTATCTTAATTTGTTGTTATCAGTTGTTTTTTTCCCTGTCATTTACGTTTGCCGTATTGGAGTTCGCTTAAGGTATGCACAGTGTGTCTCTGTTTATTATCTCTCACTTTTAAACAGGAATTACAGGCACCTAACTGTTAGGGTTAGGGTAAAAAACTACTTAGCCTTTGTCGACCCAAAAAAAGGCATTTGATAGGGTAGATAGAAACAAGCTGTGGGAAATCCTTAAACAATATGGAGTGAGTACACATCTAGGGCAAGAGAAAGACAGTGTTGGAGATCCATTGCAGCCAACCTTCAATGCGGAGACGGCACCTGATTGATTGATTGATTGAATGCATAGTGAGAACAACTGAAAGACACTCAGAACCCTTCACCATAAGATCCGGAGTATGACAAGGTTGTGTCATGCTCCCTCTCTTGATCATAACCTATACAGAAAACATGTAAAGAAACCAGCCAAACAGAGACCGCAAGAACACCACATAATGAGAACATAGAAGAAGAACCATCTGCAAATTACATCATTGGAGAACTGTTTGCGGATGACAAAGCATTAAAAATTAATAGCAAAATCAGAAGCTGAATTATAAGACCACATAAATAACTAAACGAAATGTGTAGGGAACATAACATGAAAATTAGCACAAGTAAAATAGTGGCAATGACTATAATTAAAGAAGAAAAAACAACAATTCACCTAAACGAACATCCTCTGAAACAAGTAAAGACTTTCAAGTACCTAGGAAGTATAATATCATCAAATGGCAAATCAGAAGACGATCAAAAATAGATGCAATAAGGCAAACCAACTCATTGGACAATATCAATAGTATCAATAGTTACTAAGAAAGCAGTTTACAACATAATTTTCCTACCAACTCATGTTACTAATGCCAAACCTGGACAATGACAGAAAAAGAGAAAAAAAAATCACAACAGAAATGAGATTCTTGTAAAGAACACTCAATGTATCAAGAAGAAATAAGATCAGAAATGAAGAAATCAGGACTAAAGTCGGGGTTATAGCAGCGCTAGATTTTATTAGTCAAATGGTTTGGCCATGCAACTAGGTTACCAACTAACAAGCAACGATGTGCAAACCCAATGGAAGCAGAGGAATAGGCCGACCACGTACATGATAAACGGAGGGAATAGCAGAGTACAAAGGAATATCGATACATAAAGCCCATAAGTGGGCACTCTCCTGCTGTTTATACTTCACCTCGACACCTCAAGGTGAAGATGACGAGATGAATTAACAAGACCTACTAGGGTTGGGAATTAAATTGTAAGAAGACACAGATTATTGTCATCTGTAAGAAGAAAGAAATACCATAATGTAATAATTAAAAGAAGGATAAATGGGAATATTCTTAAACAAGTGAAACAGTACAACTATCTCGGAACAGTCATAACTTCTGATGGGAGACACCTTGAAGAGATTAGAGCAAGAATTTCTATGGCAAAGGTAGCCTTTTGCAAAATGGAAAATATACTGACCAATAAAATGATGTCAATTGCAACAAGAATAAGTGTGTTGAAGAACAAAGAACACAGAGCTGATCCAAAGAACCTCTAATTTTGTATAGATGTGAAATGTGGATGATGAAGCTGAAAAACATCTAATGGCAGAGGACTTGTGGTTTCTGAGGAAAACACAAAATATAGAATGGACAGACACAAAAACCAATGAGCAAGTCCTACAAGAGGCAAATGAAAGCTTCAAACTGATTAGAGAAATTAGATGTAGACTGTGACATGTTTTGTTATAAAAAGAAATAATAGAGAACATGGTGACAATGACAACAGCAAGATTGAGGGGAAGGGGGGGGGGGGGAGAGAACAAGGGGAAAGCAGAGAAGTAAATACCTGGATGGCTTGACCACATGGCATGTTCCATACAAGAACACAGAGCTGATCCATGACTCTGGCGATCGTGTAAGTTGGCAAACATTGATCCTCACTCTCCCTCCCCCCCCCCCACCCCTTTTTTTTTTAAATCCACGGATTACCGGCATGGAATATGATTGTTTATATAGTATATACTATTAATTATCTGATTCACTCTCCCTGGCAGCATAATAATAACAATAAAGTAAAGTTGCCGACCGTCTGGTGATTTAAACTGTAAACAGCTTGCAGCATGTGATACCTACAAGGGAATCTTAACATTCAACTGTAAGCACAAGCCTCACAGCCGGTCGGTTTACTCATTTACTGTTTGATTATTATCAGATTAATTGAATTATTAAAAGCCAGGTGAATGGCATAACGAATTGTAAATTGATTGTAATATTTATTTCTGGCTCTAGGATTAACAATATAAAACAAGAGATGGGCGGCCTGTAATAAAATAGTAACTAATAGTAATATATTAGTAATACTATTACTAATATTAATAATTTATTGTAGTTATTTATACAACAGACTGAAATCGTATAACTTATAACCCGCTGCTCGACAGCTCGTCAACCGTCAAGCCGCCGCCGCCATGTTCCCAGCAATGGTGGCCGTGCAAGTTCAAACAATAAATAACCGATGTTCTCGCTCAAGCAACAAAACCTAACAGAACTAGAGTTTTGGTTATAGGTTAACTGCAAACACTTTCATAATGTCATCATCTAAAATAAAATGGGTACAAGAAAACACTAACATTATAAAGAAAGTATGCTTATCGTCAACAGTTAACTGCTTAAGTGTCACGGGATGATTAATCGTCTTCAGCTACTTCCTGTGTCTGCTTTGGGTGTATATATCGCCGAAATGTTGTCATTGCATGATTATAATTTTACATGCCTGCTAACAACATTTGAGTCATAAATAAATATACGCGTATTTTTTGGCGCTCACAGAAGTAGGGGTAAGAATTTAGAGACTGGAGGACGTACTAAACAAAATAACAATTGAAAGCTATCGTTACCGACTGCTATTCGAACCTGCCACTTCCAAATGACAACAACCGCTCGCTGCATGAATAAGTATTGGGGTGTCTAGATGGTCATGCGTAGAAGCTCACGTGTTCATGCAGCTATGCCCTGTCGTCATTTGGTGGTAACAGGTTCGAATCCCGTCGGTAACTATACTATAGCTTCAATGTTTATGTTGTCTAGTGTGTCCTCTTGTCTCTAATTCTGACCCCTACTTCAACTTCTATGAGCGTCAAACAATACGCGTCTATTTATTTATTGTCTTCACGGCCTCAAAGTGTTCCCAAATTGATTTTGAAGTCTTACATGTGACAGACCATTACTTCCATTTTCCGTCATCCATTTTTGTTTGTTACAAACGTAATGTCTGTTAAGCAATTATTTATTCGACATTTTTGGATTTCAAACAGGACACACTAGATTGGTTTTCGTCTTCTTTGTCCCCTGAAATTGTCATCAAGTGACATGCCGACTGGCCTGGGCGATTATGCTTCTCCACACCTTGCTATCCCCAACGGCATGTATCAGTATCAGTTCGTGCGTTGACTCCCTTCCGTGCAATATAACTTTCTCTCGCTGAAATTCTCTATTTAACTTCCCACAAATCTTTCCAGTTGTCCAGCGCTTGACTTCTCGTTAAAGAGGGGGGGGGGGGGGTAATACTGTCACTTTTTGATGTTTGTGATTAGTTCAACTATTTGCAATAAGCCTTTCTCAAATTGCCCAGGTTTCTATCTGAAAAAGATCGTCTATATCTACATGTTTCTGGTATAATACTTAAAGTCTTCTTTTTCAGAGGTCTGCGTGGCTGCGGGATCTAATACGCTTACACTTAAATGTTCGAATTGCTGACGGCGAGGTAGTGGGCTATTCCCCCACATCTGTCAGTTGGACTTCAGCGGTAATTTCTCGTTCAGAAAGCAATGGCAAACTACTGGACTTAAAGTTGCCTAGTAAATCAAACTGGTTTGGGGTTTATGGCAATGTGCGCCAAAGAACATGCGACGTTTTGTTTTAAATCTGTTTCATTCGCCCAGTACTCTGTAAAGTTAAGCTCCCACTGTTGTTTTTCTAGGCCAGAATGTTTTCCTTGATGTGTGGTATTGGGGGCGTCTTGGAGTATGTTTGCTACTGTCTAGAGTGCCAATCCTTCATGTATTGGGAGCAGTCGTGGAGTATGTGTACCATGATGTGTGGTATTGGGAGCAGTCTTGGAGTATGTGTTCTACTGTCTAGAGTGCTAATCCTTGATGTAATGGGAGCAGTCTTGGAGTATGTGTTCTACTGTCTAGAGTGCTAATCCTTGATGTATTGGGAGCAGTCTTGGAGTATGTTTACCATGATGTGTGGTATTGGGAGCAGTCTTGAAGTATGTGTTCTACTGTCTAGAGTGCTAATCCTTGATGTAATGGGAGCAGTCTTGTAGTATGTGTTCTACTGTCTAGAGTGCTAATCCTTGATGTATTGGGAGCAGTCTTGGATTATGTGTTCTACTATCTAGAGTGCTAATCATTGATGTATTGGAAGCAGTCTTGGAGTTTGTGTTCTACTGTCTAGAGTGCTAATCCTTGATGTATTGGGAGCAGTCTTGGAGTATGTGTTCTACTGTCTAGAGTGCTAATCCTTGATGTATTGGGAGCAGTCTTGAAGTATGTGTTCTACTGTCTAGAGTGCTAATCCTTGATGTATTGGGAGCAGTCTTGGAGTTTGTGTTCTACTGTCTAGAGTGCTAATCCTTGATGTATTGGGAGCAGTCTTGGAGTATGTGTTCTACTGTCTAGAGTGCTAGTCCTTGATGTATTGGGAGCAGTCTTGGAGTATGTGTTCTACTGTCTAGATACTAATCCTTGATGTATTGGGAGCAGTCTTGGAGTATGTGTTCTACTGTCTAGATACTAATCCTTGATGTATTGGGAGCAGTCTTGGAGTATGTGTTCTACTGTCTAGAGTGCTAGTCCACATGTACACGTGCATGCCCGGAACCAGGAACCCACTATGGGTCTGCTGTGTGATAGGACTATCACATTTGTGGGTCCGAATGCAAGAGGAACGTGTGGCCCTTCCCCTCTCACTTAGCGAGATAATTATCACGGGAGTCAAACTTGCGTCCGATGCACCTCCTGATATTATCACAGCAACCGCATATGAACTTCGATAACCAGTCCGCTTCAGTGGTGGTTTGCCTATGCCAGTAGCTGCATAATCGATTGCGTTAAGTTCCGAGATGATGGATAATCATTGGTTTTCGTCATCATTAGCAGGTGTCCTGCCGACTGGCGTAGACGTTCATGTCTCTCCGCAGATCTTGGTCCCTGCACTCTGCTGGTGATAATTCTCTATGCCCCCGTTTATTCAGTATTATTTCTCACGGTCTGCCTTTGCCTCTTCGCCCACTGACCCTTGCAGTCATCACAATGCTTTCTAAAGCCTCTTTTCTCATCACATGGCCAAGTAATGTGGTTTGTCTCTATTGTGATGTGTACATCATGATCCTTGCTGGCTGGCGAGGGCGATCATGTCTCTCCACAAACTGCAGTCTCCGACGGCATGGATCAATTCTTGTGTTGACTCCCTTCCGTGCCATGACACAAGACTGTCAAGAATTTTCTCGCTCTATCTTCCTCTATCTCTCTTTCCACAAATCTTTCCGGTTGTTACAACATGTTCGAGTCTTTGTCGTCTCATAATGCGGGAAAAAAAATTATGGCCATTTGTATATAATGTTGTACTTTGATTAGCCTATTCCAACAAAACTGTTAGTTGCACTGGTATTCAAAGGTATGTTTAGTTTAGTTTAGTTTAGTCGACGGATCAACATTACGGCACACGGGTGTAACCCATAAGTGCTCCGTTCTTCTCCTAAGTCACGCGTGAGTCCGGAGAAACTCAGCTTAGTGCACGAACTCCGTAGCGCCGGCGAGGATCCTGAAATACTTTTGGTAGATTTTTAACTCCAAATTTTGCCCGGGCAGCGCCGTTAGGCTACTCATTTCGATTTCCAACTGCTAAGGGAATTTTTACGTGCGCAAGAATACACACGGGCGTCCGATCTCACTACCCAGAGACCAGGGGAAATTTTATTACTACAGGTCCACGTGAAAAAATCCCGGTCCTCACCGGGGCTTGAGCCCGGGACCTCTAGCACTCGAGGCGGACACCATGCCTCGAGACCACTCAGCCACTCCCCCCCCCCCCCACAAGGTATTTCAAGTATTCCAAGTTGCAACATTAGTCTCAAGAAGCAAATCTTCATTTTTCCAAGTTTTCTCCTAATTGTTCATTCAAGTTTCATAATTTATTGATTGCTATATCGAAAAAATGGTTCTATAGAACAATTCGCAGACCGTGTCGCGTTGTGTTATAACGTGCTGGTATGGGAGCCGGTCGTTCAGAAAGCAATGGCAAACTACTGAACGTAACACTTGCCTAGTACATTAACAGCAGCTGAAAAATGCTGGTGTTTAATGCAACGTCCCGTAAGGGATACGCAACTTAAAAAAAAAAGAACAATTCAGTACTCACTTTCAATGATAGTGCAGCTTTTGCTTGATCTATGCTGACCTTAATCTTTTTCATTTAATATTGCACACGCCCCTGTGTAATTAGATCTGTGACCTTGGTCCAGCATGTTCTTGTCTTTTCTTATGTCACAACCAGCCCTGCGGCGAAAAGGTTACGGACGCAACTCTTTACACTCTCTCACTGCTTGTGTTCTAGCAATAAACTTCAATTAAATGAAATGCATTGCACTAGCCTAATGTGTATTGTATGTTTCTTATTGTTGCTCATTGTTATCTCATCCTGCACCTATTTTACCTCGCAGAGCTGGGGCTATGATCACATGGACCAGAGAGGAGAGAGATTGGAAGACTGGCAGGATGAGAATAGATTCATCTTGATTAACAAGCCGTCCGATCCACATACTTTCTACTCGAGATCATGGCACACTACAACTACACCTGACCTGGCTTTTCATTCACCAGACCTGGAGTGGAACATTACACAAATTGTTGGGAAACAACTTGGTGGCAATGACCATCGGCCAGTCTTTCTAACCGTAGAAAATGAGCTTGTAAGTGAAAGCAGCACCATCTCGAGGTGGAACTACAAGAAAGCAGACTGGGCAATGTACAAGCATCGCACCAGTAACTGGTTAGAAACCTGAACACTGAGAAAGACATAAATAAAGTAGTTGAAGAGTTTGGGAAATGCATGGTACAGGCAGCGTGAGAAACAGTACCAAGAGGAGCCCGTAAACAATATAAACCCTACTGGAGTAGTGAACTGGAACACTTGCATAACGATGTGGAAGTGTGTAGAAAGCAAGCAGAGGCCACACCCAGCCAAGAGCACCACAATAAATTCCAGCACGCAAAAGCCAAATTTCAAAGGGCCAAGCTGCAGGCCAGACGGAAAAGCTGGCAGGAGAAAATGGAGTCGCTGAACTTTAAAAGAGACTGTCAACAACTCAAATTGCATCCAGGCACTCGCTCCACTTCATTCACACCTCAACAACACTTCATGTGTGAATGGACATCATCTATTTTATTTCAGGCGAACCTGCTATATTTACATACACAAGATCTGGCGGTAATTGCCTGCCTAAATATACATGTCGCCTTTCCTCACAACAACCCGTACATACTCAAATACAATCTCACACTCGCGATCTATAACATGCGCTCTTGTAAACTACACATTGGCTTTCGGAAAGTAATTTTTTGTGAGAGAAAGTTAGTTGCATATCGTTTGCAGTACTCTGCAGTCAACCCACCGCCCACCATTTATTGGCTGTTCGTGATATCTTGGTAAGTTTACTTTAGATAGATCTCTTCCAATCATAGTTTCTACTATCAATCTATCTATTCTTCTATTCTATCTATATTTTTAACGGGGACGGGCTGAACATAGATAGATGGATGGATGGATGGATGGATGGATGGATAGTCGGGAACGGGAGCTTATATGACTACTTATATGAATTAAATTAGATGCTCCCCACCAGGGGCTGGGCGAAGCCGGGCCGGGTCAGACAGACAGACAGACAGACAGACAGACAGACAGACAGACAGACAGACAGACAGACAGGCAGACGGACAGACGGGAACGGGAACTTATATGACTACTTATATGAATTAAATGAAATGCTCCCCTTCAGGGGCTGGGCGAAGCCGGGCCGCGTCAAACAGACAGACAGAGAGACGGTGAGAGAGACGGGCAGACAGACAGACAGATGGACAGATAGACAGATGGATGGATGGATGGATGGATGGATGGATGGATGGATAGATAGATAGATAGATAGATAGATAGATCCCCGCGAGGACCTAGGCGAAGCCGGGCCGGGTCAGCTAGTAAACACTATAGCTTGCGTGCATGGCTACTCCGGAAAGAGAACGAGCAAGGTTTCAAGCTGATATACTGAGTGCCCTCAAAAGGCTAAAGAAAAAGACTAAACAAAACAAGCGATGACAGCGAATGTGCAACCTTGACAAGACTGCAAGATTCTGTGTACATTGTGATAACCTGGTGACTAAATAATAATAATAATATTGTGAGGGCATGGAAGAAGCTGCAGTAGACAGCAACAGATATAATTGGTCTAGTTAGGGTATATAGTTTATTTAGTTGCATATACTTTACAGGACGTTTACAGACAACACCAGCATTTTTTTTGCCGTTGTTGATGCCTTGGCAGGTTGCGTTCTGTAGTTCGCCATCGCTTTCTGAACGACCGGTACCCATACCATTTCGTAAAAAAACCAGCGCAACGTGGTCTGCTGCTAAATCGGAGCGCAGCTATGTTTCGAACGCGGGTATGCGAGATCATGAACCGCGTCCGTAACTCCTTAGCCACAGAGACAGGCTATATGATATAACTGGAGCAAAGGGCAGAAGAAATTTGCTAACGCATATTCTAAACAACTATATAATTTGTTGTTAATGAAGAATCAGTTTCACTGAGCTGGTTACTTAACTCGCATGCCAGATCACAGGCTCCCTAAACGATATTTTTTTTTACGGTGAGCTGCGTTGTGGTAAACGCTCCCATGGCGGCCAGAGGAAACGCTTTAAAGACACTGAAGATCTCACTAAAAGCTTTTATAACTCATGATGACACCTAGGAGACTGCTGGAGTGTGACAAGATCGTCTTGGGTAGTGAGAGTTAACCACACCCGAGGTGTCTCTAGCACTCCCGTGTATTCTAACCCCAGGGGTTGGACAGGTAGATACACTGTTTACTCTGCCGTTGACCTCGTATTAGTGAAATATGTCTACAAGCCCCTCCAGATTCTACACCCCCACTAACGACCTACTCCCTTGGAACAATGAACACTGAGGCATCGTCCGAGACCACACTCAATAATTATACAAAGAGTAAGTCAACATACACAAAGTTTATTCTACCCTTGAGAATATAGAACTGAAATGAACACCCTGATAGAATAATCTATTTACACAAGTAGAGGATAGAGTAGAGACAGAATCAGAGATATGCTTCATTCATAAGGCTGAGAAGTAGATTGGGTGCAGATGTCCCGTCCAGTCGGTCCGCCACTCACCCGGCTTCCTTCCAGTGAGATGACTAGAACCTTGGAGACCACTTCGTCCCCAGAGCTTGGATCAACATCAAGAGTGTTACTCCTGGACCTCACTCAACTGGACGAACTGCAACTTCATCACTTCCTAGAACTGCAACTTCATCACTTCCTACTGAGTCACTGCTAAAGTTAATAAACAGTTCTCTGTAGACAGCCTGGCTGGGAGACCCTCCACCTTGATGTGACCCCAGTTACTCTTGACTGGATTAAATGTCTGTAGCCAATTGTCAGAAGTCGGGGTGCCCCACCTGCTAGATGAAAGTATTATTCACTGGCAAGCAACCCCAAATAGTCAGAAACTGACTAGGGACAAAATCTATATGGCTGAACTACAGATTAAGCCCTGAATATCCAACGTACAGCTCCAAGTGGCACGTTACAAAATTAAAATGAACTGTGCTGAATATTCGCCAAGGATGGGAAAGAGAAGGTTAGCTAGGATAGATTTTTACGTCTGAATTAAAGTGTAAAGACAACTATTCCAGTACAGGTTTTTCTCCCTGACTGCTCCCTTCCTTGGTGTGTAAGTGAACCCCCACCAATGTACACACACAACACGTATGCACAATTGGAATTAAAATATAACTACAGAACTATGAGTTACAATACTACAACATTTATTTACTAATCATATTCGATTTCAAGATGATGATGATGAAATCATATAACATATTGTGATGAGAACATTACGTAACTTATGTTACTTGAACTATCTGGATGTGTGGTCCAGATTCCCACTCTCCAGTAGACTCAAAAAAGAACAGCTTGCCGGTATTCTGACTCCTGCCAGTCCTAGCTCTACCTAGTCTTCACTCGTTCTTGAGATCTGTAACATAGGTGCTCCTTGTGAGAGCTTGAAAGAAAGTCAAGAATGTGTTATATCTAATTCTACATCAGCGCAATCCTAATTAAAACATATCATAACACAAATATATACAATGACCAGTCTGGCCAAGTTTATCTTCCAGCTCTACTGTGTTCACCATCCTCCTTCTCCCTACTGTCTTTAGTCTGGGACGGGCTTTTCAATTGTCTCACACGCCTGTAATGATTACATTTCTGTCGCCCCATGTCCATGTCGCTAATACAGAAATTCTGTGTCGTACAGCCGCTCCATCCAAAGTTGGTTTAGCAGCTCACAGGATCGGTAATGGTATTATAATAATGCCTGATCATCCGGGCTTACAAGCCGTGACCAGTAGCTGTGCCAGGTTCCTATGCATTACCGTGAACGCACGCCCACAATACACTGAGAAAGTTTAGCACCATATACCCTATACCAATTGTGGGTAATGTCTGTACCATTACACCTCTGCTTCCAACACAATCGTTGGCCAATGTGCCAATGCGCAGACAATAGCATAACACTTCATACTGGTAGGTTTGCATATGACAAATCAATATATCAAACATCCAATACACATAAACATATTGATTAAACTAGACATATTATGATACTTTAATATCATAGCATACTGCACTAGTTAGTTTGTATGTATACGAAATGAGACGTATATACACAAAAAGAATATGTATGAAGCATATTACTAGCATCGTATATTCATATGAAATTACACATACATACATCCAACATATCTGTAAACATTATATTACTTCAAGATGGACATCTAATGATACTCAACATAATAGCATCAGGCATTATTAATGAGTACTAATATTGTACTCATACAATATGAGTATAAACACAGCCAAAACCGAAGTAATGCAAGTTAGCAGATCGCCAGGCCCACTAAATATACAGATAAATAACACACCTCTGAAACAAGTTAAAGAATTTAAATACCTTGGAAGTATGATCACAGAAGATGGCAGATTGGACAGGGAAATTGAAATCAGATGTCAAAAAGCTAGAGCACTTACATATCAACTATCACCCTTACTGAAACATCCAAACATACCCATGTCCGCAAAACGACAGATAATAAACAGCATATTCACACCAACCCTATGCTACCAATCTCAAACCTGGACTTATCCAAATTACACCTTCGCAAAATCAACACCTGCGAAATGAGATGCCTGAGGAGAGCTGCCAACTTAACAATCCGAGACCGAGTAAGAAATGTTACTATCAGACAGACTGTGGGATCAACACCTTGTGCCACATTTATTGACAGACAGAAGATCAAGTGGTTTGGCCATGTCATTAGAATGCAACATCAGCAACTACCATCACCGGTCTTACATCAAAGATCATCTGCGACGAGACCACGAGGACGTCCAAGAAGAAAATGGATTGACGACATCAGAGACATTGTACAACCTCACGGAATGACACTATCCAGTGCCGTCCACCGGGCGCTGGAACGCAAATTATTCCTCCCCACGACGCTTGACGGCAGAAGTGGAAGATGATGATGATGATGATGATGACTAATATTGTATAGCTACAAAATGAGATATACAACAAGTCTAATTGAAGTGACCACACAGACCAGCCATATTTGCTGATCTGCCCGGTTTAATCACCACTTAGTTACTGCTGTTGAAAGAATTAAATAAATAGTCAGTTGACTATATTCTGTACAACAAATGCACACACCAACAGGCAACTACGATAGTGTACAAAGAAATGACAAGCATCTACCAAGACACCTAAAAGTATACCCAGACAAGTGACCCCAGTTACTCTTGACTGGATTAAATGTCTGTAGCCAATGACCAATCTAATGGTCCATAAGTCGTATCGAGTACCCCTGGTTGGGTAATAAACCAACGACCAATCTAATGGTCCCTACGTAGTAGTACATACATACCCCTGGTTGGGTAATCAGATAATTCTGCTGATACTTCAATAGAGTCCTACAAGAAAACAGTTCAATTTCTAGACTCTATCAGTACACAATTTGGATCCTGCATGTATTTCATCCAGTGGTAACACTGTTCAGTCTGGACAAGAATTAGTTGTCCACTGTACCTGATAAAACTTGACATAGTTACTACACGTAAGCTAGTGCAAGTTTCATCATGACCTGCCACTAAAGCTGGCGTAGGAACCGCACAAGTTTATAGATTAATCTTGCTTCAAGTTTCCGACGTTTAGGCGGAACCACAATAGGCTTGGACTGGATGAGCTCCCAGAGCTGAGCGTACCCCTCCTTGATACACCTCACTGGGTTAATCTAGCTACATCAATCACAAACAGTCTATTGTCTATTATCATTGAGCATGATTGCTCAGGTTGCTGAACCTCTTTCATTGCTGAAATAGAGCATCTGCTAATTCAGAAAAACGACACAAGCCATCACGTCCCAAATGTGCAATTCAGGGCACTGGAATCACTGGATAACATTCAGTCATGATGATTCACCCTTTCACATGGTGTGGTTTAGTCAGGCGTGGTAAGTAAGTGAATCTACCCTTCGCTGTGGTACACGAAGTGGTTTCAGGCAAACAACAATTGTAGTTGACTGGTTCCTCAACAGGCAACACCTGAAAGGAAGAGCGATCGGTGAGAGTATTTGGCCCAAACATTGGTCCACATGCATCCTATCCCTGACTACTCAACCTTCAGTCAGACTCAATAGTTATTCATATAACTAAGGCATGATCTCTATATTGAGAGTAGTAAAGCATGGGTTTCCGTCAATGTCAACTGGCCTCAAAGAACAGCCTGTCAAACAGAGTAAGTAATCAGAATGACGAGTCTGATCGTATGTCTCACCTATCCCTAATGATCTACCAGTTGTCGCTACCGTGTCTAGCTATAGTAATCAGTTATCATAGTTCTAAAATTAACAGAACTAAATATTAAAGTGAAGAGTCCCTGGACTCGTTCCTTACATTGAATATATTCAATAGTAAACATAGTACTGATCAATGTACCATCCCTCGGGATATAGGGATAATACATGATCACATCAAGTATTTACACACACCGTTTTGCTGGTGGGACATCCTGCCCACCCTATAGCAAAACTCTTCTTATCAGACTCTTCCCTAGAGTCAAGAAGCCTTCTTGGTAAAACATGTTCCCCACATGTTCCAAGGGTTTTGTTCAAGTTCTCACCTTCCAAGCGGATTAGCCTTGGCCTGGACCGAACTTCATATCTGGCCTGGTCTACCAGCACCATACTTTCATAACTTGCTCTCAATCCCCATATCCCATATGTCCCCGGTTCTCTTGCAACCTCCCTTTGTCCTTCCATACGTCTATCACACCAGCACTGACTCGCACTTGTGCACGCAGGAAAGGACAGGACAGTAAAGACAAGAATTACGATCTCATGTTGACATCGCGACGGTACGCATCGTTATCACGCGTCGACCCACTTGGCGTTCGGTATCGCTCCAAGAAGTATAACATAACATGACCTAATATATATACATCATGACACATCATATATATATATATATATATATATATATATATATATATATATATATATATATATATATATATATATATATATATATATATATATATATATATATCATCAATGAAGACTTAACTTCACACAGAAATCCGCTGTCCCACACAATGAATTCACTATTACGTCATTACACAATAGTTACATCATTCCCTGTGGTTAAGCACTAAGTTCTCTCATTACTTAGTAGCTAAGCACATTACTGTCTGAATCTCCACCTAACAACTTACCTTGCTATCCAACAGTCCCTCTGGCTTCAGCTACTGACTGACATAAGTTCAGGTTCATATCATACACTATTAACTATGTCCTATTATAAAACAGCAGTCGGTCAAATCCCTGTGTTTCGAGACGATTCTAGACGGAAAATTCCCATCAGCGTCCCTCAGTCTATTTATAACTGGGAAAGTCCCCGATGACACTCCAAAATAGTGCGGAATCCCGACGACAACAGACAGATAAAGCCCCGTTTCGTCACATAGCCAAGGACTAAAAATCGTGGCGTACACGCAAGGGTGCAGTCACTTGTGAAGCAACCAGGACTGCAAGGGCTGTGAAGAAAAGGCTGGCAGAAAAACCACTGCAGGAAATCCTCCTCCTGGAACGTCAATTCGTTGTCCACATTGTCAAAGAACATTTCGAGCCAAAATAGGCCGCCTTATCAGCCATCTTAGAACTCACGGCTCCATACTTTCAACCCCACTGGATGAAGTGAATGGTCATCATCATTCTTGATGCATAAACAAGTATATAGTTTGTTAATCACGCCAGGCTGGCTATTTTATTTTTGAATTTAACACAACCATAGCGCGGGGCTTTTCACGTTTGGCTATTTAGAGTAACTCTTGGGGCGTCTCAGCGGCGAAGTGGTCAAGCCGTCTGCCTCTCGCTCCGAATGTTGTGGGTTCGATTTCGGGCTATGACTTTCGGTTCACGTGTGCAATTTTCTTCTGGGGTTCGTCACTGGAGCTACGGAGTTATGTGATTTGTGCGATGCTTTCGGCAGGGCGTCCTGGGAAAAGACCGAGCCATATATGGGATAAAACATGGTGCAATGAAGTCCATCCTCTCCAATTTTACGACTTTTATTTTTAAGAGTGACTCGTAGCATTTGTATTCACCATAGTTGCCATTCTCCCCCGATGGTGTTTCCACCTTGTCGTGGTGGGGGAGCTTGAGTTTCTCAATGACCCTGAGAGCTATGCCGGCGGTAGCGTAGCTACCAGCAGGGCCTCCCAAGCCGGACAGGTCAAAGGGTAGAGAACAGACAAAGAGAAACACCCTGGTCCTCCAGGTTGGGGGTTGAAGCGTGGGGTTAACATCCCCACCTTTGTAAAAACCTTTCTTTGTTACGAAACAAATACATGAGCCTCGATATTGGACTGACTTATCTGGACAACGACCTTGGAACGTTAAAGGACTTTTGAGATTTGGAACATGGAATGTACGGACACTATATCGAGCTGGAGCGGCCGAAGAACTAACCCGGGAGCTGATTGAATATCAAATGGATATAACAGCAATTCAAGAAATAAGGTGGCCAGGAGAGGGTACTTTAGAGCAAAATGGAATGATTATAATATATGGAGGAAACACCCAAAATAAACATGAATTAGGAACAGGATTTGTCATCAAAAAAGAGTTATGGAGGAACGTTTTAAACTTTAAAGCTTTTAATGACAGGATTAGTAAATTACGAATAAAAGGTAAATGGAAAAATATAACGATGATTAATGTACATGCACCTACTGAAGAGAAAGAAGATGATATTAAAGAAGACTTTTATAATGATCTGGAAGATGTCATAGAAGAAACCCCCCAAACAGGACATCCTGATTGTGCTGGGAGACTTCAATGCAAAAATAGGTAGAGAGCAAACTAATAAAAAAAAAGTGGCCGGTATAAAAAGCCTACATACAACTTCAAATGATAATGGATGGAGAGTCATCAACCTGGCAGAAGCCAAAGGACTGCAGGTTAGCAGTACCAGACTACAAAGAAAGGATATACACAAACAAACTTGGAAATCATGTGACAAGAGAACCTATAATCAAATAGATAACATTTTAATTAACAACAGAAATGCATCAAACATACAGCAAGTCAGAAGTTATAGAGGAGCTGAGTGCCACAGTGACCACTTCCTCGTTGGAGCAAAATTTAAAATAAAACTTAAGAGAGCTTTCTATACTAAATTACAAAGGTTACACCCAACATATAACAGAGAAAAACTGCAAGACATTACAGTCAAAGAGAAATTTACAGATGAAATAAAATGTAAACTTGAAACTCTGCAAAACCCTTTGGAGGAAAGCATTGACCAAACTTGGTTGAACATCAAGAATACAATTCAGTCTACCGCAGAAGAATGTCTCGGTGTGTTAACCACGCATAGAAAGAACAGATGGTTCAATCAAAAATGTGAAGAAGCAGTCATTAGGAAGAAGAATGCCAGACATGTATGGTTAAATGACATCAATAACATCCAAAAGGAAGAGCATTATAGAAATGAATGTAAAGAGGCTACAAAAATAGTCAGACAGCAGAAGCGAGAATATATGAGTAATATAATCAAAGATATGGAAACTAATCACCAGAAAAATGAATCCAGAAAATTTTTTAAAGAACTGAAGTCAATGAAACAAGGGCACCAACAAAACACATATGGTTTAAAAGACAAAAATGGGAATATGATAAATACCAATGAGGAAATGTGCAACACATGGAAAGAATATTTTATTGAATTACTAAATTGTGAAGCTCCAAGTAACATTTTCTCACAGGAAGAGGTTCTAACATGCGAACCACAAATTGAAGAACCTACATTTGAAGAAATCCTATATGTAATCACACGACTTAAAAACAATAAGGCAACTGGGACTGATGGAATTGCTGCTGAATTTATAAAGGCGGGTGGCATGCATTACATCTAAAGCTATACGAACTAATAATAAAAATCTGGAGGACAGAAGAATTACCCCATGACTGGAAAGAGTCATTATTGATACCTATCTTTAAGAAAGGAGACAAGTTCCAATGTGGAAATTATAGAGGAATATCACTACTGTCCACAAGCTATAAGATACTATCCGCAGTATTACTAAATAGACTAAAACCATATTCAGAAGACATATTAGGTGACTACCAGGCGGGTTTTAGACAAAACAGATCAACAATAGATCAGATATTTATCTTACGACAAATAGCCGAGAAACATTGGGAATATAAAAGAGATCTCCATAACATTTTTGTGGATTTTAAAAAGGCTTATGATAGTGTCCATAGGAATAGTCTATGGAATGCTAATAGCAGGAATTTGGAATACCAAGGAAGTTAATCAACATGACCAGACTATGCATGGAAGATACTTATAATATAGTAACATATAAAGGCAGGAAATCAGACCCCTTCCAAATAACATCTGGCTTGAAACAGGGTGATGCACTATCGCCGCTACTCTTCAATCTGGCTCTAGAGAAAGTTGTAAGGAAGGTAAAGGAGGAATGTGATATTGGGGGAACATCCAAGCTGCTTGGTTATGCAGATGATATAGATATTATAGGGCAAAGTGAACAAAAGACATTGGAAATATTGACTCACTTAAAGGAAAAAGCCCAACAGATGGGGCTGGTTATCAACCAAGATAAGACAGAATATATGGTAATTTCAAGAGACGGAATGGCTAGAAACTCTGGTCACATACAAATAGATAATATGACCATTAAAAGAACGGAAACATACAAATACCTGGGTTCGATCTTCAACTGCTCCAACATCATAAGGGAAGAAATACAAACTAGAATCAACTCTGGAAATAAGATATACTATGCACTACAACATCTACTAAAATCAAAGGCGCTATCTCGTAACACCAAAATCACAATATACAAAACACTGATCAGACCAGTTGTGCTGCATGGCTCTGAAACCTGGAGTACAACGAAAGGAGACGAAGCCTTGTTACAAACCTTTGAGAACAAAATTTTAAGACGCATCTTTGGACCCATTAGGGATACACAAAGTGGAGAGTGGAAAAGAAGAAGTAACAAAGACATTTATGATCTGTTTAAGTCCCCGCTAATCACTGGTATCATGAAGGCTAATAGACTACAATGGCTGGGGCATATAGAAAGAATGGAAGATAATAGGGAAACAAAACTCGCTTACACTCAGGAAATAAATGACCGTAGACCCCGAGGTAGACCAAGAAGGCGGTGGAGAGATAATACATGTACAGACCTGCAAGCACTTGGAATCAACGACTGGCAAGAGAAGGTCCACCAGAGAGACGAATGGAGACGGATTGTATTTGCAGCAAAGAACCTCAATGGCTCGGAACGCTGAAGAAGAAGAATAGTTGCCATTCTAGATATTTTATATCCAGATCTAGAGGTTTTTTGCCGGCATCTGGATACCAGTTTCTGACATTTGGATGCTGGATGCAATTCTAGATACTTTTCATTTGGAGTCGGATATTTCTTCTTCTTCTTCTTTCGTTCGCTTGAAATATGTCTATATCTGCAATGTCGTCTCTTGCATGAATTGAACTGTTTTTTTTTTTTTCAGTTCACACAGTGGTCCATAGAGTTTATCTTCCACTGTCGTCTCTCTAGGCCAGAAGGTTTGCCTAGATATGTTATATTTTGGGCAGTCTTGGAGTATGTGCTCTGCTGTCTGCGACGCCAATCCACATGTGCACATGGCTGTTTCACCAATCTAGAATTTTGTATACATGTGGTTGCGTAATCTATTGTGTCCTGTTCTGAGGCGCAGAATAATGACTTGTTCTGGTCTGTCCATAATGTGGTAGTCATCTTGAGCAGGTTTTGGTGGCTTTCTGACTGATTTGATCATTCTTTTCTTTTGGTGGTATGTAACGGGCACATCAGGCTGTTCCTCTTTGGCTCCTTCCTTAGCCAATTGATCAGCCCTGTCGTTTCCGGGTACTCCACAGTGGGATGGTATCCACTGTATGGTGACTTTATGCTGACTGCTAAGTTCAGAAAGTAGTGTCCTTAGTACTGGCAATTTCCCAGAGAGGAGCGCCTCGAGTACTGATTTTGCATCTGTTAGTAGAACCACAGGTTGTGTACCATTGCTGTTATTTAGTAATTTCTCTGTTGCTATCTTGATTGCCTCAATTTCAGCATCATAGTTATGGCAGTACTTTCCTGTCGGTACTCTAGCTGTGTCCCTGGTATTATTTGGGTAGTCTACGTACACTCCCGCTCCTCCATTTCGAACAGCATTTTGTGCTGACCAATCTGTGTAGACTCGGATCCAGAGGTCCTGTGGGTATTCTTCATCAAGGAAGCTGAGAGTGGCTGTTCTGCGCTGCACACTGTTCTGTTCGACCTTGTCAAATACTCCTCTCATTTTTGTCTGGATTTGTAACGATAGTCTATGCTCATCTTTCCATGGAGTTCGCTCTGGAATAGTTGTTAGGGGGATACCAACTGTGGGCATATCAGTGGTTTCTCTGCAGAGTCGTTTGGCCTGGTGGATAAAACTACTTCTTTTCAACCGCCCCATAGCTAGGTTTTCAAATCTGTTCTTCATAGGGTGGCCTGGCAAGCTGAGGAACTTTTCTGCTTGTATTAGCGTTTTCGTATCTCTGCGCTCACTCAGTGCCTGTGTCCTCCCCATCTTCTCCATTTCCACTATAGGGGTTGATCTCATCCCTCCTGTGGTGACTCTAAGTGCTTGATTTTGCACCTTGTCCAGCTCTTGTAGTGTGGTATTTGATGCTGAACACCACGCAGTTGACCCATATTCCAGGTGTGGTCGTATGCTCTGTTGGTAAACTTTGCTAAGTATTTTCGTACTGGCTCCCCATGTGGTTCCACTTAGCTTTCTCAGGATGGCTATTTTCCTTCTGGCTTTTGCTACTGCTTTGTTGATGTGCTTTCTCCATGTCAGCTTGCCATCAAATGTTACTCCAAGGTATGTTGGTTCTTTATCTTCTCTTAGGGGTGTTCCATTTATCTGGATGATCCCTGACTTTTGTTTTGGAGAGAGGGTAAATAGGGTGGTGCTGCACTTGTCAGTGTTTATGCTGACACACCATCTATTTGCCCATGCAGCAAATGTATCTACAGCTCTTTGTAGCAATCTGGTGGCCACTGATGCATATTCATTTGTGCTCCATAGAACCAGGTCATCGGCGTACATTGCCGCTTTAATTCCATGCGGTAGGTGAGCAACAAGATCATTGATGAAGATTAGAAAGAGTGTAGGGGACAAGACTCCACCCTGGGGGACACCGTGACGCAGTAGTACTTTCTTGCTCTTGAGTCCGTCTATCTGTACTCGGGCTCTTCTGTTGTGCAAGTATGCTTTCACCCATTTGTACATTCTTCCATTGACTTTGCAGTTTCTCAGTTTCTTCATCAGACCTTCTTTCCAGACTTTGTCAAAGGCTTTCTTCAGATCTATCCATGCCGCAAGCACCAGCTTCTTCTCTTGGAATGCATCCTCAATTTCTTGAGAGAGGTAGGTTGTCTGATCTTCCGTAGAGTAGCACTGCCTAAAGCCAGCCTGCTGTGGCACAAGGATGTTTTTACTTTCAATGTACCACTGCAGTCTGTGATTGAGTGTTTTGCAGAGACAGCTGGTGAGGCTAACTGGTCTGTAGCTAGAGGCAATGGAACTATCTTTCCCTGATTTTAGGAGGGGTATCATGATTGCTTCTCTCCAGGCTTGTGGAACACTGCCTAAGGTCCAGCTGTTATTGAAGATCTGCAACAGCTTTGTTTTGGCCTCTGTTCCTATGTTCCTGATCATTTCATTGGAGATACCATCAGCTCCTGGTGACTTTCTCATTTTCAGTTTTGATATGGCTAGCTCCAGTTCGCTGATTGTGATGGGTGCCTCCAGAACCTCATGTACTATTTCCTTCTGTACTGTATGTTGTCGTTTCTCTCGAATCTCTTGTTGTTTCTCTGGACTAATTTTGATATTGCTATCTTGTGCGAACGAGTCCTACAAAATGGTCAGCTGCTTGCTTTCTTGTTAAGATTTTTCCATCTTTATGTAGTGCAATTTTTGAGTTTCTCCCTGTGCCCTCGTCATTAAGCTGTTTTATTAGCTTCCACAATTTCCTTGTGTCTCTTTCAAAGTTCAGAGACTCCGTTTTCTCCTGCCAGCTTTTCCGTCTAGCCTGCAGCTTGGCCCTTTGAAATTTGGCTTTTGCATGCTGGAATTTATTGTGGTGCTCTTGGCTGGGTGTGGCCTCTGTTTGCTTTCTACACACTTCAACATCATTATGCAACTGTTCCAGTTCACTACTCCAGTAGGGTTTATATTGTTTACGGGCTCCTCTTGGTACTGTTTCTCGCGCTGCCTGTAGTATGCATTTCGCAAACTCTTCAACTGCTTTATTTATGTCTTTCTCAGTGTTCAGGTTTCTAACCAGTATGTTGGTGCGATGCTTGTACATTGCCCAGTCTGCTTTCTTGTAGTTCCACCTCGAGAGGGTGCTGCTTTCACTTACAAGCTCATTTTCTATGGTTAGAAAGACTGGCCGATGGTCACTGCCACCAAGTTGTTTCCCAACAATTCGTGTAATGTTCCACTCCAGGTCTGGTGAATGAAAAGCCAGTTCAGGTGTAGTTGTAGAGTGCCATGATCTCGAGTAGAAAGTATGTGGGTCGGTCGGCTTGTTAATCAACATGAATCTATTCTCATCCTGCCAGTCTTCCAGTCTCTCTCCTCTCTGGTCCATGTGATCATAGCCCCAGCTCTGCGAGTGGCTGTTGAAATCGCCACACACAATCATTTTTTCTTTTAGTGGTAGAGTGTCCAGTGCCTGTGGGCGGTCACTTGGACAGTAGTAATTGATCAGATGTAGATCTGTATTACCTGTCTTAAGTTTAAGTGTCTGATACTCAGCCCCTTCCATGTAGACTTTGATTTGGGAAGCCATGATGTTATTTCTTACAAGGGTCAGTATCCCACCTTTTCGCCTGTCCTTTCGGTCAGATCGGTAATACTGGTAGCCTCTGATTTTGAAGGCTATATTTTCATTGAGGTGAGTTTCTTGCAAGCAACATATGCTTACTTTTTCTTGGTCCAAGATTTTTTCAAATTCTATTTTTTTGTTGCTGACTCCCTCCGCATTCCAGTGCATTATTTTAAGTCTTCGTTTAGTATGGCCAGTCGTCCTATTCTCATGTCCCCTGGCTCCACAGGACATCTGAGAAGGACCTCCAGTAGTTGGGGTTGGACCCTTTCGAGACATAGGGCCCGGCACTGCACCTGCCTGGGGGTCCAGAGCAGGGCAAGCACCATAACGATTAGCAGTAGTCGACAGATTCCATTTTGCGTGATTGCGTGGCATCCTGATTTCTGTGGTGCGCCTCTTGGCTGGTTGCCTCCGTCTTCAGCACCTTTCTTTGCTAGAGCAGACTGTGGTCTCACTCGAGTGTAGATGTGTACGCGCGAACACGCCTGTCTGCGCATGCATGTACGTGCATACACATCTAGAGCATACTGGTTATTTTCCGGCGCCAGAGACTCGCCGTCGCCCCTTCTCCTGTTAGTTTAAACAGGCCCGCCACGTGAAGGCCAGGAGTTGGACTTTTGCTGCATAGGTTATGTATTCACGAGCCATTGAGGTATTTGAGCAATGTTGGGCGCTCACCCCAACACCGCGCCTCGGCTACATACAGCAACATTTGGAACCCAGTCGGATATTTTGAATACTTTTTAGATTTTACTTTTCTTTCGGTGTCATTTACACATTTTATGTTTGGTCTGGACGCGCGTAAATTATGGCAACTGCCCTTATTTAAACTTTGAACTGACTTGGGTCAACGATCAACAATCTGGCAACCCTCTGGTAAAGAGTAAAACGGCGCATATATTATAATAACATTATTTGAACTGTGAACACACTTTGCTGCGACTTACTGCTGTAATGGCAGTAATGCCGACTTTGTGATTCTTTTCACGTGAATTTGGCTGCAACTGGTATAGATAATGCCTCGATAATGATTGATATCAACCATAGCGTTTATATAAAATTTAAGGACGATATCCTATCTTTAATCCTCATAAAATGTGCGTGTCATTCCTTGCAGCTAGCATGATCACATGCCTCATCAGAATGTTTACTAAGGAATTTGCAATTCCTTATTGCTGAAGCACATAACTGGTTCTCCAAATCATCTGTCAGACAACAGCAATAACAATTTAAAGCATTAAATGATAGTTCTCCACCACTGAAAATTGTCATATTGCAAAACTAGATGGTTATCAATTCAACCAGCTGTTGAAGTAACTATGAACCAATGGTTGGAGTTGAAGACGCTTTTCGAAATAACAAGACAAAGTGAAAAATGCTACACAGCTGAAATACTATATGGAATGTACAGTGATGAAAAGAATTTGGCATTCCTTCTCTTTTTACAGCCCATTTTAAGTGAAGTGCAAAAAGTTAATAAACTATTTGAATCTCAAAATGTTGATAAAGTTAAATTACTTGACGACCTCATTTTGCTATTTCACTCAATTGGTAAAAGACTTATATTGCCAACTTGTAAAGCTGACTTGTTCACTTGCACTATAGAGAGCTATTTGGCTCCTAAGCCATACCTAGGATACCAAATCGAATCAAACATTGATGGTTTAAAAACAAAAGGACTGTTAACAGAAAATGAAGAGAACAACTTAAGAAAGCGCTGTCAAGATTTTCTTGTCTCATTATTCAATCAACTGAAGCAGAGACTTCCTGAAAATTTAGATGTATTGAAAAATATTTCATTCTTTTCTATTAACAACATACCTCAGCCAGTAAAGGACATACCTAAATATTGTCAAGTTATTAAATTTTTAAGGGCTACTGATAATAGTGTGGCGGAAGCAGAATATTAGTTAACCAAAATAAATTTGGTTGACTGGACAAACAAAACAGAAACTGAAGCTTTTTGGAGTGAAGTAAGACAATTTAAAGATGCCTCATGTAACAGTTCATTCTGTAAGCTCTGTGAATGTGCGATGTCTGCCATGATACTACCCCATTCAAATGCTGATGAGGAACGAGTTTTCAGTACTGTGAATTATACAAAATGTAAACTAAGAAACAGGATGAAACTTGACCTCTTAAATGCTATCTTGACAATAAGATTTGGGCTGATGAGAGCAGGAAAATGGTGTTCAACTTATCAGCTCCCTGATCGTATAATAAAAGAAATTGGAACAGCTAAAGCATACCAGAGTCATTTTGAATCTGAAGCTTCAACTTCATCATCCAAACTAAGTGCATCTTGTGAGAGTGCATCATCAGTGAATATGAGGACATGATTCTATAGGTAAGTCACATCAATTTTTTTTAAATGTTGCATATCCGTTACAGGACGTTGCAGTCAACATCATACTTTTTCAGCTGCTGTTGTTGTACTAGTACTAGGCAAGATTATGCTCAGTAGTTTGCGATTGCTTTCTGAGCGACCGGTTCACATACCCCTTAAATTACCAGCGCGGTTCGAACCGCTGCCGGTTCGGGTGCAGCTGCGTTACTCACGAGAATATACGGGATTACGGCGACAGCCGTAAACTCTTCGCCAGGGAGACCGGCAGTCACATCAATACATATGTAATTTCTTACTTTCTCAATCTGGATATTTTTCCTAGATACTTTCCAACGAAATCTAGATATTTATGGATGTTGTTTGGGCCATTTCTAGATCAATCAATCAATCATGTGCCATGCCGGAAAGCGTGGGCGGTCATGACTCGCCATTTCACTCGATCACCAGTGTCGTGGATCAGCTCAGTGTTCCTGTCTCGTCCATGCCATGTGGCCAAGCCATCCAGGTATTTTCCTCTCGGTCTTCCTCTTGGTCTGTTCCCCTCTATCCCGCCAGTTGTCACCAAGTTCTCCAATCCATTTCCTCTCACAACATGTCCAAAAAATTTTGACTGTCTACGTCTAATTTCTCCAATCAGTCTACGATGTTCATTTGTCTCCTGTAGTACTTGGTCATTGGTCTCTCTGTCCGTCCATGGCACCCCCTGCACCTTCCTCAGAAACCACACTTCCGCAGCCATCAGATGCCCTTCAGCCCGACCGCTCATTGTCCAAGTTCCACATCCAGACAAAAGAACAGGCTCTATGTATCCCCTCAACACTCCTCTGTCGACTAACTAACTAACTCCTCTTCTCGCTTCAACTAGATTTCTAGATACTTTTGGTCAAAAAAAAAAGTGGCAACCCTGGTATTCACTTCCGTAATTCTAGGGAAAATGGCGGCCTCCTGAGTCGGATATTGCTTGCAATAATCTCTCGCAATTTGTTGATGTTGGATATTGATCTACAACATTCCCACTGGGTGTGATGTATATACTCTATGGTATAAACATGCTTATTTAGACAATATAAAAAAAAAAAACAATTGGGTTTTAATTATGAAACCATCGCAGTTGAATACAGCTTGACAAGACGAATCGAACAGTTGTGAGTTAATCTGTTAGTTACAGAGGCAGTCCTATCACGATTTTAATTTGAGTATTTACTAATGAGACCGCCACAGTAGATAGGCCTTGAAATTCAAAATCTAATGGTACCTCAATGATGCCTAAATGATGCAATGATACCTCAATGATCACATATGAAGACTTTTTGACTTCAAAAATATGTTCCGTCACATTAAATGATTATAAAATAGTACAAGTACAAGTATACAAATAAATTATTAATAATCTTTAAACTTGTGTTCTCTTTAACTTTAGTAGGTCAAATCGCATGTTTTGTGTGTCGAAAAGTATAGCACAATCGAAATGCGGCGGCCGTCATGATCTATGGGTTTCCAATTCACAAAGGCACATCTTCGCAGAAAATCTGTTTTTCAACCACAATTCGAGCAAGCTTAGAGATGAAACTATGCTGATTCAGGGGCAATATTTTATATGGCAATTAAAATTCACAAAGACTACTATTGGATTCATTGATTCCGATACGCTGCGATCATTCTGCTGCCTCTGTGGGATGCGCTCCCCGGCAGTCGGCAGCTTGCACAGATCCATAGAGCACACTTTATTCACAAACTTCCAGTTTCTCAGTTCTATATAATATTTTAGTTCGTTATGGTTAATAGTTTCTATTATATCACCGAATAATTTTGTGAAAAATTAAAAAAAATAGAACCCTCTGTCCTCCCGGTCTCTCGCGTGACAGGCGGAATGCTTACAACTATGCTAGCGAGGATACAATCTTAGTTCTTCAAAGATATTTATATAGTCAAGCCGCCGTTTTGGGTTTCATGATCGTAACATTTTTGCCTGTTTGTCAACCACAATTAAAGCAAGTTTAGCGTGAAACTTTCCAAATTTCTGAAAAATCTTATGCAGAATTCGAAGATCCATCTACAATGTTCGGTTTTCTATTGCAAGCGCCAGAAAAAAATAATTAATTACGGTTCTGCGTGTCATTTTCATTTTTCTCCGCGTGCGAGGTTGGTCTCAACCAAACGGGTCATAGGCGGAGTATGAAAACTGACTTCAAAAATATGCTCTCTTATGTTAATTGATTAAAAATAGTACAAGTATACAAATAAATTATTAATAATCTTTAAACTTGTGTTCTCTTTAACTTTAGTAGGTCAGATTGCACGTTTTATATGTTGAAAAGTGAAAGTGTTCATGCCATTCCAATCGATATGCGAATGCGCAGTTGCCATGGCACATGGCCTAGTATTTCTCCATTCACAAAGACACGCTTCGCAGAAAATGTTCTTTTACATCCATAAATAAAAAATGTATTGCGATGAAACTTTCCAGATATATTTAAAATTGTATGCAGAAATCAAAAATGCATTTATAATTGATGCAATTCTATCAACTATGCCAGAATAGTGTTACAAAGTGCACATGCCAGTTGGATCGATAAGAGCAACGAAGAAAAACGCGTCCGCAGAAAATGTTTTTCTCCACAATTAAAGCTAGTACAGCGATGAAACTTTCCAGATATATTTAAATTTGTGTGCAGAATTCAAAAATACATCTATAATTGATGTAATTCTATCAACAACACAAAAAAAAAATTAAGTACGGTAAGTATGAAATATATTCGTATTTATATAAAAGGTCATGATGATTTTACTAATTGCTGTGCATGGAATATTAGGCAAACCTTTCCTGGAAAACCCAGGATGATGTATGTTATTGTCACGTGAGATTTGAATGAATGAATGACATCGAAAGAATGCATGGTAAATTAGACAGCGTTTTCCAGGACAAGATTTTCAGTGGCGGAATGACTCTGTATATGACTTTTGTTTTAACTTCGGGTAATGGCGCGATGGAACACGCTAGTTACAGTTTGAACAGTTTGAGTTACAGTGTTACGCAGTATCATGAGTATCTCAATGAAGACAAAGACAGTAACTAATGTAACGGTACGTTAATTCTAAGTAGAGTTATTAATATTTTTGTGTTGTGATCTACAACCAGGAAGTGCAAAGGGAGCTTAAGAAATGGGGGAGTTTTTATCGCCGCTCAACAATAGATTGTTTGGAAACTGACAAATTCTCATTCTGCCTTCTATTACTGTGGCTTGTTTAGTTTTAAACTAAATGGACAACGTAGTACCATATCCATCCATTCATCATGTGCCATGCCGGTAAGCGTGGGCGGCCATGTTCTGCCATCTCACTCGATCACCAGAGTCGTGGATCAGCTCCGTGTTTCTGTCTTGACCATGCCACAAGGCCAAGCCATCCAGGTACTTGCTTCTAGGTCTTCCCCTTGGTCTGTTCCCCTCAATCTTGCCAGTTGTCACCAAGTTCTCCAAATCATTTCTTCTCATAACACGCCCAAAAAATTGTGACTGTCTGCGTCTAATTTTTCTAATCAGTTTACGATCTTCATTTGTTTCTTGAAGGACTTGTTCATTGGTCTTTCTGGCTGTCCATGGTATTCTTTGCATTATACCATATATATTAATATATTTCATTGCATCCTGGGTGGCGAGGCCTAACTCGGCATACTATCTATTTTTCAATAGGATGTGCTGTGACCTAATTAATAATTAAAATTAGCTGCAAATTTATTAATATTTATTAAATAATGTGCATTGCAAATTATTCGCCAACAAATCTGGCAAGATGTATATTTTAGTATGCGGACTGGTAAAAGGAAAATTGCTGCCATATTACTGTTTTGATAGGATGTGGCGTGACCTAACTAACAATTAAAAATAAAAATGGGCGCCAATTGTGTATTATTTATTAAATGTCTGTCCCAGTGCTGACGAACCCGGCAAGATGTATATTTTATTGTGCATTTTGGTAAAACAAAAGTAAAGGTTACATTCCTCTGTTGATAGGATGTGCTGTGATTTAATTAACAATTAAACATGGCCACCAATTGTTTATTATTCATTAAATATCTGTGAGCAGGTCCGCTTATCAGAATGGATAAGAACAGTGTTCTTAAACATCCGGTGTGCTGATGCCGAGGTTAGCGGTTCATCCCCTACACTGGACAGCTTAACTAAAATGTTGACCTGTTGTCCTTGTCATGGGGACGTTAATTACAAGTACCTCTGAAGTGGAGTGGGTTCGTCTGATGGTGAGGGACACTGTTAACACAGAAAGCTAACCCACATGCAAAATTCAGTCCATCACTACTATAAAAATGGTGTGTATGACTACTCTTGAGTTCAAAGTGAGCAAGCGGCAACAAAAAAAAATGTCTGTTATTGTCTGTCACATTGCTAACTAACCTGGCAAGATGTATATTTTATTGTGCGTTTTGATAAAACAAAAGTAAAGGTCACATTCCTCTTTCGAAAGGATGTGCGGTGACCTAATTAACAAATTGAAAATGGCTGGCAATTGTTTATTATTCATTAAATGTCTGTCCCATAGCTAACGGACCTGGCAAGATGTATATTTTATTGTGCATTTTGGTAAAACGAAAGTAAAGATCACATTCCTCTTTCGATAGGATGTGCCGTGACCTAACTAACAATTAAAAATGGTCGTAAATTGTTAATTATTCATTAAATAACTCTCTCCCCCCCCCCCCCCCAATGGAAATGTACTTACATTTCCTTGATCTTTTCACTATACACTGCATTATTTAGAAAGCAAGCATGTAATCAATTTGTACAGAATTTCTGGAATAAATTAGCAAGATAGTATCAGAAAAACATGATTTTAATCAGCTGTATAATTAATTAAATCCTTCTGCCAGCCCGAGAAGATAAATTAAAAAAATTACATTTATAAATGTTAACTCTTTTGTAACAAAGATCTGCATGCAAAATTCATATCTGAAAAATATAAATCACTAGCTGACCCGTGCCACATGACGGTCACGCACACCATAGAAGATGCATAAGGATATTCCCAAATGTATGAATAGATGAAAGGGATCATGGAATCTAAGGCCGACGTGAGCATCGTCAGAGCATGGCAACGGCAGATGCTGCGAGATAGCCGATCGAAGAACTTGTGTTTTCAGAAGGGCTTTGTGGAGGTGACGCCTGGAGGCCGTAATTTCAGAATGAAACAGCTGGAAAGCAGGGGAGGAATTTATTGAGTGGACAACGGTGAATAGATCGGGAATCCACCTAGACGGAATTTCAATGTTCAAGCGGAATGATGATGAACAATAAGGTCTCAAGGGCGACGAGCTGGTCTGGGAGCTCGGAGGTGGATATATATATGTAGGCGCCGACCCTGTGATTAAGGATCAGCCTATATTTCTGCCAGAGTTGTATCTGCATGCCAGTTGACGGAATAAATGTCTTCAAATCGTTCGCTCGACTTGAGTATGCCATATGTTCATGGTTCCGGTTCAAGTAAGGTAGAACATGTTTGTTGTTCTGATCTTTTGTTGACGAGTTCAATGTTCAATGCTTTGAGTCGCCAGTACAGTTGGATTTAGTCAAAAGCATATCGAGACAACCCGGCCCGGCTTCGCCCAGTTCCTGGTGGGGAGCATCTCATTTAATTCATATAAGTAGTCATATAAGTTCTCGTTCCCGTTCCCGACTATCTATCTGTCTGTCTGTCTGCCTGCCTGTCTGTCTGTCTGTCTGTCTGTCTGTCTGGCCCGGCCCGGCATCACCCAGCTCCTGGTGTGGAGCATCTCATTTAATTCATATAAGTAGTCATATAAGCTCCCGTTCCCGTTCCCGACTATCTATCTGTCTATCTGTCTGTCTGACCCGGCCCGGCTTCGCCCAGCCACTGATGGGGAGCATCTCAATTAATTCATATAAGTAGTCATATAAGTTCCCGTTCCCGACTGTCTGTCTGTCTGTCCATCCGTCCCTCCCTCTCTGTCTGTCTGCCTGTCTGTCTAATCATTTATTGGTTGCAGTTAGAACAACCTTAGATAAACGAAGACCAACTTACAAAAAGCATTAGAAAGAGCACTTGAAAGATCTTTACATCTTCCCCCAACAATTAACTTGGGTAAATGGAGCGGCGGCAGCAGCAGCATTAGAAGAAGAAAAAGGAGGAGTAGGAGGAGGGAGAAGGAAAAGGGAGGTGGAGGAGGGAGGAATAGGAGGGAGCAGGGAGGAGGGGGAGGAGGAAGAGGGAGGAGGAGAACGCAGGAGGGGGAGGAGGGAGGAAGCAGAGGGAGAAGGAGGAGGGAGAAGGAGGAGGGAGAAGGAGGAGGGAGGATGAGGTGGGAGGAAGAGGGATGTGGAGGGAGGAGGTAGAGGGAGGAGGAGGAGAAGGGAGGAGGAAGGAAGAGGAGTGATTAGGACGGTGGAGGTAGGAGGAGGAGGATACGGGAGGAGGAGGAAGAGGGAGGAGGGGAAGAGGGTAGGAGGAGGAGAGGAGGAGGAGGGTTATAACGCATATGCCTGTAGATAACTCCAGCGAAAAGGTGGGTCTGTCTATCTATCTGACCCGGCGTGGCTTCGCCCAGCTCCTGGCGGGGAGCGTCTCATTAAATTCATACAACAACAAAAAAAAGTTACTTAAAAGAATGTCCTTCCACACACCATCCATTATTTTTAATGAAAACTGTTTTTAATCACTGCATGACTGTAGATAACTTCTTTAAGCAAAAAAAAGATGAGTTACAATGTTATGCATTATGAATTATTTTTATGAAAACTTTGAAAATGCCTTAAAGATTATATCATGATTTATTATAACTCATATGCCGGTAAATAACTATAGACAAAGAGTTTATAAATCTTTGAAAACGATGCAACAATATGACTATAAGGTATATAGCAATGTTATTAAAAGTTGTGCCCCTTGAAATAACTTTTCTAGAGTTAAGTCCCCTTGCTATATTGAAATTATAATGAAAAATGAAATATTAAATAATATTAAGTAAGTAGCCGATTTTACACTAAAAAATATGACAGTTGGCAGCGCGGGAATGAGAGGAAGACGTGTAGAAAATTTCATCTCAACCGGATGGACCGTTCGCGAACGCATAAAGGACATACACACATACATCCTTTTTTATATATAAGACTAGCTGACCCGGCCCGGCTTCGCCCAGTCCTGGTGGGGAGCATCTCATTTAATTCATATAAGTAGTCATATAAGTTCTCGTTCCCGTTACCGACTATCTGTCTGTCTGTCTGTCTGTCTGTCTGTCTGTCTGTGTCTGTCTGTCTGTCTGTTTGTCTATCTATCTATCTCTGTCTGTCTGTCTGTCTGTCTGTCTGTCTGTCTGTCTAATAGACCCATCCCTCTGTCTGTCCCTCCCTTCCTCCCTCCCTGTCTGTTTGTCTATCTATCTATCTATCTATCTATCTATCTATCTATCTATCTATCTATCTATCTATCTATCTATCTATCTATCTATCTATCTGTCTGTCTGTCTGTCTGTCTGTCTGTCTGTCTAATAGACCCATCCCTCTGTCTCTCCCTCCGTCTATCCCTCCCTCCCTCCCTGTCTGTTTGTCTATCTATCTATCTATCTATCTATCTATCTATCTATCTATCTATCTATCTATCTATCTATCTATCTATCTATCTATCTGTCTGTCTGTCTGTCTGTCTGTCTGCCTGACCCGGCCCGGGTTCGCCCAGTCCCTGGTGTGGAACATCTCATTTAATTCTGAGTAGGTAAGAATCCGCTCTGCCTTCAAAATGTTGACGTGAAGATTTTCTTCCTGCAGCTGCTTCTGTATTTGTTGATCAGTAAGCTCCATTTTTAGCCGCTTGACCACCCATCTGACTGTGTGTGAATCAGTGTTTCTGATTCTGGTGTCTTGGTCCTCCTTCCTCTCACAAGTTTTTGTGATCGTCTGTGGGTAGTCGTCGCTCTTCTTATTGGTAGTTTCATTGACTGTAGGTTCAGATACTTTATTACAGCTTGCATGCAGACTCTCCAAAGGCAGGTTCGTCTTCTTGATAGTCTGGTCGGTTTTCTCACTATGCATCTTGGAAGCTGCTTGTTTCTTTGTGCTATTACGACGTGCCATTCCCCCCCCCCCCCCAACCCCCCGTATCAGGCTGCTTGAAATGTGTAAGGCGTCTTGGCTTGATAGCGCTGAGAAGTGCTGTCAAGCGAATCGTGTCGATATGATGGCGGAAAACACTAAAGATGCGATGATATTGTTCAACATCTTTTAGACAACTTCTTAAGTATAGAAAGATGAGTTACAATGTTATGCATTATGCATTATTTTTATGTAAACTTTGAAAATGCCTTAAAGATTGTATCATTATTTATTATAACTTATATGCCGGTACATAACTACAGACAAAGAGTTTATAAATCTTTGAAAACGATTCAACAATATGACTATAAGTTATACAACAATGTTATTAAAAGTTATGCCCCTTGAAATAACTTTTTCTAGAGTTAAGTCCCTTCGCTATATATAAATTTTAATGAAAAATGAAAAATGAAATAATACTGAGTAAGCAGGCGATTTCACACTAAAAAAATATCACAGTTGGCAGCTCTGGAATGAAAGGAAGACGTATAGAAAATTTCATCTCAATCGGATGGACCGTTCGCGAACAAATAAAGGACATACATACATATATACATACACTCTGTTTTATAGATATAGAAGATAAACAAAAGAACCTGGCAATAGATATATACATATAGCACAATTGTATAGTTTATAAATGTTATAACAAAAATATAAACAATATAAAATAACACAAAGTAATCCAGCTTTACAGAACAAAATTACGAAACGTACAGGACGATGCTGCAACTAGCCTTCATCAGCAAACTAATTCATACACAAAACACGACATATAACCACGGAGAAAGCCCTCTAGTGACTACATTAAGGCATAAGAATGGGATGAGAAGAATAAAAAGCTGAAAAAAATGAAAGCAATGAAGAGAACATGAAAAAGTAAAAGTAAAATTGATTCTGATTCTATTGTGTGGTTAGATAAAAATGTCTCCAACATACTATCAAAATGTAAAACAGAAAATGAAAGATGCAAAAATAAAAGTTACATTGGTCTCACAGTATTTTATTTAAATCTGATTATTTATGTACTGCTCTGCCTGAAAAAAAAAGTATTAAAGTAATCCTTACATGTTTATATAGATGCGAAGACACAAACAATAGATTGCACGATTTATTGCCTGGCATATTTCGCTGCATCTCGTCAGGTACATACTGCAGAAATCACACAACATAAAGTGAAATATCTAGATAAATCCTTCAATCTGAAATATACACATATTCGCACAGTCTGCGTTCACCTGGAGTGTTTTTTTTCTCCAGATGTAATTGCGGTGTGTCTGATTAGGCACCCTTGGGCTGAAACCCTTAGGCCAACACATCCGACTTTAGTGTGCTTTTTTGACCAGGTTAGCATTCCTGGGGGACTTTCACTTTTGTGGTGCTGTCCACATCCCAGCTGGTCAAGTTAGAATGGTCGAATAATTCGCGATCAGCCCTCAAGGGAAGGCAGGGACAGTCCATGGCATTTTCCGCCATCTAAGGCGGCTTCCATAGTTGCAGAGCCGACATATAGCACTCTGGTGCTAGGCTCACTGAGGGAATCATCACATTCTGCTCATAGCTGCTTTATTCCTCACTTCAATGTATTGGGCCTTTCGTTCGCTACATGCCGCTCCCCGCACAGACCAGGGACACGGTTGAACTGCAGACGGTATCCACTCAGCGAGCTTTCATTCTGGACATGTGTTAGTCACTGTGCCCGGAAAACAAAATAGTTAGAGCTGTTCTGGGCACAATGGTCATTCAGAAAACTACTAGTCAGAGCTGATCCGGACACGAAGGCCATTTGGAAGCCAGTGTCACAGTCTTAGATCGCTAGGGGATCTGGACTCGGGCTCATACAGGCAACAAACTCCGTGAGATACAATATAGCAACATTTATTTATATAATATATACAGTGCGCTGGCGAAGTGGGTATTGACAAGCCCGCACTCGACAAGTTGCGTATCACAGAGGTTGTACATCACACATGATTATAACAAACCATTCTAAGCAACTATCTAGCATATGTCTACGACCCCTAAATACACATGGGTCTGAACTATCAAGTCCCTCTAAGGTAAGCCCTGTTGCTTCCTCGATGTCCAGTCTGTCTCTGCCGTTTCACACGTGTCGCAATCCGACACGGGTGGTAACTCTATCCGAGTTTCTCGTGGACCCCGTAATAGGCGGGCCACATCAGTGTCCACGGGACAGTGGACCCACTGACCAGTCCTTCGAGAAGGCTCTGGATTACTCAAGCCTTCGAGTGACTCACTTCTTTCCCTTGAGCGGGAGTTGTAGTCCTTCGCCAGTGTCTCTTACTTTATGTCGGTTACCGCCCCTATGTGAGGCTGTGACAGGAGTCCCCCCTCCCCCCCCCCTGATTAGATGGGTTATTATAAGGTAATTAGTTTTGTACTAATTCTGTCACAGAATCTCATAAAGTCGGTGTTTGTAGTTTGGTGGATAGTAACTTGGCAACCTACATTTCTGCATCAACACTCATGTATTCTCCCATACACCACTTCACGATGATTTGCTGAAGAGGTCTCTCTCTTCTGTGTCCTTAAAAATGCTTATCTGAACGAAGTTACGTGACGTTTCCTAGTTGTTTATACAACCCGCCCTTCTCAAGTATCCCATTGATACCAAGATAATTAAACTCTGTGTAATAGAGTATTAACAAGACAAAAGTCTTGGCTAATTAAGTGCACATGCAAATCTTGTCCTGTGTGTGCATTTCGATACACTTTTACTTTCGTATGTTGTATAATGCTGAATATGTAGTTATGCTGTTGTTTTATCCCATCTGACTACATGTGTCCCTGTTGGCTTGTTAGTGTATTGACTAATATGTTGCTGTTTCTAATAAAGTGACTGTATTTTAATTGTTAGTGTTCAGTATTAAGTTTTGTATAAAGTGTGTGCTCAATGTATGGTTTATCTCCAAGCCTCACGAGTTGGGATATCCTTTATCATGAATTACCCCACTGTGTGTAATGCATGATCGGGCATTCCAAGCAGTGGCGCTTAGATGTAGTGTCTTAAATACTAAACATGTATCAACAATTTAGACAAGTAACACATTTTACATAAAAGACGCAGACAAGTTAAAATAAATACGTTTTGCGTACAATTTGTCCGCTCAGTATATCACTCTCTCATTTAATTCATTCACCCTGTCATTCACACATCTTTCATACAAAATAGTATTTTGTTAAAATATCTAAGTAAAGTTGAGGTAAGTCTTATTGCCCTTAGAAAAAACGAATTAGGCGATATGTTCCCTTTAAGATAATAAGTACTTTTTGTACGAGTACTCAAAAAATGGTTTATAATTTAAATAGAGAAAATTGCTTAGGAAGGATATTTCGCTTATGAGTGGAAATACCTGTAATATTATGGTAGAAAATATACAAGTTACAGGTTGGCATATTTTATATACATAATTCAATACAAGTATACTACATATTAAATACTACTAAATTAATTAACTAATTAACTAAGTCCAACGATGATGTGTGCGTTGTCCTCCTGATGTCCGTGTGTCGTGCCATGAATGTTAACGGTTAATATGGCTGTCTCTTGCATGATGTAATCGACGTCGTTCTATTCCGGCTGTTTGCATAGTTTCTCAGCAACAGCAAATATACAATGATCTTAATGTCGAGTACAAAGTGTTCTTACTGCTTTCATGATCACTGTCAGTTCACTGGTTGGAATTATTTCACAGATAATGTCTCGCTCGGAATGTTTATAGAGCTTTTGGTGATTGGTAGTATAGGGTTCTCAAAGTGTCATGTTCGTGGGTGTTATACGTAACCTATTCACTTGGGTGATATTTCTTCTAAATGAAAGTTCTCTAGCAGGTGTAGAGGTACACTGTTCTATGCCACAGAATAAAATATCACAGCTTCTTGTATGGCGAATTATTAATGTGCCTAATGTTAGTCTGATGGTGCATTCGTTTGCCGTGATAAAATATCAGCAATAATGTTGTCAGTGCCTCTGATATGGCGGATTTCGAAGTCGAAATCTTGAAGAAGAAGACTCCATCTTTGTAAACGATGGTTTTTAGGAACACCTTGCTTAAGTACCAACAATGGCGAGTTATCGGTTAGCACAACAAAATGGGAACCTAAGAGGAACTTAGATAATCGGCGTATACAAAATAGTAGACTCAATGCCTCCAATTCCACCGTAGAATAATGGGTCTCTGCCTTGTTCAGCTTCCGGCTTACGTACAGTATAGGATGCTTCACCCCTTGCACTTCTTGCATTAGGCAGCCTCCAATTGCAATAGCGCTGGAATCTGTGGTCAAAATAAAGGGTATATCTATATTTGGTAGTGTTAATACTGGTGGGTTCGAAAAAATGTATTTCAATCTGCACATTGCATCCTCTAAGCGGGTACTTTTACAAAATTTTTCTGGATGATCTTTTGTCAACAGATTAGAAAAAACTGATGTAAGTTCTGCCCAGTTTGGTATAAATTTGGCATAATAGTTTATGAGACCTAATAAGCTTCTAACTTGTTTCTTTGTAGTTGGAACTTCTAGGTTGAGAATTTTCGATACAATTTTATCATCTGTCAAAAGTTTGCCTTCGGAAATCCTATGACCAAGGAAGTCTATCTGTTTATAGCCTATTTCAACCTTGGAAGGTTTGATAGTAAGTCCAAAAAGAAAGATTTGTTTAAAGACTTGTTGGAGTGTAAGTAAGTGAGAAGTCATGTTAGAAGAATGAATGCATATGTCATCAATATAAGATTGCACGCCCTTAATGCCGTGCAATAACAACCTAGTTAACCTGACAAATGTGGCGGGAGCGTTCTTGAGACCAAATGGAAGATATCTCCATTCGTACAACCCCAGAGGTGTAGCGAATGCTGTTATATGTCTTGAAGAAGGGTGTAGTGGTATCTGCCAGTAACCTTTCGCTAAATCAAGCTTAGAAAATAAGGATGATTGAGACATATTCAAAATGAGGTCTTCACAGCTGTTCATTGGCTCAGCATCTGTTGTGGTTATCGTATTTAACCTTCTATAATCTATGCACAAACGAATCGTATGGTCCTTCTTTTTTCACCAGGACTATAGGCGAAGAATACTGGGACATAGACTTCTGTATTATTCTATTTTTCTCTAAGTCCAAAATTTCTTTGTCTAAATTTGCTCTATAATGCAAAGGAATAGAGTATGGTCTACATTTGATCGGTGTCAGATCTGTCAGCACAATTGAATGTATTATTTTGTCAGTCCGTCCAGGTTTGTTTGAGAAGATAGTTTTATAGTTGTTAAGGAGAGACAAAATGTCTTGTCGCTGCTGTTGTGTCAAAGTGTCAGAGATTTGTATGTCCTTCATACTACTGTCGTCATTCATAATTGGTACTAGAATTTCCGTATTGTCTACGTCCGTCTGATTTATTACTGATGCCACTGTTTGTAAATTGTACTCAATGTCATTGTCGTCGTCGTCGAGACTAATAGTTGTCAAAATGTCGTCAAATTGGTCGTCGTTGTCGGTATCCCATATTGTCGGTACTGTAAATATGTTTTCGTCGTCTTCGTTGTCGCCAGAATGAGTCGTTGACGATGCTTCGTTTGTCGAGGTGTCATTCAGTTGAGTAATTGTCGTTTCGTTTTTGTCATTTGTTATCTGCGTCTGCTTACTCGTGTCACTGTCTTTTATAGAATAGTATGGTTTTAACATATTTACATGGACTATTTTTAATTTTCCATTCATAGAAATTTCGTAGTCAACTTCCGAAATTCTTCTCACAATTTTAAATGGTCCCTGCCAAGAGGTTGATAGTAAATCTCTCTTGTCAGGTAGCAATAGTAAAATATCTTGATTTGGTTGTAATACAATCGTTTTCGCCCCTTTGTTGGCGTACTGCCTGTACCTAAAACCTTTCTCCTGTAATGATGTTCTGGCCAGTATACAGGATCGAATGATTTTGTCTCTGGTGTCAGTGACTAAATCATAGGTGGAAACTGGTAATTGGGTATTTACAGGTTGTGATATTATATCTTTGTAAATAGTGAGAGGTCCTTTTGGGTTCTCTCCATATATCAATTCGAACGGAGAGAACCCTGTGCTTGATTGTGGGACTTCTCTATATGCGAACAGCACCGTTGGGAGAAGTATATTCCAATCGGCTGGATTTTCAGCTGTCACTTTGGATAACATATGTTTCAGGTCCCCATTTAGTTTTTCGCAAATTCCATTCGCGGCCGGTCGATAGGGACTGGTGAAACATTGTTTTATGCCTAGTAACTTAGTTACTGATTGGGTGGCATTAGATATGAACTGTGTTCCCCTATCTGAAATTATCTTCTCCGGGAAGCCAAAACGGGAGAATATATGTAAAAATACGTCCGTCACATCCTTAGAGGAGATAGATTTTAATGGAATCATTTCTGGCCATCTCGAACATAGATCCACAAGTGTAAAAATATATCTATTTCCTTTGTTTGAGATGTGGTTCAAAGGACCTACTAAATCAACTGCCACAATTTGAAATGGCCTCGAGGCAGTTGTGGTTGATTGAATTTCTGCCGTAGGATTCTTTCCCTTTTTGACCAGTTTCTGACATGTATCACATGATCTACAATAGGTTTTTATGTCTTGGCAAAATTTAGGCCAGTAAAATTGGCTCAGGACTCTGGCTCTAGTCTTTTCGTAACCCATATGACCTCCGAAAGGTGAGTCATGGGCTATATTTAGTACTTTCTTACGATGTGATTGAGGTAGAACTACTTGCTGTATCGTGGTCTGATCTCTGGTATATAATCTAGTTAGAACATTGTTCTTTATTCTAAATGTCCATGAAGCATTTTTAGTCAATTTTGGCTTAAGTCCTACTAACCGAAAGTATTGTGAAAGTGTAGGATCTGCTTTTTGTTCTTCTACAAAATCAGTGGTGGTAGTGTTAGGTGATATGATTTCTAGTGACTCCTGAAGTTGGTCGGTGTGGGTTTTGTGTGTTGTTTGTCGTGTTACTACGTTAGTGTGTTGTGTATTTTGTTGCACATCTACAGGCTTAGTAATTTGTGGATCGATGGCATCCTCAGTTCGAAGTTTTAAGTTGGTGGTATCATTGACAGATTCAACCACCCCTGCATTCTGCACCTCGGTGAATTCATTTCGAATTACGTCATTGGTTGTCTCCCTTGTACTTTTGGCAGTTTGAGACGAGCACGCGTGGTGTTTCCCTTTAGAATCGCTGTTTGGGTTCTGGATACAGTTATTTTGTTCCCAATCTCTGATTTCCTTTTCAGAACAAGATCTTATGTTGGGCAGATTCCCAAGAATAATATCAGCGACAGGATTTTCTAGGACTGCGCATAATACTAGTCCTGATATAAACGGTGTGCGAATTTCGACAAGTGCTAGGGGGTATCTTTCGATCGTGCCTGCGAATGTGCGACAAGTTACGTATTTGTGTGTGTAGTCTTTGTCGTTAACTAATGTTTTCTTAATTCCACAAAGAGTTGCCCCGGAATCGCGTATTAATGTGCACTGTTTGTTATTTACAAAACCTGTTGAGAAATTTAATTTGCCTGTTGATGATAAGGCTGCGTTGGCCATTTCTTTCGAAACTGGTATTGTGTGGCCGCATAACAATGTTGTATCAAGCTGAAATTTTCTACAGGTGTTACATTTGTTGTCAGTGATGGTGTCAATGATTTGCACTGCATTTCCTAGCTCACTCAAACTTTCATTTTGGTTGTCACATTCGTTCAGTTGTTCAATCTCTTCATCTGAGGATGTCTCAATCAGTGCGGCATTGGCCTGCTTCATTATCTTTCGTCCTTCACAAAATTTTGAATAATGTCCAAAGCTGGAACAAAAATAGCATTTGACCGCTCTCTGATACGCATTTCTCTTGTTCTTTTGCTTTTCCACTATCATTTGGAGATGATGTGGATAATTCGGTGATTTGTCGCACATTGCGTACTCTTCGTGTGTCAGATGACAATACTGGCACTTGACTGGTTTTCTGAACTTAGAGTGTTGTTTGAATCTATTTTCAGTTGGTTTCGAGTATTTAGTGTTTGTAACTGCTGCTGTTTCATTTTGGCTCATGTTTAACTGGAAAATATCGCGGTTCACTGTAAAAAAATGCGCTCCCCTTGGCTTTACCTCTTGGATAGTTTTACAATCCATTTGTTTCAAAAATTTAGAAAAAGGTGTTGGAATTGTATTAATAATTTTGTCAATTATAATGAGTTCTTTTAGTTTGTCATGGTTGTTATTTGTTTTTGCTGAGGTTATCCACTTTGTACATATATCCTGGACTGTAGACACGTAGTCTATGAAGGTTTGATTAGGTTGTGGGGCTAATTTTGCGAACTGTTGTTGATAGCCTGCTGTATCTAGTGAGAAATGTTGAAGTATTCTTTGCTTTAAATAATCATAATCTTTCCTCATATCTTGTGGAACTGTCTCTATTACTTTTAAGGGCTCCAGTGCTAAATTTCTCATCAAAATAAATGACCAGTCGATTTTTGCGACCTTATGGTAGGTCATTAAACACTCAAAGTTTTCTAAGTACGCGCTGATAGAATCTCCTGAGCAGAATGCTTTAACGAGGCCTTTATTTTTGTTGTATTTTTGTTCTTCTTCCTTACTTCTCATTTTGTTTACTGATATTTCTAGGTTGGAATCAATTTCCATTTGTTTTAGTCTTATCTGTGTCTCTGCATTTAACTGGGCTTGTTTGGCCGCGGCTTCAAGCTCCATCTGTTTCTCTTGAGTCTGAAGTTGCATTTTCTTTTCCTCAGCCTGCAGTTGCGTTTTCTTTTCTTCAGCCTGCAGTTGCATCTGCATCTTTTTCTCTTCCGACTCCATTTGCATTTTCTTCTCTGCTCGTTCCATTGCTCTTTCTTCTCGTGCCATATGTTCTGAATGTGTCTTCTGTGCCCATTCTGACAGTTTTTCCTCTTTATATCCTAATTTAATACCTAACTCAATACATTGTTCTAACGTTGACATCTTGTCTTTTAGTTGTTGTTGACTTTACTGAAATTAAATCCCTTAGAAAATAGTTGGGGAAATACAAAATTTAGTTATTTCCCTTAATGTTTACATGAGCAAATACACATGAAAAGTTCTGTTGGTTATGAGGTTAGCATATTCATACAAATCAATGCATAGAAAAATGTTACATGAATGGATGATGGTAAGTACCGCTTAGGGTTGCAATGAGCATGAAATGAAACTCATCTTATTTTCCCTGAGTTCTCGAATGTAGTCTTGTTCTCTCGCCACTGTTTGAGGACAGGTTACGTACACCCGATATTTCGCGGAACAATCTGATGTTGGAATAAAAAAAAATCAGTAACAGTCAACGTAAATGTCACAGTCATGTCAAATTTCATAGTATTAACATCATTTGCAATGCTCGTGAAGAGGGACTAATACTAGTTCATTACCAGATAGCTGCAACGTTTTTTTTAACTTTGTTCTGTATTAAACCTTGATATAATTTAATTAATTTTTACTTGGCAACCAAGAGCTGTCTGAAACGTAAAGCGTGTGCCAAAACCGGCGATTTCCCCCACATAGCCTGTCACAATCTTAGATCGCTAGGGGATCTGGACTCGGGCTCATACAGGCAACAAACTCCGTGAGATACAATATAGCAACATTTATTTATATAATATATACAGTGCGCTGGCGAAGTGGGTATTGACAAGCCCGCACTCGACAAGTTGCGTATCACAGAGGTTTTACATCACATATGATTATAACAAACCATTCTAAGCAACTATCTAGCATATGTCTACGACCCCTAAATACACATGGATCTGAACTATCAAGTCCCTCTAAGGTAAGCCCTGTTGCTTCCTCGATGTCCAGTCTGTCTCTGCCGTTTCACACGTGTCGCAATCCGACACGGGTGGTAACTCTATCCGAGTTTCTCGTGGACCCCGTAATAGGCGGGCCACATCAGTGTCCACGGGACAGTGGATCCACTGACCAGTCCTTCGAGAAGGCTCTGGATTACTCAAGCCTTCGAGTGACTCACTTCTTTCCCTTGAGCGGGAGTTGTAGTCCTTCGCCAGTGTCTCTTACTTTATGTCGGTTACCGCCCCTATGTGAGGCTGTGACAACCAAATAGTCAGAGCTGTTCATAGCATGAGGGACAATCAGAAAACTAGCTAGTCAGAGCTGTTCTGGACGCGAAAGACATTCAGAAGACTAGTTAGTTAGAGCTGTTCTGCAAGAAGGACATTTCACTCGGTCGTTTATGTATTGTGCCTGATTTATTTGCACCCATAGGCCAGTACATCTGACTTCAGCGGGCGTTTTTTATGGGTTTGCCTTCCCGGTGTTTCGAGGGACGCTAGACTCTTACTGCTGTGGTGTCGCCCACATCTCAGCTGGTCAAGGTAGAACGGTCAAATACATCATGGTCAACCCTCAAGGGAATTCAGGGGCAGACCATGGGCATTTCCCGCTATCCAAGGAGGCTTCCGTAAATGCAGAGCCGGCACATAGTGCTCTGGGTCTGGGAGCCAGTAACAGAGAGTCATAATGATTAGGTTGCTGGCCTGCCAAACACAGTGGTCTGGGTTCAATCAACAGAGGCATGATTTTTTGTGCATGATTTTTGTTTACAGCAGGGCTGCGTTCTTGCGCCATTAGGCCGACACATCCGATGTCTGCGGGCATTTGTTGACCGGGTTAACCTTCCTGGCAATAGATACCTGATAATTTCCTGTGATTTGTCTGACCAGGAAAGGTGGTGTGGAAGGAAACTGAACACCTCATGCCATATCATGGCCTAGAATACAGTCTACACCCGACACCTCAGTGCCAGTATCTGGTGTGTCCCCAGGGCTCTCCATGGCCAAGTGGCCCAGCTGTCTGCCTCACGCTCTGAAGGTTGTGGGTTCGTTCTCCTGTTTATGTTGTTCAGACTATCAGTGCAGGTTTTTCGAGAGGATCCTGGGATCATCGCTGAAGCCGCAGAGTTTGTGCATACAATCTCCATAAAAATCAGATGATGAGGGCAGTTCACCTGATGAGCTAGACACACAAGTGAGAGCAATTCTCATCCCAGCAGCACAAAACATCATTTCTAACTTTTACACAGTTTACAAGAAACAGATATTTATCAGGTGTATGGAATACAGGAGAAAGTTGAAACATGTGTTAATAGAAACAAATATTCCCAGTTACATAAACTACAAAAGAAAAATAAATCATGTGATCAGAGAAGACAAGAAGCACTTCTCTATTAGTATTTGTAATAAAAAAGGAAGAGAGTCTCCAGTTGCCAGGAATAGATAAAAACTTGTTCAAATAAATCGGAACATTCAGAAGTTAATTCACACCATCATTCCATGTAATAAATAATATAAATGTTAGTTAGTTAGTTAGTTAGTTATCAGTTGGGGTATCTTCGGTGCACTTCGGACATGTCCATAGGTGCTCAGATCCTCCCCCCAGCATATGCATCAGCGTCCGGTGGCTAATAGTGCTAGTTCTGTGTTGGTTGACGAGGCGCTTTGTTTTCCCGATGTACCTCTCAAATGGTAACACTTTAATATTAATCAGAGATATAACAGAAAAATGGATAAGTGTTTTGTACCTCTAGTAAAATCAATCGAGACAACATTAAGTAGTTTCTATATATTTCATTTGCATTTGATTAAATATGTAACTCATCAGTTCTTTTAAACTGCATTCACAGTTATACCAAAGAGATTGTCACTGATATGAAAGTCCTTGATAAGATGGAGAGTAAACTACCAGCAAATGTCAAGATAGAACAAGCTGAAGTATATATAGACCACCCAGATCAAGGTAAGAGTTAGTCAAATATAACAGATTAATTTGTATGTGGGATCAAATATAACAGATTAATTTGTATATGTGGGATGGTGGAAGTCATGGCCTTAAGGGGCCAACTAGCATGCATGTGACTGTCTCTGATGGGCCAATTGGTGTCATCAGTAGATAGAGGGACAGAGATGATGTTAAATCCCGTGAGCGTAAAACATCCTATAAATTGACTTGGAAAGCTAACGAACGAACTTTATTTTAAAAGGGTAACAAATTGGGCATGCAGGCCCATCTTACATTCGGCCCTTTCAATCACTCATCTTTCATTCAATAAATGTGCATGTTACATTTACATAGGAAAAAAAAACATTGTCAAATGGATTTTGTAAGCATAAACAATGCATATTACGCATGGTACATTCACATGGGGAAAAAAAAAAACATTGTCAAATGAAAGTTGTAAACATAAACGGTGCATATTGCAATGTTGTGAGACACATCCCCCATCCACCCTCAAACCCCGCAGCCACCCACACAACCCCCACCCACCACCCAATCAATAGATGCCTGCAGAAGTCAGATATGTCAGCCTATTGTTGCAAATAAGGCAGCTTTGCTGTAAACTGACACAATACAATTGTCTCCAAAATACATTACATTGCATACATTGGCACCTTTGCGTCTTGACAGACGATAGTTTGGTACATTGTGCTTCAAAAAGGCTTAATAACTGTCATATGGCAATAACTACGATCCATGGCGGTGGCGAGTGTGGCTGGTAAGGCCAATTCTTGCTGCAAATGTTTGCCCACAGTAGGTGCATGTGAAAACATGGTCATTTCCACCATTTTGCACCATCTTACGTCTCTCACGCTCTGTGTGTGCTTTATCTGCAATCATTTTCTCCTTTGTCTTTATTCCATTTCTGATATTTGCCCTCCATGCAACACGTTCAGCGGCGATGTGCTCCCATTGTGCATTATCAATGCTTGTATCAATCATGTCCCGCTTACACACATCTTTGTATCGTAGTAGAGGCCGACCCTGAGATCTCCTACCCGTCTGTAATTCACCAAAAAAGATGTCCTTTGGTATTCTACCATCATCCATCCTCCTAACGTGTCCTATCCAAGTCTACGAAGACTGAGCATGGAATACACCGTCACACAACCTGATCTTTCCAATACTTCAGTATTTGTGATTTTGTCTTGCCACTTAATACCAGCATTCTTCGCAGACACCGCATATGAAAGCTGTTTAAACGTTTCTCTTGGCATGAGTAAGTTGTCCAGGTTTCACTGCCATAAAGAAGAGTACCAAGGACACAGGCTTGGTAGACGAGGACTTTTGTTTTGGCAGTAAGCTTCCTGTTCTCCCAGACTCTTTTTGCTAACATGTTCATTGTTGTTGCTGCCTTGCCAATCCTGATGTTGATTTCCTGATTGAGGGATAATTTGCTATTTACCTCTGATCCAAGATATGTAAAATGGTCTACTATCTCCAGTTCGGCGTCGTCAATAAAGATTGATGGTACACCATGTGCACCTTGTGACATAATCTGTGTCTTCTTTTTGTTAATTGTTAAACCAAATTCAGAACAAGCATTGGAGAATGCAGATAGTAGATGTTGTAATTCTTCCTCAGAGTGGGTCGTAATCGCAGCATCATCCGCAAAAAGCAACTCTCTGATTAGTACCCTGCTAATTTTGGTCTTGGCCTTCAATCTCTGAGCATTATAGAGGCCACCATCTGAGCGTGAGTGAATGTATATACCGTCATCCTGATCACGAAAGGCATATTTCAGTAGAAGTGAAAAGTATATCCCAAAGAGGGTGGGGGCTAGTTGTCGTGGATTGCCGCCTTAACATCCCAGAATATTTTTCTCGGTCTCCAAATTTGAGAGGCCAAATTGAGAAAGAATGAATTAATCACGCTACTCCACGGCTATCTAGTCGTGAGGTAAGATTATTCACAAAAAGCCTCTAGCCATGACGTAAGCTTGCAGATGGCAAGTAAAATGGGCTACTTGAGATGGACACAACTAGATAATTTAAATTAGTCTACACCTTGGAAAACTGCTGACCCAGACGGGCTATGACACCACACAGACACATTGGCACCTTCTTGCCCAGGTAGACCCTGGCTGAATCAACAATGAACTGGGCCAGTGAGTGAAATAAAACCACCCAGGCGTGAAAAACATTGACACAGTGAGAGATAATAGCCCCAGGGCGGTAAACAAGCCCCGTCCACTCTGACTGGCAGACTCAGGAATGTGTGAAAACAGAGCTGATAAGGCAATTAACACTGGACCTGTGGACTTTGTACCAGACAGAGAGGAGCAAGGTGTGATGGCCAATTGCAGTGATAATTGCAATTAACGCAAGGGGGAGATAAAGGAAGAATTGATGACTTGAATTCCTGGGAGATAAGGGTCTACTGCTAGCATAGGTATAAAAACCCATGCAGACCTGGTCCCTTTAGAATAAGTCAGACATTCGAACAGGTGAGAAGAGAGAGTAAATGTAGATTTCTTAGTAGCTAAGTATTTTAGGTGTATGTACTGAATTCCAGTCTATATCTGATCTAGGTTATTGCAAGAACTATCTTTGGCGTAGGTTACTTGAGTGTTCTTTCTAAGTTCTGTGTTCAATATCGTTGTGCTTCATGTATTACTCTTCTGAGAAGTAGAAACTTGTGAAAGGCATATCATTGTCTAAGTATACTTTTAGGTGTCTTGGTAGATGCTTGTCATTTCTTTGTACACTACCCCAGTTGCCTTTTGGTGTGTGCATTTGTTGTACAGAATATAGTCAACTGACTATTTATTTAATTCTTACAACAGCAGTAACTAAGTGGTGATTAAACCGGGCAGCTCAGCAAATATGGCTGGTCTGTGTGGTAACTTCAATTTGACTTGTTGTATATCTCATTTTGTAGCTATACAATATTAGTACTCATTAATAATGCCTGATGCTATTATGTTGAGTATCATTAGATGTCCATCTTGAAGTAATATAATGTTTACGGATATGTTGGACGTATGTATGTGTAATTTCATAAACTAACTAGTGCATTATGCTATGATGTTAAAGTATCATAATATGTCTAGTTTAATCAATATGTTTATGTGTATTGGATGTTTGATATATTGATTTGTCATATGCAAACCTACCAATATGAAGTGTTATGCTATTGTCTGCGTATTGGCCCATTGGCCAATGATTGTGTTGGAGGCAGAGGTGTAATGGTACAGACATTACCCACAATTGGTATAGGGTGCTAAACTTTCTCAGTGTATTGTGGGCGTGCGTCCACGGTAATGCATGGAAACCTGGCACAGCTACTGGTCACGGCTTGTAAGCCCGAATGATCAGGCATTATTATAATACCATTTCCGATCCTGTGAGCTGCTAAACCAATTTTGGACAGAGCGGCTGTACGACACAGAATTTCTGTATTAGCGACATGGACATGGGGCGGCAGAAATGTAATCATTACAGGCGTGTGAGACACTTGAAAAGCCCGTCCCAGACTAAAGACAGTAGGGAGAAGGAGGATGGTGAACACAGTAGAGCTGGAAGATAAACTTGGCCAGACTAGTCATTGTATATGGTTGTGTTATGATATGTTTTAATTAGGATTCCGCTGATGTAGAACTGATATAACACATTCTTGACTTTCTTTCAAGCTCTCACAAGGAGCACCTATGTTATAGATCTCAAGACTAGAGACTACTTACTAGGAGTGTCAGGACTGACAGGATCGTCAGAATACCGGCAAGCTGTTTCTTTTTTTTTTTGGAGTCTACTGGAGAGTGGGGATCTGGACCACAGATCCAGATAGACCAAGTAACAAGTAAAGTTACGTAATGTTTGTCATCAATATCAATATGTATATGATTTCATCATCCTCATCTTGAACCATTAGATGTCTATGATTATGATTAGTAAATAAATGTTGTAGTATTGTAACTCATAGTTCTGTCGTTATCTTTTAATTCCAATTGTGCATACGTGTTGTGTGTGTACATTGGTGGGGGTTCACTTACACACCAAGGAAAGGAGCAGTCAGGGAGAAAAACCTGTACTAGGATAGTTGTCCTTAAACTTTAATTCAGACGTAAAAATCTATCTTAGCTAACCTTCTCTTTCCCATTCCTTGGCGAATATTCAGCACAGTTCATTTCATTTTGTAACGAGCCACTTGGAGCTGTACGTTGGATATTCATGGGCCTAATCTATAGTTCAGCCATATAGATTTTGTCCCTAGTCAGTTTCTGACTATTAGGGGTTGCTCGCCAGTGAAAAATACTTTCATCTAGCCGGTGGGGCACCCCGACTTCTGACACTAGTACACAACCTTGCCTAAATAGATACATACATTGGCTGTCCACCTCCCATACGTACACTAAAGCCTGAATAATGTGATTGTCTTAAAACTTCACTGACCCACAGTCGGTTCCTACCAGTGGTCTTGTGGAACTAAATCAAGGCAAAGAATGGTAATCATGGCGAGAGACAAAAATTGCTAACTACACCACAGAAAGCAGACAAGTATGTCACCGACCGTTAGGGTGTTTCTATTGAAATAGACAGAAATCCCCATCCAAGAGTTTGCCGACAGTCTCTAGAAATTATGGCTCGTTACAAGAATGTCTAAAGGGATGGTCCCGATAGAAGAGACTGGGATTCACTTGGTAGACAAAGGCAGAAGGTGAAGAACACTCGTGTATGTAGGATGCCCTAACCCGAATGTCTAGTTTATCTGTCGGTGATCCTTCGTCAATTGATGGAGCCCCCTGTTTTAAATACTTTCACGCACTCACACGCACAACTTGCGTTCAAAATGATCATGAGTGGAGTACGTTGGTGAAAGTATAAAACAATAATACTCTTTAATAATAAAAGAGAAAATGAAAATTGTGGTTCAACTGGTGAACGAGGACAATAGAATTTGTTACAGGTACCAAAAATAGTTTTCTGATGCTTAGCTAGATAGCATATCATCATTCACACCATCCAGACAGTGACACACTCAGACCACATGTAGACACAGAGTCACCTGAGATAATCTGATCTCGTTTCGGAATAGTGCTGGCTTTCGTTTGGATTATGTCTTGGAGTCGACCCTGGCATTCGACAGGTGTACAATGCTCCTCCGGATTCCAGGTTCCGTCTCCACTAGTTGGTGGCTCAAAGTTTCGGTAACCGGACCAGTTAGATGTCAGGTGTATCAGCAGCGAGGCTCCTTAAATCAAACAAACAGTTGCAGACTCCTTAGTGTCTTGACAATAGCAATGTGTCTGAGTGCTGGTGTTGTGTGTCTGTTGTGTATGTGTCAGATGCAGAATAGGAACAAAACATAATTCCTCTCTGCTATTCTGTATCAAAAGCAAAGGGCCAATAGCTCCTATTAGCTTGGCTATACATTGTATGACATGGCGATACAAGGTGAAAAAGGGTCCAGAAGTGGACACATTCTAAGACCACATGGTCCATTGGAGTAGAACCAGTAGACAAATCTTTGTTTGAAAAAGGCATTACAAAATGTACATGGTTGTAAAACTTGAAGTGACTCATATGTAAGAATTACTGGTGCATTCCTTAACACCATGGTGAGGAAGTCCTGGGCAGCCAGGATGTTTCCCTAGATAGCTAAGGAAAGGCCAACAATAATTCAACCTAATCCCACATCAATCATTAGGCATAAAGCAATCAAGAGTCGCCATGAAGTCGTGAGGTATACCCCACCGAATATACGAGCTAAAAGATAAGAAGGCAAGCAGGCAAGCAAGGGGGCTGAGATATTCCAGGCATTGGGCATTAGGATGTCTCAGTTATCCCATTTTGAGTCATTTACTCCCCAAATTCTGATTCCTCACCCCATGGTATTTGTATTGAACTTCTGACTGTCAGTGTCGTGTAGTTTGGCATGGCGGTGAATCAGGGGTAAGCACATTTATGTTTGAATATAAATCGCCTAGTAATATTGCTGGCATGTGAGAATCATGATCCACATGCCTCTTCCACTTCTGCCCACATGGCAAAATCATATCATATTTTCAACAAAATATACACGTAAATTTTTTTTTTTTTTTTTTTTTTTTTTTTTTTTTTGCATATCCTTTTACAGGACTTAGCTGTCAACAGCAGCATCTTTCAGCTGTCTGTTGATCTCTTGGCAAGATTACGCTCAGTAGTTTGCCATTGCTTTCTGAGCGGCCGGCTCAGTATCCGCAAGTCACGAGCGGGGGTCGAACCACCTCAGTTCTCGCTCCGCTGCGAGACTCTGCGTGATAAACGGGATTACAGAGAGAAAGTGTTGTAACCCCACAGCCAGAGAGACCGGCATTCACGTAAATACATTCACAAAATGCATATGAAAATAATCAGTAAGGTTTATAAATTATATATATATATATATATATATATATATATATATATATATATATATATATATTTATCTATCAATATATCTATATATATATATATATCTAGGCCCCACATGTTTTCTATCAATATCTCCCATTTCAAATCCCATGTTTCATAAATATATATGATCGGGAAAGTTTGTGTTTTCCCAATATCAGAATATAAATGTGTACACACTCCTTACTATAATCATAATTATTATGTTACTACACTCACCCCCAGTCTTATTGCAGCAATTAAGATCGTTTTGGTATAATCTACCAAGGATGCAATTGGATTTGGCAGCTCACTTCATGTAAGGTCTGCTTAGCACAGCAGCTATGGTCGTTGTGAACTGGACGGAAGTTGTTAGTCACAATTTCCGGTGCCGCAGTACTAATAGCATATCGCCGTATTCCCGTTGCTAGGAAGTGATGGACCTATGTCCCCAGTCCGTAGACTTGGTATTAATAAGGGTTGAAGACAGGGGATTTCCCTTGTGACATCATTTGAATAGATGACGTGAAAATACACGCTGTCCCCAATGAACTGTGTAGTTTTAGTGCAGAAAATGTCTGCGTAGTCATTCTGACATCATTATTAGTAATTTAGCTGATGTACTGAATCCAGAATGTAAATAGTAATTCAGCTAACGTAATATTGATGGTATTCACATAGTGATCTAGACTCATCCCGTCACATATGCCGCCCCTAGAGAAAAGTACGGCTCAGCGAACTTTTAGGGTGGATGAGCCTAGATCGACTATGGATTCTCACCATTGATTATAGTTGAACCAAGTGTTCCCCTCTAGTGAAGGATCTATTAGACTTCTTTCGACTCTGGGACTGACTGGGTACTTTGGTATGACCTGGAATTTCTCTAGATACGTTGAGTGAGGATCCCGTCAGAGGTGGGTGTGGAAAGCTAAGAGGTTCTTCCCTCCTCCCTGCTTTCTGAACAACATTTAGAGCTACCAGATGCACCGGTTGTTCTTTTGCTCTGTCATAATATTTGAGGAGCAATTTAATGTGGTAGATTTTCATCTTACCTTTTGTGAAGATTTTAAATTTGGTGTTGGACACTTTCTCCCTGATGGGGAATGGTCCTTGCCACTCTGTCTTCTTATTAGTCCCACTAGATCTTAAGAGTAACACTTTGTCCCCTACCGCTAGCGAACGTTTATAGGAAATAAATTTACCTCTCTGGAGAGTCTTCCTAGCACTAGGAAGTTGGTTACAGCCAGGTGTTAGAGTTGGGACTTGGGTCAGTGCACTCCCTACTATCATGGGAGTGGATGGTTCCCCTAAATAAACATATTTACTTCCCAGTATCATGTCATAGATAGGATCAGTCATCACTGCTGCCGATATAGTTCCCTTTACAAATCTAGAGTTAACTAACACTTGGGCTATTGGTAAAGTTAGGGTAGGCGAACTTCTGGTCGCACCCATAACTTCAACCATGTTTTGCGTCAACTGACCAGGTTTTACTAAGTGTGATGCTATTATGGCATCATACGTTAAACCCGTATCATGCAGACACTCGACCAACTGTCCATTGACATTGATCTTCTCTACCACTCGATGTCCTCTTATTTCGGGAGGCGGTGGTAGTGTAGTGGTTTTCTTCCCTATCGAGAAGCAAGCCGCAATCTGGAGTTTTGCTCTGCGCTTGCAGTCTGCCGTACTGTGGGAATTATTATGACAATTCGTGCAGTATGGTTTTCTAGTCCCAGATGTGGTTTGTTTTTTGTTATGCTGCTGCTGAGGTTGCCTCTGGTCTGCTGGTATATTGCTAAGGGTTTGTCCCTGATTGGTTGGAGGTGGGTTCTGTTGAGGTTGGGGAGGTTGCGTTGGGACTGAGTCCCCATGGGCAGTCAGATATCTTTCAGCCAAGACTATCATTTCCTCCAGTGTTTGTGCCCCTTGTTCAACGATGAAAGTTTCCATCGGCTTCGACATACAGTTCCTCAGCTGCTCACACAAAACCATCTCTCGCAAGCCCGCATAGGAGTGTTCATACTCTCCCAATGTCTCCCATTTACAGAGATAACTCTGCATACGAGCGGACAATTGTGAGAATGACTCACCCTTCAGACGACTTGCGGTTTGGAATTTCCGCTGATAAGCAGCTGAGGTTAACTCATATCTCTTCAATAAAGCCGATTTCAAACTTTCATAAGAATGTTCATGGCCTGGAGGTAGTCCCTGAAAGACTACGTACGCTTGTCCCCTCAGTGCCTGAGAAAGCTTCAAGTTCCAGTGTTCCCTAGCCAACCCAAATGACTCAGCTGATTTCTCGAATTTCTGAAGGTAACTATCCAATTGTTCCTGATTTTCCTCGAACGGCATCAAAGGAAAACTCATAGGACCCACATGAGAAGTCGAATGTAGCTGGGTTTCAATGCTGGGTGCAGGAGAGCTGGCGTTAGAACAGGTTGCTGATAGAGCTTGGTTTTCTAGCTCTTTCATCCTAAACTCATGCTGTCGGATTTTTTCGTTTTCCTGTAACTGCCTAAGTTCTTTCTCAGCCTCGATTTTCTTAAGCTCTGTCTCTGCTTCCAGTTTCTTAAGCTCGAGTTCATGCCTACGTATTTTATCTTCCCTGTCTTCTTTCCTTAACTCCCTCTCCATTACATGGACATTTAGCTGCTTCGGGCCCCGATAACCCCATAGCTACCGCTGCTGCGTGCAAATTTGCTGATGAACTCATGACTGAGTTTTGACTGAGAGGGTGAGTGATCAGTGCACTACAATTTCTATATCAATATTATACTACTTCCCAATTCAAGTTATACTAATACAATTGCAATAATTTACAAATCTTATTAGTACATACACAAAAATGGTTAGTGCAAACACTGATACAAAACACACTTTCACTCTCTCAATCGAATGGAAACAACTAATTACAGAGTTTCCTAAACTACTCTACCCTTTACTGAGATGAGAAAAAAAAAATTTTGTACCAAGTAACATAATTTATTAGAAATATTGTTTCTAATTAGCTGGGTAGATCCCGGACCGAGACCACAGTTGTCACCGACCGTTAGGGTGTTTCTATTGAAATAGACAGAAATCCCTATCCAAGAGTTTGCCGACAGTCTCTAGAAATTATGGCTCGTTACAAGAATGTCTAAAGGGATGGTCCCGATAGAAGAGACTGGGATTCACTTGGTAGACAAAGGCAGAAGGTGAAGAACACTCATGTATGTAGGAAGCCCTAACCCGAATGTCTAGTTTATCTGTCGGTGATCCTTCGTCAATTGATGGAACCCCCTGTTTTAAATACTTTCACGCACTCACACGCACACCTTGCGTTCAAAATGATCACGAGTGGAGTACGTTGGTGAAAGTATAAAACAATAATACTCTTTAATAATAAAAGAGAAAATGAAAATTGTGGTTCAACTGGTGAACGAGGACAATAGAATTTGTTACAGGTACAAAAAAATAGTTTTCTGATGCTTAGCTAGATAGCATATCATCATTCACACCATCCAGACAATGACACACTCAGACCACATGTAGACACAGAGTCACCTGAGATAATCTGATCTCGTTTCGGAATAGTGCTGGCTTTCGTTTGGATTATGTCTTGGAGTCGACCCTGGCATTCGACAGGTGTACGATGCTCCTCCGGATTCCAGGTTCCGTCTCCACTAGTTGGTGGCTCAAAGTTTCGGTAACCGGACCAGTTAGATGTCAGGTGTATCAGCAGCGAGGCTCCTTAAATCAAACAAACAGTTGCAGACTCCTTAGTGTCTTGACAATAGCAATGTGTCTGAGTGCTGGTGTTGTGTGTCTGTTGTGTATGTGTCAGATGCAGAATAGGAACAAAACATAATTCCTCTCTGCTATTCTGTATCAAAAGCAAAGGGCCAATAGCTCCTATTAGCTTGGCTAATGACATGGCGATACAAGGTGAAAAAGGGTCCAGAAGTGGACACATTCTAAGACCACATGGTCCATTGGAGTAGAACCAGTAGACAAATCTTTGTTTGAAAAAGGCATTACAAAATGTACATGGTTGTAAAACTTGAAGTGACTCATATGTAAGAATTACTGGTGCTATATGTCGTATATTTTGAAGGGACTGGCAATCACTAAAGTGCATGACCCATCTCTGTTAAAGGTAGCTGGGCCCCATCCTCTTCTTATATGTAAATAGATCAAGAATACGACCCTTGAAAGATTTACAGACTCGGATTTGGTTATTTGTCTAAGGGTGTGTGGTCCTCTTTTAATAGAAAAAGTAATCACTAGGTTTGTCCCCTGTCTTTCCACCTGGTATTTAATGGTATAGCTCACGAACCCCCTTCTTCCATCTTAAGAAATTGTCTGAAAAGACTTTCTCAATAAGAATCAGGTGCAATATAACATGGATTTGGAACAGTTAAAGATGAAGAGTCTCCTGTTCTCTTTCTTTAATTAAGAATTTATCTTATGTGAATGTGTATTTGTTAATTAAACATTAAACAAACACAAGTGAGCATTGACCACATGTTTTTACAATAAGATAGAGTTACCACAGATAGTTGGACTGACACATTAAATGGAAGAGATCTTCACATTTAAACAAATTTATTGACTGGGCCAGTGTCTTTTGGCCTATTTGACATTTTCTTTTTTTCATCAGCTGTTGACATGTACAGAATGGAATAGAACAATCTTTCATAGGACCAAATATAGTCAGTCAATAAATAATCACATTCATTGTATAGTGAGATGTTTTAACTACCAAATGTTGTATAGTTAAGTTCTTCTACATATAACCATAAATCAAGAAATCATTTCCTGAGAGGGTGAAGTTTGTGTGAGTGATAAGAAAACCTGGTGTGATGAGATGTGGATAAGCCTGGGTCCATGGTCTGATGGATCCACTTCAGGTTGGGCCAGTTTAGCTTCACTGAAGGCTTCTCATTCTCTGCTTAAGGCTGGAGTCATCTGCCATCACAGGTGTTGATCATCTCATTCACTCCTCTTCCCTCCTTGTTGGTTAGGTGTGGCACCAAGACATCACTGTTTAAAATTCATACAGGTATGTATAATCCTTTACAGCATGTTCATAGTGTGAACACAACATAACAAAACAAAATTGATAAGAACAGAAGAAGTATTGTTGTGTTACTTTGGGGTGGGTCAGAGATTATTACACTGGATGCAGCTTCTGTTGTCTGGTACCTGCTGTATGCATTTCCTCAGTGGACCTGTAGTTCAGTGAGTAGTGTACAGTCAGACACAGATAAGAGTGATAATGTGATGTTCCCTGAATCATGGTAATCAAGCTGACAGGCAAGATCAACACAAGTATGAGATGCATTTGTATAAATGGCATACATTTAAACATCCACATTACTCTATTTGTTCTACATTGTGTATATAATTGTTTATCTGTACTTTCCAAGGCAACTACTTCCTATTCTAAATCATTTCCTTGTTCCTGCTGTTGTGGTGTGGAGTTGTGTGGTGTGAAGTGTATTGTGTTGAGTTAACTTCTGTTGTGTGGGGTTCCATAGATTGTACTAATTGTCCTCACATCTACATCAATTAATATGAGTTTAACTCATCTAGTGTGCTTTTATTGTGGTTCATGTCCAACATACAGAATTTCTGATGTGTATTTGTTACAAAATGTAATCTATACAAGGTCATGACACAATATATTAGAAAAAAATTATTACTTAAAGTATTTTTCCCTAATACTCTCCTCCTCTCTGTCTACTTATACTTCTCCTACATCTTTTACCAGTGCATATCATGTCTATTCCGTTGGCGATCACGGTTGGCTATAGACCAAGGTAATTTTCACCCTTTAGTCTGAGCAGATTAAGTAGGTCGGCTATCACAAATGTCGTTTGTGAACGTTAACCTATTTTAAGCAATGCAGTTGATGTAGTGCGTTGTCTAAATAAAATCTGACACATGAATAAACTAATTTCTATCAAATACTATTTGTTTTCAATTCGTAAAGAGAAAAGGAAGAGTATAATTCCTGTTTCAGTTCTTTAGATTGCAACATAGACAGAATTAAGTACATTTTTAAAGCGAGGTAGTGTTTCGTTTGCACAAGCTGACTATCTCTGCAGAAACGTTTTTCTAGAAGTTTTTGATGAAAAGCATTTGAGTGCAGTGGAAATTTCATCTCGTACATTATTCTGTGATAGATTATAGTCATATGCACATAGTGAAGTTGTTAGATGTAGTGTAGAAAGTCAGAGTTTTGCAGTTTTGCGAAATTATAAGATGTCGGTTTCGCCGGGGAAGTGGCGCCAGTATTGAAGTTGCGATCGGCAGTTTTTCACATTTTCAGAGATTTATTTTATCAAAAATACAATTCATTGGACGCACAACACTGGATACCTTTACTTTATACATCTTGGTACCACTTAGATCTGAGAATCACAAGCTTACCTCAGACTAGATCAAACTGCCTGTTGTAAAAGTTTGAAAGTTGGACAACACATAGCTTTGGCGACTGCTCGCTCGCTCTGAAGTCATAGAAGTGCGCGGTTTTATTAAAGCGGCGCCCGAGATGGGGGACGCTATATCCACGTGATGTGTCTCTACCAGTCACATTCTATTCTGTTGACGCTAACTTTTCTATTCTTATCCTGGCATCTGTCTGTCATTAGTATCGCTTAGTGAGTTCGATTTTCTACGGTGCTGTAATTGTTTTGATAATCTCTGGGTTGCTGTGTAACGTTGACGCGCTGTAAAATGATGGATAGGTGAATATGTCACACATTCCTTAACACCATGGTGAGGAAGTCCTGGGCAGCCAGGATGTTTCCCTAGATAGCTAAGGAAAGGCCAACAATAATTCAACCTAATCCCACATCAATCATTAGGCATAAAGCAATCAAGAGTCGCCATGAAGTCGTGAGGTATACCCCACCGAATATACGAGCTAAAAGATAAGAAGGCAAGCAGGCAAGCAAGGGGGCTGAGATATTCCAGGCATTGGGCTTTAGGATGTCGCAGTTATCCCCTTTTGAGTCATTTACTCCCCAAATTCTGATTCCTCACCCCATGGTATTTGTATTGAACTTCTGACTGTCAGTGTCGTGTAGTTTGGCATGGCGGTGAATCAGGGGTAAGCACATTTATATTTGAATATAAATCGCCTAGTAATATTGCTGGCATGTGAGAATCATGATCCACATGCCTCTTCCACTTCTGCCCATATGGCAAAATCATATCATATTTTCAACAAAATATACACGTAAATACATTCACAAAATGCATATGAAAATAATCAGTAAGGTTTATACTATATATATATATATATATATATATATATATATATATATATATATATATATATATATATATATATATTCTTATCTATCAATATCTATATATATATATATATATATATATATATATATATATATATATATATATATCTAGGCCCCACATGTTTTCTCTCAATATCTCCCATTTCAAATCCCATGTTTCATAAATATATATGATCGGGAAAGTTTGTGTTTTCCCAATATCAGAATATAAATGTGTACACACTCCTTACTATAATCATAATTATTATGTTACGACACTCACCCCTAGTCTTATTGCAGCAATTAAGATCGTTTTGGTATAATCTACCAAGGATGCAATTGGATATGGCAGCTCACTTCATGTAAGGTCTGCTTAGCACAGCAGCTATGGTCGTTGTGAACTGGACGGAAGTTGTTAGTCACAATTTCCGGTGCCGCAGTACTAATAGCATATCGCCGTATTCCCGTTGCTAGGAAGTGATGGACCTATGTCCCCAGTCCGTAGACTTGGTATTAATAAGGGTTGAAGACAGGGGATTTCCCTTGTGACATCATTTGAATAGATGACGTGAAAATACACGCTGTCCCCAATGAACTGTGTAGATTTAGTGCAGAAAATGTCTGCTAGTCATTCTGACGTCATTATTAGTAATTTAGCTGATGTACTGAATCCAGAATATAAATAGTAATTCAGCTAACGTAATATTGATGGTATTCACATAGTGATCTAGACTCATACTGGAAAGATGAGACCATTCTTTGAACATGTTACAATAGCTTCGACAACAGCAGTTTGGTCAAACTTTCACAAATAATACTCTAGTTCAGGATTGACTATGAAGCAAACATTAACGCAGACTCAGGCTTGAGTTAGAAGTAGAACGGAGCACTTATGGGTTACACCCATGTGCCGTGATGTTGATCCGTTGACTAAACTAAGGTAAACAAATATTAAGGCATCACAGAACTAGCAAATCTGCCAGAAACAATATTGAGGCATCGCAGATCTAGCAAATCTGCCTGAAACACTCACTTTACGATGTCATAAATCTAAAAGCCACATAATACAAATAAAGGGTCACGTCTGTTTGCATTATACATGGAAATGAATAGGCTTACAACTGGTAAAGGAAGGTGGAAAACTACCTCAGCATGAGATAGACATAACTTAGGCTAAGGCCTTGAGGTTTGTAAGTAGCACTTATAGGACTTAGTAGAAAAAGCCCATTACACACTGACCTATGGAATACATAACTATTTCTTCAAAATAGGAACGAAGAAGATGTTTAGCTGAGTTCAGTCAAGAACCAACATCACAACACTCTAGATATTTCCTACACACACCCAGTTCTCATCTTCAACAACCAGCAAAGAGTCCCAATATTAATGGTATCATTTGCGATCTAATTATGGCTAGTGTCTGTAGTTTTTATCTGGTCGTTACTACCTTGGATTTGGTTTTGTGGATGTTAAATTGCATACGGTTTTCATTGCTCAGTTTAGTAAGATTATCAAGTTCTTTTTGTAAGGAACTTTCTTCTTCTTCTTCTTCTTCTTCTTCTTCTTCTTCTTCTTCTTCTTCTTCTTCTTCTTCTTCTTCTTCTTCTTCTTCTTCTTCTTCTTCTTCTTCTTCTTCTTCTTCTTCTTCTTCTTCTGTGTTCATCCGGAGTATTTTTTCGGACGTGATTGCGTTGTGCCTGTTTACAGCAGAGCTGCGTTCTTGCGCCGTTAGGCCGACACATCCGACTTCTGCGGGCATTTGTTGACCGGGTTAACCTTCCCGGGGGTTTCTTAGGACGTTGGACTCTCACTGTTGTGGTGTTATCCCCCATCGAGCTGGCCCATTTTGATTAGCAGAAGACATAATGGTCAGCCCTCAAGGGAAGGCAGGGGCAGACCATGGGCATTCCCCGCCATCCAAGGAGGCTTCCATACTTGCAGAGCTGACACATAGCACTCTGGTTCTGGGCTCACCCAAGGAATCGTCATTTCCTGCACATGGCTGCTAAGCCTCACTTCCGTATATTGGGCCTTCCGTTCACCATAGGCTGTTCTTCCGTCTGCAGATGACATCCACACAGTGAGCTTTCGATTCAGACTTTCCACGTAAGGAACTTTCTAATTCACTACAGTTCTCTTGACTAGTGTATATATATATATATAGTACAATCGTCTGCACATAGATCATACGTGTTATTGAGATATAAAGGAAGATCGTTAATATAAACTGCAAAAAGCAGCGGACCTAGTATTGAGCCCTGAGGCACACCAATATTAAACTGTGTGGGTCTTGATAGACAATTGCTGAAGGACACGATTTGTTGTCTGTTGGTTAACCACATCTCCAGGGCTTCTATGCGACTTTCTAGTTGCTTGTTCAATGTCCAGGCTTCCGCGCCATACAGTAGCTTTGAATATACGTAGCCTTTGACAATTCTCATTTTTAATGTGTTACTAATCTCTCTAGATGTTAATACTGATTTCATGCCGTTGAAAGCATTTTTGGCCATTCCTATTCTCTTTTTGATTTCTATTTCATTTCTACCATCATCTGGTAATATATGTCCAAGATAGGAAAAACTTGTTACTTGTTCTAGTATCCGCCCGAATCCAGAATCCACTAATATTTTTCTCTAAATTTTGCTTTACTAAAATTCCTACTCCTCTCGTGATGATCTCCTCCTGAGTTAATGAATATGTAATCTTCTCTCCTTATCAGTTATCAGTTATCAGTTGGGGTATCTTCATTGCACTCTGGACATGTCCATAGGTGCTCAGATCCTCCCCCCAGCATATGCATTAGCGTCTGGTGGCTAATAGTGCCAGTTCTGTGTTGGTTGACGAGGCGCTTTGTTTTCCCGATGTACCTCTCTCGTCTGGCCGTGCCGCTTCTTACTCCCAAGTCTTTCATCCTGGACAGCGATGTGGATTCACTGACATCAAAGTCATCTGTTCTCGCCATATCTTTGAGGACATTAATAACATGGGCACGATCCATGGGCTGGCCATCTACAGGGGGTGCAGAGCCAGCCAGTTTATCAGCTCGTTCATTTCCCTCGACTCCCGCATGTCCCGGGACGAAGATGAAGGTGACTTTACGGACAACAGACTTCCGCAGCGACTCAGTCCACTGTCTACGTACAGATCCAGCTTCGACCTTCTGAATCATGCTCATTGAATCACTTAGTACACAGACGTTGGTATAATGCTGTGATTCCAGCCATATGAAAGCCTGTGTAACTGCCATCACCTCCATCGTCATGCTGCTCGTGGTCATAGAGTGGGCACCACTGGATTCTTGAACGGTTCGGCCCGCTGAACGGGCTGTAACTGCCCACGCACTTCTCTGCTGCTTTACAACAAATCCATCTGTATAGATGAGCACTTCTGGGCTATCTGAGTGTTCATAGATGAGCGCGTTAACCTCTGCATTGACAGTGGCAGGGTTCTGCTCTCTCCACCGTCTGTCGAGTGTGATAATGCAGGAGAAAGTGCACTTAAAAGCTGGAGGCACCTGCACCCATTCCTTGCCGGGGTTGTTACTGGTAAGACTGCAGACCTGTCTGACGACATCTTCCGCCCGACCCATCCATGATTTGCCCCTCTTGAACCTGTCACCCTTTTCTCTGAATATAGCATCATGCAGAGGGTGCTGCTCATCTGCACTTATTTTTAAGTATGCACGAGCTCTCCAGATCTTGATCCTGTGTTCCATTGTCGGAAGTCAAGGAGGTATCTCATTGCTACACAGCTGGTGTCTCTCGTGCAACCCAAAATGATGCGTTTGGGTTTGTTTTGTACCTTTTCAAGTCTTCCAATCTGTGTAGAGCTTCTTCTTCTTCTTTCGTTCGCTTGAAATATGTCTATAACTGCAGTGCTGTCTCTTGTATGAATTGAACTGTCTTTTTCAGTTCACACAGCGGTCCATAGAGTTTATCTTCCACTGTCGTCTCTCTAGGCCAGAAGGTTTGCCTAGATATGTTATATTTTGGGCAGTCTTGGAGTATGTGCTCTGCTGTCTGCGACGCCAATCCACATGTACACATGGCTGTTTCACCAATTTTGAATTTTGTATACATGTGGTTGCGTAATCTATTGTGCCCTGTTCTGAGGCGCAGAATAATGACTTGTTCTGGTCTATCCATAACGTGGTAGTCATCTTGAGAAGGTTTTGGTGGCTTTCTGACTGATTTGATCATTCTTTTCTTTTGGTGGTATGTAACGGGCACATCAGGCTGTTCCTCTTTGGCTCCTTCCTTAGCCAATTGATCAGCCCTGTCGTTTCCGGGTACTCCACAGTGGGATGGTATCCACTGTATGGTGACTTTATGCTGACTGCTAAGTTCAGAAAGTAGTGTCCTTAGTACTGGCAATTTCCCAGAGAGGAGCGCCTCGAGTACTGATTTTGCATCTGTTAGTAGCACCACAGGTTGTGTACCATTGCTGTTATTTAGTAATTTCTCTGTTGCTATCTTGATTGCCTCAATTTCGGCATCATAGTTATGGCAGTACTTTCCTGTCGGTACTCTGGCTGTGTCCCTAGTATTATTTGGGTAGTCTATGTACACTCCCGCTCCTCCATTTCGAACAGCATTTTGTGCTGACCAATCTGTGTAGACTCGGATCCAGAGGTCCTGTGGGTATTCTTCATCAAGGAAGCTGAGAGTGGCTGTTCTGCGCTGCACACTGTTCTGTTCTTCCTTGTCAAATATTCCTCTCACTTTTGTCTGGATTTGTAACGATAGTCTATGCTCATCTTTCCATGGAGTTCGCTCTGGAATAGTTGTTAGGGGGATACCAACTGTGGGCATATCAGTGGTTTCTCTGCAGAGTCGTTTGGCCTGGTGGATAAAACTACTTCTTTTCAACCGCCCCATAGCTAGGTTTTCAAATCTGTTCTTCATAGGGTGGCCTGGCAAGCTGAGGAACTTTTCTGCTTGTATTAGCGTTTTCGTATCTCTGCGCTCACTCAGTGCCTGTGTCCTCCCCATCTTCTCCATTTCCACTATAGGGGTTGATCTCATCCCTCCTGTGGTGACTCTAAGTGCTTGATTTTGCACCTTGTCCAGCTCTTGTAGTGTGGTATTTGATGCTGAACACCACGCAGTTGACCCATATTCCAGGTGTGGTCGTATGCTCTGTTGGTAAACTTTGCTAAGTATTTTCGTACTGGCTCCCCATGTGGTTCCACTTAGCTTTCTCAGGATGGCTATTTTCCTTCTGGCTTTTGCTACTGCTTTGTTGATGTGCTTTCTCCATGTCAGCTTGCCATCAAATGTTACTCCAAGGTATGTTGGTTCTTTATCTTCTCTTAGGGGTGTTCCATTTATCTGGATGATCCCTGCCTTTTGTTTTGGAGAGAGGGTAAATAGGGTGGTGCTGCACTTGTCAGTGTTTATGCTGACACACCATCTATTTGCCCATGCAGCAAATGTATCTACAGCTCTTTGTAGCAATCTGGTGGCCACTGATGCATATTCATTTGTGCTCCATAGAACCAGGTCATCGGCGTACATTGCCGCTTTAATTCCATGCGGTAGGTGAGCAACAAGATCATTGATGAAGATTAGAAAGAGTGTGGGGGACAAGACTCCGCCCTGGGGGACACCGTGACGCAGTAGTACTTTCTTGCTCTTGAGTCCGTCTATCTGTACTCGGGCTCTTCTGTTGTGCAAGTATGCTTTCACCCATTTGTACATTCTTCCATTGACTTTGCAGTTTCTCAGTTTCTTCATCAGACCTTCTTTCCAGACTTTGTCAAAGGCTTTCTTCAGATCTATCCATGCCGCAAGCACCAGCTTCTTCTCTTGGAATGCATCCTCAATTTCTTGAGAGAAGTAGGTTGTCTGATCTTCCGTAGAGTAGCACTGCCTAAAGCCAGCCTGCTGTGGCACAAGGATGTTTTTACTTTCAATGTACCACTGCAGTCTGTGATTGATGATGCGCTCCAGTGTTTTGCAGAAACAGCTGGTGAGGCTAATTGGTCTGTAGCTAGAGGCAATGGAACTATCTTTCCCTGATTTTAGGAGGGGTATCATGATTGCTTCTCTCCAGGCTTGTGGAACACTGCCTAAGGTCCAACTGTTATTGAAGATCTGCAACAGCTTTGCTTTGGCCTCTGTTCCTAGGTTCCTGATCATTTCATTGGAGATACCATCAGCTCCTGGTGACTTTCTCATTTTCAGTTTTGATATGGCTAGCTCCAGTTCGCTGATTGTGATGGGTGCCTCCAGAACCTCATGTACTATTTCCTTCTGTCCTGTATGTTGCCGTTTCTCTTGAATCTCTTGTTGTTTCTCTGGACTGATTTTGATATTGTTATCTTGTGCGAATGAGTCCGCAAAATAGTCAGCTGCTTGCTTTCTTGTTAAGATGTTTCCATCTTTATGTAGTGCAATTTTTGAGTTTCTCCCTGTGCCCTCATCGTTAAGTTGTTTTATTAGCTTCCACAATTTCCTTGTGTCTCTTTCAAAGCTCAGAGACTCTGTTGTTGTTTTTTTTGCCAGCTTTTCCGTCTAGCCTGCAGCTTGGCCCTTTGAAATTTGGCTTTTGCATGCTGGAATTTATTGTGGTGCTCTTGGCTGGGTGTGGCCTCTGCTTGCTTTCTACATACTTCCACATCATTATGCAACTGTTCCAGTTCACTACTCCAGTAGGGTTTATATTGTTTACGGGCTCCTCTTGGTACTGTTTCTCGCGCTGCCTGTAGTATGCATTTCCCAAACTCTTCAACTACTTTATTTATGTCTTTCTCAGTGTTCAGGTTTCTAACCAGTATGCTGGTGCTATGCTTGTACACTGCCCAGTCTGCTTTCTTGTAGTTCCACCTCGAGAGGGTGCTGCTTTCACTTACAAGCTCATTTTCTACAGTTAGAAAGACTGGTCGATGGTCACTGCCACCTAGTTGTTTCCCAACAATTCGTGTAATGTTCCACTCCAGGTCTGGTGAATGAAAAGCCAGGTCAGGTGTAGTTGTAGAGTGCCATGATCTCGAGTAGAAAGTATGTGGGTCGGACGGCTTGTTAACCAAGATGAATCTATTCTCATCCTGCCAGTCTTCCAGTCTCTCTCCTCTCTGGTCCATGTGATCATAGCCCCAACTCTGCGAGTGGCTGTTGAAATCGCCGCACACAATCATTTTTTCTGTTAATGGTAGTGTGTCCAGTGCCTGTGGACGGTCACTTGGACAATAGTAATTGATCAGATGTAGGTCTGTATAGCCTGTTTTAAGTTTAAGTGTCTGATACTCAGCCCCTTCCATATAGACTTCGATTTGGGAAGCAGTGATGTTATTTTTTACAAGGGTAAGTATCCCACCTTTTCACCTGTCCTTTCGGTCAGATCGGTAACACTGGTAGCCTCTGATTTTGAAGGCTATATTTTCGTTGAGAAGAGTTTCTTGCAAGCAACATATGCTTACTTTTTCTTTGTCCAGGATGTTTTCTAATTCTACTTTTTTGTTGCTGACTCCCTCCGCATTCCAGTGCATTATTTTAAGTCTTAGTTTAGTATGGCCAGCTGTTCTATTCTCATGTCCCCTGGCTCCACAGGACATCTGAGAAGGACCTCCAGTAGTTGGGGTTGGACCCTTTCGAGACATAGGGCCCGGCACTGCACCTGCCTGGGGGTCCAAAGCAGGGCGAGCACCATAACGTTTAGCAGCAGTCGACATATTCCATTTTGCGTAATTGCGTGGCATCCTGATTTCTGTGGTGCGCCTCCTGGCTGATTGCCTCCGTATTCAGCACCTTTCCTTTGCTAGAGCAGACTGTGGTCTCACTCGAGTTTAGATGTGTACACACGCACACACGTGTCTGCACATGCATGTATGTGTATACACATCTAGAGCACACTGGTTATTTTCCGGCGCCAGATACTCGCCGTCGCCCCTTCTCCTGTTAGTTAAAACAGTTCCGCCACGTGAAGGCCAGGAGTTGGACTTTTGCTGCAGAGGTTATGTATTCACGAGCCATTGGGGTATTTAAGCAATGTTGGGCGCTCACCCCAACACTGCGCCCCGGCTACATACAGGAATTTGGAACCTGTGTAGAGCTGACAGTGAGGATGGCCAGGGCATACTCGATGCATGAAAGCACCAGTCCTTGGAACAGAAGTATTATCTTTGCTCGATATTGGCAGTCGCCATGACTCTCATTGCTGACAAACCTTTTCGAGCCTTCGTTATGACATAATCGACATGATCTCTGAAGGACAGGCTACGATCAAGCCTCACGCCAAGATATGTCATTGACTGGGTTCTACTCAAAATACTCCCATCCATTCTTACTGCCGGCAGGTCTGTTTTCACAATATGGCTGTTTAGGGAGAACCACGTAACCGATGCCTTTGCAGGGTTGACAAGGGCACCGGCATCAGCACACCATGAAGAAATTCGATCTAGTTCGCCCTGCATATCATTGGCAACCGCCTGTCTATCTCGACCCTGTCGATACACGAGGATGTCGTCAGCAAATGACAGAGTCCTACCCCTCCCGTCCAACTGTTGTTCAGTGATCGGCACCGTATACACGTTGAATAGTACTGGTGAAAGTGGTGAACCCTGCGGCAATCCTGGACATATCGTTATCGGCTCAGAAGACCAACTCCCGCATCTTAGCACCACCTTCCTTTAGAGCAGAACTGCAGCTATCCATCGTACAAGGTGAAGGTGCACTTTCAGTCTGAGGAGGGTTTGCATCAAGTGCTCGAAAGATACTCTGATGCTTCTCTTCTCTCCTTAGATAACTTGTATCTGTCAATCTTGTTTCAGATACACCTAAAATATCTAAATCCATGTTCTTTGCTTCAGCAGTAAGGTTATCAAACTTCCCTGCTTGATAAAGGGTGCAAAGGTTCCACCTACCAATTCTTAGACTTCTCCTTCTACTTTTCAGGTAGTCAGAATCTTAGTCAGAATGCAGCCTTTCAAAAGAATATAGGATGCATTCACTATAGGAGTTGTCTCTTCCCTGTGAATATTTACAACAGGCTCATCTCCAGGGGGCCAAGAATTACCCGTATCGCTGTTTCCTTGTTGTTGAATTATCATTGCTGTCTTTGTGATAATACGTGGTGAGGTCCCAATCTCTTCCACGATGGCCAGCCATGTTCATTTTCGTGTCCTGAACACGACTCATGTGCTCCACACTTTTTACTGTTTCACTTCCTAAGCCTTTGATCTATTTAGATTCATCCGCCTTCTCCACCGTCCCAGTCTTTGTGTACTAGGGATGGATATTCCCTTAGTAGGATATTACCCCTACTTCACTCATGTAGTTTAGCCAGTCAGCCAGTTAATAGTTAAATGATGTAATGTTTTTTTTTGAATGTGTTATTCTAATGGCTTTGATAATGACAATATTAAGGAAATAGGTCTATAGTTACCCAAGAAGCTATTATCATTTGAGCCATTTTTAAGTAGAGGATAAACTTTAGCAATTTTAAATGCTGATAGAAAGTAGCTTTTGGCAGGCATTGATTATATACGAACGTTAATGACTCACAAATGACTGATGCAGCACACTGAATAATTCTATTACTGACACCATCTAGCCATATGACCTTCTTGCTTAGAGATTTGAGAGATATTTATATATTTCTTCAACTGACATCAAGGGTATCTCAGTGGGAATATTTCTAGTGCACTTCTCACAGAATGATGACAGTAAACTTAAATTACATGATGAGTTTTCTTCTTCTTCTTCTTCTTCTTCTTCTTCTTCTTCTTCTTCTTCTTCTTCTTCTTCTTCTTCTTCTTCTTCTTCTTCTTCTTCGTTCATCCAGGGTGTTTTTTCAGACATAATTGTTTTGGGTCTTGTTAGACACCCTTGGGCCAAAACCCTTAGGCCAACACATCCGACTTTGGCGTGCATTTTTTAACCAGGTTAGCATTCCTGGGGGACTCTCACTGTTGTGGTGCCATCCACATCCTAGCTGGTCAAGTTAGAATGGTCAAAGACTTCACGGTCAGCCCTCAAGGGATGGCAGGGGCAGTCTATGGACATTATCCACCATCCAAGGTGGCTTCCATATTTGCAGAGCCGACACATAATGCTCTGGTACTGGCTCACCCAAGGAATCACCATGTGCTGCACATGGCTGCTTTAATTCGTCACTTACATGTATTGGGCATTTCGTTCGCTACAGACCGCTCCCCACACAAACCAGACGGCATCCACTCAGCGAGCTTTCGGTTCAGACATGTGCTGGTCGCTGTGCCCAGAAGACAAAATAGTCAGAGCTGTTCCGGGCACGAAGGACATTCGGAAGACTAGATAGTCAGAGATGTTCTGGGCATATGGGACATTTCACTCGGATGTTTTTGCACTGTTCCAATTTATTTGCAACCTTTAGGCTGGCACATCAGACCTCTGCGGGCATTTTTTTTAGCCAGTTAGCCTTCCTGAGGGTTTCAAGAGACATTCTGTTGTGGTGTCGCCCACATCTCAGCTGGTCAAGGTAGAATGGTCAAAGACATCATGGTCAACCCTGAAGGTAAGGCAGAGGCAGACCATGGGCATTCCCCGCCATCCAAGGAGGCTTCCATAATTGCAGAGCTGGCACATAGCATTCTAAGATTGAGCTCACCCAAATAATCGCCATGTCCTATACATGGCTGCTTTAATTCCTCACTTCCATTTATTGGGTATTATGTTCACCACTGGCCACTCCACGCAAACCAGGAAGGGTCAGTCTGCAGATAACATCCACTCAGCAAGATTTTGCTTTGGACTTCCACGTGATGGATTCACTAGCCAAGCATTCCATTTTGTGTTAATGAGATGACATCCACTCAGGAAGCTTTCGCTTCAGACTTCCACATAATGGATTTGCTGGCCAAGCGTTCCATTTTATGTTAATGAGACATTTCTCCACCTTTGCCTACGCTCACTCAATTAGTTTTTTTTATAGAGACTTGCATCATAACCATTGCGTGCGATTGGGTTGCCTTTTCACCTTTAGTAATGCTCACGAGGTAAGCTACATGTGCTGCCGGCTCAGCACCATACCTCCATGCAGCATAGAATGAACGAACAGACTTTATTTTCAAAGGGTAACAAATTGGGAACGCAGGCCCGTCTTACAATCGGTCCTTCCAATCACTCATCTTTCGTTCATCAATAGAGTATAGGAAAAACATTGTCAAATGAATTTTGTTAACATAAACAATGCATATTATCATGTTATGCGGCACACCCACCACCCACCCACACATCCTCCATTTACCCACACACCCCCATCCAACCACACACATACACACCCCTGGCACACATACATTCCCCCACCCATCCACCACATCCCGAAACCAACACATCTCCCCACCCACACACACTTCCACCAACCACACATCCCATCCACCCACACCCTAAGCACACATACATTTCCCAACCCACACATCCCTCACCCACACAATCTCCCCACCCACTCACATACCCTCCACCCGTCCCATTACCCACCAACATATCCTCCTCCACCCACATATCCTCCTCCACCCACACACCTCCAACCACCCAGCCAAACACACATCCCCCATGCACACACACATCTCCTGCACCTACCCACACACAAATTCCGCACATAATCTCCCATCTCCCCCAGCCCACTCACAGATCCCGAGCCTACCCATACAAACATCCCCTACCATCTCCTAACCTACACAAACTCACCCATCCACATATCCTCTACCCATCCACACATCCTCCACCCACCCATCTCACAACCAAACATCCCTTAACCACACACCCTTGCCCATATACAATCACCTACCCACACATCCTCTACCCACCCACCCATCTCCAGCCACACATTCCTTAATCACACACCCCTACCCATATACACACATCCCCACCCACACACACATCTCCCCACTAATACCTCACATACATCCCCACCCACCAACACATCCCCCATTCACAAACACACACCTCCCATCCACGCACACCCAACCCACATACACACACCCCCACCCATACACTCATCGCCTTCACACATCCCTCCGCACACGTACTTATCCCCCAACCACTAACACCCACACATCCATCACCCACTCATCAACACATACATCTCCCATCTACCCACCCACACTCACACACCCAACCACCCCTCCAAACACACATCCCCCACTCTCACACACATCAACACCCACCCGCACACCCACACCCATCTTCCCTCCCACACAACACCACACCACACCCACACACATCCCAAAGACATCCCTCACCTACACACACATCTCCCACACATTTCCTACCCACCCAGACATCCCCATCTACAGTCACCCTCACCACTCACACATACATCCTCCATCCAGCCACACACACCTCCCCACCCACCCAGGTAGGTGAGAGCGAGTAACAGCCAGGCCCTCTCATCCGGGCATCCCTCATATCCCTTGGCTGAGAGCTGTAGAACATGTGTCTAGACCAAGAATGCATTGGCATTGTGCACCTGATTCAGACTTTTTACTGACCACTGAGTGAACTAAAAAAGACAGTCACAATTCATACAAGAGACAACATTGTAGTTATAGACACATTTCAAGGGAAAAGAAAAAGAAGAACTTAGTTACAATGAGGGGGATTTATTTTTAGATATCCCACTTAAACGTTATTTTTCTTTAACATCCAACTCCACATTAATTTTTTTCCTGACTTATTTCCAGTTTTTCTTTTATTTTTATTCTGATGTGTCACCTTAGGTCGTTTTCTTTATTATGCCACCTATAGTTGCACCATAAATGTTAGTTTCATTCAGGAGGTTAACACTTGATTGCGACTGCAATGAAATATCAATATTGCTTGCTGTTATAAATTGTTTAGAGATAACCATACTTACAATAGACTTCATAAGTGAAAAATGTCAGTAATAAATTAAACATACAGTACCTGTTCATCCATTAATTTACACTTAGGCAGTCACTTCACCTCTCTTAGATTATACCTGAGCTTACATCATACATCAGCTTAGATAATCATAATTTTAGATCATACATCAGTTTATATCATCATGAACTTATTTCATACATCAGTGAGGGCTGGTCTGGTTCACCAGATCAGTCCTGCATCTAGCGTTTGTTGTCTTGGATGGCTGTGTGGGGTGCACCAAATTGGGATCTTCCCGACTAATGCAAGTTAGCAAGGCAGGCATTTTGAGAATGTAACCGCATCATAAAGCTAGAGTCGTGGTTTGAGCGGGCAAAGGAGCAATTTTGTACAACCGTTCGACAAAGTCTCGATAAGCGCCCACTCTCTCTCGACATTCCTGCCGGCGTAGCGTAGAAGCTCATCGGTAGGCACCCAGTGGTTTTGCATGTATCATCGGGTACCAAGGGAGCGCGCTGAGCGATTGCTACTCTTGGCCTACGTGTGCATGAATAGTCCATCTGTGCGATAGATATCTGGTTGGTCCTGCCAGTAGTCATATGCTTGTCTCAAAGATTAAGCCATGCATGTCTAAGTTCACACTGTTTCACTGTGAAACCGCGAATGGCTCATTAAATCAGTCGAGGTTCCTTAGATGACACGATCCTACGTGGATAACTGGCAATTCTATAGCTCTGACCCTCACAGAAAGATTGCTTTTATTAGTTCAAAACCAGTCATCGTTGCCCTTCACAGGGCGCAGCAATCCCACTGGAGACTCTGGATAACTTTGTGCTGTTCACAAGGCCTTGCGTGCTGGCGGCGCATCATTCAAATGTCTTCCCTATCATGTGTTGATGGCATGGCGCTTCCTTGGGTGAGCCCAGTCTCAGAGAGCTATGTGCCGGCTCTGCATTTATGGAAGCCTCCATGGATGGCTGTCAACGTCTCACACGTACACAGGTATTCTTAGATCCTTCACATGCACTCAAGAAAATATCAGTCTTGCATGTGGTATCACGTATTTATTCAGGAGAACCTGATTAACGTCAACATGTGCACATAGGGCGGTTACATTATTACATCATCATTATATACAAACAATTATAGCACTCAGGCAATCACACAAAACCCTGCACTCAGATACTCGCTATCTTCAACATGGCAACGCCAGCTAGCACTCTCGCAAAATCCATACACTCGCTCCTGAAACACCTGCGTCCTTCCCCTAAACCGTCGAGTCCCAGTCTGCTCTCTTCATGCTGGCTGGTTGGTCATGTGGTACTGGACCCCGTGTATCACGGGACAACCGGGCTGTCTCAACAGTCACGTCATACTGTCCGCTCGTGTTGTGTCAGGTTTTTCAGTGTAAAGCTGTCTGGTCAGTCCAGGACGGAGTCCTGTAGGCTTGTGTCCCTTTTTATAACTGGGTCTTGTCCTATCGATGTCCTGTCTATGACATCTCTGTGTCCCTGCCTATGTCCTGTCTCTGATATCTCTAAGGTCCTATAGATGTCCTGTCTATGACATCTCTGCGCCCTTATCTATGTCCTGTCTATCATATCTCTGTGGTCCTGTGGATGTCCTACCAATGACATCACGGCATCCCTGCCTATGTCATGTCTCTATTATGTCCCTTGTCCTCTATATATCCTGTCTCTATTCCCCAGCATGCTGACATCCTCCCCTGCTCCCCCGGTATTGTGTCACCAAATTCCTTCCAAGAACTGTGACACAATGTCGTCTATACATATAAAATTAGTCTGAACTAATTTGTCAGTGGGTTGTGGGAATCCGTCAGTCGTGACTCTGTTTGGGTACACCTGTGATTCATAAGGGTATGATACGCTGTTGAAGCATCCACCCACTGGTGTCTAATCAGCTTACCACTATTGATATGTTGCCAAGAGTCAACTACTCTCCTACATTTTACTACTGGAGGCTGATAAATGGACCAAGGTATCATTGTCTTACATTCATGGTTGCCCATTAAAATGCAAAACCTCTCATACACCAAAAAATGGTGCCCTGAATCAATTTTCTCTTGTCACGGAGACTAATCATGGATATATTATCCATTGCCTCCATAAAATGTTACCTCAACATCTCTGTTCAAGATCTGTGTTCACTGATTTCCCCCTGTCTCGCTCTCGCTTGTTAATAGATTTTCTCTTGTGGAGTCATAACCTTTATTAATCCCTTATGTATCAGTGTAATCTCCCCTTCTTAGTAATTGGTGTTTGTAAGTTATATGTTCATATAATGTTAGATTAAATGTTCTGTTTCTAATAATGTGTGTGTTAATTACAAACATAGATGTATGTTTATAACATGTATAATGTTATTCTTCAAGTGTCATCAGATAGGTCACTACATCTCACAAATGAAGGTTTATTCTAAATTCTTGAGATGAGTTACCGAGCTGTTATTCTTGAATCTATAACTATAGGTGTAATGTAATTCTAATGTCGACACGTATAAAAGCAATGAACAATCACATGTGTTGCTATAGATGAAGACAAAATATTACGATAAAGCATATGTGCAAAAAAGTGCACCAATATTTACATGTCTTCTTTTAATACATTCATGCCTTCTTTTATACGTTTTTCACTCGTCATTCACACTATGTATTGTTAAAAATGTTTATCATCTCTCTTTGAAAAAAAAATACGCACATCTTTAAGTTAACATAACGTGATCAGTTAATCTTATAATTGAGATAGTTTATGTACATGACTGTTTGATTGCGTTAGGCAATCATAAAAAAACCTTGACTTTAGTTTTGTATATTCCGTCCAGTAGACATTTTAAATTAAAGAAATGTAATTACCAAAAAAATGAATGACTATACTGTAAGATTTCTTACTCCCCTTATATCTACACAATGTTTCTGTTTCCTCTGTAATTAGTTGATTATCTCATGAATGTATACATGAACTTATTTTAAGACTTTTGTAATTTGTTTTACGAGAAATTATTATTACTATCAATTAAAAAAAAAGATTGTATTACTGAAAAAAGGTATAGTTATACTATCTTAACTTCTGAGGAAAATTTACATGAATATGCAACTGCAATAAAATACTACTAACTATTTAAATCTAATCTACACTACCTATTTAAAATAACTAATTAACTAGTCGCTCTCGATGACTGGAGATGTTTTTGTCTCATTCTTCTGCTCGACTGGGAGGTCCGAAGGTCTTGTAAGCAAGTCAGCAATAATAATCTTCGAGCCCTTAATTGTGTTTGATGGAGAACGAATAGTTCTGCAGGATAAGTGCCCATCGATAAATACAATTGTTTTTGGGCTGTCCTTTTTCGATCACCAGTAGTGGGGAATTGTCTGTGTTGATGAGGAAGTGTGTCCCGGTGAGGTATTTCGTCAATTTACTGATGCAGTATACAATTGCGAGGGCCTCAAGCGTAGAAACGCCATAGCGCAATTCTTCTGGGGTGATTTTCCTACTGACATAAATGACTGGATGGTTTATGTTATTGTAGGCCTGAAGTAACACGCCTGATATCGTCGTGGCACTGAAGACCGTCCTGAGGGTATACGAAATGTCCTTGTTAGGCAAGCGCAAAATAGGGATATTGGAGAAGTAATATTTCAGTTGTGACATTGCATTTTTTAAAGTAGCACTCTATACATCAATTTTCGAGTTTGATCTTAACAGATCCGAAAAAACACTGGTGATTTGTCCTAAGTTCGGTATGAACTTGTTGTAATAATTCACCAGGCCTAATAGGCTTCTAATTAGCTTTTTAGTCGTAGGCATCGTGAGATTTAGGATCTTGGTCATGATTTTGTAATCTGTGCTCAATTGGCCTTTGGATATTTCATGGCCTAGAAATTCAATTTCATCAAATGGCAACTCAACTTTTGTTGGTTTTATAGTGAGTACAAACAATTTTATTCTATCAAAAATCTGTCTCACACTTTGCATCTGAGGTAACTTTTTAGGTATTACATTGCAGTGGAATGAGATGGCAATTTTTGTTTTCCCTACACCATCATACAGAAATGGTGGGGAAATATTTCTTATTACTGTTGTTGCATGCAACATTATTAGGTTTATCAGTAGAAATATGGTTGTTGTTGACTGTAGTTGGTATGTGTACAGTGCTATCCAAAAACCTTTAGCAACATCACTAATACAACTGAGATGGAGATGGTTGTATTACATAATGGTAAATTTCTGTTCTGACCTATGTCTTTTTTAATATGTCCCTTGGAAAACATGTTATTGTGTGTTATGTTTCTGTCTGTGTTTTTCAGACTGTGTTGTCTGCTAGTAAAGGACTGTAGGGCATCTGTTTTTCATTCTAAGTGCGTTGTTTGAGTTAGGCTGTTCGTATATTGTCTATCTGTGTCATTGTTTTTCTATGATGTAGTCTTACTGGTAGTGCAACTTTCTGTGGGTTCAACAGACTGGTCTTTAATAATTTTGTTAAGACTATCACAATAATTTCCTTGAGGAGAATCTATGTTATGTATCTCATAAACTGTTCTGTCGTCTTCTGAGTAGTGGCGTCCCTTGAATTTCTTGACTGCAGTTGCTGTTCTTGCTCACTTAGTTTTTTTTATCTGCTGTAATTAATTTGCCAATGAAATTCTTGTTTGATGCTGTTTTTCCCAGGCATTAATTTCTTTTTGTGTACAGCTTTTTACATCAGGTAAGTAACCTATAATCAGATCTACACATGGATTGTCTAGAATCGCACAAGTAAACGTGCCTGATAAGAAGAGTGTACAAATGTGAGCTGTAGCTAGTGGATATTTCTACACATTGCCAGAAAATGTTCGGCAATTTACAAACTTGCCTGTATAATCTTCTGCGTTTGCAAGCTCTTTCCTTAAGCCAATTAAAGTACTACTGGAATCAATCAGTACCTGGCAAGGTTTGTTATTAACTATACCATTGTGGAAGATTAATTTTCCTCTGGAGAAAGTTACTGCATTGGCGTTTTCCCCTGAAAATGGGACTGTATGGCCGCATTCTAATACACCATCCTCATAAAATTTAGGACATGTCTGACATTTATCATAATTTAGTATATCAATTGCTGCAAGAGCATTACCTTCCATTCCTTGATTTCCTTCACACTCACTTTCGCTCTCAGAAGATGAATCAACCAGTACCGCATTTACACTCTTTAACCTCTGGTGACCAAGGCATTTAGCACTATAATGTCCCAGACTCTTGCAAAAGAAACATTTTACTGCCCATCTGTAATCATTTCTCTTGCCCTGTTGCTTCTTAACCATCATATCTAGGTGAGCTGGATATCCCGGGTTCATGTCACACATTTGAAATTGAAAATGTGATAGTTTGCAATATGGACATTGTGGTGCATTAGAATTCTGTTTCTCTCTATATCTAAATGGTTTTGACGGTTTGGTGTTTGCTGCAGCTACTATATCGTTGTCGTTGTTGTTTAAAGTGAAAATGTCCCTGTTAGATGTAAAATAAGCGGAACCCTTTCTTTCTAACTGTTCTAAAGATTTAACATCAGACTGTTGCAAAAATTTTGCAAATGGGGTCGGAATCGATGACATGATCTTGTCTATTATAATTAAATCTCTTAGTTTTTCAAAGCTTTTATTCACTTTTGCAGCATTCAGCCACTTATTGTAAATATTCTGAACTTGAGAAACTTAATAAATGAACGTTTGGTTAGCTTTAGGCTTTAATTTTGAGAATTGTACCTGATACCCTGGTGCATCCAACAAAAAGTGTTGCATGATTCGTTGATGTATATAATCGTAATCTTTCCTAAGCTCTTGTGGAATCGATTCAATGACGTTTAAAGGCTCTGATGACAAGTTTCGCATATAGATCATGGCCCAATGTTCTCTTGGTTAGGTTGGGCAGTTGACATTCACTTCATATTATACACATCAATTCTGTTGTTTAGACAAGCAAAAATTAGTATAATGCAAAGATTTTGTCTGTCAATGTCAAAACCTTTAGAGGAAAGACATATTATGTGGTATTTATTTGTGAGTTTTTGTCGGTTGTCTTGTTTTCTGTCGTATTTAGCTATGTACCATCATTGTTACAGCAGTACAATATCAACTCACATGTTAACATCAAAATATTATCATTTGACTCAATCCATCTGATATAATCTAATTTAGCTTAACTTTGCAATAAAGGTCAAATCTAATTCAGGCTATGGGTATCAATCGTAAGATTGACTGCTTCTGACACCATCAAATCTAAAGATCTGATCTACAACCAGGCTGTCTCAACAGTCACGTCGTACTGCTGTCCGCAAGTGTTGTGTCAGGTCCTTAAGTGCAAAGCTGTCTGGTCAGTCCAGGATGGAGTCCCATAGGCTTGTGTCCCTTTTTATAACTGGGTCTTGTCCTGTCGATGTCCTGTCTATGACATCTTTGTGTCCCTGCCTATGTCCTGTCTCTGATATCTCTAATGTCCTGTAGATGTCCTGTCTATGACATCTTTGCACCCTTATCTATGTCCTGTCTATCATATCTCTGTGGTCCTGTGGATGTCCTATCAATGACATCACGGCATCCCTGCCTATGTCCTGTCTCTATTATGTCCCTTGTCCTCTATATGTCCTGTCTCTATTCCCCAACACGCTGACATTCAGATTGACCACTTCTGACACCATCAAATCTACAGATATATCACACTGGAGCTATGAGTATCAATCGTAAGATTGACCACTTCTGACACCATCAAATCTACAGATCTGATCTATCACACTGGTATCAATCGTAAGATTGACCACTTATGACACCATCAAATCTATCCTAGAGCTATGGGTATCAATCGTAAGATTGACCACTTATGACACCATCAAATCTATCCTAGAGCTATGGGTATCAATCGTAAGATTAAGCACTTCTGACACCATTAAATCTAAGCCTGTCAACGTCTCACATATACACAGGTATTCTTAGATTCTTCACATGCACTCAAGAAAATATCAGTCTTGCATATGGTATCACGTATTTATTCAGGAGAACCTGATTAACATCAAAATGCGCATTTATGGAAGCCTCCATGGATGGCGGGGAATGCCCATGATCTGCCCCTGCCTTCCCTTGAGGGTTGACTGTGATGTTTGTGACCGTTCTACCTTGACCAGCTGAGATGTGGTCGACACCACAACAGTAAAAGTCCAACGTCCCTCGAAACCAGAGGAAGGCTAAAATCAGTAAAACAAAATGCCAGCCGAAGTTGGATGTGCTGGCCTAAGGGTGGCAAATAAAAACTGGCACTACTCAACTATGTCTGAGTGAAATGTCGATCGTGTCCTGAACAGCTCTGACTAACTAGTTTTCCGAATGTAACGGAACATCTCTGACTAGCTAGTTGTCCGATTGTCCCTCGTGCTTGGAACAGCTCTGATTATCTAGTCATCCGAATGATCTTCATGTCCGGAACAGCTCTGACTAGCTAGTTTTACGAATGTCCGTCGTGCCCGGAACAGCTCTAAGTATTTTGTTTTTCGGGCACAGCGGCTAAGCACATGTCCGAAACGAAAGCTCGCTGAGTGGACACCATCTTCAATCCGACCATTCCTGGTGTGTGTGAGGAGCAGCACGTAGAGAATGAATATATTGAAGTGAAAAATTAAAGCGGCCATGAACAGGACGTGACAGTTCCCTCGGAGAGCCTAGCACCAGAGCACTATGGGTCGGCTCTGCAACTATGGAAGCCATCCTGGATGGCGGAAAATGCCATGGACTGTTTCTGCCTTCCCTTGAGGGCTGATCACAAAGCATCCGACCGTTCCAACTTGACCAGCCGGGATGTGAATGGCACCACAAAAGTGAGAGTCACCCAGGATTCCAACCTGGTCAAAAAATGCACGCTAAAGTCGGATGTGTTGGCCTAAGGGTTTCGGCCCAAGGGTGCCTAACAGACACATCGCAATCAGATCTGAAAAAAAAAACACTCCAGATGAACGCAGAAGAAGAATAAAAAGATTGATTGATTGATTTAGGAATCGACATCACAGCATTTGGGGCATTCCCATAAGCGCTCCATCCCCATCCTCAGCAGCCAGCGAAGTGTTCCAAGACCAATAGTACCAGTAGCAATCTGATTAAGTCCGTCTCGCCTTTCCTCTGAGAGTTGAGCGTCAGCCAGATCCTCGTGTCTTTCCTTGCTATCTCATTCTTGCTAGACCATTGTGATCTATTTGCTCCTCCCAGGTGTACACGTGCTCCCACAAGGCCGCAACCACATCTGCCTTGTCATGCATCAATACTCCACCAAGTTTTGCAGAGCCAGCCAATCTGTCCGCCTGTTAATTCCCCAGCACACCGGCATGCCCCGGAGAAAAGATCCAGGCGATGCTTGCCACCCGTGACCTCCGAAGCGAAGCAAGCCACTCTGCACGAAGCTTGCCTGTCCTCACCTTCCTCAGCATATTTTCTGGGTCAGTTACAATCACGATGTGTGTGTGTATCGTATTCTCCAACCAGCGGAAAGCTGCACCGACCTCCTCCACCTCCATTCTTAAGCTAGATTTTTTGGTATCATATGTCAGGCTCTCCTGCACCAAACGTCGACCATTAGCTTTTGCTAGAAACCCCCAGGCACTTCTCCTACCTCTCAACACCGAACCATCTGTGTAGATAATCACATCACCCGAGCAAGCATTATCCTGAATTAGTTGCTCGATTTCCACTTCCATGGCCCCTGCTGACTACTCCCTGAACTCCCGGCTCAATGTGGTTATGGCTCTGCACAAGTCTGACTGCTCCACTGGCACTCTGACCGACTCCTCTCCTCGCCTAATGCTCTCCAAGATGCACACCTGTCTGATCTTATCCTCTGCCTGAGCCATCCATGGTTTCCCTCTTATCAGTCGCTGACCCTTAACTGCGTCCAGCGCCTCATGCAACGGGTTATCTGTGTCTGCAGCTACTCTGAGGTATGCCTTTGCCTGCATCACCTTGAGCCTACCAGCAACAGTCGGCAGACCAAGGATGTAACGCATACACACCACTGGGGTGTCTCTGTTGCTTCCCAGAATGACCCGCATAGCTTTGTTCTGTATGCGCTCTAATTTCACCAGCTGACTCTTTGAGACAGTGAGCAGTCCTAGTCCATAATCAATCACTGAGAAGAAATCATCATACATCAGCCTAGATCAGAGGTTCCCAAACCATGTCCCGTGGGCCACTTGTGGCCCGCCAGCTGTCAGAAAGTGGCAGGCGAGGCCTCGTTATTTAATATAATATATTATTTTGGGGAGGGGGTGAAAATTAAGATTGCAAGATCGCGTTAATACAAGAACCAATTACTTGATATTGTTTTTCCCTCCATACTTTACGGTTCTGTACTTCTCACCCTTCTGAAATTCGTTTTATAACGTACGTAGACCTACAGATTTGATATATTGTCTGATCTAGAGATCCTGTTTCAAGATGTAGATGATCAATGGGAAACGATGAAGAATTCAATCAGTTGCGCAGCAGAAAAAACTATTCCAAAAGTAAAGAAAGTGGGCCGTAAGACATGGATGACGGAAGAAATTTTACAACTAATGGAAACAAGAAGACAGAACAAAAATAATCCTGCCAAATATGAAGAAATTCACAGAAAAGTGAGAACCTTATGTAAGGAGGCAAAAGAAACATGGCTTGAGAAAAATTGCAGAGAAATTGAAAAACAACACAACAGTAACAATGCGAAACTAATGCACAAAAGAATTCAGGAGCTTACTAATCAAAGAACACGTACATCAGCAGGCTGCCTAAAGACAAAAGATGGAAGAGTCATAATAGAAAAAGATCAGATATTACATGAATGGTCAGATTACGTGAAAAACCTGTATGACGATAACAGAGACGAACAGTATGATGTTCAAAATAATAATGAAGGACCAGCAATTTTGAAGATGGAGGTTCAGAATGCTCTTAACCATATGAAATCTGGCAAGACCCCCGGTTCAGACAGCGTCACAACAGAAATGATTAATGCTTTAGAAGAATATGGAATAGATCAAGTTACCAGTCTGCTTAATACAATATATGATACTGGAAATATACCTCAGGAGTTATGTAATTCTGTATTTATTGCAATCCCAAAGAAATCAGGAGCCTTGGAATGTGATCAACATCGAACAATTAGTATAATGAGTCACACCACGAAGATTTTGCTAAGAATTATCATGCAAAGAGTTAGGAGGAAAATACAACCTGAAATAGGAGAAGAACAATGTGGGTTTGTGGAAGGCAAGGGTACAGTAAATGCTGTGTATATACTGAGAAACATAATCGAACGTTCTATAGAAGTAAACAAAGATCTACACCTTTGCTTTATTGACTACACAAAGGCTTTTGATAAAGTGAGACATGTCAACATGATAAGGATACTTGAAGATCTACAAATTGATGGAAAAGATCTTAGACTTGTAAAAAACATATATTGGAAACAACAAGCTGCCATAAGAGTTGATAATGAAGTAAGCCAATATCAGCCTATTAAAAGGGGTGGGGGTGGGGGTTACGGGGTGTCAGGCATTGGTAGCACCTTTGGTAAGGATGGTTCTCATGTCCTTTCAGGACCCATCCCCCACTGGTCCAAGTCTGACACCCAGCTCGTGCCTGTGGCTCCTAGTAGCTGTCAGCATGCGACAGCGGCCACCCCCCGGGCAACAGCTGTGAGAGGCTGGCTAAACCAGGCATGGGTATCCGATTTGGTGTCAAACCAAGAGGTAAACTAGGGTATGCCTACCCAGCATGTGAAGACAGGATTCGGCAGACTGCGCGGAAGAAATCATACCTGATTCAACGGGCAAGACGGCGTTTACCTGCAAAGCGTTGTGGAACGTAATGAGCACGGCAAGGCACATAGAGCGCCCTGGTCATCCACTGCACCTGTATTCGTCTCCAATCGTCTCGACTTGTCTTGCCACTGGACTCAGATGGACTCAGGCGACAGAGTGAGGTCGACGAATTGCGCAACTCTTCCTCACTTTAATCCAAGTCATCGCGCAAGTCATTCTTCATCCAAACGTCACCATGCCACAAGATTTTAAGGACGCGTCAATAGTCCACCTTTACAAACGTAAAGGAAACCGCCAATCCTGTGACAACCACCGAGGCATCTCCTTGCTTTCAATTGCAGGGAAGATACTCGCCAGAATTCTTCTCAATCGCCTCACAGCCCATCTCGATCAAGGTCTTCTTCCTGAGAGTCAATGTGGCTTCAGAAAAGAACGTGGAACTGTTGACATGATTTTCGCTGCAAGGCAGCTGCAAGAGAAATGTCAGGAACAGAACTGCGAAATGTTCTCCACTTTCATTGACCTTACCAAGGCTTTTGATACAGTCAGCAGAGAAGGACTGTGGAAGATTATGGCAAAATATGGCTGTCCACGAAAGTTTGTCCAAATAGTGCGGCTATTTCATGACGGCATGCAGGCAAGAGTACAGGAAAATGGTGAACTGTCTGAACCCTTTCCTGTAACCAATGGAGTGAAGCAAGGATGTGTCCTGGCACCAACACTGTTCAGCCTCATGTTTTCAGCCATGTTGATGAATGCCTTCGAGAACGACGACATTGGAATAGACATCAACTACCGTATGGATGGAAAGTTATTCAATCTCAGAAGGCTGAAAGCTAAAACCAAAATTGACAGCGGCACCGTCAGAGAGCTCCTGTTTGCTGATGATTGCGCTCTATACGCCAACTCAGAGGCGGACATGCAACATAATGTTTCAGCTTTCTCACATGCCTGTGCCAACTTTGGGCTCAATATCAACTTGGAGAAGACTGTATTTATGTACCAGCCAGCTCCAGGGAATAATCACACTGTGCCGAATATCAAAGTGAATGACCATAGACTAAGTGTTGTGGACAAATTCACCTATCTTGGCAGCACTGTGTCACAAGCTGCCACAATCGATGACGAAGTGAATGCAAGAATCTCCAAGGCCAGTGCAGCCTTTGGCAGACTGTACAAGAATGTATGGGACAGAACTGGAATAAGCCTGCAAACAAAGCTAAAAGTCTACAAAGCAGTTGTATTATCCACACTGCTATATGCTTGTGAAACCTGGACTGTTTATCAGCGACACGCTAGGAAATTAAACCACTTCCACACAGTCTGCCTAAGGAAGCTACTGAAGATTAAATGGCAAGACAAGATTCCAGACACTGAAGTCCTAGAAAGAGCATCCATGCCCAGTATCCACACTCTACTGATGAAGAATCAGATTCGCTGGGCTGGTCACTTGACCCGCATGCCAGATCACAGGCTCCCTAAACGAATTTTCTACAGCGAACTGCGTTGTGGTAAACGCTCCCAAGGTGGCCAGAGGAAACGTTTTAAAGACACTCTGAAAATTTCACTGAATGCTTTTGGAATTCATCATGACACCTGGGAGGCTGCAGCCAGAGACCGAAATTCGTGGCGTGCATCATTATGCAAGGGTGCAGTCATATGTGAGGCAACCAGGGCTGCAAGAGCTGTGAAGAAAAGGCAGGACAGAAAAACCACTGCAGGAAATCCTCCTCCAGAGACGTCAAGCATTCTTTGCCCACACTGTCAAAGAACATTTCGAGCCAAAATAGGCCTTATCAGCCATCTTAGAACCCACGGCTCCACACCTTCAACCCCACTGGATGAAATGAATGGTCATCATCATTCTTGATGGACAAACAACAACATTAAAAGGGGTGTGAGACAGGGATGTGTAATGTCTCCAGATCTGTTTTCCCTGTACAGTGAAAGTATTTTCAGAAATATTGAAGATATGGAAGGAATCAACATTGGGGGACGATGCATCAATAACATTAGATACGCAGATGATACAGTCTTGATTGCTGACAATGAACAGGACCTGCAAAATTTAGTAGATGTGATTGTTACACACAGTGAACAACTAGGGTTAGAATTAAATTGTAAAAATACACAGATTATGGTCGTCACTAGGAAGGACGAAATACCACAATGTAATATACAAGTAAATGGGAATATTCTTCAACAAGTGAATAGGTACAATTATCTCGGAACAGTAATAACATCTGATGGGAGATGCCTTGAAGAGATTAGAACAAGAATCGCCACGGCAAAAGTAGCCTTTAGCAAGATGAAAAACATATTGACCAATAAAAAGATGTCAATTGAAACGAGAAAAAGAGTGTTGAGATGCTACATTGAACCTGTACTTTTGTATGGATGTGAAGCGTGGACAATGAGCAGTCAGGCTGAAAAACATCTGATGGCTGTAGAGATGTGGTTTCTGAGGAAAATGCAAAGAATACCATGGACAGCCAGAAAGACCAATGAACAAGTCCTTCAAGAAACAAATGAAGATCGTAAATTGATTAGAGAAATTAGATGTAGACAGTCAAAATTTTTTGGGCATGTTATGAGAAGAAATGGATTGGAGAATTTGGTGACAACTGGTAAGATCGAGGGGAACAGACCAAGGGGAAGACCTAGAAGCAAGTACCTGGATGGCTTGGCCTTGTGGCATGGTCGAGACAGAAACACGGAGCTGATCCACGACTCTGGTGATCGAGTGAGATGGCAGAACATGACCGCCCACGCTTACCGGCATGGCACATGATGGATGGATGGAGACCTACAGATCACATTTTATGTAGACATCTAGACTTGTTCTAGTATGTGTTATTAAATTTAGCTTCCATTTTTACGTATACTGTGTAAAAGGTGGGGGGGGGGAGGATTTATAGGGAGGAAATATTAAAAGAGGGGGGGGGGGTGTGTGTGGAGGGAGTGACATTCTGAACTTATGGCGAAGGGATGCACTGCCAAAAAAAGATTGAGAACGACCGGCCTTGATCATACCTGAACTTACATCATACATCAGTGTAGATCATACATCAGCCTAGATCATACATGAGCACATTAATCATTCTTATTGTCCATCTTTTTTTCATTTGAAATTGATTGTCTATAGCTGCAATGTTTGATTACACATACATATCTGTTCAATACCTTGTACAATCATGAGGATATTAATTATTTACTTTATTGTATTTCAGAAACACACTTATGGTCTCCAAGTAGTCCTTATCTCTCCATACAAGAGTATTCACAAAAGTGGCCATATGATAGCATAGACATGAAGGTTGTGAAACAAGAATTATCGGATGTTGTGTGTGAGGACAAGAGTCACAGATTCAATAACATTTTAGACAAAGCTGGGGGTAGCATCATTCAAGAAAGAACAGAACACAGCAACTTAGTATCAAGAATGGTTAAGAACAGTTGTAAGGCATCAGTAAAACGTGAAAATTGTTGTCAAATGTCAGAAAATGTGTCTTCTGTAATTGATACAAACAAACTATCTCTGGCTGTTGAGAATTGTCAGCAGCAAAATAACGAAACACAAGAAGAGCATACACAGAGCTTTGTAAAGTCTCTTGATGACATGTTTGATTATGCCAATTATAGCTCTCAAAGAAAATACACTGGAGACTTGCCTGATGTTTCTAGTCCAAATATTTGTGTATACAGATATGAGAGAACACATTCTGAAGGGATGCCAAACAAATGTAATGAATGGAATGGTCCTTTGATTCAAGATGAAAATATAGTGTGTCAAAAGAACATGAAACACAAAACAAAACATACAGGAGAGAAACCTTACAAGTGTGAAGATTGTGGTGCTTCTTTTACTCGAGCTGGCAATTTGAAGACTCACAAGAGAACACATACAGGCGAGAAACCTTACAAGTGTGATGTTTGTGGTGCTTCTTTTACTGTAGCTTACAGCCTGAAGAAACATAAGAGAACACATACAGGCGAGAAACCTTACAAGTGTGATGTTTGTGGTGCTTCTTTTACTGTAGCTTGCAGCCTGAAGAATCATAAGAGAACACATACAGGAGAGAAACCTTACAAGTGTGATATTTGTGGTGCTTCTTTGACTCAAGCTGACCATCTGAAGACTCACAAGAGAACACATACAGGAGAAAAACTGTACAAGTGCGATTACTGTGGTGCTTCTTTTACTCTAGCTTGCAGCCTGAAGAAACATAAGAGAACACATACAGGCGAGAAACCTTACAAGTGTGATGTTTGTGGTGCTTCTTTTGCTCATGCTTCCAGCCTGAAGAAACATAAGAGAACACATACAGGCGAGAAACCTTACAAGTGTGATGTTTGTGGTGCTTCTTTTACTGTAGCTTGCAGCCTGAAGAATCATAAGAGAACACATACAGGAGAGAAACCTTACAAGTGTGATATTTGTGGTGCTTCTTTTACTCAAGCTGACCATCTGAAGACTCACAAGAGAACACATACAGGAGAAAAACTGTACAAGTGCGATTACTGTGGTGCTTCTTTTACACAACCTGGCAATCTGAAGACACATAAGAGAACACATACAGGAGAGAAACCTTATAAGTGTGATGTATGTGGTGCTTCTTTTACTCACGATTGTAGTCTTAAGTGCCATAGGAGAACACATACAGGCGAGGAACCTTACAAATGTGATGTTTGTGGTGCTTCTTTTACTCAAGCTGGCAACCTGAAGAAACATAAGAGAACACATACAGGCGAGAAACCTTACAAGTGTGATGTTTGTGGTGCTTGTTTTACTCAAACTGCCAGTTTGAAATACCACAAGAGAACACATACAGGAGAGAAACCTTACAAGTGTGATATCTGTGGTGCTTCTTTTACTGGAGCTGGCCATCTGAAGAATCATAAGAGAACACATACAGGAGAGAAACCTTACAAGTGTGTATGTGGTGTTTCTTTTACTCATGCTTGCAATCTTAAGGACCATAGGAAAACACATACAGGAGAGGAATCTTACAAGTGTAATGATAGTGGTGCTTCATTTACTCAACCTTCATCTTCATCTGAAGAAACATAAGAGAGCACATACAGGAGAGACACCTTTTAAGTGTGATGATTGTGGTGCTTTTTTTACTCAGGTTTGTAATCTGAAGAAACATATGAGACTGCATCATCATGTGCCCTGCCAACTACCATAGGTTTTCATGTATCTCCTCAGATCTCAGTCCCTGTTTAAGATCAACACTGTGGATAATGTTTCTCAATGTCACCATACAGTCCATTCAGCATCACCTCTCTCGGTCTGCCCATGTCTCTTTTCCCACTGATCTTCCTAGTCATCACAGTGCTTTCCCACACTTTTCTCATCACAATACTAAAGAATGCTATCGTCTCTTTCTGATAGTTGTATATAATGTTCTACTATCATTAGCCTCTTCCAGGCTATGATTGTTAAGTTACCCTGGTAATCCAAGCTATTCACAACCATCTCAGGAATCACCTTTGATGCTTCCAACACAATGGAAGACATTTGATCAAATTTTACTTAGATCCTATAGCCAGCAACCCTGAGAAATTAGATGCAGCAGTGAAGAAAGAGATTCAGTCACTTTTAGATAGTAAATTCATCAGTGAGGCAACTGCACAGTTAGTCATTCCACAAGGCTCATAAACCCCCAACATTGTGGCCTTCCAAATTGCACAAGCCTGGGGAACCACTGAGACCGATTTAATCTACGTTCAACTCTGTCCACCATGGGATGGTGAGATGGCTTGCAGAAACTGCTAAACCAGTGCAAAAATCATTCATCCCCTTAATAGATTCATTTGAACTGGTCAAACTGCTGGGTACTATGGATCTTAAACTAAAGCATGTGGCGTCAGTGGATATTGCCTCTATTTTTGCTGATGTAAGAAGCATTGATTATCATCTGTGATCGTATAAAAGAAAATAAATATCTAAATTCAATAAATTACTACTGATGTGCACATTGCTAGAATGTGTCTAATCAGAATTCAATACAAATCATCAACAGGCAAATTGTCCAGGGTGTGACACACTTCCAACAAATCCAGAAGCAGGCAAAATCAACGACAGTAAAAGATCTGAAGGCCGGCATATCATATAGTTGAAGGCATAATTTATTTGCCCAACTGTCAAGTTGATTGCATTTCCAAAACGATCCATGAAAAATTAACAGTTTATGTTTACCGTGTCTGTTATGGCCAGACGGGCCGGTAATTACAATATGAGATATATATAATACTTTATTGAAAACGCTAGACCCTAATGATTCTCAAAACAATGCCGCTATCCTTTTGTCATTCCTAATCTGGATAGGTTTGACCTTGCCGTGACTCTAAGTCCCGTTTGGATATGTTCACTTCTGTCCATTATTTCGGGCTCATATATATCGTTCCCAATTCTTGTCGTTATCCTCTGCAACAGCCTCTGCAATCTGTATTGGCCATGATAACGTTGTCCTGCCAGTAAATATCTTTCCAAGTTCCAGACAATTTCAACGTGTTGCTTCTCTGGTCAAGCTCTGTGATCTGAATGATCCTGTTGTTATTGATATTTTCTTGACGTATTATGTTTTCTACGTCAGAGTCTTGGTTTCCACTCGCCTTTGGTTCGCTACTTTGTCGCGACGTTTTGTTTACGTCAATAATAGTTGTGCTACTACTTGGCACACATGTAATATTAAATTCATTTTTTCTTTAAAACTTACCACCAAATTGACAGAGTGGCCATGAGGAGTCCTTTAAGTCCCATTCTAGCAGACGACTTTATGGTGCACTCAGAAAAACAAAGAGCCACGAATATTAAGGACCTAGTTCTATACTGCTGGTATGTGGATTATTCATCCCAGAGACCAGATAACAGGCTGAATCATTTCACTCGATCATGAACCAAGCCCACACGTGCATTTCTTTATCTGTTGACTACGAACATGATGACATATCATTCTTTTAAATACTAATTTGACATTGACAGTATGGCACCATTCATAGATCTGTCTATTGAAAGGGAACATGGACGGGCCCATACCTGCATTTAAATAGCTTTGCACCTCATCATCATCAAGTGCCCTGCCAGCTGGCGTAGGTGTTCATGACTCTCCACAGATCTCTGTCTTTGGTTTTCTGGATCAACTCTGCTGGTGATATTCCCCCATGCCACCGTCTCAATCCATCCAGCATCATTTCTCTTGGTCTGCCTCTGCCTCTCTTCCCTCGATCTTTCCAGTTGTCACGATGTTCTCCAATGCCTCTCTTCTCATCACATGACCGAAGAAAGGTGTTTGTCTCTTTCTTATTTTTGTATATAATACTAGCTGATCCGGCTTCGGCCAGCCCCTGGCAGGGATCTATCTATCTGTCTGCTTGTCTGTCTGTCTGACCCGGTCCGGTTTCTCCCAGCTCCTGGTGGGGAGCATCTCATTTAATTCATATAAGTAGTCATATAAGCTCCCGTCCCTGACTGTCTGTCTGTCTGACCCGGCACGGCTTCGCCCAGCCTCTGGTGGGGAGCATCTCATTTAATTCATATAAGTAGCCATATAAGCTCCCGTTCCCGACTATCTGTCTGTCTGTCTATCTATCTGACCTGGCGCGGCTTCGCCCAGCTCCTGGCAGGGAGCGTCTCATTAAATTCATATAACAAAAAAAAATTAACTTAAGAATGTCCTTCCACACACCATCCATTATTTTTTAATGAAAACTGTTTTTAATCACCTACATGACTGCAGATAACTTCTTTAAACGTAGAAAGATGAGTTAGAAAATTTTCACTATTTAATTAGATGAATTATTTTTATGAAAACTATGAAAATGCCATAAGGATTATATCATTATTTATTATACCTCATATACCTGTAAATAACTGTAGACAAAGAGTTTATAAATCTTTGAAAACAATGCAACAGCCCTATATATAAAATAATAGCAATGTTATTAAAAGTTATGCCCCTTGAAATAACGTTTCTTATGTTAAGTCCCCTCGCTAGATAGAAATGATAATGTAAAATTAAATATTAAATTTTAGTAAGTATTTTAGTATTGTACACTAAACAACTATAACAGTTGGTTGCATGGGAATGAAAAGAAAACATGTAGAAAATTTCATCTCAATCGGATGGACCGTTCGCGAATGCATAAAGAACTGACACACACACACACACACACACACACACACACACACACACACACACACACACACACACACACACACACACACACACACACACACACAGTGTTTTATAGATATAGATTCTAGTTTCATTAGCATGTTTCAGGCAGTCGTTGCTAGTTACTCTGGCAGTCCAAGGAACTCGCAACATTCGTCTCGGGAACTACATCTCTGTTGCTTCTAATTTCTTCTTAATTTGTTCATTTACATTCCAAAATTCGCTGCCATACAGCAAAACTGGTTCTACGTAGCATTTCAATACTTTCTTACATTCAGTGGTGGTGACTTATTGCATAAGATACTCTTCATTTTCTGAAACGCGGCTTTTGCTTGCCCTCTGCTGCTCTTAATCTCTGTTGTACATCTTCCATCTGATGTTATAAATGCCCCTAGGTATCTAAAATTATCCACTTGGTTTCTCTATGTCACAATTTGGTGTAACCATTTTCTTTGATATCACCATTGTTATTGTTTTCTTGATATTCAATGAGAGTCCTTTCCTTGCACTCTCTGTTACTACAGTGTCCAACAATTGTTGTAGGTCTGTTGACTTATCCACCACCAATACTGTGTCATCTGCATAGCGTATATTATTTATATTACAACCTCCAACCAGTATTCCTGGCATCTCTTTGATCGCTCTCATTATTACTTCGCTATATAGGGAGAAGAGATCTGGTGACAAGACACCCCTGTCGTACTCCTAGCTTTATTTGTTCATAACTACCCTCTTTATTTCCCATTTTAATTGTTGCTAAAATCACACAACTTAAGAGTTTCAAACAGATCAGTTGCATGCATCGGGTCAAGTCCTAGAAGTTCTTCAATGACTTCAAAATTATTGTTTTTTGCTCGAACAAAAACTGCGACATGAGGTGTCAGAAATGTCAGTGGATTCATCCATTGCCAATAAAAGAAATTTACAATTTTTGATATGTGCTGCTACTTGATGAACAAAGTTAGCTAATTCTTCAACCCGCCTGGCCATAGTATTATTTGACAAAGGAATCTGATAAAATTTTGTTTCACACTTTTTATCGCCAAGCATTCTAGCAGAAATTTTAAGGGAAGGCTTGATTGTTTCTTCTGCATCGGTGAACGGCTCCTTTTTGCGAGCCAACAGAAGAGCGACTTCGTGCAACGCAACAGCAATCTTGCTCTGTTCGTTAGCCTTGGTGAAAAATGACTGCTACCTGGTCAGAGAACTTTCTTATTTAGCTATGAAATCTTTTCTTAACTCCAAATTGATCGGATATTGAGCATATATGTCTGAATGTGTGGTTGTGAAGTGTCCTTCCAGATTATATGTTTTTTTTTTTTTTTTTTTTTTTAAGCAAAAACACAAAATCCGCACAGTAAGCAAACTGGTTTACCACTACGGCTAGTCATAATCATAAATTTCTCCGTCCAGTCTTCGTTGAATTCACGAAAATTGTTTTCACATTTTCGCTTTTTACCATTGTTTGATTTTAGATTTTCCACACTCATGTTCATAGGCTTTAACGGTAAATTTGTATTTGAAAAAATCTAATTTCAACGCAGTAATACCGACTCTGCTAAACAATTGTAACAGATGACAACATGGCGCCTTGCACACTCTGATTGGTTAACAAGGCTGGGATATGAGAACTTCATAACATTTTAACATTTTGTTGCGAACTGAGCAGGTACAATCGATAATATATGAGCATAACAACCACGGGCAGAGTAAATTATCGCATACTGATGGGGCGCTCTGAGTGCATATGTGAAATTAGTCTCATCTCATCTCATCTCATCATGTTCCTCTTGTACCTTGCGGTGTCGAGGTGAAGTATAAACTTCATGAGAGTGCCTGATTATGGGCTTCATATAACGATATTCCCATGGAGTCTGCTATTCCCTCCGTCCAACGTTTACTTGGTCGGCCTCTTCCTCTGTTTCCATCTGGTCTGTACCTCATTGCTTGTTGTGGTATGCTGTTGACTGGTAACCTACTTGCATGGCCAAACCATTTGACTTGCTGCTTTCTGATAAAATCTAGTGCTGCTTTAACACCCACTTTAGTCCTGATTTCTTCATTTCTGATCTTATCACTTCTTGATACGTTGAGTATTCTTCTCAGGAACCTCATTTCTGTTGTGGTGATTTTTCTTTTCTCTTTTTCTGTCATTGTCAAGGTTTGGCATTGGTAGCATACAGTTGGCAGGAAGATTGTGCTGTAAAGTGCTTTCTTAGTAGTTATTGATACATGTTTGTTCTTTAGTATTGGTGCCATTTGTCCAATGAGTTGATTTGCCTTATTGCACCTATTTTCGATCTCGTCTTCTGATCTTCCATTTGATGATATTATACTTCCTAGGTACTTGAAACTCTTTACTTGTTTCAAGGGATGTTCGTTTAGGTGAATTGTTGTTGTTTGTTCTTCTTTAGTTATAGTCATTACCTCTGTTTTGCTTGTGCTAATTTTCATGTAATGTTCCCTACACATTTCGTTTAGACTATTCATATGGTCTTGTAATTCAGCTTCTGATTTTGCTATTAGTGCTTGGTCTTCCGCAAACTGGAGTTCTCTAATGGTTAGATGTGCAGATGGTTCTTCTTCTGTGTTCTCATTATGCGGTATTCTTGCTGTCTCTGCTTGGCTGATTTTTACATATGTTGTCTATATATGTTATGAACAAGAGAGGGGACAGGACGCAACCTTGCCATACTCCTTGAAATTAGTAAAATATATATTAAATAACGAGGCCTCGCGTTCAACTTTCTGACCGCTGGCAGGCCACAAGTGGCCCGCGGGCAGAGGTTTGGAAACCTCTGTACTAATCTATAGAAGTTCATCGGTGAATGAAGATCCAGTATAGTGATGCATGCCTGTCAGTGTAGCAAGTGTGTGAGTGGAGTAGAAAGTGTAAGAACGATGTGACTTCTGTGGCAGACTGTTCCCGACCGGGTCAGATACACATAGTAGTGACCCCGGAGTGGAGTGCAACCTTTGACGGCCTCGTACAGGAAAACCATTGATTGACTGTGAGTGACATTGAGGCACATCTTGACATTAGTCAGTTTTCAGCACATCTCATCATCCGTGATGTGCTACAGTACCGCAAAGTGTTTGCAAGGTGGGTGCTACAACAATTAAGTCCAGAATTGAAACGATGCATTGTCATTGATGCTTGTCACGAACTTTTGCAGCTGTAAATTCAAGCAGAAGGTGGTAGTTTTTTTTTATAAAGAATTGCTACTGGAGATGAAACCTTGGTTCACTACCACGTGTCGGATACGAAGAGAACGGGCAAGGAATGGCTCCATTCCTCCTCTCCGAAGCGATAGGCAGAGAAGTTTATGCTGACTCTCTCTTTTTGTGGGCGGGGGGGGGGGGGGGGGGTTGATGAACACGGCGTTATTTTAGAGGACTACATGCCAAGAGGGAAAACTGTCACCAGTGATACGTATGCAGATTTTCTCAAGAGAATGTTTCTCTACAGAAATCCAAGCACTTTATGGGGCTGGAAGACTTGTATAGAACGCAGTGGTGACTACATTTAAACATCAAACATTTGTTTTGTACTTTTTCATAATATACTGACCCGCCACAGCCTGCCTGCTTCAATGGGTGCTTGGGGCTAGGACAAAATCTGAATCGCAGGCTGTAAAACCAATGCACCAGGTACTAATAAAAAGAAAAATAGAAACCTCAAGGCTTGCAACCTGAAATGTAAGAACCGTGTGTCCAGGATGTTCCACTGGCTTGACAAATATTGGCAATGTGAGAAAAACGGCTGTGACTGATGCCGAACTCAATCGTCTTAACATTGATATTGCTGGCCCGCAGGAGACTCGCCTCGCTGAGGAAGGGTCACTCAGGGAATACAATTAACCCTTTTTTTTGGGAAGGGTAGAGAGTAGTAGTATACAATGTAGGTTTTGGTTATCATTTGGTGGATTGACCGTGACCTCGGCTGATTTTCACTCCTCCTCGGTCGTATAGTTGGGTAGTGTAAGGGGTGATATCTAGGTCATATCTAAGGGAGATAATTCTAAGATTTTATGTTTCTAAGGGCAGATAACTATTGAGTGGGTGTATAAAATTTTTAATTAATTATTACAAAATAAAATAAATAAAAATAAATAACGACGGGGTGCGAAGTAGTGGCGGGGGTGGGCGCGTGGGGTGAAGCTAGGCGGTTCGGGTTTAAACACTATCATCACAGGGTTACAAAAGAAAACCTTAAAATGTAAAGATGGCCGGTATTATCGGTCGTAGTGGATATGATTTAGTTAAATTTATTGTTAAGGGGTTGGTAGCGGTTATTAGTGATCCGTAGTGGTCGTAGTGGTTTAAACACTATCATCATATGACTTACAAATGAAAACATTAAAAAGTAAAGATTGCCGGTATTATTGGTTGCTGTGGGTATGGCTTAGTAAAACTCAGTGTTAAGGAGTGGATACCCGTTATTAGTGATCTTTATAGGGATGTAATGGCCTATACACTATCATCATATGGTTACAAATGAAAACCTTGAAATGTAAAGATGGCCGGTATTATCGGTTGCTGTGGGTATGGGTTAGTGAAACTCGGTGGTAAGGGGTGAATACCGGTTATTAGTGATCTATAGAGGGATGTAATGGCCTATACACTATCATCATATGGTTAAAAATGACAACCTTAAAATGTAAACATGGCTGGTATTATCGGTTGCTGTGGGTATGGCTTAGTGAAACTCGGTGTTAAGAGTTGATACCTGTTATTAGTGATCTATAGATGGATGTAATGGCCTATACACTATTATCATATGGTTACAAATGAAAACCTTAAAATGTAAAGATGGCCGGTAGTATTGGGGGATGTGGGTATGGCTTGGTGTAATTCGTTAAGTAAGGGTGGGTAGAAGTTATTAGTAGTATTTAGAGGGTCGTAGTGGTATATACAGTATTACCATACGGGTTACAAATGAAAATCTTAAAAAGTAAAGATGGTCGGTATTATTGGTTGTAGTGGGTACAGCATAGTGTTATTTGTTGTCAGGGGGTGGATAGTGATTGTTAGTGATATGTAGAGGGTGAGTGGTATATACACTATTAGCATAGGGTACAAATGAAAACCTTTAAAAAGTACAAAAGACCTGTATTATTGGTTGTAGTGGGTATGGCTTAGGGAAATTAGATGTTAAGGGGTGGGTAAGTATATGAGTAGCTAGATAAGTGCTCGAACACTAACATCATATGATTTCAGATCAGTAAATGAAAACCTAAAATATCTCTCTCTCCCCCTTGTGTCTATACGGGTCTTTGTTTCGTTCCCCAGAAACCCATTTCCAAGACCAATATTTGTTCTCAAACTTGTCTGCTCAGTGCCACACTTCACTGCCAGACAAAACTACAGCTTATATGTACCACTTCACCATTCAAATAAGAAAATATGTTAACCAAAATGGGAAAAAATAGCGGTCAAACTTATAAATATCTTGGCCAAACATATGAAAAGTCGGAAACATTGTTAACCAAATGTGAAAAAAATATCGTCCAAAGAGAGAAATATTTCAACTAAACTTAAAATAGATCAGCAAAACTTATGAAAAGTAGGAAAATTGTCAGCAAATTGGCAAAAGTTAGGCCAAATACAGAAATATCTCACCCAAACTTATGAAAAGTAGGAAACTTTGTTAGCCAAAGTGGACAAACCTACGTCAAGTAGGAAAATTTTGTTAGCCAAATGTGAAAAATGTCGGCCAAATACAAAAATAGCTCAACAAAACGTATAAAAAGTAGGAAAATTGTTAACCAAACGGGAAAGATATTGACCAAGTAGGAAAATGTATTAGTCAAAGAGGAATAATATTGAACAACTAACGAAATATATCGTTCAAACTTATTAAAAATAGGAAGCGTTGTTAACCAAATGAGAAAAAATATCACACAAAGAGAGAAATATCTCATCCAAACGTATAAAAAGTAGGAAAATTGTCGGCCAAATGGGGGAAAGGTAGACCAAATACAGAAATATCTCTTTCAAACATATGAAAAGTAGGAAACTTTGTTAGCCAAAGGGGAAAAACCAAGGTCAAGTAGGAAAATGTGTTACCCAAATGTGAAAAACGTCAGCCAAATATAGAAATACACGTCCACACTTATGAAAACCGCGAATATTTGTTAGCCAAATAGGAAAAAAATATTGACCAAGTAGGAAAATATGTTAGCCAAATGGGAAAATATATCAGCCAAAGAAAGAAATATATCATCTAAACTTATAAAAAGTATAAAAATGTGTCGACCAAAGGGTAAAAAATTTGAGATGTGATCACCGATGCCAATCGAGGAAGACGTATCTGTACGTAACAGCTATCAGGTAACATACCTTTACAGCGACGAGTGGCTAGAGCATGTTATCAGATTATAATATTACAAACGAACACAACAAACTGCCCCGACTCAGCTTTAGGCAATGAATGTAACATGTCATGTCAGTATCCACTGTCATATCAAGCATCGTTACCAAATTATACATGTACACGTTCACTACCTCTCTGTGTGTCTGTACGGAACTACAGAACTCTACAACGGTCCCCAGAAACACATTACAAATGCCAATGTATGTTTTACATCTTGTCTGCTCAGTGCCATACTTCACAGCTAAAAAAAACTACAGCTTCTATGTACCACTTCAACTTTCAAATAAGAAAATATGTTAACCAAAATAGAACAAAATAGCAGTGAAACTTATAAATAGCTCGGCCAGACATAAGAAAAGTAGGAAATATTGTTAACCAAATGTGAAGAAAATATCGTCCAAAGAGAGAAATAGTTTAACTAAACTTATAAATAGATCACCAAACTTATGAAAAGTAGGAAAATTGTCAGCCAAATGTGAAAAAGTCAGGCCAAATACAGAAATATCTCAGCCAAACTTTGTTAGCCAAATGGGAAAAACCTAGGTCAAGTAGGAAAACCTGTTACCCAAATGTGAAAAAGGTCGGCCAAATACAGAAATATCTCGTCCTCACTTATGAAAACTAGAAACATTTGTTAGCCAAATAGGAAAAATATTGGCCAAGTAGGAAAATTTATTTTCCTAATGTGAAAAAATATCAGCCAAAGAGAGAAATATCTCGTCCAGACTCATAAAAAAGTAGGAAAATGTGTCAACCAAAAGGGAAAATGTCGGCCAAATACAGAAATATCTCAACCAAACGTATAAAAAGTAGGAAAATTGTTAACCAAACGGGAAAAGATATTGACCAAGTAAGAAAGTGTGTTATTCAAACAGGAAAAATTTTGAACAAGTAACGAAATACATCGTTCAAACTTATGAAAAGTAGGATAATTTGTTAACCAAAGGTGAAAAAAAAAAATATCATCCAAAGAGAGAAATATTTCAACTACACTTATAAATAGATCACCCAAAGTTATGAAAAGTAGAAAAATTGTCAGCAAAAGGGTAAAAAGTTAGGCCAAAATACAGAAATGTCTTAGCCAAACATATGAAAAGTCGGAAACTTTTGTTAGCCAGAGGGGGAAAACCTAGGTCAAGAAGGAAATTCTGTTAACTAAATGTGGAAAATGTCTCCCAAATATAAAAATATCACGTTTACACTTATGAAAACTAGGAAAAATTGTTAGCCAAATAGGAAAAAAAATATTGGCCAAGTAGGAAGATTTTTCAATCAGAGGGGAAAATATTTCGTCCACACTTATAAAGGGTAGGAAAATGTGTCAACCAAATGGGACAAAAATATCGGCCAAATACAGTAATATATCAACCAAACGTATAAAAACTAGGAAAATTGTTAACCAACTGGGAAAGATATTGACCAAGAAGGAAAATGTGTTAGCCAGAGGGGAAAGATCTAGGTCAAGTAGGAAAATCTGTTACCCAAATATGAAAAATCTCGGCCAAATACAGAAACATCTCATCAACACTTATGAAAACTAGGAAAATGTGTTAGCCAGGAAAAATATTGGCCAAGTAGGAAAACTTGTTAACCAAATGTGGAGTAATATCAGCCAAAGAAAGAAATATCTCGTCCAGACTTATAACAAGTGGGAAAATATGTCAACCAAAGTGGAAAATGTCGACCAAATACAGAAATAGCTCAACTAAACTTATGAAAATTTGGAAACTTTGTTAACCAAATGTGAAAAAATATCAGCCAAAGAGAAGAATATCTCGTTAAAACTTATAAAAAAGTAGGAGAATTGTCAGCCAAATGGGAAAACAATATCGACCAAATACAGAAATATCTCACCCAAACTTATGAAAAGTAGCAAACTTTGTTAGCCAAAGGGAAAAAACCTAGGTAAAGTAGGAAAATCTGTTAGCCAAATGTGAAAAATGTCGGCCAAATACAGAAATATCTCGTCCACACTTTTGAAAACTAGGAAAATTTGTTAGTCAAAGAGGGAAAATATTGGCCACATAGGAAAATTTGATAGCCACATGTGAAAAAAATATCAGCCAAAGAGAGAAATATATAAACTAAACTTATAAAAAGTAGGAACATTTGTTAGCCAAATGGGAAAAATGTTGGCTAAAGTAAAGAAATAACGCGTCCACACTTATAAAAAGTACGAAAATTTGTTAACCAAAGGGGAAAACGTCGCTCAGATACAGAAATAGCTCGTTCAAACTTATAAAAACCAGGAAAATTTGTTAACGAAATGGGAAAAAATATTTTCCAAGTAAGAACATTTGTTAGCCAAATGGGAAAAATATTGACCAAGTAACGAAACACATCGGCCAAATGTATGAAAAATCAGAAACTTTGTTAACCAAAGGTAAAAAATATTGACCAAAGAGAGAAATAGTTCAACTAAACTCATAAAAAATAGAAAAATTTTCAGCCAAATGGGAAAAAGGTCGGCCAAACACAGAAATAGCTCAACCAAATTTATAAAAAGAAGGGAAAAAATGGGCCAAGTAACGAAATATCTCGACAAAACTTATGAAAAGTAGGAATATTTGTTAGCCAAATAGGAAAAATCTTGGCCAAGTAAGAAAATTTGTTAACCAATTGGAAAAAAATAGTCGTCAAATAAAGAAATATTGTGCCTAAAGTTATAAAAAAAAAGGTAGGAAACTTTTGTTAACCAAAGGCAACGAATATTGACCAAGTAAAGAAATATCTCAGGTAAACTTATGAAAAGTAGGAAACTTTGTTGACCAAAGCGAAAAATGTTGGCCACATTTCATCCAAACTTATTAAAAAGCAGGACAATTTGTTAACCAAAGCGAAAAATATCGGCCAAACTTCATCCAAACTTATAAACAGTAGGAAAATTTGTTAACCAAATGTGAAAAGTTTGGTAAAATTTCAACCAAACTTATGAAAAGTAAGAAAAGGTGTTAACGAAAGTGAAAAACTTTGGCAAAAGTTCAACCAAACTTATAAAAATTCTCAGTCAAACTTATGAAAAGTAGGAAAACGTGACAACCAAAATGTGAAAAATTTGGCCAAAGTTGAACCAAATTTGTATTTTTTTTAAAAAAAAAGGAAAATTTGTTAACCAAACGTGAAATTTTTGATGAAGTAAAGAAATATTTCATCCAAACTTATGAAAAGTAGGAAAATTTGTTAACCAAAGATGAAAAGTTTTGACCAAATTTCAAACAAACTCATAAAAAGTAGGAAAGTTTGTTAACCATAGATGAAAACTTTTGACCAAATTTCAGCCAAACTTATAAAAAATAGGAACATTTCTTAAACAAATGGGGAAAGTATCTCACGTTGTCATTTCAATCATCCGCAATAGCGTCAAGTCTCCATCCAACCAGCACTGTCTGTTATAAGGTCGACCTTTTCTTAAAACCACGTTTGCCTTATTAACCACTTGAATACCATCTATCTCATATTCTAACCAACTTTCAACGTTTCATACCACTTAACGCTAACATTCTCTTTGATCACACCACAACCAGCTTTCTGCTGACTGGGCAAATTTCCAACCTACTAGAGATAATCCTCTGTCCCCTATGCAAACAACAGCTGTATTTCAGAAAATTAAAAGTATCTTATGTAATAAGTCACTATTGTTGAATGAAAAAATAAATAAAATTTCAACAATAAAATTGTACAAAAATTAACAATTAAATTTCTCTTTATTGTTTCCAAATTGAATGTTTCATGTAGAAATTTAATTGTTAATTGTGGTTAACAAAAGTTTCCTACTTGTTTATAACTTTAGGCACAAAATTTCTTTATTTGACGACTATTTTTTTCCAATTGGTTAACAAACGTTCTTACTTGACCAAGATTTTTCCTATTTCTCTAACAAATATTGCTACTTTTCATAAGTTTTGTCGAGATATTTCGTTACTTGGTCCATTTTCCCCTTCTTTTTATAAATTTTGTTGAGCTATTTCTGTGTTTGGCCGACATTGTTCTAATTTGGCTGACAAATTTTTCTATTTTTTATAAGTTTAGTTGAACTTTTTCTCTCATTGGTCGATATTTTTTACCTTTGGTTAACAAAGTTTCTGATTTTTCATACATTTGGCCGATGTGTTTCGTTACTTGGTCAATATTTTTCCCTTTTGGCTAACAAATTTTCTTACTTGGCCAATATTTTTTCCCATTTCGTTAACAAATTTTCCTAGTTTTTATAAGTTTGAACGAGCTATTTCTGTATTTGAGCGACATATTCCCCTTTGGTTAAAAAATTTTCGTACTTTTTATAAGTGTGGACGCATTATTTCTTTACTTAGCCACCATTTTTCCCATTTGGCTAACAAATTTTCCTACTTTTTATAAGTTTAGTTTATATATTTCTCTCTTTGGCTGATATTTTTTTCACATGTGGCTATCAAATTTTCCTATTTGACCAATATTTTTCCTCTTTGACTAACAAATTTTCCTAGTTTTCATAAGTGTGGACGAGATATTTCTGTATTTGGCCGACATTTTTCACATTTGGCTAACATATTTTCCTACCCTACCTAGGTTTTTGCCCTTTGGCTAACAAAGTTTCCTACTTTTCATAAGTTTGGGTGAGATATTTCTGTATTTGGTCGATATTGTTTTCCCATTTGGCTGACAATTCTCCTACTTTTTATAAGTTTTAACGAGATATTCTTCTCTTTGTCTGATATTTTTTCACATTTGGTTAACAAAGTTTCCAATTGTTCATAAGATTGAACGATGTATTTCGTTACTTGTTCAATATTTTTCCTCTTTGACTAACACATATTTCCTACTTTGTCAATATCTTTCACATGATGGTTAACAAAGTTTCCAACTTTTCATAAGTTTAGTTGAGCTATTTCTGTATTTGGTCGATATTTTCCCCTTTGGTTGACATATTTTCCCACTTGTTATAAGTCTGGACGAGATACTTCTTTCTTTGGCTGATATTTCTCCACAGTTGGTTAACAAGTTTTCCTACTTGGTCAATATTTTTCCTGTTTGGCTAACACATTTTCCTAGTTTGCATAAGTATGGATGAGATGTTTCTGTATTTGGCCGAGATTTTTCATATTTGGGTATCAGATTTTTCTACTTGACCTAGATTTCCCCCATCTGGCTAACACATTTTCCTTCTTGGTCAATATCTTTCCCAGTTGGTTAACAATTTTCCTAGTTTTTATACGTTTGGTTGAGATATTTCTGTATTTGGCCGACAATTTTGTCCCATTTGGTTGACACATTTTCCTACCTTTTATAAGTGGGGCCGAGATATTTTCCCCTTTGATTGAAAAATGTTCCTACTTGGCCAATATTTTTTTTTCCTATTTGGCTAACAATTTTTCCTAATTTTCATAAGTGTAAACGTGATATTTCTATATTTGGGAGACATTTTTCACATTTGGTTAACAGATTTTCCTACTTGACCTAGGTTTTTCCCCTCTGGCTAACAAAAGTTTCCTACTTTTCATATGTTTGGCTGAGACATTTCTGTATTTTGGCCTAACTTTTTACCCTTTCGCTGACAATTTTCCTACTTTTCATAACTTTGGGTGATCTTTTATAAGTGTAGTTGAAATATTTCTCTCTTTGGATGATACTTTTTGTTCACCGTTGGTTAACAAATTATCCTACTTTTCATAAGTTTGAACGATGTATTTCGTTACTTGTTCAAAATTTTTCCTCTTTGACTAACACATCTTCTTACTTGGTCAATATCTTTCCAGTTTGGTTAACAATTTTCCTACTTTCTATACGTTTGGTTGAGATATTTCTGTATTTGGCCGACATTTTCCCTTTTGGTTGACACATTTTCCTACCTTTTTATAAGTCTGGACGAGATATTTCTCTCTTTGGCTGATATTTTTTTCACATTAGGATAACAAATTTTCCTACTTGGCCAATATTTTTCCTATTTGGCTAACAAATGTTTCTAGTTTTCATAAGTGAGGACGAGATATTTCTGTATTTGGCCGACCTTTTTCACATTTGGGTAACAGGTTTTCCTACTTGACCTAGGTTTTTCCCCTTTGGCTAACAACGTTTGGCTGAGATATTTCTGTATTTGGCCTGACTTTTTCCCATTTGGCTGACAATTTTCCTACTTTTCATAAGTTTGGTGATCTATTTATAAGTTTAGTTAAACTATTTCTTTCTTTGGACGATATTTTCTTCACATTTGGTTAACAATATTTCCTACTTTTCATATGTCTGGCCGAGCTATTTATAAGTTTTACTGCTATTTTGTTCTATTTTGGTTAACATATTTTCTTATTTGAAAGTTGAAGTGGTACATAGAAGCTGTAGTTTTTTCCAGCTGTGAAGTATGGCACTGAGCAGACAAGATGTAAAACATACATTGGCATTTGTAATGTGTTTCTGGGGACCGTTGTAGAGTTCTGTAGTTCCGTACAGACACACAGAGAGGTAGTGAACGTGTACATGTATAATTTGGTACGTGATAACGATGCTTGATATGACAGTGGACACTGACATCGCATGTTACATTCATTGCCTAAAGCTGAGTCGGGGCAGTTTGTTGTGTTCGTTTGTAATATTATAATCTGATAACATGCGCTAGCCACCCGTCGCTGTATAGGTATGTTACCTGATAGTTGTTACGTAAAGATACGTCTTCCTCGACTGGCATCGGTGATCACATCTCACATTTTTTACCCTTTGGTTGACACATTTTTATACTATTTATAAGTTTAGACGATATATTTCTTTCTTTGGCTGATATATTTTCCCATTTGGCTAACAAATTTTTCTACTTGGTCAATATTTTTTCCTATATGGCTAACAAATATTCGCGGTTTTCATAAGTGTGGACGTGATATTTCTATATTTGGCTGACGTTTTTCACATTTGGGTAACACATTTTCCTACTTGACCTTGGTTTTTCCCCTTTGGCTAACAAAGTTTCCTACTTTTCATATGTTTGGCTGAGATATTTCTGTATTTGGTCTACCTTTCCCCCACTTGGCCGACAATTGTCCTACTTTTTATACGTTTGGACGAGATATTTCTCTCTTTGCGTGATATTTTTTTCTCATTTGGTTAACAACGCTTCCTATTTTTAATAAGTTTGAACGATATATTTCTTTACTTTTTTAATATGTTTCCTCTTGGTCAATATTTTTCCCATTTAGTTAGCAATTTTCCTACTTTTTATACGTTTGGTTGAGCTATTTCTGTATTTGGCCGACAATTTACACATTTGGCTAACATAATTTTCCTACTTGACCTAGGTTTTTTTTTCACTTTGGCTAACAAAGTTTCCTACTTTTCATAAGTTTGGGTGAGATATTTCTGTATTTGGCCTAACTTTTTCCCATTTGGCCGACAATTTTCCTACTTTTTATAAGTTTGGACGAGATTTTTCTCTCTTTGGGTGATTTTCACATTTGGTTAACAAAGCTTCCTACTTTTCATAAGTTTGGGTGAGATATTTCTGTATTTGGTCTAACTTTTGCCAATTTGCTGACAATTTTCCTACTTTTCATAAGTTTTGCTGATCTATTTTAAGTTTAGTTGAAATATTTCTCTCTTTGGACGATATTTTTTTTTCACATTTGGTTAACAATGTTTCCGACTTTTCATATGTTTGGCCAAGATATTTATAAGTTTGACAACTATTTTTTCCCATTTTGGTTAACATATTTTCTTATTTGAATGGTGAAGTGGTACATATAAGCTGTAGTTTTGTCTGGCAGTGAAGTGTGGCACTGAGCAGACAAGTTTGAGAACAAATATTGGTCTTGGAAATGGGTTTCTGGGGAACGAAACAAAGACCCGTATAGACACAAGAGAGAGAGAGAGAGAGAGAGAGAGAGAGAGAGAGAGAGAGAGAGAGAGAGAGAGATTTTAGGTTTTCATTTACCGATCTAAAATCGTATGATGTTAGTGTTCGAGCACTTTTCTAGCTACGCATCTAGTCACCCACCCCTTAACATCTAATTTCCCTAAGCCATACCCACTACAACCAATAATACAGGTCATTTGTACTTTTTAAAGGTTTTCATTTATACCCTATACTAATAGTGTATATACCACTCACCCTCTACATATCAGTAACAATCACTATCCACCCCCTGACAACAAATAACACTATGCCGTACAACCAATAATACCAACCATCTTTACTTTTTAAGATTTTCATTTGTAACCCATATGGTAATACTGTATATACCACTACGACCCTCTAAATACCACTAACAACCTCTACCCACCCTTTATTAACGAATTACACCAAGTCATACCCACAGCAAACAATATTACCGGCAATCTTTACATTTTAAGGTTTTCATTTGTAACCGTATGATGATAGTGTATAGGCCATTACATCCCTATATAGATCACTAATAACGGGTATCCACCGCTTAACACCGAGTTTCACTAAGCCATACCCACAGCAACCAATAATATTGGCAATCTTTACTTTTAAATGTTTTCATTTGTAAGTCGTATGATGATAGTGTTTAAATCACTACGACCCCCTACGGATCACTAATAACCGCTACCAACCCCTTAACAATAAATTTAACTAAACCATATCCACACCGACCGATAATACTGGCCATCTTTACATTTTAAGGTTTACATTTGTAACCCTGTGATGATAGTGTCTAAACCCGAACCGCCTAGCCTCACCCCACGCTCCCACCCTCCGCCACCACCTCGCACCCCGTCGTTATTTATTTTTATTTATTTTATTTTATTTTGTAATAATTAATTAAACATTTTATACACCCACTCAATAGTTATCTGCCCTTAGAAACATAAAAACTTAGAATTATTTTCCTTAGATATGACCTAGATATCACCCCTTAGACCACCCAACTATATGACCGAGGAGGAGTGAAAATCAGTCGAGGTCAAGGTCAATCCACAGGTCAATCCCCAAATGATAACCAAAACCTACTCTGTGTACTACTGTAGAGGGCAAGCAGAAAAAAAGACAACATGGTATGGGCTTTGCAGTGAAGAATTCTCTACTGGGAATGATTGATATCGCAGCTGAAGGTAATGAAAGACTATTATACCTGCGCTTTGCAACCTCTTGTGGTTTTGCCACCATTATCACTGCATATGCACCGACACTCGCTTCCTCTGATGATGTGAATTATTCGTTATATGAGCAGCTAGACTCTGTGGTCAAGGCAGTTCCAAAATCTGACTACATTTATATGCTCGGTGATTTCAATGCTCGTGTGGGCAAGGACTCGAGTTCATGGCCAGTGTAAAGCAGCAGAAAAGTGCGTAGGCATTTACAGCCCGTTAGCGGGCCGAACCGTTCAAGAATCCAATGGTGCCCACTCTATGACCAAGTGATGTACTAAGTGATTCAATGAGCATGATTCAGAAGGTCCAAGCTGGAGCTTCTCAACGAACACAGAACTGGCACTATTAGCCCCCGAACGCTGATGCATATGCTGGGGGTGGTTTTATATCTGTTCTCTGACTCGGCAGCAAAGAATATTTGATGTTCTTCGCTAATGTAACGAGCAGAGACTGCTCTCTTGAGAATATCACGCCTTTAATTTCCCGAACATTGTACCTTCAAGTAAACGGTCCAGTAACATCGCTACCGTGGTTCCCGCTTTTCTATGACTGTACAGGCTACACGTGTGAATGTCGATGTTAATTCAGTGGACATACGAGGGTAAGTTAATAAGTAAGTCACAAATGGCTGTAGAAAAACAACTAAAGTTAATAACAACTTGAAACCTGTTTATTTTTATACATACATTGTTCCTTTATTTCTCAACATAATTCCCACCAACATTGATGCACTTATCTCATCGTTTTATCAGTCCTCCCAAACCCGTTGTATAGATCTGCATTCTTTTTCTTCATTGACCTGCCATCTTACGGAACTGTGTGACTTACTTATTGACTCACCCTCGTAACGTTTTCTACCCAGCTATGTACCGCTTTATGGGACAAACATTTGTCAGCATAAACAGGAAGCCAACCTTGGCGGAAGACATTTCGCGAATGACGCTGAAGTTGAATGTGAAGTGAAAACGTGGTTTAGAAAACAGAACACGCGGTTCTATGCAGCCGGTTTCGGAGGACTGATAAAACAATAGGATAAGTGCATCAATGTTGGTGGAAATTATGTTGAGAAATAAGGGTACAATGTATCTATAAGGGGGGGGGGGCAAATTTAGAAAATTTTGTTTTAGAAATACAACAGGGAAGGACAGATATACGTCTCTGGCCATTTTGTTACTTGTGATTGTGATCTAGTTAAATTTACCGTCTACTTCGCTTTATTTGTGGCGGGGGGGGGGGGGTGTTGTTGTTCATTCATTGTTTTAACGGCGCTTGTGCAGATTGAACAGACACACGGGTAACGACAAAAATAATTATTAATAAACTGAAAAAAGTCACTCTGGCGGAGGATACGATCAGACAGATGTGCATCTCGGAGAACATTAAGCGAGGAGAGGAGAGGGTCTGAGTGCCAGCGGAGCAGTCAGACTTGTGCAGAGTGATAATCGCATTGGGCCGGGAGTGCAGGGAATGGCCAGCAGGGGGCACGGAAGTGGAAATCCAGCAACTAATTCAGGATAATGCTCGCTCGGGTGATGTGATTATATAGCATCCAACTAGATAGAAAATGCAGACAAGAAAATCCGGCTGCTGTGAAGGCTGAAGTACAAGCGTTGATTTTCGAGAATTCGCTGGACGGTGACGCGGTCATCTACACAGATGGGTCGGTCGTCCGACATTAGAGAAGCTCATGGGCCTTTACAGCTCGGGCCGGAGGGAGAATTGTGAAGGAGGACTCTGGTGCTTTCACTGAAACCACAAGTAGCCTGACCATGGAAGTCATGGCAGTAAGTAAAGCAATAACATGGCTCGAGACACAGACATTCACTAGGGCATGTTTCCTTAGCGACTCAATGAACATGATCAAGAGGATAGAGGAGGGGTCGATCCGAAAAGAATGGTTGCTGCCTCTGGAGCGGTCTCGACTGGCAAAGATTAGTTTCATCTTCGTGCCAGGGCATGTGGGAGTACAAGGAAATGAGCGGGCTGACAAGCTCGCAGGTGAGGCTACTGTGGAGGGCGGACGCGCCATGGACCAGGCTGACATTCTGAATGCTTTACTTCTTCTTCATCTTCTTCGTTCATCCGGAGTTTTTTTTTCCGGACGTGATTGCGTTGTGCCTGTTTACAGCAGAGCTGCGTTCTTGCGCCGTTAGGCCGTCACATCCGACTTCTGCGGGCATTTGTTGACCGGGTTAACCTTCCCGGGTTTTTTTTAGGACGTTTGACTCTCACTGTTGTGGTGATATCCCCCATCCCAGCTGGCCCATATAGAACAGCAAAGGACATCCTGGTCAGCCCTCAAGGGAAGGCAGGGGCAGACCATGGGCATTCCCCGCCATCTAAGAAGGCTTCCATACTTGCAGAGCCGACACACAGCGCTCTGGTACTGGGCTCACCCAAGGAATCGTCACCTGCACATGGCTGCTTAGCCTCACTTCCGTATATTGGGCCTTCCGTTCACCATAGGCTCTTCTTCCGGAAACCAGAAGAATGCAGTCTGCAGATGACATCCACACAGTGAGCTTTCGTTTCGAACTTTCCACATAATGGATTTGCTATCCAAGCAATATTCCATTTCGTGCCACTAGGACACTTTTTCCACCTTTTTATGAAGCCCATACAGTGAGCTTTTGATTCGGACTTTCCACGTAATGGATTTGCTATCCGAGCAATATTCCATTTCATGCCTCTGGGACGCTTTTGTAACCGACATACCTGTGGTATGAAGTGTGGCAGTATAAATACTTCTTCATGCACCTTTAAATGTCAACCTGAATGTAGTTGAAGTAAGCTGCAGTCAACTTGAGCTTGTTGATATCTCCATAGAGCTTGTCCTCAAATGAAGCAGGTGTTGGCCAAAATATCTTTCTCTGTTCTGCATATATTGGGCACTCCTGCAGCAAATGTTTAGCTGTCATTTTACCAGTTCCACAATTACATTCATCGGTATCTCCTATCTTTAGTTTATTGAACAAGTGGTATTTCAGCCTGTTATGTCCTGTGTGGAGTCTGACGATTGCTACTTGTTCTCTTCGGTCGAGTTTGTAATATGCATCATCCTTCTGGTGGCCTGGATGCTCCGATTCCCATTTGGTTCTATATGTGCTTTTTATAATCCTCTTTGCCTCATTATAAGTTATGTCTCATAGTCCTCATGCTGTGATGTCGGTTCCTAAATCAATCAATCAATCAAAAGAGTCACTCAATCAATCAAGCAGATGCTGTCTCCACAACGAAGGTTGGCTGCAATGGATCCACCACTGTCTGTCCCTCACCTTGACTGTACATTCTGTCAGGCCATCTCTTGATGTTATCCTTCCACTTGTATCGTTGTTTACATCTTGCTCGCTTGCCCTCAACCTTGCCTTCCAGTATGGTTTTTAAAGAGCATCATGTCTTTTAACATGGCCGAAATATTTCACTTGCCTCCTCTTTATTTCTTCATCAACTCTCTCTCTCTCTCTCTCTCTCTCTCTCTCTCTCTCTCTCTCTCTCTCTCTCTCTCTCTCTCTCTCTCTCTCTCTCTCTCTCTCTCTTCATTTCGTTTTTCTAGAATCTCTGCATTTTATTGTTTTTGTTTTCCATGAAATACAACATATTTGATGGTTCCGTCGCCCTGCTACTGAGTGAGTGCGTGGTGCGACACTGTAAGCTGTGAGTTTCGTGTGAAATGCTTTTGAATCTGCCATATGTTATTTGGAAGTGGCTGCATTTTCGGAGCGATGGCAGATGGCTATGTCCCAGAGTTGACCGGTTTTTACCTTATGCAGAAATGCGTGGCTGCTGGGCTTCTGGTTGACTGCCACTGCCATCGACGATGAACTGTATTTTAGTGGACTGTGGGTGAACATCTAGGAAACATCCAGATGGGAAAATGACTGCAGATTCTATCAGAGATGAACTGGGTGTTTTGTGGGTGACTATTGTGTTGACATTCTGGCGGCGGAATTGTGCATAGTGTATCTGTGCGGGCTGTTGTTTGTCGAGACTCCTGTCTTTTCCACTTTTCACTTGGGCAGTAGGGAGCGTTTTGTGTGATATTCACTGGCACAGGAACGGAGCATAATGGGGACGACCCGTTGCTGTGAAGTTGGAACCGTGACTAACTAACTAACTAACAACATATTCGTCTGTATATCCACATCTCCAGGACTTCTATGCGACTTTCTAGTTTCTTGTTCAATGTCCAGACTTCCGCGCCATACAGTAGCGTTGAATATACGTAGCATTTGACAATTCTCATGTTTAATGCGTTATTAATCTCTCTAGATGTTAGTACTGATTTCATGCCGTTGAAAGCATTTTTGGCTATTCCTGTTCTCTTTGTTTTATTTCTTTTTCTTGTTCACTTCTGCCGTCATCTGTTACTATATGTCCAAGATAGGAGGACTTGTTACTTGTTCTAGTATCTTCCCGTTTGTTGTGATGTCCATTGATGACCTTTCCCTTTCACTGCTAATTATCTGATGTTAATATCTAAGCCACGTTCTGCACTGTACCTGTTTACCAGGTCTTGTAACTCTTGCTAACTTTCTGCTAGTAACACGGTATGATCAGCATACCCAAGGTTGTTTATGATTCTTCCATTGATGTTAAATCCAGGCATTTCAACTTGTTTAAAAATTCTTTCTGTGTATAGGTTGTAGAGGCTTGGAGACAGTACACATTCCTGCCGTACTCTTCTTTTTATTTCAATAGGCGACGAATAGTTATTACCGCATCTAATAGTAATAGACGCCACTTGTTTCCCAGTACAAGTTACTAATAAGTCTGATGTCCTTTCCGTCTACTCCTATAATCCCATATCACTACCCGGTCTAAAATGGTATGATAAAGTCACTAATGTGAAGCTTCTGGGGAGAACTAGACAAATTCAGCGAATCAAGAGATGAGAAACATATGCTGGTGCTGAATAGGAAACACAATGAGGAAACTGATTAAAGCAATAATACACCCAGAAAGTCTTTCTTCTGGATTGTACCGAGCAAACGCAAAATAGTCAGAGACCTAGAAACACACGGATAAGAGAATTAGAGAAAGATAAAATAAGATGGGGAAAGTGTTCGGCTGAGATGCACTACTAAACACTATCGCTTGCCTGCATGGCTACTCCGGAAAGAGAACGAGCAAGGTTTCAAGCTGATATACTGAGTGCCCTCAGAAGGCTAAAGAAAAAGACTAAACAAAACAAGCGATGATAGCAAATGTGCAACTTTGACAGACTGCAAGATTCTATGTACATTGGGATAACCTGGTGACTAAATAATAATAATAATATTGTGAGGGCATGGAAGAAGCTGCAGTAGACAGCACCAGATATAATTGGTCTAGTTAGGGTATATAGTATAGTTAGTTGCATATACTTTACCGGACGTTTTCAGACATCACCAGCATTTTTTTGCCGTTGTTGATGCCTTGGCAGGTAGCGTTCTGTAGTTCGCCATTGCTTTCTGAACGACCAGTACCCATACCATTTCGTAAAAAATCCAGAGCAACGCAGTCTGCTGCCAAACCGGAGCGCAATGTGTTTCGAACGTGGGCATGCGGGATCATAAACCGCGTCCGTAACTCCTTAGCCACAGAGACAGGCTATATGATATAACTGGAGCAAAGGGTAGAAGAAATTTGCTAACGCATATTTTAAACAACTATATAATTTGTTGTTAATGAAGAATCAGTTTCGCTGGGCTGGTTACTTAACTCGCATGCCAGATCACAGGCTCCCTAAACGATTTTTTTAAAATTTTTACGGTGAGCTGCGTTGTGGTAAACTCCCCCATGGCGGCCAGAGGAAACGCTTTAAAGACACCCTGAAGATCTCACTGAAAGCTTTTTGAATTCATCTTGACACCTGGGAGACTGCTGCCAAGGACCACAAATCGTGGCGTACATCATTACGCAAGGGTGCAGTCACTTGTGAAGCAACCAGGACTGCAAGGGCTGTGAAGAAAAGACTGGCAGAAAAACAACTGCAGGAAATACTCCTCCTGGAACGTCAAGCATTCTTTGTCCACATTATCAAAGAACATTTCGAGCCAAAATAGGCCGCCTTATCAGCCATCTTAGAACTCACGGCTCCATACCTTCAACCCCACTGAATGAAATGAATGGTCATCATCATTCTTGATGCATAAACAAGTATATGGTTTGTTAATCACGCCAGGCTGGCTATTTTTGAATTTAACACAACCATAGCGCGGCTTGGAACGTTAAAGGACTTTTGAGATTTGGAACATGGAATGTACGGACACTATATCGAGCTGGAGCGGCCGAAGAACTAACCCGGGAGCTGATTGAATATCAAATGGATATAACAGCAATTCAAGAAATAAGGTGGCCAGGAGAGGGTACTTTAGAGCAAAATGGAATGATTATAATATATGGAGGAAACACCCAAAATAAACATGAATTAGGAACAGGATTTGTCATCAAAAAAGAGTTTGGGGGAACGTTTTAAACTTTAAAGCTTTTAATGACAGGATTAGTAAATTACGAATAAAAGGTAAATGGAAAAATATAACGATGATTAATGTACATGCACCTACTGAAGAGAAAGAAGATGATATTAAAGAAGACTTTTATAATGATCTGGAAGATGTCATAGAAGAAACCCCCAAACAGGACATCCTGATTGTGCTGGGAGACTTCAATGCAAAAATAGGTAGAGAGCAAACTAATAAAAAAGTGGCCGGTATGGAAAGCCTACATACAACTTCAAATGATAATGGATGGAGAGTCATCAACCTGGCAGAAGCCAAAGGACTGCAGGTTAGCAGTACCAGACTACAAAGAAGGATATACACAAACAAACTTGGAAATCATGTGACAAGAGAACCTATAATCAAATAGATCACATTTTAATTAACAACAGAAATGCATCAAACATACAGCAAGTCAGAAGTTATAGAGGAGCTGAGTGCCACAGTGACCACTTCCTCGTTGGAGCAAAATTTAAAATAAAACTTAAGAGAGCTTTCTATACTAAATTACAAAGATTACACCCAACATATAACAGAGAAAAACTGCAAGACATTACAGTCAAAGAGAAATTTACAGATGAAATAAAATGTAAACTTGAAACTCTGCAAAACCCTTTGGAGGAAAGCATTGACCAAACTTGGTTGAACATCAAGAATACAATTCAGTCTACCGCAGAAGAATGTCTCGGTGTGTTAACCACGCATAGAAAGAACAGATGGTTCAATCAAAAATGTGAAGAAGCAGTCATTAGGAAGAAGAATGCCAGACATGTATGGTTAAATGACATCAATAACATCCAAAAGGAAGAGCATTATAGAAATGAATGTAAAGAGGCTACAAAAATAGTCAGACAGCAGAAGCGAGAATATATGAGTAATATAATCAAAGATATGGAAACTAATCACCAGAAAAATGAATCCAGAAAATTTTTTAAAGAACTGAAGTCAATGAAACGAGGGCACCAACAAAACACATATGGTTTAAAAGACAAAAATGGGAATATGATAAATACCAATGAGGAAATGTGCAACACATGGAAAGAATATTTTATTGAATTACTAAATTGTGAAGCTCCAAGTAACATTTTCTCACAGGAAGAGGTTCTAACATGCGAACCACAAATTGAAGAACCTACATTTGAAGAAATCCTATATGTAATCACACGACTTAAAAACAATAAGGCAACTGGGACTGATGGAATTGCTGCTGAATTTATAAAGGCAGGTGGCCATGCATTACATCTAAAGCTATACGAACTAATATTAAAAATCTGGAGGACAGAAGAATTACCCCATGACTGGAAAGAGTCATTATTGATACCTATCTTTAAGAAAGGAGACAAGTTCCAATGTGGAAATTATAGAGGAATATCACTACTGTCCACAAGCTATAAGATACTATCCGCAGTATTACTAAATAGACTAAAACCATATTCAGAAGACATATTAGGTGACTACCAGGCAGGTTTTAGACAAAACAGATCAACAATAGATCAGATATTTATCTTACGACAAATAGCCGAGAAACATTGGGAATATAAAAGAGATCTCCATAACATTTTTGTGGATTTTAAAAAGGCTTATGATAGTGTCCATAGGAATAGTCTATGGAATGCTATGCAGGAATTTGGAATACCAAGGAAGTTAATCAACATGACCAGACTATGCATGGAAGATACTTATAATATAGTAACATATAAAGGCAGGAAATCAGACCCCTTCCAAATAACATCTGGCTTGAAACAGGGTGATGCACTATCGCCGCTACTCTTCAATCTGGCTCTAGAGAAAGTTGTAAGGAAGGTAAAGGAGGAATGTGATATTGGAGGAACATCCAAGCTGCTTGGTTATGCAGATGATATAGATATTATAGGGCAAAGTGAACAAAAGACATTGGAAATATTGACTCACTTAAAGGAAAAAGCCCCCCAGCTATGTACCGCTTTATGGGACAAACATTTGTCAGCATAAACAGGAAGCCAACCTTGGCGGAAGACATTTCGCGAATGACGCTGAAGTTGAATGTGAAGTGAAAACGTGGTTTAGAAAACAGAACACGCGGTTCTATGCAGCCGGTTTCGGAGGACTGATAAAACAATAGGATAAGTGCATCAATGTTGGTGGAAATTATGTTGAGAAATAAGGGTACAATGTATCTATAAAAAAATTAACTTGTTTCAAGTTGTTATCATTTTTGGTTATATTTCTACAGCCATTTGTGACTTACTTATTAACTTACCCTCGTAAGACTAGAGGTGAGTTGCCTAAAGAACCGACATCACAGCATTCGAGACATATTTGCCTCGTCCTCATCTTCAACAAACAGGCGAAGAGTCCCAAAGCCAATGGTGCTTGTTGCAATCTGATTATGTGTCTGTATAGTCTTGTCTCGGAGAACTGAGTGCTGGTCACTTCCTGCCCACCATTTTCTCCAGACAATGATGGCGCATCACTATACACATGATCTCAAAGAGCCATGACCACGTCCTCTTTATTGAGCATTAATACCCTACAGAGTGGTGTAGATCCACGCAATGTGTCCGCCTGCTCGTTTCCCAACACACCAGTTTGCCCTGGGGACAAGATCCAAAGGGTACTTCTTATCTTTGAATTTTTTTTAATTATTGAAGTTTGGTAGGGATCAAGACATAAAAGTGAGCTGGGGAAGGGGGGGGGGGCAAATTTAGAAAATTTTGTTTTAGAAATACAACAGGGAAGGACAGATATACGTCTCTGGCCATTTTGTTACTTGTGATTGTGATCTAGTTAAATTTACCGTCTACTTCGCTTTATTTGTGGCGGGGGGGGGGGGGGGGTGTTGTTGTTCATTCATTGTTTTAACGGCGCTTGTGCAGATTGAACAGACACACGGGTAACGACAAAAATAATTATTAATAAACTGAAAAAAGTCACTCTGGCGGAGGATACGATCAGACAGATGTGCATCTCGGAGAACATTAAGCGAGGAGAGGAGAGGGTCTGAGTGCCAGCGGAGCAGTCAGACTTGTGCAGAGTGATAATCGCATTGGGCCGGGAGTGCAGGGAATGGCCAGCAGGGGGCACGGAAGTGGAAATCCAGCAACTAATTCAGGATAATGCTCGCTCGGGTGATGTGATTATATAGCATCCAACTAGATAGAAAATGCAGACAAGAAAATCCGGCTGCTGTGAAGGCTGAAGTACAAGCGTTGATTTTCGAGAATTCGCTGGACGGTGACGCGGTCATCTACACAGATGGGTCGGTCGTCCGACATTAGAGAAGCTCATGGGCCTTTACAGCTCGGGCCGGAGGGAGAATTGTGAAGGAGGACTCTGGTGCTTTCACTGAAACCACAAGTAGCCTGACCATGGAAGTCATGGCAGTAAGTAAAGCAATAACATGGCTCGAGACACAGACATTCACTAGGGCATGTTTCCTTAGCGACTCAATGAACATGATCAAGAGGATAGAGGAGGGGTCGATCCGAAAAGAATGGTTGCTGCCTCTGGAGCGGTCTCGACTGGCAAAGATTAGTTTCATCTTCGTGCCAGGGCATGTGGGAGTACAAGGAAATGAGCGGGCTGACAAGCTCGCAGGTGAGGCTACTGTGGAGGGCGGACGCGCCATGGACCAGGCTGACATTCTGAATGCTTTACTTCTTCTTCATCTTCTTCGTTCATCCGGAGTTTTTTTTTCCGGACGTGATTGCGTTGTGCCTGTTTACAGCAGAGCTGCGTTCTTGCGCCGTTAGGCCGTCACATCCGACTTCTGCGGGCATTTGTTGACCGGGTTAACCTTCCCGGTTTTTTTTTAGGACGTTTGACTCTCACTGTTGTGGTGATATCCCCCATCCCAGCTGGCCCATATAGAACAGCAAAGGACATCCTGGTCAGCCCTCAAGGGAAGGCAGGGGCAGACCATGGGCATTCCCATTCATCTAAGAAGGCTTCCATACTTGCAGAGCCGACACACAGCGCTCTGGTACTGGGCTCACCCAAGGAATCGTCACCTGCACATGGCTGCTTAGCCTCACTTCCGTATATTGGGCCTTCCGTTCACCATAGGCTCTTCTTCCGGAAACCAGAAGAATGCAGTCTGCAGATGACATCCACACAGTGAGCTTTCGTTTCGAACTTTCCACATAATGGATTTGCTATCCAAGCAATATTCCATTTCGTGCCACTAGGACACTTTTTCCACCTTTTTATGAAGCCCATACAGTGAGCTTTTGATTCGGACTTTCCACGTAATGGATTTGCTATCCGAGCAATATTCCATTTCATGCCTCTGGGACGCTTTTGTAACCGACATACCTGTGGTATGAAGTGTGGCAGTATAAATACTTCTTCATGCACCTTTAAATGTCAACCTGAATGTAGTTGAAGTAAGCTGCAGTCAACTTGAGCTTGTTGATATCTCCATAGAGCTTGTCCTCAAATGAAGCAGGTGTTGGCCAAAATATCTTTCTCTGTTCTGCATATATTGGGCACTCCTGCAGCAAATGTTTAGCTGTCATTTTACCAGTTCCACAATTACATTCATCGGTATCTCCTATCTTTAGTTTATTGAACAAGTGGTATTTCAGCCTGTTATGTCCTGTGTGGAGTCTGACGATTGCTACTTGTTCTCTTCGGTCGAGTTTGTAATATGCATCATCCTTCTGGTGGCCTGGATGCTCCGATTCCCATTTGGTTCTATATGTGCTTTTTATAATCCTCTTTGCCTCATTATAAGTTATGTCTCATAGTCCTCATGCTGTGATGTCGGTTCCTAAATCAATCAATCAATCAAAAGAGTCACTCAATCAATCAAGCAGATGCTGTCTCCACAACGAAGGTTGGCTGCAATGGATCCACCACTGTCTGTCCCTCACCTTGACTGTACATTCTGTCAGGCCATCTCTTGATGTTATCCTTCCACTTGTATCGTTGTTTACATCTTGCTCGCTTGCCCTCAACCTTGCCTTCCAGTATGGTTTTTAAAGAGCATCATGTCTTTTAACATGGCCGAAATATTTCACTTGCCTCCTCTTTATTTCTTCATCAACTCTCTCTCTCTCTCTCTCTCTCTCTCTCTCTCTCTCTCTCTCTCTCTCTCTCTCTCTCTCTCTCTCTCTCTCTCTCTTCATTTCGTTTTTCTAGAATCTCTGCATTTTATTGTTTTTGTTTTCCATGAAATACAACATATTTGATGGTTCCGTCGCCCTGCTACTGAGTGAGTGCGTGGTGCGACACTGTAAGCTGTGAGTTTCGTGTGAAATGCTTTTGAATCTGCCATATGTTATTTGGAAGTGGCTGCATTTTCGGAGCGATGGCAGATGGCTATGTCCCAGAGTTGACCGGTTTTTACCTTATGCAGAAATGCGTGGCTGCTGGGCTTCTGGTTGACTGCCACTGCCATCGACGATGAACTGTATTTTAGTGGACTGTGGGTGAACATCTAGGAAACATCCAGATGGGAAAATGACTGCAGATTCTATCAGAGATGAACTGGGTGTTTTGTGGGTGACTATTGTGTTGACATTCTGGCGGCGGAATTGTGCATAGTGTATCTGTGCGGGCTGTTGTTTGTCGAGACTCCTGTCTTTTCCACTTTTCACTTGGGCAGTAGGGAGCGTTTTGTGTGATATTCACTGGCACAGGAACGGAGCATAATGGGGACGACCCGTTGCTGTGAAGTTGGAACCGTGACTAACTAACTAACTAACAACATATTCGTCTGTATATCCACATCTCCAGGACTTCTATGCGACTTTCTAGTTTCTTGTTCAATGTCCAGACTTCCGCGCCATACAGTAGCGTTGAATATACGTAGCATTTGACAATTCTCATGTTTAATGCGTTATTAATCTCTCTAGATGTTAGTACTGATTTCATGCCGTTGAAAGCATTTTTGGCTATTCCTGTTCTCTTTGTTTTATTTCTTTTTCTTGTTCACTTCTGCCGTCATCTGTTACTATATGTCCAAGATAGGAGGACTTGTTACTTGTTCTAGTATCTTCCCGTTTGTTGTGATGTCCATTGATGACCTTTCCCTTTCACTGCTAATTATCTGATGTTAATATCTAAGCCACGTTCTGCACTGTACCTGTTTACCAGGTCTTGTAACTCTTGCTAACTTTCTGCTAGTAACACGGTATGATCAGCATACCCAAGGTTGTTTATGATTCTTCCATTGATGTTAAATCCAGGCATTTCAACTTGTTTAAAAATTCTTTCTGTGTATAGGTTGTAGAGGCTTGGAGACAGTACACATTCCTGCCGTACTCTTCTTTTTATTTCAATAGGCGACGAATAGTTATTACCGCATCTAATAGTAATAGACGCCACTTGTTTCCCAGTACAAGTTACTAATAAGTCTGATGTCCTTTCCGTCTACTCCTATAATCCCATATCACTACCCGGTCTAAAATGGTATGATAAAGTCACTAATGTGAAGCTTCTGGGGAGAACTAGACAAATTCAGCGAATCAAGAGATGAGAAACATATGCTGGTGCTGAATAGGAAACACAATGAGGAAACTGATTAAAGCAATAATACACCCAGAAAGTCTTTCTTCTGGATTGTACCGAGCAAACGCAAAATAGTCAGAGACCTAGAAACACACGGATAAGAGAATTAGAGAAAGATAAAATAAGATGGGGAAAGTGTTCGGCTGAGATGCACTACTAAACTACTAAACACTATCGCTTGCCTGCATGGCTACTCCGGAAAGAGAACGAGCAAGGTTTCAAGCTGATATACTGAGTGCCCTCAGAAGGCTAAAGAAAAAGACTAAACAAAACAAGCGATGATAGCAAATGTGCAACTTTGACAGACTGCAAGATTCTATGTACATTGGGATAACCTGGTGACTAAATAATAATAATAATATTGTGAGGGCATGGAAGAAGCTGCAGTAGACAGCACCAGATATAATTGGTATAGTTAGGGTATATAGTATAGTTAGTTGCATATACTTTACCGGACGTTTTCAGACATCACCAGCATTTTTTTGCCGTTGTTGATGCCTTGGCAGGTAGCGTTCTGTAGTTCGCCATTGCTTTCTGAACGACCAGTACCCATACCATTTCGTAAAAAATCCAGAGCAACGCAGTCTGCTGCCAAACCGGAGCGCAATGTGTTTCGAACGTGGGCATGCGGGATCATAAACCGCGTCCGTAACTCCTTAGCCACAGAGACAGGCTATATGATATAACTGGAGCAAAGGGTAGAAGAAATTTGCTAACGCATATTTTAAACAACTATATAATTTGTTGTTAATGAAGAATCAGTTTCGCTGGGCTGGTTACTTAACTCGCATGCCAGATCACAGGCTCCCTAAACGATTTTTTTAAAATTTTTACGGTGAGCTGCGTTGTGGTAAACTCCCCCATGGCGGCCAGAGGAAACGCTTTAAAGACACCCTGAAGATCTCACTGAAAGCTTTTTGAATTCATCTTGACACCTGGGAGACTGCTGCCAAGGACCACAAATCGTGGCGTACATCATTACGCAAGGGTGCAGTCACTTGTGAAGCAACCAGGACTGCAAGGGCTGTGAAGAAAAGACTGGCAGAAAAACAACTGCAGGAAATACTCCTCCTGGAACGTCAAGCATTCTTTGTCCACATTATCAAAGAACATTTCGAGCCAAAATAGGCCGCCTTATCAGCCATCTTAGAACTCACGGCTCCATACCTTCAACCCCACTGAATGAAATGAATGGTCATCATCATTCTTGATGCATAAACAAGTATATGGTTTGTTAATCACGCCAGGCTGGCTATTTTTGAATTTAACACAACCATAGCGCGGCTTGGAACGTTAAAGGACTTTTGAGATTTGGAACATGGAATGTACGGACACTATATCGAGCTGGAGCGGCCGAAGAACTAACCCGGGAGCTGATTGAATATCAAATGGATATAACAGCAATTCAAGAAATAAGGTGGCCAGGAGAGGGTACTTTAGAGCAAAATGGAATGATTATAATATATGGAGGAAACACCCAAAATAAACATGAATTAGGAACAGGATTTGTCATCAAAAAAGAGTTATGGGGGAACGTTTTAAACTTTAAAGCTTTTAATGACAGGATTAGTAAATTACGAATAAAAGGTAAATGGAAAAATATAACGATGATTAATGTACATGCACCTACTGAAGAGAAAGAAGATGATATTAAAGAAGACTTTTATAATGATCTGGAAGATGTCATAGAAGAAACCCCCAAACAGGACATCCTGATTGTGCTGGGAGACTTCAATGCAAAAATAGGTAGAGAGCAAACTAATAAAAAAGTGGCCGGTATGGAAAGCCTACATACAACTTCAAATGATAATGGATGGAGAGTCATCAACCTGGCAGAAGCCAAAGGACTGCAGGTTAGCAGTACCAGACTACAAAGAAAGGATATACACAAACAAACTTGGAAATCATGTGACAAGAGAACCTATAATCAAATAGATCACATTTTAATTAACAACAGAAATGCATCAAACATACAGCAAGTCAGAAGTTATAGAGGAGCTGAGTGCCACAGTGACCACTTCCTCGTTGGAGCAAAATTTAAAATAAAACTTAAGAGAGCTTTCTATACTAAATTACAAAGATTACACCCAACATATAACAGAGAAAAACTGCAAGACATTACAGTCAAAGAGAAATTTACAGATGAAATAAAATGTAAACTTGAAACTCTGCAAAACCCTTTGGAGGAAAGCATTGACCAAACTTGGTTGAACATCAAGAATACAATTCAGTCTACCGCAGAAGAATGTCTCGGTGTGTTAACCACGCATAGAAAGAACAGATGGTTCAATCAAAAATGTGAAGAAGCAGTCATTAGGAAGAAGAATGCCAGACATGTATGGTTAAATGACATCAATAACATCCAAAAGGAAGAGCATTATAGAAATGAATGTAAAGAGGCTACAAAAATAGTCAGACAGCAGAAGCGAGAATATATGAGTAATATAATCAAAGATATGGAAACTAATCACCAGAAAAATGAATCCAGAAAATTTTTTAAAGAACTGAAGTCAATGAAACGAGGGCACCAACAAAACACATATGGTTTAAAAGACAAAAATGGGAATATGATAAATACCAATGAGGAAATGTGCAACACATGGAAAGAATATTTTATTGAATTACTAAATTGTGAAGCTCCAAGTAACATTTTCTCACAGGAAGAGGTTCTAACATGCGAACCACAAATTGAAGAACCTACATTTGAAGAAATCCTATATGTAATCACACGACTTAAAAACAATAAGGCAACTGGGACTGATGGAATTGCTGCTGAATTTATAAAGGCAGGTGGCCATGCATTACATCTAAAGCTATACGAACTAATATTAAAAATCTGGAGGACAGAAGAATTACCCCATGACTGGAAAGAGTCATTATTGATACCTATCTTTAAGAAAGGAGACAAGTTCCAATGTGGAAATTATAGAGGAATATCACTACTGTCCACAAGCTATAAGATACTATCCGCAGTATTACTAAATAGACTAAAACCATATTCAGAAGACATATTAGGTGACTACCAGGCAGGTTTTAGACAAAACAGATCAACAATAGATCAGATATTTATCTTACGACAAATAGCCGAGAAACATTGGGAATATAAAAGAGATCTCCATAACATTTTTGTGGATTTTAAAAAGGCTTATGATAGTGTCCATAGGAATAGTCTATGGAATGCTATGCAGGAATTTGGAATACCAAGGAAGTTAATCAACATGACCAGACTATGCATGGAAGATACTTATAATATAGTAACATATAAAGGCAGGAAATCAGACCCCTTCCAAATAACATCTGGCTTGAAACAGGGTGATGCACTATCGCCGCTACTCTTCAATCTGGCTCTAGAGAAAGTTGTAAGGAAGGTAAAGGAGGAATGTGATATTGGAGGAACATCCAAGCTGCTTGGTTATGCAGATGATATAGATATTATAGGGCAAAGTGAACAAAAGACATTGGAAATATTGACTCACTTAAAGGAAAAAGCCCCCCAGCTATGTACCGCTTTATGGGACAAACATTTGTCAGCATAAACAGGAAGCCAACCTTGGCGGAAGACATTTCGCGAATGACGCTGAAGTTGAATGTGAAGTGAAAACGTGGTTTAGAAAACAGAACACGCGGTTCTATGCAGCCGGTTTCGGAGGACTGATAAAACAATAGGATAAGTGCATCAATGTTGGTGGAAATTATGTTGAGAAATAAGGGTACAATGTATCTATAAAAAAATTAACTTGTTTCAAGTTGTTATCATTTTTGGTTATATTTCTACAGCCATTTGTGACTTACTTATTAACTTACCCTCGTAAGACTAGAGGTGAGTTGCCTAAAGAACCGACATCACAGCATTCGAGACATATTTGCCTCGTCCTCATCTTCAACAAACAGGCGAAGAGTCCCAAAGCCAATGGTGCTTGTTGCAATCTGATTATGTGTCTGTATAGTCTTGTCTCGGAGAACTGAGTGCTGGTCACTTCCTGCCCACCATTTTCTCCAGACAATGATGGCGCATCACTATACACATGATCTCAAAGAGCCATGACCACGTCCTCTTTATTGAGCATTAATACCCTACAGAGTGGTGTAGATCCACGCAATGTGTCCGCCTGCTCGTTTCCCAACACACCAGTTTGCCCTGGGGACAAGATCCAAAGGGTGCTTCTTATCTTTGAATTTTTTTTAATTATTGAAGTTTCGTAGGGATCAAGACATAAAAGTGAGCTGGGGAAGGGGGGGGGGCAAATTTAGAAAATTTTGTTTTAGAAATACAACAGGGTAGGACAGATATACGTCTCTGGCCATTTTGTTACTTGTGATTGTGATCTAGTTAAATTTACCGTCTACTTCGCTTTATTTGTGGCGGGGGGGGGGGGGGGGTGTTGTTGTTCATTCATTGTTTTAACGGCGCTTGTGCAGATTGAACAGACACACGGGTAACGACAAAAATAATTATTAATAAACTGAAAAAAGTCACTCTGGCGGAGGATACGATCAGACAGATGTGCATCTCGGAGAACATTAAGCGAGGAGAGGAGAGGGTCAGAGTGCCAGCGGAGCAGTCAGACTTGTGCAGAGTGATAATCGCATTGGGCCGGGAGTGCAGGGAATGGCCAGCAGGGGGCACGGAAGTGGAAATCCAGCAACTAATTCAGGATAATGCTCGCTCGGGTGATGTGATTATATAGCATCCAACTAGATAGAAAATGCAGACAAGAAAATCCGGCTGCTGTGAAGGCTGAAGTACAAGCGTTGATTTTCGAGAATTCGCTGGACGGTGACGCGGTCATCTACACAGATGGGTCGGTCGTCCGACATTAGAGAAGCTCATGGGCCTTTACAGCTCGGGCCGGAGGGAGAATTGTGAAGGAGGACTCTGGTGCTTTCACTGAAACCACAAGTAGCCTGACCATGGAAGTCATGGCAGTAAGTAAAGCAATAACATGGCTCGAGACACAGACATTCACTAGGGCATGTTTCCTTAGCGACTCAATGAACATGATCAAGAGGATAGAGGAGGGGTCGATCCGAAAAGAATGGTTGCTGCCTCTGGAGCGGTCTCGACTGGCAAAGATTAGTTTCATCTTCGTGCCAGGGCATGTGGGAGTACAAGGAAATGAGCGGGCTGACAAGCTCGCAGGTGAGGCTACTGTGGAGGGCGGACGCGCCATGGACCAGGCTGACATTCTGAATGCTTTACTTCTTCTTCATCTTCTTCGTTCATCCGGAGTTTTTTTTTCCGGACGTGATTGCGTTGTGCCTGTTTACAGCAGAGCTGCGTTCTTGCGCCGTTAGGCCGTCACATCCGACTTCTGCGGGCATTTGTTGACCGGGTTAACCTTCCCGGGTTTTTTTTAGGACGTTTGACTCTCACTGTTGTGGTGATATCCCCCATCCCAGCTGGCCCATATAGAACAGCAAAGGACATCCTGGTCAGCCCTCAAGGGAAGGCAGGGGCAGACCATGGGCATTCCCCGCCATCTAAGAAGGCTTCCATACTTGCAGAGCCGACACACAGCGCTCTGGTACTGGGCTCACCCAAGGAATCGTCACCTGCACATGGCTGCTTAGCCTCACTTCCGTATATTTGGGCCTTCCGTTCACCATAGGCTCTTCTTCCGGAAACCAGAAGAATGCAGTCTGCAGATGACATCCACACAGTGAGCTTTCGTTTCGAACTTTCCACATAATGGATTTGCTATCCAAGCAATATTCCATTTCGTGCCACTAGGACACTTTTTCCACCTTTTTATGAAGCCCATACAGTGAGCTTTTGATTCGGACTTTCCACGTAATGGATTTGCTATCCGAGCAATATTCCATTTCATGCCTCTGGGACGCTTTTGTAACCGACATACCTGTGGTATGAAGTGTGGCAGTATAAATACTTCTTCATGCACCTTTAAATGTCAACCTGAATGTAGTTGAAGTAAGCTGCAGTCAACTTGAGCTTGTTGATATCTCCATAGAGCTTGTCCTCAAATGAAGCAGGTGTTGGCCAAAATATCTTTCTCTGTTCTGCATATATTGGGCACTCCTGCAGCAAATGTTTAGCTGTCATTTTACCAGTTCCACAATTACATTCATCGGTATCTCCTATCTTTAGTTTATTGAACAAGTGGTATTTCAGCCTGTTATGTCCTGTGTGGAGTCTGACGATTGCTACTTGTTCTCTTCGGTCGAGTTTGTAATATGCATCATCCTTCTGGTGGCCTGGATGCTCCGATTCCCATTTGGTTCTATATGTGCTTTTTATAATCCTCTTTGCCTCATTATAAGTTATGTCTCATAGTCCTCATGCTGTGATGTCGGTTCCTAAATCAATCAATCAATCAAAAGAGTCACTCAATCAATCAAGCAGATGCTGTCTCCACAACGAAGGTTGGCTGCAATGGATCCACCACTGTCTGTCCCTCACCTTGACTGTACATTCTGTCAGGCCATCTCTTGATGTTATCCTTCCACTTGTATCGTTGTTTACATCTTGCTCGCTTGCCCTCAACCTTGCCTTCCAGTATGGTTTTTAAAGAGCATCATGTCTTTTAACATGGCCGAAATATTTCACTTGCCTCCTCTTTATTTCTTCATCAACTCTCTCTCTCTCTCTCTCTCTCTCTCTCTCTCTCTCTCTCTCTCTCTCTCTCTCTCTCTCTCTCTCTCTCTCTCTCTCTCTCTCTTCATTTCGTTTTTCTAGAATCTCTGCATTTTATTGTTTTTGTTTTCCATGAAATACAACATATTTGATGGTTCCGTCGCCCTGCTACTGAGTGAGTGCGTGGTGCGACACTGTAAGCTGTGAGTTTCGTGTGAAATGCTTTTGAATCTGCCATATGTTATTTGGAAGTGGCTGCATTTTCGGAGCGATGGCAGATGGCTATGTCCCAGAGTTGACCGGTTTTTACCTTATGCAGAAATGCGTGGCTGCTGGGCTTCTGGTTGACTGCCACTGCCATCGACGATGAACTGTATTTTAGTGGACTGTGGGTGAACATCTAGGAAACATCCAGATGGGAAAATGACTGCAGATTCTATCAGAGATGAACTGGGTGTTTTGTGGGTGACTATTGTGTTGACATTCTGGCGGCGGAATTGTGCATAGTGTATCTGTGCGGGCTGTTGTTTGTCGAGACTCCTGTCTTTTCCACTTTTCACGTGGGCAGTAGGGAGCGTTTTGTGTGATATTCACTGGCACAGGAACGGAGCATAATGGGGACGACCCGTTGCTGTGAAGTTGGAACCGTGACTAACTAACTAACTAACAACATATTCGTCTGTATATCCACATCTCCAGGACTTCTATGCGACTTTCTAGTTTCTTGTTCAATGTCCAGACTTCCGCGCCATACAGTAGCGTTGAATATACGTAGCATTTGACAATTCTCATGTTTAATGCGTTATTAATCTCTCTAGATGTTAGTACTGATTTCATGCCGTTGAAAGCATTTTTGGCTATTCCTGTTCTCTTTGTTTTATTTCTTTTTCTTGTTCACTTCTGCCGTCATCTGTTACTATATGTCCAAGATAGGAGGACTTGTTACTTGTTCTAGTATCTTCCCGTTTGTTGTGATGTCCATTGATGACCTTTCCCTTTCACTGCTAATTATCTGATGTTAATATCTAAGCCACGTTCTGCACTGTACCTGTTTACCAGGTCTTGTAACTCTTGCTAACTTTCTGCTAGTAACACGGTATGATCAGCATACCCAAGGTTGTTTATGATTCTTCCATTGATGTTAAATCCAGGCATTTCAACTTGTTTAAAAATTCTTTCTGTGTATAGGTTGTAGAGGCTTGGAGACAGTACACATTCCTGCCGTACTCTTCTTTTTATTTCAATAGGCGACGAATAGTTATTACCGCATCTAATAGTAATAGACGCCACTTGTTTCCCAGTACAAGTTACTAATAAGTCTGATGTCCTTTCCGTCTACTCCTATAATCCCATATCACTACCCGGTCTAAAATGGTATGATAAAGTCACTAATGTGAAGCTTCTGGGGAGAACTAGACAAATTCAGCGAATCAAGAGATGAGAAACATATGCTGGTGCTGAATAGGAAACACAATGAGGAAACTGATTAAAGCAATAATACACCCAGAAAGTCTTTCTTCTGGATTGTACCGAGCAAACGCAAAATAGTCAGAGACCTAGAAACACACGGATAAGAGAATTAGAGAAAGATAAAATAAGATGGGGAAAGTGTTCGGCTGAGATGCACTACTAAACACTATCGCTTGCCTGCATGGCTACTCCGGAAAGAGAACGAGCAAGGTTTCAAGCTGATATACTGAGTGCCCTCAGAAGGCTAAAGAAAAAGACTAAACAAAACAAGCGATGATAGCAAATGTGCAACTTTGACAGACTGCAAGATTCTATGTACATTGGGATAACCTGGTGACTAAATAATAATAATAATATTGTGAGGGCATGGAAGAAGCTGCAGTAGACAGCACCAGATATAATTGGTCTAGTTAGGGTATATAGTATAGTTAGTTGCATATACTTTACCGGACGTTTTCAGACATCACCAGCATTTTTTTGCCGTTGTTGATGCCTTGGCAGGTAGCGTTCTGTAGTTCGCCATTGCTTTCTGAACGACCAGTACCCATACCATTTCGTAAAAAATCCAGAGCAACGCAGTCTGCTGCCAAACCGGAGCGCAATGTGTTTCGAACGTGGGCATGCGGGATCATAAACCGCGTCCGTAACTCCTTAGCCACAGAGACAGGCTATATGATATAACTGGAGCAAAGGGTAGAAGAAATTTGCTAACGCATATTTTAAACAACTATATAATTTGTTGTTAATGAAGAATCAGTTTCGCTGGGCTGGTTACTTAACTCGCATGCCAGATCACAGGCTCCCTAAACGATTTTTTTAAAATTTTTACGGTGAGCTGCGTTGTGGTAAACTCCCCCATGGCGGCCAGAGGAAACGCTTTAAAGACACCCTGAAGATCTCACTGAAAGCTTTTTGAATTCATCTTGACACCTGGGAGACTGCTGCCAAGGACCACAAATCGTGGCGTACATCATTACGCAAGGGTGCAGTCACTTGTGAAGCAACCAGGACTGCAAGGGCTGTGAAGAAAAGACTGGCAGAAAAACAACTGCAGGAAATACTCCTCCTGGAACGTCAAGCATTCTTTGTCCACATTATCAAAGAACATTTCGAGCCAAAATAGGCCGCCTTATCAGCCATCTTAGAACTCACGGCTCCATACCTTCAACCCCACTGAATGAAATGAATGGTCATCATCATTCTTGATGCATAAACAAGTATATGGTTTGTTAATCACGCCAGGCTGGCTATTTTTGAATTTAACACAACCATAGCGCGGCTTGGAACGTTAAATGACTTTTGAGATTTGGAACATGGAATGTACGGACACTATATCGAGCTGGAGCGGCCGAAGAACTAACCCGGGAGCTGATTGAATATCAAATGGATATAACAGCAATTCAAGAAATAAGGTGGCCAGGAGAGGGTACTTTAGAGCAAAATGGAATGATTATAATATATGGAGGAAACACCCAAAATAAACATGAATTAGGAACAGGATTTGTCATCAAAAAAGAGTTATGGGGGAACGTTTTAAACTTTAAAGCTTTTAATGACAGGATTAGTAAATTACGAATAAAAGGTAAATGGAAAAATATAACGATGATTAATGTACATGCACCTACTGAAAAGAAAGAAGATGATATTAAAGAAGACTTTTATAATGATCTGGAAGATGTCATAGAAGAAACCCCCAAACAGGACATCCTGATTGTGCTGGGAGACTTCAATGCAAAAATAGGTAGAGAGCAAACTAATAAAAAAGTGGCCGGTATGGAAAGCCTACATACAACTTCAAATGATAATGGATGGAGAGTCATCAACCTGGCAGAAGCCAAAGGACTGCAGGTTAGCAGTACCAGACTACAAAGAAAGGATATACACAAACAAACTTGGAAATCATGTGACAAGAGAACCTATAATCAAATAGATCACATTTTAATTAACAACAGAAATGCATCAAACATACAGCAAGTCAGAAGTTATAGAGGAGCTGAGTGCCACAGTGACCACTTCCTCGTTGGAGCAAAATTTAAAATAAAACTTAAGAGAGCTTTCTATACTAAATTACAAAGATTACACCCAACATATAACAGAGAAAAACTGCAAGACATTACAGTCAAAGAGAAATTTACAGATGAAATAAAATGTAAACTTGAAACTCTGCAAAACCCTTTGGAGGAAAGCATTGACCAAACTTGGTTGAACATCAAGAATACAATTCAGTCTACCGCAGAAGAATGTCTCGGTGTGTTAACCACGCATAGAAAGAACAGATGGTTCAATCAAAAATGTGAAGAAGCAGTCATTAGGAAGAAGAATGCCAGACATGTATGGTTAAATGACATCAATAACATCCAAAAGGAAGAGCATTATAGAAATGAATGTAAAGAGGCTACAAAAATAGTCAGACAGCAGAAGCGAGAATATATGAGTAATATAATCAAAGATATGGAAACTAATCACCAGAAAAATGAATCCAGAAAATTTTTTAAAGAACTGAAGTCAATGAAACGAGGGCACCAACAAAACACATATGGTTTAAAAGACAAAAATGGGAATATGATAAATACCAATGAGGAAATGTGCAACACATGGAAAGAATATTTTATTGAATTACTAAATTGTGAAGCTCCAAGTAACATTTTCTCACAGGAAGAGGTTCTAACATGCGAACCACAAATTGAAGAACCTACATTTGAAGAAATCCTATATGTAATCACACGACTTAAAAACAATAAGGCAACTGGGACTGATGGAATTGCTGCTGAATTTATAAAGGCAGGTGGCCATGCATTACATCTAAAGCTATACGAACTAATATTAAAAATCTGGAGGACAGAAGAATTACCCCATGACTGGAAAGAGTCATTATTGATACCTATCTTTAAGAAAGGAGACAAGTTCCAATGTGGAAATTATAGAGGAATATCACTACTGTCCACAAGCTATAAGATACTATCCGCAGTATTACTAAATAGACTAAAACCATATTCAGAAGACATATTAGGTGACTACCAGGCAGGTTTTAGACAAAACAGATCAACAATAGATCAGATATTTATCTTACGACAAATAGCCGAGAAACATTGGGAATATAAAAGAGATCTCCATAACATTTTTGTGGATTTTAAAAAGGCTTATGATAGTGTCCATAGGAATAGTCTATGGAATGCTATGCAGGAATTTGGAATACCAAGGAAGTTAATCAACATGACCAGACTATGCATGGAAGATACTTATAATATAGTAACATATAAAGGCAGGAAATCAGACCCCTTCCAAATAACATCTGGCTTGAAACAGGGTGATGCACTATCGCCGCTACTCTTCAATCTGGCTCTAGAGAAAGTTGTAAGGAAGGTAAAGGAGGAATGTGATATTGGAGGAACATCCAAGCTGCTTGGTTATGCAGATGATATAGATATTATAGGGCAAAGTGAACAAAAGACATTGGAAATATTGACTCACTTAAAGGAAAAAGCCCAACAGATGGGGCTGGTTATCAACCAAGATAAGACAGAATATATGGTAATTTCAAGAGACGGAATGGCTAGAAACTCTGGCCACATACAAATAGATAATATGACCATTAAAAGAACGGAAACATACAAATACCTGGGTACGATCTTCAACTGCTCCAACATCATAAGGGAAGAAATACAAACTAGAATCAACTCTGGAAATAAGATATACTATGCACTACAACATCTACTAAAATCAAAGGCGCTATCTCGTAACACCAAAATCACAATATACAAAACACTGATCAGACCAGTTGTGCTGTATGGCTCTGAAACCTGGAGTACAACGAAAGGAGACGAAGCCTTGTTACAAACCTTTGAGAACAAAATTTTAAGACGCATCTTTGGACCCATTAGGGATACACAAAGTGGAGAGTGGAAAAGAAGAAGTAACAAAGACATTTATAATCTGTTTAAGTCCCCGCTAATCACTGGTATCATGAAGGCTAATAGACTACAATGGCTGGGGCATATAGAAAGAATGGAAGATAATAGGGAAACAAAACTCGCTTACACTCAGGAAATAAATGACCGTAGACCCCGAGGTAGACCAAGAAGGCGGTGGAGAGATAATACATGTACAGACCTACAAGCACTTGGAATCAACGACTGGCAAGAGAAGGTCCACCAGAGAGACGAATGGAGACGGATTGTATTTGCAGCAAAGAACCTCAATGGCTCGGAACGCTGAAGAAGAAGAAGATAGCGCGGCGCTTTTCACGTTTGGCTATTTAGAGTAACTCTTGGGGAGTCTCAGCGGCGAAGTGGTCAAGCCGTCTGCCTCTCGCTCCGAATGTTGTGAGTTCGATTTCAGGCTATGAATGACTTTCGGTTCACGGGTGCAATTTAATTTTCTCCTGGGGTTCGTCACTGGAGCTACGGAGTTATGTGATTTGTGAGATGTTTTCGGCAGGCCGCCCTGGAAAAAGACCGAGCCATATATGGGATAAAACATGGTGCAATGAAGTCAATCCTCTCCGATTTTCCGACTTTTATTTTTAAGAGTGACTCGTAGCATTTGTATTCACTTCCGTCATTCTTGGGAATATGGCGGCCTCCTGGGTCGGATATTGCTTGCAATAATCTCTCGCAATTTGTTGATGTTTGATATTGATCTACAACATTCCCACTGGGTGTGATGTATATACTCTATGGTATAAATATTCTTATTTAGACAATATTTAAAAAAATTGGGGTTTTACTTATGAAACCATGGCAGTTGAATACAGCTTGACAAGACGAATCCAACAGTAACACTAGTTAGTAGTAGTAACAGTCGTAGCGTGAACCATCAGATTAAATTGACACAAAAGATCTCCTCCGGGCATCTTTTTTTCGTGTCCAAACCAAGGTCATAGCAGAAGTTATCAACATTTATGTTCTTACTAGTGGAGCTTGTTTATTTTTAAATGAACACCCTAGCAACCATACACGAACATCCTAGCAACCATACATCATTGCGATCGGTGTAGCGAAGCCTAATTGCTCATGTCATCTATTTTTACATATAATGCAATGTTACCTAATTAGCATATAAAAATGGCCGCTAATTAGTAGTTATTATAATTAAGTATATTAGTATATTAATTAATTTCTGTTTACGATCACGACACTAAAAGTTGCATATCTTCGCTTCTAATTGACATACATGCAACATCTTGGTACCACTAGATTCGGTTTCTCAAGGCCTATCTTTCGGTGGTGGTCCCATTAGTAAATACTCAAATTTAAAATCTGATGGTTCATGCTAAAATAGATATCTTTATATAATGAGAGGAGGAGCGGCTGGCCGAGAGGCTAGAATGCCGGACTCTCATTCGGGAGGCCCGGGTTCGATCCCTCGGTAAGGTGTTGGATTTTTTTCTGTCGGGGGCTAAAAGAAAATCCTAACCTGCACAGTTCGCGACGACTGCACTAGCCAGGAGGCCTTTATTCCTCAGGCTCAAAGACCCCTCTGCCATACACCGCAAGGTACTATATTGGCAGTAAATGACAGTTTTTATATAATGAGAAATTATATTTTTCTAAAAAAAGATTTCTCCTTTATGCAAACATTTAAACATTTGTCATTAATTAAAGAGATTGGCTCACAAGGTAGTAGTTCGAATTGCACGTTTCTGGGAAGGTTAACCCGGTCAACAAATGCCCGCAGAAGTCGGATGTGTCGGCCTAACAGCGCAAGAACGCAGCTCTGCTGTAAACGGGCACAACGCAATCACATACGAAAAAAACTCCGGATGAACGCAGAAGAAGAAGAAGAAGAATTGCACGTTTTAAAAAGTGAAACGCATGCCGACATTTTGGATTTCCAAAGGCAAAGTCAAAGAGGAATTTAATATGTCGGCAAAAATATGTTTTTCTACCAAAGTTGAGCTTGTATTTCAATAAAACTGTCCAAATATACTTAGAATTGGATGCAGAATGTGAAAATCCAACTACAATTAATGTCTGTCTATTACCTGCACTAAAAACAGTTAATTTTGTACACAGACGTGTGCCGACATTTTGGATTTCCAAAGGCAAAGTCAAAGAGGGATTTAATATGTCGGCAAAAATATGTCTTTCCCTGGATCATTTGTCGCCACAATGGTTTGGACATTTCCTAACACATCAGGTACAGAACAACTGTCCACAACCAGCAGGCGGGCAATGTATCCTGTACTTATAGGATACCCTCCTTCGAACGCAGATAGATGGGATCTGAGATCATCAGCAGTCCTTGCCATGATAGTCAGTCAAATTCTAAATAAATTTATGTAAAATTAATATTTAATAATTACATGCATTCATATAATAATAAGAGATGATATCTTTTTATAATGAGAAAGTACATATATTTTTATAAAAAGGATTTATTTATTTTTCCAATCCCAAAGAGAATTTAATCACGTCCGCAAAAATAATTATTAATTCATAAATTTTTTTTCTACCAGAAATTACCCATATATTTAAATGAAACTTTCCAAATTTATGTATCTTTGCATGCACAATTCGAAAATGCAACTAAAATTAACGAATATCTATAATTTGTACAAAAATTTTATTTATTGCGGGCCGACAATGTGGATTTACAATCACAAAGAGGAATGTATCATGTCCGCAAAACTTTAGTAATTTTTTTCTACCAGAAAGCACCCATATATTTAAATGAAACTTTCCAAATTTATGTATCTTTGCATGCACAATTTGAAAATGCAACTAAAATTAACGAATATCTATAATTTGTACTAAAAAATTTTTTATTGCGTGCCGACAATGTGGATTTACAATCACAAAAAGGACACCTCAGTGCCAGTATCTGGTGTGTCCCCAGGGCTCTCCATGGCCAAGTGGCCCCGCTGTCTGCCTCAAGCTCTGAAGGTTGTGGGTTCGTTCTCCTGTGTTGTTCAGACTATCAGTGCAGGTTTTTCGAGAGGATCCTGGGGTCATCACTGAAGCCGCAGAGTTTGTGCATACAATCTCCATAAAAATCAGATGATGAGGGCAGTTCACCTGATGAGCTAGACACACAAGTGAGAGCAATTCTCATCCCAGCAGCACAAAACATCATTTCTAACTTTTACACAGTTTACAAGAAACAGATATTTATCAGGTGTATGGAATACAGGAGGAAGTTGAAACATGTGTTAATAGAAACAAATATTCCCAGTTACATAAACTACAAAAGAAAAATCAATCATGTGATCAGAGAAGACAAGAAGCACTTCTCTATTAGTATTTGTAATAGAAAAGGAAGAGTCTCCAGTTGCCAGGAATAGATAGAAACTTGTTCAAATAAATAAGTTAATTCACACCATCATTCCATGTAATAAATAATATAAATGGTAACACTTTAATATTAATCAGAGATATAGCAGAAAAATGGATAAGTGTTTTGTACCTCTAGTAAAATCAATCAAGACAACATTAAGTAGTTTCTATATATTTCATTTGCATTTGATTAAATATGTAATTCATCAGTTCTTTTAAACTGCATTCACAGTTATACCAAAGAGATTGTCACTGATATGAAAGTCTTTGATAAGATGGAGAGTAAAATACCAGCAAATGTCAAGATAGAACAAGCTGAAGTATATATAGACCACCCAGATCAAGGTAAGAATTAGTCAAATATAACAGATTAATTTGTATGTGGGATCAAATATAACAGATTAATTTGTATATGTGGGATGGTGGAAGTCATGGCCTTAAGGGGGCAACTAGCATGCATGTGACTGTCTCTGATGGGCCAATTGGTGTCTTCAGTAGATAGAGGGACAGAGATGATGTTAAATCCTGTAAGCGTAAAACATCCTATAAATTGACTTGGAAAGCTAACGAACGAACTTTATTTTAAAAGGGTAACAAATTGGGCACGCAGGCCCATCTTACATTCAGCCCTTTCAATCACTCATCTTTCATTCATCAAATGTGCATGTTACATTTACATAGGAAAAAAAAAACATTGTCAAATGGATTTTGTAAGCATAAACAATGCATATTATGCATGGTACATTCACATGGGGAAAAAAAAGAAAACGTCAAATGAAAGTTGTAAACATAAACAGTGCATATTGCAATGTTGTGAGACACATCCCCCATTCACCCTCAAACTCCGCAGCCACTTACCCACCCCCCACCCACCACCCAATCAACAGATGCCTGCAGAAGTCAGATATGTCAGCCTAATGTTGCAAATAAGGCAGCTTTGCTGTAAACTGACACAATACAATTGTCTCCAAAACAAACTAACAAATATTGGATGAACAATGAAGAAAGGAAGAAAATATTATTAATTTGTATTAATCCATGCATATTTATTATATATCTGTGTGGAAGAATGTTGTTTGTAACATTTCTTCAATATAACTGTAAACACTTTCCTACCAATGTGTAGATGTACATGTACTTTAATCATGTTGGTGTGTCTTACTCTACCACTGAAATTCACTGATGTGAAACTGTGGGAGTTGTCCAATCATAATGTAAAATAAAGTAAAAGTCAAGTGCCCCTTTTCCATGTCTGGAGCTGTATTGGGTATATGGTGCTGACCCCATGTTTTATAAACAGATAGGCACTGGATGGGGGATGTGGTCAGAATCATGCCAGTCGCTGTCACTTTCATGAACATTTCCTGGTGCTCGTTTCAGGCTCGCTCGACCTGGGAGCACAGATCTGTTTTGGAAATGTCCGTGCCTTGATAGAGTTTTAAACACACGACCACCAGGCCAGTAGCCAAGTGTGCTACAGACTTCACTGCTGTAGTTCCCTGAGTCATAGTGTACCAGAGATGTCTATGGATATGCTTGACCAAGATGTGTTAGTGATTTATTGACTTTGTCTGTAATTCATTATCTACGTAGTAAAGTAGCAATAACTCTTGAAGACAATAGGTGTATTCCTATTTGCTAGTCATCAGTTCATTACAGCAACTACAGAAGATGAATTACACTGGCATATGTAAACATGAATAAAATAATGTATTCCCTTAGTGAATTTAAACAATTTATCAATTCTATTGTGAATGCCGAGCAAATTACATAGATGAAATAAAAAGACAATAAGCAAAACGAGTAACCAAACATACCAGTGTGGGTGGAAAATAGTGTTAATCAATCTTCAGATATCTCTGTACAGTCAACATTCCATAAAACACCCTAATAAGCAATTTCCCCACAACTCGCAAACTACGGTCGTAAAGTTAAAAAAGGAAAATAAAGCATTTTGTATATTGTATTTGACAAACAATAAATAATTACTCAAATAAAATGGGGTCTTAGCAGTTAGGTGCTGAACCGCTGGCTTTGTGCAAACAGAAAGATGTTGTTTTAAAATGTGAAATTACCATGGGGTTAACATATGTTCTACATTCAAGCAATACCCATGATTATGTGTTTTAAGTATTATTCATTTATTCACTTCATATAATATAGTTAGTTAGTTAGTTAGCTAGCTAGTTAGTTAGTTAGTTAGTGAACAGATCATCCTCACTGCACATCGAACCATTCAGTCCATAAGTGATTGGATCCTCCCTTCAGTAAATCACACAGCGTGTAGCGGCAAACAACACCAGTTCTGCGTTGGTTTATTAATCTTCTTTAACTTCCTTTGTAGTGTTCTTGTTTGGCCACACCTCTTTTAATTTTCTGTTATCGCATCCTGACCTTGGTTGTAGATTCACAGTCATCACTTGGTTCTTGCCAATGATATATGATATAACTCTGCAGTATCCACCTGACGAGATGCAGTGAAATATGCCAGACAATAAATGGTTGCATGGCGATAACAGCAGAAGTTCCATGTTATGGACAATTGTAAAATGAAACTGGCAATGACTAACATGTTCTTCTTCTGCTTTTTATCCCTTATTCAAGCACAGACCCTCACCCAACAATCACCAGGCTGTCCTATCTTTGTGATTCTACGGCTTGAATAATGTGATTGTCCTAAAACTTCACAGACCCACAGTAGGTTCTAACTAAAGTTCTTGTGGAACTAAATCAAGGCAAAGAATGGCAATCATGGAGAGAGAAAATAAATTCTAGCTACATCACGGTAAAGCTGACAAGGCAATTCACGCGAAGCTACCTACTGGAAAGGTGGAGAAAGGAATGTTTCTTGTGGAATGGCTCACGTCACTTCAGAGGTCACAGATTGTGAGTCACTTCACTACTGTATGGATTTTTTGCCCTGGCTATGCAAGGGTGTGGGGGAATAAACAGATTGATAGGCTAGCAGGGAATGTACCACTTGGTGGTAGATTACCTATGGACAAGGGAGAGATGTGCACCTGTAGGACCAGGTGGAGAAGGAGGGGGAACAGATTGAGAACCCGCATGTGGAAAAAATGAGATTGCTGGGGATTGGCAGGGGTTCTGGTGGAATCTCAAAACTAAGAGCGAAGACCAGTAGAACTTTCAATCAGATAGTGGTGGGAATGATTAATAGTGTGACACTTCGCTGACTGTTGTACAAGGGGATGGAGCACGTATGGGAATGTCCTGAGTGCAGTGATGTCAGTTCTTAACTCAACTCTTTCTTCAGTCTGCTCGCTTTGAACTCAAACGTAGTCAATACACTACCACAAGTAGTTTGCTACTGCTGAGGATTGCACTGGACTGATTTTTTGCGTGTGGATTTGCTTTCCCTATCGCCTTTGTTTCCCACCATCAGACAAACCCACTTCGACTTGAAATTTATGCCTAGAAGTCAAGGAAGAGAAGTGAACACTTTAGTCCAACTGGCTGATGTGGGATATAAACCCGCCATCAACCCACTGGAAGTTTAAGAGAGTGCGTTATTATCCTTTGGGCTTTCTCCATATCTCTCTTACATTATTAGAAAGTAAGACCGTCTTTCTAAGATGGTAATCCAGGTTTCTTGTGGCTTTCTCTGTATCAATATGTCGTTCTTGCAGTAGAAGAGCCTTATTTCCTCTTAGTTTGTTGTGGTGTTCAGTCCTTCCTGATGTTTAGACTTGTTCATGTTTCAGTTGAGCTTTGCAGGTGAAGATTTCTACAGTATGGGGTACCTAGCCCCAAGTGAAACCATTCTTAGTCACCTCTTATGATATGCATGACAGCTTACAGTGTTACTATTCTTTCTCTAATGATAACCATCTTACTTTTACAGTCCGTGCCTTTTAGCATTGGTGATCTTTTCTGACCAGGCTTCTGAGTCATGTGCTGCTTTCTATTTTTGAAACTGATATTCATCTGTGCCAGGATGTCAAATGTTCAGCATCTTCTCTCTTGGTTCTTCCCTCCTCTTCTCCCATTCATCTTTCCTATTGTAAGGACATACTCTAACTTTCCCCTTCTCTCTGACAAGCACAAAGAATATGGACTTCTTTTGATGCAAGTAACCAGTTCTCTTTGAGTGTTAACTTCTTTCAAAATATCTTCACTGGTCTTTCTATACGTCGACATTGCTCTCATCATTTTTCCATATAACCACGTCTCCGAAGTGTCCAAATAATTTCTCTCTTGTTTGCCGTATGTGCATGATTCGCTTCCGTACATCAGGATTGGGTCATATACTCTTAAAAACTCTTTTCTTCGTTTCGACTGATAAGGATAAATTACAGAGACTATTATTCATCTTACTGAAATGCTGCTTTTGCTTGGGCTATTCTACATTTAACCTAAATAGATACATATATTGACTGGCCACCTCCCATACGTACACTAAAGCCTGAATAATGTGATTGTCTTAAAACTTCACTGACCCACAGTTGGTTCCTACCAGGGGTCTTGTGGAACTAAATCAAGGCAAAGAATGGTAATCATGGCGAGAGACAAAAATTGCTAACTACACCACAGAAAGCAGACAAGTATATAAGAAGCTACCTACTGGAAAGATGAAACCATTCTTTGAACATGTTACAATAGCTTCGACAACAGCAGTTTGGTCAAACTTTCACAAATAATACTCTAGTTCAGGATTGACTATGAAGCAAACATTAACGTGGACTCAGGCTTGAGTTAGAAGTAGAACGGAGCACTTATGGGCTACACCCATGTGCCGTGATGTTGATCCGTTGACTAAACTAAACAAACATTAAGGCATCACAGAACTAGCAAATCTGCCAGAAACAACACTGAGGCATCGCAGATCTAGCAAATCTGCCTGAAACACTCACTTGACGATGTCATAAATCTAAAAGCCACATAATACAAATAAAGGGTCACGTCTGTTTGCATTATACATGGAAATGAATAGGCTTACAACTGGTAAAGGAAGGTGGAAAACTATCTCAGCATGAGATAGACATAACTTAAGCTGAGTTGAGTCAAGAACCGACATCACAACATATTTCCTATGCACGCCCAGTTCTCATCTTCAACAACCAGCAAAGAGTCCCAATATTAATGGTATCACGACATGTGTTTGCTGTCTTTTTTTCAGCCAGCGGAACGTTGCAGTGACTGTTTCTACCTCCATTTTCACATTAGATTTTGTAGTATCATATGCCAGACTCTCCTGCATTAAACACTGTCCATTAGGATTTGCTATGAATTCCCAGACACTTCTTTTGCCTCTTAGCACATAGCCATCAATGTAAATGATTACATCACCTAATTGAGATGTGATTTGATGTAGGATGTATAGAATATTTTCCGCGTGCTTTCGTCCAGGAAGTGCTGTAATTTAGTAAGTTGGTAAACTTTTTTGTGCTATTTTCTTGGTAAGAATGTGAACATGAGAGCTCCAATTTAAATGTCTGTCAATTAAAAGACCTAATGTTTTATGGTCTTCTTCTTCTGCGTTCATCCAAAGTTTTTTTTTCGGACGTGATTGCGTTGTGCCTGTTTACAGCAGAGCTGCGGTCTTGCGCCGTTAGGCCGGCACATCCGACTTCTGCGGGCATTTGTCGACCGGGTTAACCTTCCTGGATGTTTTATGTTCATTTACATTAACTATAGTTAACGCGTCCATGCAGAGTCGAGTGGTGCTCCAGTTATGGCTAGTGTCCGTAGTTTTTATCTGGTTGTTACTACCATGGATTTGGTTTTGTGGATGTTAAATTGCATACGGTTTTCATTGCTCAGTTTAGTAAGATTATCAAGTTCTATTTGTAAGGAACTTTCTTCTTCTTCTTCTTCTGTGTTCATCCTGAGTATTTTTTCGGACGTGATTGCGTTGTGCCTGTTTACAGCAGAGCTGCGTTCTTGCGCCGTTAGGCCAACACATCCGACTTCTGCGGGCATTTCTTGACCGGGTTAACCTTCCCGGGGGTTTCTTAGGACGTTGGACTCTCACTGTTGTTTTATCCCCAATCGAGCTGGCCCATTTTGAATAGCAGAAGACATAACGGTCAGCCCTCAAGGGAAGGCAGGGGCAGACCATGGGCATTCCCCGCCATCCAAGGAGGCTTCCATACTTGCAGAGCCGGCACATAGCACTCTGGTTCTGGGCTCACCCAAGGAATCGTCACGTCCTGCACATGGCTGCTTAGCCTCACTTCCGTATATTGGGCCTTCCATTCACCATAGGCTGTACTTCCCGAAACCAGAAGAATACTGTCTGCAGATGACATCCACACAGTGAGCTTTCGATTTGGACTTTCCACGTAAGGAACTTTCTAATTCACTACAGTTCTCTTGACTAGTGTGTATATATATATATATATATATATATATATATATATATATATATATATATATATATATATATATATATATATATATATATAGTACAATCATCTGCAAATAGATCACACATGTTATTGAGATATAAAGGAAGATCGTTAATATAATCTGCAAAAAGCATCAGACCTAGTATTGAGACCTGAGGCACACCAATATTAAGCTGTGTGGGTCTTGATAGACAGTTGCTGAAGGACACGATTTGTTGTCTGTTGGTTAAAACCACATCTCCAGGGCTTCTATGTGACTTTCTAGTTGCTTGCTCAATGTCCAGGCTTCCACGCCATACAGTAGCTTTGAATATACGCAGCATTTGACAATTCTCATTTTTAATGCGTTACTAATCTCTCTAGATGTTAATACTGATTTCATGCCGTTGAAAGCATTTTTGGCCATTCCTATTCTCTTTTTGATTTCTATTTGATTTCTACCATCATCTGTTATTATATGTCCAAGATAGGAGAAACTTGTTACTTGTTCTAGTATCTCCCCGTTTACTGTGGTGTTCATTGATGACCTTTCCTTTTCACTGCTAATTATCATAGTTTTTTTTTTTTTTGAATGTTAATATTTAAGTCACATTCTGCACTGTGCCTGCTTACTTGTTCCACTAGGTCTTGTAACTCTTGCTCACTTTCTGCTAGTAACATGGTATTGTCAGCATACCTAAGATTGTTTATGATTCTTCCATTGATGTTAAGTCCAGGCATTTCAACTTGTTTAAAACTTCTTTCTGTGTATAGGTTGAAGAGGCTTGAGGACAGTACACATCCCTGCCGTACTCCTCTTTTTATCTCTATAGGCAACGAATAGTTATTTCTGCATATAATAGACGCCACTTGTTCCCAGTACAAGCTACTAATAAGTCTGATGTCCTTTCTGTCTACTCCTATATCTTGAAGGCACATAATTAGTCGTTCATGTTGTACTCTATCAAAAGTTTTCTTGTAGTCTATAAAACAAACATATATACTTTTTTGAACTTCTATACATTTTTCAATTAACATCCTCAAACAGATAATTGCTTCTCTGGTGCCGCTGTTTTTGCGGACCGCAAATTGTTCTTCAGTTACTTCCTCATCTATTTTATGTTGAATTCTTTCTTGTATAACCTTGAGTAGTATCTTAGTTATGTGGCTCATTAAGCTAATAGTTCTGTAATCCTCACAATCAACAGCTCTTGGCTTCTTTGGTAGTGTGATGAAAATGGATGTCTTCAAATCCCTGGGGAAGTACCCAGTATATATATATATATATATATATATATATATATATATATATATATATATATATATATATATATATATATATATATATATATATCATTACATAATTCTGTTATAGTTTCAATGCCAAAACTGGATAAGGACTTTATCATCTCTGTTGTTATCATGTCAGGATCTGCAGCCTTTTCTTCTTTCATCTTTTTAATAGCCATCTCTACTTCAGCCTTTAATATTTTTGGTCCATCTTGAGTATTATACAATGTTGGTCTATTGACCCTGTTGTCTCAGAATAAATCTTCTGTGTACTCTGTCCATCTTTTTATTATGTCAGTGTTATTAATTATAATTTCTCCATCTTTTCCTCTGATACAACTATTTCCTGTTGTATTATTTTTCTTCTTTGTAAATCTTTTTACACACTCATGTAATTCTTTCGAGTTGTGTTTTATTTCCAGATCCTCTATTTCTTTGCATTGTTTCTGCAACCACCCGTTTTTGGCAACTCTTCACATGTGACGTATTTCTCTATCTTTTACTATATACTCTGGAGTGTTCTTTGCTTTCTTTCTTTGAGTCATTTTACTCAGGATTTCATCGGTTATCCAGAATTGTTTTTTCTTACTTATTTTCACTGTCAAGGTGGTATTTGCAATCTGTATACTGATTTTTACACTTTCCCATTTTGTATTAATTTTATCCTCAGGATTTTCACGTCTGTTTTGTTCCATACTTTCAACGATTAGCCCATCATATCTATTTTTTACTTCAACTAGGTATAGTTGACTTATTTCTGGTTGTTTCAATGCCGATATATCTACTTGAGGGGTCTTCGATGTCCTTATTCCCAGGTTTTTAAGTTTTATTTATAATTTTAAGACTACAGGATTATGGTCAGAGTTGATATCAGCACCAGGGTATGTTTTGGCATTTTTAACATTGTTTTTAAATCTATTTCTAATCATAATGTAGTCAATTTGGTTTCTTTTTCTATCTCCAGGGCTTTTCCACATACACAGTTTCCTAGGGTTATGTTGGAAAAATGTGTTGCAAACAATTAGATTGTTTTCTTCACAGAACTGTATCAGCCGGTCTCCTCTGTCGTTTCTGTTTCACATACCATATTGCCCTACTATCTGCTTATATTTATTTTTTCCAACTTTTGCATTCATGTCTCCCATGACAATTAGGACCTCTGATGATTTTACAACTTTCAGTGTTTGTTGTAGGTCTTTATAATATTCTTCTATCTGTTCATCACTATAATCAGGTGTTGGAGCATATGTCTGAAGAATTACTATGTTAAACGGTCTTGCCTTAATTTTGAGAAGTATCATCCTATCTTTAGGAGTCCAGAATCCACTAATATTTTTCTCTAAATTTCGTTTTACTAAAATTCCTACTCCTCTCGTGATGATCTCCTCCTGAGTTAATGAATATGTAATCTTCTCTCCTTATCAGTTATCAGTTGGGGTATCTTCATTGCACTCCGGACATGTCCATAGGTGCTCAGATCCTCCCCCCAGCATATGCATTAGCGTCCCGTGACTAATAGTGCCAGTTCTGTGTTGGTTCACGAGGCGCTTTGTTTTCCCGATGTACCTCTCTCGTCTGGCCGTGCCGATTCTTACTCCCAAGTCTTTCATCCTGGACAGCGATGTGGATTCACTGACGTCAAAGTAATCTGTTCTCGCCATATCTTTGAGGACGTTAATAACATCGGCACGATCCATGGGCTAGCCATCTACAGGGGATGCAGAGCCAGCCAGTTTATCAGCTCGTTCATTTCCCTCGACTCCCGCATGACCCGGGACGAAGATGAAGGTGACTTTACGGACAACAGACTTCCGCAGCGACTCAGTCCACTGTCTACGTACAGATCCAGCTTCGACCTTCCGAATCATGCTCATTGAATCACTTAGTACACACACGTTGGTATAATGCTGTGCTTCCAGCCATATCTTCTTCTTCTTTTCGTTCATCCGGAGTGTTTTTTCAGATGTGATTGCGGTGTGTCTGTTATGCGCCCTTGGGCCGAAACCCTTAGGCCAACACATCGACTTTAGCATGCTTTTTTGACCAGGTAGCATTCCTGGGAGACTCTCACTTTTGTGGTGCCATATGCAACCATGCTGGCCAAGGTTGAACGGTCGAAGACAACGGTCATCCCTCAAAAGAAGGCAGGGACAGTCCATAGCATATTCCGCCATCCAAGGTTGCTTCCATAGTTGCAGGGCAGACACATAACGCCCTGGATCTGGGCTCACCGAGGGAGATCGTCACGTCCTGCTTATGGCTGCTTTAAATCCTCACTTCAATATATTGGGCTTTCCTTCACAACGGGCCGTTCCTGCACAAACCAGACACGTCTGCAGATGGTATCCACTCAGCGAGTTTTCGGACATGTGCTTGTCCTTGCGCCCTTCAGAGCTGTTCCAGGCACGGCGGACATTCGGAAAACTACCTAGTCAGAGCTGTTCCGAGCAAGAGCGTCATTCGGAAACTAGGTTGTCAGAGCTGTTCCTAGCACAAGAGACATTCGGACGAGACATTTCACTCGGACGTAATTGCGTAGTGTCAATTTTTAGTTTGCCACCCGTAGGACGACACTTCCGGCGGGCATTTTTTAATGAGGTTAGCCTTCCTCTGGTTTTGAGGCACGTTAGACTGTTGTGATGTCGCCAACATCTCAGCTGGTCAAGATAGAACGATCAACGACATCGCGGTCGGCCCTCAAGGGAAGGCAGGGGCAGACCATGGACATTCCCTTGCTACCCAAGGCGGCTTCCATAATTGCAGAGCCGGCACATATTGCTCTGAGACTGGTCACCCGAGGAGTTGCCACGTCTTGCTCATGGCTGCTTTAGTTCCTCACTTCCATGTGTTGGGCATTTCGCATGCCACTGATCGCTCAAGCACACATAAGGAGCGGTCAGACTGCGAGCGACATCCACTCGGTAAGCTTTTGCTTTTGACTTCAGACCACGCAATAGGTTCGCTCGCCATTCGTGCGTTCCATTTTGCGTTGTTGAGAAGTTCTTCCACTTTTGTCTACACTCTCTATGAGTTAGATACAGAGTTTCCGTAACCATGCCCTTCGACTGGGGCACTTTTCTGACTTTTTTGTACTCGCTCACGAGGTAGGCTACATGTGCTGCCGGCTCAGCACCTTACCTTTGTGCGGCAGTGAACGAGAAACGGTCAGGCCCTCTCATCCGGGAATCCCGCATATCCCCCAGCTGAGAGCCTTCGAACATGTATCAGACCTGAGCATGTAGCTTGCTCAGTATCTCGTTTCTATTTTCCGGTAGACGGGTATCGGCCTGGCTCTCATATCCGAGGGTTTGTGGCTTAGAGGCGTTCAGCCACAGCCTTCGACAGGGAACCTTAAGAGTTTTGTCCGGACCAAGAAATGCTGCCTTCGTGCACCTGTTTTAAATTTTGACTGCTATCCTCAGTCTGTACCTGCAGAGCAGCAGGTTGTGTCTCTCTTAGTCTGGTCCCTATCCCATAAGCTGTCCGATATGTAATTTTCCACCCATCGGCAAGCAAATGGGGTCGATGGGACACTCAAGCTCCCCCACCACGTCAAGGTGGAGACACATCGGGGGAGCTTCCAGCCATATGAAAGCCTGTGTAACTGCCATCACCTCCATTGTCATGCTGCTCGTGGTCATAGAGTGGGCACCACTGGATTCTTGAACGATTCGGCCCGCTGAACGGGCTGTAAATGCCCACGCACTTCTCTGCTGCTTTACAACAGATCCATCTGTATAGATGAGCACTTCGGGGCTATCTGAGTGTTCATAGATGAGCGCGTTAACCTCTGCATTGACAGCGGCAGGGTTCTGCTCTCTCCACCGTCTGTCGAGTGTGATAATGCAGGAGAAAGTGCACTTAAAAGCTGGAGGCACCGGCACCCATTCCTTGCCAGGGTTGATACTGGTAAGACTGCAGACCTGTCTGACGACATCTTCCGCCCGACCCATCCATGATTTGCCCTTCTTTAACCTGTCACCCTTTTCTCTGAATATAGCATCATGCAGAGGGTGCTGCTCATCTGCACTTATTTTTAAGTATGCACGAGCTCTCCAGATCTTGATCCTGTGTTCCATTGTCGGGAAGACAAGGAGGTATCTCATTGCTACACAGCTGGTGTCTCTCGTGCAGCCCAAAATGATGTGCATGGCTTCGTTTTGTACCTTTTCAAGTCTTCCAATCTGTGTAGGGCTGACAGTGAGGATGGCCAGGGCATACTCGATGTGTGAAAGCACCAGTCCTTGGAACAGAAGTATTAGCAGTCTTTGCTCGATATTGGCAGTCTCTCATTGCTGACAAACCTTTTCGAGCCTTCGTTATGACATAATCGACACGATCTCTGAAGGACAGGCTACGATCAAGCCTCACGCCAAGATATGTCATTGACTGGGTTCTACTCAAAATACTCCCATCCATTCTTACTGCCGGCAGGTCTGTTTTCACAATATGGTTGTTTAAGGAGAACCACGTAACCGTTGCCTTTGCAGGGTTGACAAGGGCACCGGCATCAGCACACCATGAGGAAATTCGATCTAGTTCGCCCTGCATATCATTGGCAACCGCCTGTCTATCTCGACCCTGTCGATACACGAGGATGTCGTCAGCAAATGACAGAGTCCTACCCCTCCCGTCCAACTGTTGTTCAGTGATCAGCACCATATACACGTTGAATAGTACTGGTGACAGTGGTGAACCCTGCGGCAATCCTGGACATATCGTTATCGGCTCAGAAGACCAACTCCCGCATCTTAGCACCACCTTCCTTTGGAGCAGAACTGCAGCTATCCATCGTACAAGGTGAGGGTGCACTTTCAGTCTGAGGAGGGTTTGCATCACGTGCTCGAAAGAAACTCTGATGCCTCTCTTCTCTCCTTAGATAACTTGTATCTGTCAATCTTGTTTCAGATACACCTAAAATATCTAAATCCATGTTCTTTGCTTCGGCAGTAAGGTTATCAAACTTCCCTGCTTGATAAAGGGTGCAAAGGTTCCACCTACCAATTCTTAGACTTCTCCTTCTACTTTTCAGGTAGGCATTGTCAGAATGCAGCCTTTCAAAAGAATATGGGATGCATTCACTATAGGAGTTCCCTGTGAATATTTACAACAGGCTCATCTCCAGGGGGCCAAGAATTACCCGTATCGCTGTTTCCTTGTTGTTGAATTATCATTGCTGTCTTTGTGATAATACGTGGTGAGGTCCCAATCTCTTCCACGATGGCCAGCCATGTTCATTTTCGTGTCCTGAACACGACTCATGTGCTCCACACACTTTACTGTTTCGCTTCCTAAGCCTTTGATCTATTTAGATTCATCCGCCTTCTCCACCGTCCCAGTCTTTGTGTACTAGGGATGGATATTCCCTTAGTAGGATATTACCCCTACTTCACTCATGTAGTTTAGCCAGTCAGCCAGTTGTTAGTTAAATGATGTAATGTTATTTTTTGAATGTGTTATTCTAATGGCTTTGATAATGACAATATTAAGGAAATAGGTCTATAGTTACCCAAGAAGCTATTATCATTTGAGCCATTTTTAAGTAGAGGATAAACTTTAGCAATTTTAAATGCTGATAGAAAGTAGTTTTTAGCCAGGCATTGATTATATTAGAACGTTAATGACTCACAAATGACTGGTGCAGCACAATGAATAATTCTATTACTGACACCATCTAGCCATATGAGTATGTTGCTTAGAGATTTGAGAGATATTTATATATTTCTTCAACTGACATCAAGGGGATCTCAGTGGGAATATTTCTAGTGCACTTCTCACAGAATGATGACAGTCAACTTAAATTACATGATGAGTCTTCTTCTTCTTCTTCTTCTTCTTCTTCTTCTTCTTCTTCTTCTTCTTCTTCTTCTTCTTCTTCTTCTTCTTCTTCGTTCATCCGGGGTGTTTTTTCAGACATAATTGTTTTGGGTCTTGTTAGACACCCTTGGGCCAAAACCCTTAGGCCAACACATCCGACTTTGGCGTGCATTTTTTAACCAGGTTAGCATTCCTAGGGGACTCTCGCTGTTGTGGTGCCATCCACATCCTAGCTGGTCAAGTTAGAATGGTCAAAGACTTCATGGTCAGCCCTCAAGGGATGGCAGGGGCAGTCTATGGGCACTATCCACCATCCAAGGTGGCTTCCATATTTGCAGAGCCGACACATAATGCTCTGTTACTGGCTCACCCAAGGAATCACCACGTGCTGCACATGGCTGCTTTAATTCGTCACTTACATGTATTGGGCATTTCGTTCGCTACAGGCCGCTCCCCACACAAACCAGACGGCATCCACTCAGCGAGCTTTCAGTTAAGACATGTGCTGGTCGCTTTGCCCAGAAGACAAAATAGTCAGAGCTGTTCCGGGCACGAAGGACATTTGGAAGACTAGGTAGTCAGAGATGTTCTGGGCATGTGGGACATTTCACTCGGACGTTTTTGCTCTGTTCCAATTTATTTGCAACCTTTTAGGCTGGCACATCAGACCTCTGCGGGCATTTTTTTAGTCAGGTTAGCCTTCCTGAGGGTTTCAAGAGACATTCTGTTGTGGTGTTGCCCACATCTCAGCTGGTCAAGGTAGAATGGTCAAAGACATCATGGTCAACCCTGAAGGTAAGGTAGAGGCAGACCATAGGCATTCCCCACCATCTAAGGAGGCTTCCATAATTGCAGAGCCGGCACATAGCATTCTAAGATTGGGCTCACCCAAATAATCGCCATGTCCTGTGCATGGCTGCTTTAATTCTTCACTTCCATTTATTGGGTATTTTGTTCACCACTGGCCACTCCACGCAAACCAGGAATGGTCAGTCTGCAGATAACATCCACTCAGCAAGATTTTGCTTTGGGCTTCCACGTGATGGATTCACTAGCCAAGCATTCCATTTTGTGTTAATGAGATGACATCCACACAGTAAGCTTTCGCTTCAGACTTCCACATAATGGATTTGCTGGCCAAGCGTTCCATTTTATGTTAATGAAACATTTCTCCACCTTTGCCTTCGCTCACTCAATTAGTTTTTTTTATAGAGACTTGCATCATAACCATTGCATGCGATTGGGTTGCCTTTTCACCTTTAGTAATGCTCACGAGGTAAGCTACACGTGCTGCGGGCTCAGCACCATACCTCCATGCAGCATAGAACGAACGAACGAACAGACTTCATTTTCAAAGGGTAACAAATTGGGAACGCAGGCCCGTCTTACATTCAGTCCTTCCAATCACTCATCTTTCGTTCATCAATAGTGTATAGGAAAAAGATTGTCAAATGAATTTTGTTAACATAAACAATGCATATTACCATGTTATGAGGCACATCCACCACCCACCCACACATCCTCCATTTACCCACACATCCCCCACCCAACCACACACATACACACCCCTGGCACACATACATGCCCCCACCCATCCACCACATCCCGACACCTACACATCTCCCCACCCACACACACTTCCACCAACCACACATCCCATCCACCCACACCCCAAGCACACATACATTTCCCAACCCACACATCCCCCACCCACACAATCTCCCTACCCACTCACATATCCTCCACCCGTCCCGTTACCCACCAACATATCCTCCTCCACCCACATATCCTCCACCCACACACCTCCAACCACCCAGCCAAACACACATCCCTCAACCACACATCCCCCATGCACACACACATCTCCTGCACCTACCCACACACAAATTCCGCACATAATCTCCCATCTCCCCCAGCCCACTCACAGATCCCGAGCCTACCCATACAAACATCCCCCACCATCTAACCTACACACACTCACCCATCCACATATCCTCTACCCATCCACACATCCTCCACCCACCCATCTCACAACCAAACATCCCTTAACCACACACCCTTACCCATATACAATCACCTACCCACACATCCTCTACCCTTCCACCCATCTCCCAGCCACACATTCCTTAATCACACACCCCTACCCATATACATCCCCACCCACACACACATCTCCCCACTAATACACACATCCCCACCCACCAACACATCCCCCATTCACAAACACACACCTCCCATCCACGCACACCCCACCCATACACTCATCGCCTTCACACATCCCTCCGCACACGTACTTATCCCCCAACCACTAACACCCACACATCCCTCACCCACTCATCAACACATACATCTCCCATCTACCCACCCACACTCACACACTCCAAACACACATCCCTCACCCTCACACACAGCAACACCCACCCGCACACCCACACCAATCTTCCCTCCCACACAACAACACACCACACCCACACACATCCCAAAGACACATCCCTCACCTACACACACATTTCCTACCCACCCAGACATCCCCATCTACAGTCACCCTCACCACTCACATATATCCTCCATCCAGCCACACCCCCCCCCCCCCCACCCACCCAGGCAGGGAGAGCGAGTAACAGCCAGGCCCTCTCATCCGGGCATCCCTCATATCCCTTGGCTGAGAGCTGTAGAACATGTGTCTAGACCAAGAATGCATTGGCATTGTGCGCCTGATTCAGACTTTTTACTGACCACTGAGTGAACTAAAAAAGACAGTCACAATTCATACAAGAGACAACATTGCAGTTATAGACACATTTCAAGCGAATGAAAGAAGAAGAAGAACTTAGTTACAATGAGGGGGATTTATTTTTAGATACCCCACTTAAAAGTTATTTTTCTTTAACATCCAACTCCACATTAATTTTTTTCCTGACTTATTTCCAGTTTTTCTTTTATTTTTATTCTGATGTGTCACCTTAGGTTGTTTTCTTTATTATGCCACCTATATTGCACCATAAATGTTAGTTTCATTCAGGAGGTTAACACTTGATTTTGACTGCAATGAAATATAAATATTGCTTGCAGTTATAAATTGTTCAGAGATAACCATACTTACAATAGACTTCATAAGTGAAAAATGTCAGTAATAAATTAAACATGCAGTACCTGTTCATCTGTTAATTTACACTTATGCAGTCACTTCACCTCTCTTAGATTATACCTGAGCTTACATCATACATCATCCTAGATCATATACATCAGCTTATATCATACATCAGCTTAGATCATCATAACTTTAGATCAGACATCAGCTTATATCATCATGAACTTATATCATACATCAGTGAGGGCTGGTCTGGTTCACAAGATCAGTCCCACATCTAGCGTTCGTTGTTTCTGATGGCTGTGTGAGGTGCACCAAATTGGGATCTTCCCGGCTAATGCAAGTTAGCAGACATTTTGAGAATGTAACCACATCGGTTCCTTAGATGACACGATCCTACTTGGATAATTGTGGCAATTCTAGAGCTAATACATGCTTACCAATCGTCGTTGCCCTTCACGGGGCGCAGCAATCCCACTGGGGACTCTGGATAACTTTGTGCTGTTCACAAGGCCTTGCGTGCTGGCGGCGCATCATTCAAATGTCTGCCCTATCATGTGTTGATGGCATGGCGCTTCCTTGGGTGAGCCCAGTCTCAGAGAGCTATGTGCCGGCTCTGCATTTATGGAAGCCTCCATGGATGGCTGTCAACGTCTCACACGTACACAGGTATTCTTAGATCTTTCACATGCACTCAATAAAATATCAGTCTTGCATGTGGTATCAGATATTTATTCAGGAGAACCTGATTAACGTCAAAATGTGCACATAGGGCGGTTACGTTATTACATCATCATTATATACAAACAATTGTAGCACTCAGGCAATCACACAAAACCCTGCACTCAGATACTCGCTATCTTCAACATGGCAATGCCAGCTAGCACTCTCGCAAAATCCATACACTCACTCCTGAAACACCTGCATCCTTCCCCTAAACCGTCAAGTCCCAGTCTGCTCTCTTCACGCTGGCTGGTTGGTCGCGTGGTACTGGATCCCGTGTATCTCGGGACAACCGGGCTGTCTCAACAGTCACGTCGTACTGCTGTCTGCTCGTGTTGTGTCAGGTCCTTCAGTGCAAAGCTGTCTGGTCAGTCCAGGACGGAGTCCCGTAGGCTTGTGTCCCTTTTTATAACTGGGTCTTGTCCTGTCGATGTCCTGTCTATGACATCTCTGTGTCCCTGCCTATGTCTCTAATGTCCTGTAGATGTCCTGTCTATGACATCTCTGCGCCCTTATCTATGTTCTGTCTATCATATCTCTGTGGTCCTGTGGATGCCCTACCAATGACATCACGGCATCCCTGCCTATGTCCTGTCTCTATTATGTCCCTTGTCCTCTATATGTCCTGTCTCTATTCCCCAACATGCTGACATCCTCCCCTGCTCCCCCGGTATTGTGTCACCAAATTCCTTCCAAGAACTGTGACACAATGTCGTCTATACATATAAAATTAGTCTGAACTAATTTGTCAGTGGGTTGTGGGAATCCGTCAGTCGTGACTCTGTTTGGGTACACCTGTGATTCATAAGGGTATGATACGCTGTTGAAGCATCTACCCACTGGTGTCTAATCAGCTTATCACTCTTGATATGTTGCCAAGAGTCAACTACTCTCCTACATTTTACTACTGGAGGCTGATAAACGGACCAAGGTATCGTTGTCTTATATTCATGGTTGCCCATTAAAATGCAAAACCTCTCATACACCCAAAAATGGTGCCCCGAATCAATTTTCTCTTGTCACGGAGACTAATCATGGATATATTATCCATTGCCTCCATAAAATGTTACCTCAACATCTCTGTTCAAGATCTGTGTTCACTGATTTCTCCCTATCTCGCTCTCGCTTGTTGGTAGATTTTCTCTTGTGGAGTCATAACCTTTATTAATCCCTTATGTATCAGTGTAATCTCCCCTTCTTAGTAATTGGTGTTTGTAAGTTATATGTTCGTATAATGTTAGTTTAAATGTTCTGTTTCTAATAATGAGTGTGTTAATTACAAACATGGATGTATGTTTATAACATGTGTAATGTTATTCTTCAAGTGTCATCAGATAGGTCACTACATCTCACAAATGAAGGTTTATTCTAAATTCTTGAGATAAGTTACCGAACTGTGATTCTTGAATCTATAACTATAGGTGTAATGTAATTATAATGTTGACACGTATAAAAGCAATGAACAATCACATGTGTTGCAAAAGATAAAAACAAAATATTACGATAAAGCATATGTGCAAAAAAGTGCACCAATATTTACATGTCTTCTTTTAATACATTCATGCCTTCTTTTATACGTTTTTCACTCGTCATTCACACTATGTATTGTTAAAAATGTTTATCATCTCTCTTTAAAAAAAAATATGCACATCTTTAAGTTAACATAACGTGATCAGTTAATCTTATAATTGAGATACTTTATGTACATGACTGTTTGATTGCGTTAGGCAATCTTAAAAAACCTTGACTTTAGTTTTGTAGTTTCCGTCCAGTAGACATTTTAAATTAAAGAAATGTAATTACCCAAAAAATGAATGACTATACTGTAAGATTTCTTACTTCCTTTATATCTACACAATGTTTCTGTTTCCTCTGTAATTAGTTGGTTATCTCATGAATGTATACATGAACTTATTTTAAGACTTTTGTAATTTGTTTTACGAGAAACTATTATTACTATCAATAAAAAAAAAAGATTGTATTACTGAAAAAAGTATAGTTATACTATCTTAACTTCTGAGGAAAATTTACATGAATATGCAACTGCAATAAAATACTACTAACTATTTAAATCTAATCTACACTACCTATTTAAAATAATTAATTAACTAGTCGCTCTCGATGACTGGAGATGTTTTTGTCTCATTCTTCTGCTCGACTGGGAGGCCCAAAGGTCTTGTAAGCAAGTCAGCAATAATAATCTTTGAGCCCTTAATGTGTTTGATGGAGAACGAATAGTTCTGCAGGATAAGTGCCCATCGATAAATATGATTGTTTATGGGCTGTCCTTTTTCGATCACCAGCAGTGGGAATTGTCTGTGTTGATGAGGAAGTGTGTCTCGGCGAGGTATTTCGTCAATTTACTGATGCAGTATACAATTGCGAGGGCCTCAAGCTGAGAAACGCCATAGCGCAATTCTGCTGGGGTGATTTTCCTACTGACATAAACGACTGGATGGTTTATGTTATTGTAGGCCTGAAGTAACACGCCTGATATCGTTGTGGCACTGGCGCCCGTCCTGAGGGTATACGAAATGTCCTTGTTAGGCAAGCGCAAAATAGGGATATTGGAGAAGTAATATTTTAGTTGTGACATTGCATTTTTTAAAGTAGCACTCTATACATCAATTTTTGAGTTTGATCTTTACAGATCCGAAAAAACACTGGTGATTTGTCCTTAGTTCGGTATGAACTTGTAATAATTCACCAGGCCTAATAGGTTTCTAATTTGCTTTTTATTCGTAGGCATCATGAGATTTAAGATCTTGGTCACGATTTTGTCATCTGTGCTCAATTGGCCTTTAGATATTTTATGGCCTAGAAATTCAATTTCATCAAATGGCAACTCAACTTTTGTAGGTTTTATAGTGAGTACAAACAATTTTATTCTATCAAAAATCTGTCTCACACTTTGCATCTGAGGTAACTTTTTAGGTATTACATTGCAGTGGAATGAGATGGCAATTTTTGTTTCCCCTACACCATCATACAGAAATGGTGGGAAAATATTTCTTATTACTGTTGTTGCAAGCAACATTATTAGGTTTATCAGTAGAAATATGGTTGTTGTTGACTGTAATTGGTATGTGTACAGTGCTATCCAAAAACCTTTAGCAACATCACTAATACAACTGAGATGGAGATGGCTGTATTACATAATGGTAAATTTCTGTTCTGACCTATGTCTTTTTTAATATGTCCCTTGGAAAACATGTCATTGTGTGTTATGTTGCCGTCTGTGTTTTTCAGACTGTGTTGTCTGCTAGTAAAGGACTGTAGGGCATCTGTTTTTCGTTCTAAGTGCGCTGTTTGAGTTAGGCTGTTCGTATATTGTCTATCTGTGTCATTGTTTTTCTGTGAAGTAGACTTACTGGTAGTGCAACTTTCTGTGGGTTTAACAGCCTGGTCTTTAATAATTTTGTTTAGACTATCACAATAATTTCCCTGAGGAGAATCTATGTTATGTAATCTCTTAAACTGTTCTGTCGTCTTCTGAGTAGTCGCATCCCTTGGATTTCTTGACTGCAGTTGCTGTTCTTGCTCACTTAGTTTTTTTATCTGCTGTAATTAATTTGTCAATGAAATTCTTGCTTGATGCCGTTTTTCCCAGGCATTAATTTCTTTTTGTGTACAGCTTTTTACATCAGGTAAGCATCCTATAATCAGATCTACACATGGATTGTCTAGAATCGCACAAGTAAACGTGCCTGATAAGAAGGATATACAAATGTGAGCTGTAGCTAGTGGATATTTCTACACATTGCCAGAAAATGTTCCGCAATTTACAAACTCGCCTGTATAATCTTCTGCGTTTGCAAGCTCTTTCCTTAAGTCAATTAAAGTACGACCGGAATCAATCAGTACCTGACAAGGTTTTTTTATTAACTATACCATTGTGGAAGATTAATTTTCCTCTGGAGGAAGTTTCTGCATTGGCGTTTTCCCCTGAAAATGGGACTGTATGGCCGCATTCTAATACACCATCCTCATAAAATTTAGGACATGTCTGACATTTATCATAATTTAGTATATCAATTGCTGCAAGAGCATTATCTTCCATTCCTTGATTTCCTTCACACTCACTTTCGCTCTCAGAAGATGAATCAACCAGTACCGCATTTACACTCTTTAACCTCTGGCGACCAAGGCATTTAGCACTATAATGTCCCAGACTCTTGCAAAAGAAGTATTTTACTGCCCTTCTGTAATCATTTCTCTTGCTCTGTTGCTTCTTAACCATCATATCTAGGTGAGCTGGATACCCCGGGTTCATGTCACACATTTGAAATTGAAAATGTGATAGTTTGCAATATGGACATTGTGGTGCATTAGACTTCTGTTTCTCTCTATATCTAAATGGTTTTGACGGTATGGTGTTTGCTGCAGCTACTGTATTGTTGTTGTTGTTGTTTAAAGTGAAAATGTCCCTGTTAGATGTAAAATAAGTGGAACCCTTTCTTTCTAACTGTTCTAAAGATTTAACATCAGACTGTTGCAAAAATTTAGCAAATGGGGTCGGAATCAATGTTATGATCTTGTCTATTATCATTAAATCTCTTAGTTTTTCAAAGCTTTTATTCACTTTTGCAGCGTTCAGCCACTTATTGTAAATATCCTGAACTTGAGAAACTTAATAAATGAACGTTTGGTTAGCTTTAGGCTTTAATTTTGAGAATTGTACCTGATACCCTGGTGAATCTAACAAAAAGTATTGCATGATTCATTGATGTATATAATCGTAATCTTTCCTAAGCTCTTGTCGAATCAATTCAGTGACTTTTAAAGGATCTGATGACAAGTTTCGCATATAGATCATGGCCCAATGTTCTCTTGGTTAGGTTGGGCAGTTGACATTCACTTCATATTATACAATTCTGTTGTTTAGACAAGCAAAAATTAGTATATGCAGTATTTATTTGTGAGTTTTGTCGGTTGTCTTGTTTTCTGTCGTATTTAGCTATGTACCGTCATTTTTACAGCAGTGCAACATCAACTCACACCTTAACATCAAAATATTATACATGTCAATTTCATTCGACTCACTTCATCTGATATAATCTAATTTAGCTTAACTTTGCAATAAAGGTCAAATCTAATTCAGCCTATGGGTATCAATTGTAAGATTGACCGCTTCTGACACCATCAAATCTAAAGATCTGATCTATCATACTGGAGCTATGGGTATCAATCGTAAGATTGACCACTTCTGACACCATCAAATCTAAGCCTGTCAACGTCTCACACATACACAGGTATTCTTAATCCTTCACATGCACTCAAGAAAATATCAATCTTGCATGTGGTATCACGTATTTATTCAGGAGAACCTGATTAATGTCAAAACGTGCACGTAGGGCGGTTACGTTATTACATCATCATTATATACAAACAATTATAGCACTCAGGCAATCACGCAAAACCCTGCACTCAGATACTCGCTATCTTCAACATGGCAATGCCAGCTAGCACTCTCACAAAATCTATACACGCGCTCCTGAAGCACCTGCGTCCTTCCCCTAAACCGCTGAGTCCCGGTCTGCTCTCTTCACGCTGGCCAGTTGGTCACGTGGTACTGGACCCCGTGTATCTCGGGACAACCGGGCTGTCTCAACAGTCACGTCGTACTGCTGTCTGCTAGTGTTGTGTCAGGCCCTTCAGTGCAAAGCTGTCTGGTCAGTACAGGATGGAGTCCCGTAGGCTTGTGTCCCTTTTTATAACTGGGTCTTGTCCTGTCGATGTCCTGTCTATGACATCTTTGTGTCCCTGCCTATGTCCTGTCTCTGATATCTCTAATGTCCTGTAGATGTCCTGTCTATGACATCTCTGCGCCATTATCTATGTCCTGTCTATCATATCTCTGTGGTCCTGTGGATGTCCTATCAATGACATCACGGCATCCCTGACTATGTCCTGTCTCTGTTATGTCCCTTGTCCTCTATATGTCCTGTCTCTATTCCCCAACATGCTGACATCCTCCCCTGCTCCCCCGGTATTGTGTCACCAAATTCCTTCCAAGAACTGTGACACAATGTCGTCTATACATATAAAATTAGTCTGAACTAATTTGTCAGTGGGTTGTGGGAATCCGTCAGTCGTGACTCTGTTTGGGTACACCTGTGATTCATAAGGGTATGATACGCTGTTGAAGCATCTACCCACTGGTGTCTAATCAGCTTATCACTCTTGATATGTTGCCAAGAGTCAACTACTCTCCTACATTTTACTACTGGAGGCTGATAAACGGACCAAGGTATCGTTGTCTTATATTCATGGTTGCCCATTAAAATGCAAAACCTCTCATACACCCAAAAATGGTGCCCCGAATCAATTTTCTCTTGTCACGGAGACTAATCATGGATATATTATCCATTGCCTCCATAAAATGTTACCTCAACATCTCTGTTCAAGATCTGTGTTCACTGATTTCTCCCTATCTCGCTCTCGCTTGTTGGTAGATTTTCTCTTGTGGAGTCATAACCTTTATTAATCCCTTATGTATCAGTGTAATCTCCCCTTCTTAGTAATTGGTGTTTGTAAGTTATATGTTCGTATAATGTTAGTTTAAATGTTCTGTTTCTAATAATGAGTGTGTTAATTACAAACATGGATGTATGTTTATAACATGTGTAATGTTATTCTTCAAGTGTCATCAGATAGGTCACTACATCTCACAAATGAAGGTTTATTCTAAATTCTTGAGATAAGTTACCGAACTGTGATTCTTGAATCTATAACTATAGGTGTAATGTAATTATAATGTTGACACGTATAAAAGCAATGAACAATCACATGTGTTGCAAAAGATAAAAACAAAATATTACGATAAAGCATATGTGCAAAAAAGTGCACCAATATTTACATGTCTTCTTTTAATACATTCATGCCTTCTTTTATACGTTTTTCACTCGTCATTCACACTATGTATTGTTAAAAATGTTTATCATCTCTCTTTAAAAAAAAATATGCACATCTTTAAGTTAACATAACGTGATCAGTTAATCTTATAATTGAGATACTTTATGTACATGACTGTTTGATTGCGTTAGGCAATCTTAAAAAACCTTGACTTTAGTTTTGTAGTTTCCGTCCAGTAGACATTTTAAATTAAAGAAATGTAATTACCCAAAAAATGAATGACTATACTGTAAGATTTCTTACTTCCTTTATATCTACACAATGTTTCTGTTTCCTCTGTAATTAGTTGGTTATCTCATGAATGTATACATGAACTTATTTTAAGACTTTTGTAATTTGTTTTACGAGAAACTATTATTACTATCAATAAAAAAAAAAGATTGTATTACTGAAAAAAGTATAGTTATACTATCTTAACTTCTGAGGAAAATTTACATGAATATGCAACTGCAATAAAATACTACTAACTATTTAAATCTAATCTACACTACCTATTTAAAATAATTAATTAACTAGTCGCTCTCGATGACTGGAGATGTTTTTGTCTCATTCTTCTGCTCGACTGGGAGGCCCAAAGGTCTTGTAAGCAAGTCAGCAATAATAATCTTTGAGCCCTTAATGTGTTTGATGGAGAACGAATAGTTCTGCAGGATAAGTGCCCATCGATAAATATGATTGTTTATGGGCTGTCCTTTTTCGATCACCAGCAGTGGGAATTGTCTGTGTTGATGAGGAAGTGTGTCTCGGCGAGGTATTTCGTCAATTTACTGATGCAGTATACAATTGCGAGGGCCTCAAGCTGAGAAACGCCATAGCGCAATTCTGCTGGGGTGATTTTCCTACTGACATAAACGACTGGATGGTTTATGTTATTGTAGGCCTGAAGTAACACGCCTGATATCGTTGTGGCACTGGCGCCCGTCCTGAGGGTATACGAAATGTCCTTGTTAGGCAAGCGCAAAATAGGGATATTGGAGAAGTAATATTTTAGTTGTGACATTGCATTTTTTAAAGTAGCACTCTATACATCAATTTTTGAGTTTGATCTTTACAGATCCGAAAAAACACTGGTGATTTGTCCTTAGTTCGGTATGAACTTGTAATAATTCACCAGGCCTAATAGGTTTCTAATTTGCTTTTTATTCGTAGGCATCATGAGATTTAAGATCTTGGTCACGATTTTGTCATCTGTGCTCAATTGGCCTTTAGATATTTTATGGCCTAGAAATTCAATTTCATCAAATGGCAACTCAACTTTTGTAGGTTTTATAGTGAGTACAAACAATTTTATTCTATCAAAAATCTGTCTCACACTTTGCATCTGAGGTAACTTTTTAGGTATTACATTGCAGTGGAATGAGATGGCAATTTTTGTTTCCCCTACACCATCATACAGAAATGGTGGGAAAATATTTCTTATTACTGTTGTTGCAAGCAACATTATTAGGTTTATCAGTAGAAATATGGTTGTTGTTGACTGTAATTGGTATGTGTACAGTGCTATCCAAAAACCTTTAGCAACATCACTAATACAACTGAGATGGAGATGGCTGTATTACATAATGGTAAATTTCTGTTCTGACCTATGTCTTTTTTAATATGTCCCTTGGAAAACATGTCATTGTGTGTTATGTTGCCGTCTGTGTTTTTCAGACTGTGTTGTCTGCTAGTAAAGGACTGTAGGGCATCTGTTTTTCGTTCTAAGTGCGCTGTTTGAGTTAGGCTGTTCGTATATTGTCTATCTGTGTCATTGTTTTTCTGTGAAGTAGACTTACTGGTAGTGCAACTTTCTGTGGGTTTAACAGCCTGGTCTTTAATAATTTTGTTTAGACTATCACAATAATTTCCCTGAGGAGAATCTATGTTATGTAATCTCTTAAACTGTTCTGTCGTCTTCTGAGTAGTCGCATCCCTTGGATTTCTTGACTGCAGTTGCTGTTCTTGCTCACTTAGTTTTTTTATCTGCTGTAATTAATTTGTCAATGAAATTCTTGCTTGATGCCGTTTTTCCCAGGCATTAATTTCTTTTTGTGTACAGCTTTTTACATCAGGTAAGCATCCTATAATCAGATCTACACATGGATTGTCTAGAATCGCACAAGTAAACGTGCCTGATAAGAAGGATATACAAATGTGAGCTGTAGCTAGTGGATATTTCTACACATTGCCAGAAAATGTTCCGCAATTTACAAACTCGCCTGTATAATCTTCTGCGTTTGCAAGCTCTTTCCTTAAGTCAATTAAAGTACGACCGGAATCAATCAGTACCTGACAAGGTTTTTTTATTAACTATACCATTGTGGAAGATTAATTTTCCTCTGGAGGAAGTTTCTGCATTGGCGTTTTCCCCTGAAAATGGGACTGTATGGCCGCATTCTAATACACCATCCTCATAAAATTTAGGACATGTCTGACATTTATCATAATTTAGTATATCAATTGCTGCAAGAGCATTATCTTCCATTCCTTGATTTCCTTCACACTCACTTTCGCTCTCAGAAGATGAATCAACCAGTACCGCATTTACACTCTTTAACCTCTGGCGACCAAGGCATTTAGCACTATAATGTCCCAGACTCTTGCAAAAGAAGTATTTTACTGCCCTTCTGTAATCATTTCTCTTGCTCTGTTGCTTCTTAACCATCATATCTAGGTGAGCTGGATACCCCGGGTTCATGTCACACATTTGAAATTGAAAATGTGATAGTTTGCAATATGGACATTGTGGTGCATTAGACTTCTGTTTCTCTCTATATCTAAATGGTTTTGACGGTATGGTGTTTGCTGCAGCTACTGTATTGTTGTTGTTGTTGTTTAAAGTGAAAATGTCCCTGTTAGATGTAAAATAAGTGGAACCCTTTCTTTCTAACTGTTCTAAAGATTTAACATCAGACTGTTGCAAAAATTTAGCAAATGGGGTCGGAATCAATGTTATGATCTTGTCTATTATCATTAAATCTCTTAGTTTTTCAAAGCTTTTATTCACTTTTGCAGCGTTCAGCCACTTATTGTAAATATCCTGAACTTGAGAAACTTAATAAATGAACGTTTGGTTAGCTTTAGGCTTTAATTTTGAGAATTGTACCTGATACCCTGGTGAATCTAACAAAAAGTATTGCATGATTCATTGATGTATATAATCGTAATCTTTCCTAAGCTCTTGTCGAATCAATTCAGTGACTTTTAAAGGATCTGATGACAAGTTTCGCATATAGATCATGGCCCAATGTTCTCTTGGTTAGGTTGGGCAGTTGACATTCACTTCATATTATACAATTCTGTTGTTTAGACAAGCAAAAATTAGTATATGCAGTATTTATTTGTGAGTTTTGTCGGTTGTCTTGTTTTCTGTCGTATTTAGCTATGTACCGTCATTTTTACAGCAGTGCAACATCAACTCACACCTTAACATCAAAATATTATACATGTCAATTTCATTCGACTCACTTCATCTGATATAATCTAATTTAGCTTAACTTTGCAATAAAGGTCAAATCTAATTCAGCCTATGGGTATCAATTGTAAGATTGACCGCTTCTGACACCATCAAATCTAAAGATCTGATCTATCATACTGGAGCTATGGGTATCAATCGTAAGATTGACCACTTCTGACACCATCAAATCTAAGCCTGTCAACGTCTCACACATACACAGGTATTCTTAATCCTTCACATGCACTCAAGAAAATATCAATCTTGCATGTGGTATCACGTATTTATTCAGGAGAACCTGATTAATGTCAAAACGTGCACGTAGGGCGGTTACGTTATTACATCATCATTATATACAAACAATTATAGCACTCAGGCAATCACGCAAAACCCTGCACTCAGATACTCGCTATCTTCAACATGGCAATGCCAGCTAGCACTCTCACAAAATCTATACACGCGCTCCTGAAGCACCTGCGTCCTTCCCCTAAACCGCTGAGTCCCGGTCTGCTCTCTTCACGCTGGCCAGTTGGTCACGTGGTACTGGACCCCGTGTATCTCGGGACAACCGGGCTGTCTCAACAGTCACGTCGTACTGCTGTCTGCTAGTGTTGTGTCAGGCCCTTCAGTGCAAAGCTGTCTGGTCAGTACAGGATGGAGTCCCGTAGGCTTGTGTCCCTTTTTATAACTGGGTCTTGTCCTGTCGATGTCCTGTCTATGACATCTTTGTGTCCCTGCCTATGTCCTGTCTCTGATATCTCTAATGTCCTGTAGATGTCCTGTCTATGACATCTCTGCGCCATTATCTATGTCCTGTCTATCATATCTCTGTGGTCCTGTGGATGTCCTATCAATGACATCACGGCATCCCTGACTATGTCCTGTCTCTGTTATGTCCCTTGTCCTCTATATGTCCTGTCTCTATTCCCCAACACGCTGACATTCAGATTGACCACAAATAATGTCGTAGTATTTCCAGGGGTGAGGGAAGCATACTATTACACCTTAATAACGGGATATAGGCACTCTGGGAATACAATAAATCTCAGTCTACAGACCCCGCCAGCCCTTGGATTCCTGTCTCTCTCACTATCAACCGTTGGACACTACCCTGACCACGGGATAAGGTCCTGTAGATCAAATCTACAGATCTATCACACTGGAGCTATGAGTATCAATCGTAAGATTGACCACTTCTGACACCATCAAATCTTCAGATCTGATCTATCACACTGGAGCTATGGGTATCAATCATAAGATTGACCACTTATGACACCATCAAATATATCCTAGAGCTATGGGTATCAATCGTAAGATTAACCACTTCTGACACCATTAAATCTAAGCCTGTCAACGTCTCACACATAGACAGATATTCTAGAATCCTTCACATGCACTCAAGGAAATATCAGTCTTGCATGTGGTATCACGTATTTATTCAGGAGAACCTGATTAACATCAAAATGCGCATTTATGGAAGCCTCCATGGATGGTGGGGAATGCCCATGATCTGCCCCTGCCTTCCCTTGAGGTTTGAATGTGATGTTTGTGACCGTTCTACCTTGACCAGCTGAGATGTGGTCGACACCACAACAGTAAAAGTCCAACGTCCCTCGAAACCCGAGGAAGGCTAACTAACCTCAGTAAAACAAAATGCCAGCTGAAGTCGGATGTGCAGGCCTAAGGGTGGCAAATAAAAACTGGCACTACTCAACTACGTCCGAGTGAAATGTCGATCGTGTACTGAACAGCTCTGACTAACTAGTTTTCCTAATGTAACAGAACAGCTCTGACTAACTAGTTTTCCTAATGTAACAGAACATCTCTGACTAGCTAGTTGTCCGATTGTCCCTCGTGCTTGGAACAGCTCTGACTATCTAGTCTTCCGAATGACCTTCATGTCCGGAACAGCTCTGACTAGCTAGTTTTCCGAATGTCCGTCGTGCCCGGAACAGCTCTAACTATTTTGTTTTCCGGGCACAGCGGCTAAGCACATGTCCAAAACGAAAGCTCGTTGAGTGGACACCATCTTCAATCCGACCATCCCTGGTGTGTGTGAGGAGCGGCACGTAGAGTATGAATATATTGAAGTGAGGAATTAAAGCGGCTATGAACAGGACGTGACAGTTCCCTTGGAGAGCCTAGCACCAGAGCACTATGGGTCGGCTCTACAACTATGGAAGCCATCCTGGATGGTGGAAAATGCCATGGACCGTTCCTGCCTTCCCTTGAGGGCTGATCATAAAGCATTCGACCGTTCCAACTTGACCAGCCAGGATGTGGATGGCACCACAAAAGTGAGAGTCACCCAGGATTCCAACCTGGTCAGAAATGCACGCTAAAGTTGGATGTGTTGGCCTAAGGGTTTCGGCCCAAGGGTGCCTAACAGACACATCGCAATCAGATCTGAAAAAACACTCCAGATGAATGCAGAAGAAGAATAAAAAGATTGATTGATTGATTTAGGAATCGACATCACAGCATTTGGAGCATTCCCATAAGCGCTCCATCCCCATCCTCAGCAGCCAGCGAAGAGTTCCAAGACCAATAGTACCAGTAGCAATCTGATTATATGTCCATCTCGCCTTTCCTCTGAGCGTTGAGCGTCAGCCAGATCCCCGCGTCACTCCTTGCTATCTCATTCTTGCTAGACCATTGTGATCTATTTGTTCCTCCGAGGTGTACACGTGCTCCCACAAGGCCGCAACCACATCTGCCTTGTCATGCATCAATACTCCACCAAGTTTTGCAGAGCCAGCCAATCTGTCCACCTGTTAAATCCCCAGCACACCGGCATGCCCCGGAGAAAAGATCCAGGCAATGCTTGCCACCCGTGACCTCCGAAGCGAAGCAAGCCACTCTGCACAAAGCTTGCCTGTCCTCACCTTCCTCAGCATGTTTTCTGAGTCAGTTACAATCACGATGTGTGTGTGTATCGTATTCTCCAACCAGCAGAAAGCTGCACAACCGCCTCCACCTCCATTCTTAAGCTAGATGTTGTGTTATCATGTCAGGCTCTCCTGCACTAAACGTCGACCATTAGCTTTTGCTAAAAAAAAAACCAGGCACTTCTCCTACCTCTCAACACCGAACCATCTGTGTAGATAATCACATCACCCGAGCAAGCATTATCCTGAATTAGTTGCTGGATTTCCACTTCCATGGCCCCTGCTGACTACTCCCTGAACTCCCGGCTCAATGTGATTATGGCTCTGCACAAGTCTGACTGCTCTGCTGGCACTCTGACCCACTCCTCTCCTCGCCTAATGTTTTCCAAGATGCACACCTGTCTGATCTTATCCTCCGCCTGAGCCATCCATGGTTTCCCTCTTATCAGTCGCTGACCCTTAACTGCGTCCAGCGCCTCATGCAACGGGTGATCTGTGTCTGCAGCTACTCTGAGGTATGCCTTCGCCTGCATCACCTTGAGCCTACCAGCAACAGTCAGCAGACCAAGGATGTAACACATACACACCACTGGGGTGTCTCTGTTGCATCCCAGAATGACCCGCATAGCTTTGTTCTGTATGCGCTCTAATTTCACCAGCTGACTCTTTGAGACAGTGAGCAGTCCTAGTCCATAATCAATCACTGAGAAGAAGATATCATACATCAGCCTAGATCAGAGATTCCCAAACCACAACTTGTGGCCCGCCAGCTGTCAGAAAGTGGCAGGCGAGGCCTTGTTATTTAATATAATATATTATATGGGGGGGGGGGGGGTGGAAATTAAGATTGCAAGGTCGCGTTAATATAAGAACCAATTACTTGATATTGTTTTTCCCTCCATACTTTACGGTTCTGTACTTCTCGCCCTTCTGAAATTAGTTTTATAACGTGAGTAGACCTACAGATCACATTTTATGTAGACATCTAGACTTGTTCTAGTATGTGTTATTAAATTTAGCTTCCATTTTTACGTATACTGTGTAAAAGGTGGGGGGGGGGGAGAGGATTTATAGGGAGGAAATATTAAAAGGGGGGGGGGGAGTGACATTCTGAACTTATGGTGAAGGGATGCACTGCCAAAAAAAGATTGAGAACCACTGGCCTTGATCATACCTGAACTTACATTATACATCAGCCTAGATCATACATGAGCACATTAATCATTCTTATTGTCCATCTTTTTTTTCATTTGAAATTGATTGTCTATAGCTGCAATGTTTGATTACACATACATATCTGTTCTATACCTTGTACAATCATGAGGATATTAATTATTTACTTTATTTTGTTTCAGAAACACACTCATGGTCTCCTAGCAGTCCTTATCTCTCCATACATGAGCATTCACAAAAGTGGCCATATGATAGCATAGACATGAAGGTTGTGAAACAAGAATTATCGGATGTTCTGTGTGAGGACAAGAGTCACAGATTCAATAAAATTTTAGACAAAGCTGGGGGTAGCATCATTCAAGAAAGAACGGAACACAGCAACTTAGTATCAAGAATGGTTAAGAACAGTTGTAAGGCATCAGTAAAACGTGAAAATTGTTGTCAAATGTCAGAAAATGTGTCTTCTGTGATTGATACAAACAATAAACTATCTCTGGCAATGGAGAATTGTCAGCAGCAAAATAAGGAAACACAAGAAGAGCATACACAGAGCTTTGTAAAGTCTCTTGATGACATGTTTGATTATGCCAATTATAGCTCTCAAAGAAAACACACTGGAGACTTGCCTGATGTTTCTAGTCCAAATGTTTGTGTATACAGATATAAGAGAACACATTCTGAAGGGATGCCAAACAAATGTAATGACTGGGATGGTCTTTTGATTCAAGATGAAAATATAGTGTGTCAAAAGAACATGAAACACAAGACAAAACATGCAGGCGAGAAACCTTACAAGTGTGAAGATTGTGGTGCTTCTTTTACTCGAGCTGGCAATTTGAAGACTCACAAGAGAACACATACAGGAGAAAAACTGTACACGTGCGAATATTGTGGTGCTTCTTTTACTCAACCTGGCTATCTGAAGAAACATAAGAGAACACATACAAGAGAGAAACCTTACAAGTGTGATGTTTGTGGTGCATCTTTAGCTCATGCTTGCAGCCTGAAGAAACATAAGAGAACACATACAGGAGAGAAACCTTACAAGTGTGATATTTGTGGTGCTTCTTTTACTCAAGCTGGCCATCTGAAGACTCACAAGAGAACACATACAGGACAGAAACCTTACAAGTGTGATATTTGTGGTGCTTCTTTTACACAAACTGGCAATCTGAAGACACATAAGAGAACACATACAAGAGAGAAACCTTTTAAGTGTGATGTATGTGGTGCTTCTTTTACTCACGATTGTAATCTTAAGTGCCATAGGAGAACACATACAGGCGAGAAACCTTACAAATGTGATGTTTGCGGTGCTTCTTTTATTCAAGGTGGCAGCCTGAAGAAACATAAGAGAACACATACAGGCGAGAAACCTTATAAATGTGGTGTTTGTGGTGCTTCTTTTACTGAAGCTGGCAGCCTGAAGAAACATAAGAGAACACATACAGGCGAGAAACCTTATAAATGTGGTGTTTGTGGTGCTTCTTTTACCGAAGCTGGCAGCCTGAAGAAACATAAGAGAACACATACAGGCGAGAAACCTTACAAGTGTGATGTTTGTGGTGCTTGTTTTACTCACACTGTCAGTTTGAAATACCATAAGAGAACACATACAGGAGAGAAACCTTACAAGTGTGATGTATGTGGTGCTTCTTTTAATCATGATTGTAATCTTAAGTGCCATAAGAGAACACATACAGGCGAGAAACCTTACAAGTGTGATGTTTGTGGTGCTTCTTTTGCTCATGCTTCCAGCCTGAAGAAACATAAGAGAACACATACAGGCGAGAAACCTTATAAATGTGGTGTTTGTGGTGCTTCTTTTACTGAAGCTGGCAGCCTGAAGAAACATAAAAGAACACATACAGGCGAGAAACCTTATAAATGTGGTGTTTGTGGTGCTTCTTTTACTGAAGCTGGCAGCCTGAAGAAACATAAGAGAACACATACAGGCGAGAAACCTTACAAGTGTGATGTTTGTGGTGCTTGTTTTACTCACACTGTCAGTTTGAAATACCATAAGAGAACACATACAGGAGAGAAACCTTACAAGTGTGATGATTGTGGTGCTTTTTTTACTCAGGTTTGTAATCTGAAGAAACATATGAGACTGCATCATCATCATGTGCCCTGCCAACTACCATAGGTTTTAATGAATGTCCTCAGATCTCAGTCCCTGTTTAAGATCAACACTGCGGATAATGTTTCTCAATGTCACCATACAGTCCATTCAGCATCATCTCTCTCTCTCTGTCTGCCCATGTCTCTTTTCCCACTGACCTTCCTAGTCATCACAGTGCTTTCCCACACTTTTCTCATCACAATACTAAAGAATGCTATCGTCTCTTTCTGATAGTTGTATATAATGTTCTACTATCATTAGCCTCTTCCAGGCTATCATTGTTAAGTTACTCTGGTAATCCAAGCTATTCACAACCATCTCAGGAATCACATCTTTGATGCTTCCAACAAAATGGAAGACATTTTATCAAATCCAATCAAATTTTACTTAGATCCTAAAGCCAGCAACCCTGAGAAATTAGATGCAGCAGTGAAGAAAGAGATTCAGTCACTTTTAGATAGTAAATTCATCATTGAGGCAACTGCACAGTTAGTCATTCCACAGGACTCGTAAGCCCCCAACATTGTAGCCTTCCAAATTGCACAAGCCTGGGGAACCACTGAGACCGATTTAATCTACGTTCAACTCTGTCCAACATGGAATGGTGAGATGGCTTGCAGAAACTGCTAAACCAGTGCAAAAATCATTCATCCCCTTAATAGATTCATTTGAACTGGTCAAACTGCTGGGTACTATGGATCTTAAACTAAAGCATGTGGCGGCAGTGGATATTGCCCCTATTTTTGCTGATGTAAGAAGCATTGATTATCATCTGTGATCGTATAAAAGAAAATAAACATCTAAATTCAATAAATTACTACTGATGTGCACATTGCTAGAATGTGTCTAAACAGAATTCAATACAAATCATCAACAGGCAAATTGTCCAGGGTGTGACACACTTCCAACAAATCCAGAAGCAGGCAAAATCAACGACAGTAAAAGATCTGAAGGCCGGCAAATCATATAGTTGAAGGCATAATTTATTTGCCCAACTGTCAAGTTGATTGCATTTCCAAAACGATCCATGAAAAATTAACAGTTTATGTTTACCGTGTCTGTTATGGCCAGATGGGCCGGTAATTACAATATGAGATATATATATAATACTTCGTTGAAAACGCTAGACCCTAATGATTCTCAAAACAATGCCGCTATCCTTTTGTCATTCCTAATCTGGATAGGTTTGACCTTGCCGTGACTCTAAGTCCTGTTTGGATATGTTCACTTCTGTCCATTATTTTGGGCTCATATATATCGTTCCCAATTCTTCTCGTTATCCTCTGCAACAACCTCTGCAATCTGTATTGGCCATGATAACGTTGTCCTGCCAGTAAATATCTTTCCAAGTTCCAGACAACTTCAACGTGCTGCTTCTCTGGTCAAGCCCTGTGATCTGAATGATCCTGTTGTTATTGACATTTTCTTGACGTATTCTGTTTTCTACATCAGAGTCTTGGTTTCCACCTGCCTTTAGTTCGCGACCATGTCGCAACGTTTTATTTACGTCAGTAATAGTTGCGCTACTACTTGGCACATATGTAATATTAAATTCGCCTTTGAAAATGGTGTGACCATTTTAGACCGTAGTCATTCTATCTCATCTAACAAGTAGCAGTTAAGAATCTATGAGTCATATGTATATAATCTATCCCTATTACTGCTAACATGATGGTCTGGTTTCCTATCAATCACACATGCCCTCCTATCTACACCCTGGTAGGCGGCGTGTAGCACCAGCCTATGGGGGAGCTGGGCTAACTAATCTATAAACATAGTCTTAGTCCCTCAAATGCCAAACTGGCAAGCTTCCCCAACCAAATTTACAAAACCCGATTGAGGGGACGTATGTGATTGAATGGAACCAATCCCTCTGTATTAGTTTTGGTATATAATATGTCACAGGATTTCAAAGATTCAAGCATCATAACACTGTACAAGAACAAGGGTGATTGGAGCGACTGCAACAACTATAGGGGTATCTAACTTCTGTGTATTGTTGGAAAAGTATTTACCAGAATTGTTTTGCGCAGACTTCAAGTCCTAAGAGATCAAGTCTACCCCGAATCACAGTATGGCTTTCTACAGAACCGGTCTACCATTGATATGATATTCTCATTGTGACAAATGCAAGAAAAATACCATGAACAGATTCAACCACTGTTTATTGCCTTCATCGACCTCACAAAGGCATTTGATTTGGTCAGTCGTGAGGGTCTGTTCAAGGCACTAAAGAAGATTGGCTGCCCACCAACTCTTCTGTCCATTGTGGAATCGTTCCACATGGGCATGAAGGGTATAATCAAGTTTGATGGTGCAACTTCTGAAGAGATTGAAATCAAGAGTGGAGTTAAGCAAGGTTGTGTACTAGCTCCCACCCTCTTTGGAATATACTTTTCACTTCTACTGAAATATGTCTTTCGTGATCAGGATGGTGGTATATACATTCACTCACGCTCAGATGGCGGCCTCTACAATGCTCAGAGATTGAAGGCCAAGACCAAAATTAGGAGGGTACTGATCAGAGAGTTGCTTTTTGCAGATGATGCTGCAGTTACGACCCACTCTGAGGAAGAATTACAATGTCTACTATCTGCATTCTCCAATGCTTGTTCAGAATTTGGTTTAACAATTAGCAAAAGGAAGACACAGATTATGTCACAAGGTGCACATGGGGTACTATCAATCTATATTGACGACGCCGAACTAGAGATGGTAGACCATTTTACATATCTAGGATCAGTGGTAAATAGCAAATTATCTCTAGATCAGGCAATCAACATCCGGATTGGTAAGGCAATAACAACAATGAACAGGTTAAGAAAAAGAGTTTGGGAAAACAGGAACAGCTTAATGCCAAAACAAAAGTCCTTGTCTATCAAGCCTGTGTCCTTAGTACTCTTCTTTATGGCAGTGAAACCTGGACAACTTACTCACACCAAGAGAAATGTTTAAACAGCTTTCATATGCGGTGTCTGCAAAGAATTCTTGGTATTAAGTGGCAAGACAAAATCACAAATACTGAAGTATTGGAAAGATCAGGTTGTGTGACGGTTTATTCCATGCTCAATCTTCATAGACTTAGATGGATAGGACATCTTAGGAGGATGGATGATGGTAGAATACCAAAGGACATCTTTTTTGGTGAATTACAGATTGGTAAGAGATCTAAGGGTCGGCCTCTACTACGATACAAAGATGTGTGTAAGCGAGACATGATTGAAACAGGCATTGATAATGCACACTGGGAGCAAGTCGCCGCTGAACATGTTGCATGGACGGCAAACATCAGAAATGGAATCAAGGCAAAGGAGAAAATTATTTCAGATAAGTCACACACCGAGCGTGTGAGACGTAAGATGATGCATGATGGTGGAAATGACCACGTGTTAACATGCACCCACTGTGAATGGACATTTACAGCGCGAATTGGCCTTATCAGTCACATTCGCTACCACCATAGGTAAAAGTTATTATGCCTTTTTAAAGCGCAAACTATCGTCTGTTTAGACGGCAAGGTGCCAATGATATAATATGTAACTCTATGACTATTCTTTTCCTGCTATGTCTTTCTCGGCTATGTTGTGACACTTGTTCCTGTCATATTTGTTTGGTGAGGTCTTCTGCCTTTGTAGCTGATGAATTGTATTAATGTGAGCTTCCTGTTGCTTTTACATGGATGTGACGACAAATTGTACTGGCTAATAATATTCTGTATATAGACAACTTATATCATACACAATGTAACATATAATCAATATATGGGACAATAGGAATGGCCTAGGTTTATGGTGGCTAATCATGTCGTTATTGGGTCTACGTCGTTTGCCAATCTCATCACTTGTAAGAGATTTGTTACTGGTGTACCAGAAATTCCACCCATCAACATCATTTAAAATAACAAACTTCTTCAACAATTCTAATAATTATAGTAAATTAATTTAACCTGAAATAGAAAATTCATCTTATAACCAATTTATAATCCTTCCATAGTCATGTGATTCATCCTTTGTATATGTCTGTACTGTTCTTCGTATTTGTATGTGTGGCTTGTACGTGTATGTATCACTCGACTGTATTTAGCACTGAAATTAATTACTTTATGCTCATTCTTCAGATTAATTCTGAATGAAAATGTCTGATATGGTAAAAATTATATGTGACTAGTGTGAATGCCATAGCTCTCTCATCGAAATAAGATGGGTGAATCATGACTTACAGTGACCACACGTGAATGATATGTAGATGTGTGTTTGCACTAATGATTGAATCATGATGTAATAAACATCAGTGATATTTTCAATGTTGTAAGAATGATTGACTCATGACGTAATAGCCAACTGCATGAATGATTGAGTCATGCGTTTACATGATTATGAAATGTATGTAATGTGAACTGAAAAATGATATGAAGAATATTAAATATATTTAACTAATAATAGTATTCCGTCTTCTGGAGTCGCTCTGATTCAACTCCACGTAGTTCGCTGTCCATTCAAAATAAAGTATAGTCTGATTACCTTTGGAGTAAAGTCACAGTTCAATTGTACCACTCAGAATCATCAGAATTACAACCGGTTCACACTGTCTGTATAATGTTATCAATGTCTGCTCAGCAATGTTCCCCACCATTATGCGATATGTTTGAATACAACCTGTAAAGTACGCAGATCACAACATATGTATATATCTGACATAAACTAATATCTTACAAATATATGTTGTATTGTATGTGTGATTTAAGCTATTCTACCTGGGTATCTAAAAGTGAAGCAAATATTCGGCCTGCTGTGATACATGTATGTAAAAATACAATAACAAGACAAGAGATATATACTTTGATTTCTACATTCTACTCAGAAGATCTGCTAGATTATTATCTCTACCTGGGATATGACAGATATCAAAGTCATAGTCTTGCAATAGAAGAGTAATGTGTAAGGACTTGTACAGAAAGTAAACCAGAAATATAGATAGAATCTTTGGATCGAACAAGAATTTTCTACCAAGCAGATATTTCGAGAATTTATTAGTGCTCTGTAATAAAAGCTAATAACAAGTGTCCAATGTTTTCCTGCTAAAGTAGAGAACAGGATTCACTTTGCTATCATGAATTTGTAAAAGAATAACAGAAATAGCATGAAAGATGGTTCTGAAAAAGTTGCTGTCATATCAGCTAAATTCGGAACAAACATTTTGTCATAATCTAACATGGTCGTGTCAGCCTGTAATGTGTGTGTAGTGAAATATGAGCTGATATATGTTTAACTAATACACTTATTCGTTCCTTCCTTTCTTTCTTTCTGTCTTTCTTTTCTTCTTTGTTTCTTTCTGTCTTTCTTACTTTTCTTTCTTTCTTTCTTTTTTTCTTTCTTTCTTTCAAACTTATGGTGTCTCTTTTCTGAATGCATTGTTGATTTGAACAATGTTATAGTTTTCACTTGGGTGTGTAATGTGTACCACCTATGCTGTAATGAGGTAAGTTTCGTACCTCCGGAGCAAAGACAAGTCAAGTGACTAGAGTAAGCAAAGACAAGTGTAGTTTGTTTTCTGTAATGTTCTTTGCATTTATTCCACCAGTTTGTCGAATATATACTTGTTTGCACGCCGATGTTTGTGACGTATTGCTTGGTTTGCGAGTAAATGTTTGTAACATATTTCTTGACTTGTGCGTAAATGTATGTAATGGAGCAAACAAAAAATGTCTTTGTTTGTGAGTATATGTTTGTAATGGCGCAATCATAATAGGTGAGGGGTGATTGAATGAGCATCAACATGTGAACAATCAATATGGTTATGACGTTCCGCTGTCTTTGTTCTGTGGAATGTATATGTTGTATGTTAACATTAGATGCACTTTTGGCTAGTGTTATCACCTTTGTTCTATTTTCATGTGGTTTCTGTTGGTTAACCTGACTGTTGTTCTTTGTGGAAATATGATATTGATTTATTTGGTTATTTCGGGATTTGAAATTTAAATATTGAGCACAACCCACTACTGGCAACGCTGATCGCATTCTAAAGCCTATCCACGTCAATATGGAAGCACTATACTCGAGTTTCGCCCTCGTTTGAGCTCGTCAGTAATGCATATCCCTGACCGGATCCGGAAACAAGCCCCGGATCACTGGCGTGTGAAGCGGGTGTGTAACCACACGGCACACGTTGGACACACAGCCAAATTATCATAACATAATACCACAACGTCACCCATCGTAGGCTATGTTCAAGAGCCTAGCCTTTGAGCATAGCCTACGATGGGTGACCTTGTGGTATTCTGTTATGATAATTTGGCTGTGTGCTGCGTGGTTACACACCTGCTTCACACGCCAGTGATCCGGGGCTTGTTTCCGGATCCGGTCAGGGATATTCACTACTGACGAGCTCAAACGAGGGCGAAACTTGAGTATAGTGCTTCCATATTGACGTGGATAGGCCTTAGGTTCATACTAGAATGCGATCAGCGTTGCCAGTAGTGGGTTGTGCTCAATATTTAAATATGATATTGTCTGATTGTTTGCTTATGTTTTTCACCCACACTCACGTCAATAAACTCGTTCAAGTGAGAGGTATCATTGGATTTGTTTACTTCTTGAATATTATGGTGTAAACATTTTTGTACTGTAATGTCGTGATTCTTTTGTGTTATATAGTGTTTCGTGCAGGCTAATGGATATTGTTTGTTGTCAGTTGAAGTAACCTGTGCTAGTTGTTTATCTTCTTCTTCTTGCATCTCGTGAACTTGGGTTCTGGTGAGCGCATTCGTCGGTGTGTGTTTGATCTCCCAGTTGATCACTTCCTTGTGGGTGCAGTCTCTAACATTTGGGATGTTCCCAATTAAGAGACCGGCACAAGGGTTCGGCAAGACAGCGGCACTTATTCTGCCTTCAAAATATGGGGACTTTATTGTGACCCATGCAACGTTGTACCTTTCAAGGTTCAAAAGTTCTACATGCAGCACTTTTGCCCGTGTAGTCTTTTGCCTTTACTAGCTTTTGGTCAACTCCCACAATAGACGCCCCTGTATCCCTAATGCACGTAGTTGGGGATCTATTGACCCATGCTTGATGGACCTTTAAGGTACCATTCTGAATATTTACAGCATTAGCCTCTTGTATGGTTACATTGTGACTACATGCAATACCACTATCATGATGTAAATCTGTATATAAATCACATGATGTGTTATTGGGACATGTCTCTACTATGGGGGAAAGTATCTTCTGAGTCGCTACTGGTAAACATGTATGCAGCATTGGCTTCTTTCCATGCCCTCTTCATCATACATGATTTTGAGGTATGTCCATATGCTAGACATGTAAAACATTTGATACTCTTTCTGTACGAATCATACTTACTCCTCCTCTTAGAAGTGAGGTCTTTTAGGTACGAGTCGTAATCCGGATATTTGTCACGCATCTCAAGACTGCCATGCAGAAGTTTGCAATGCTGGCAATGTGTGAAATACCCCTTTCTTGGCCTGTGTGGTTCTCTGTGCGTGTTGTGATAAGGCCCTCTGCCTCTATGCTGTTGGTTATGTTGTGAGAATCTATTTGCCTTACCTTGATATCACTGGTTCTGAATTCTTGCACTGGCCCCTATAGTCAGTTCTGGTTGAGCTCCATCCGCAAATATCTCATGTTGTGTGTTATAGAAAGATTTCTCACGTGCCTCCATCTCTGGCACTGATTGACATTTGTTAGTTAGTTAGTCGCAGTTCCAACTTCACAAATTTGTTTTCCATCAGGAATGTGGACATTGCTTCATGGACCGATGATAGCAATTTATCTCTGAGCATGAGATCTCTTAACTCTTCAAAGTCTGAGTTCATCTTTGCCGCTTTCAGCCATTTATCATAGATGGAAGAAGTCTCAGACACGTAGTCCAGAAACGTTTGATTTGCCTTAGGTGTGTGTGTCTTAAACTTTGTTCTCAAACCTTGTTCATCCAAAGAGAAGTGAGATAGTTCACGATCTCGAATATATGTATAGTTGGTCCGCAAATTCTCTGGGATCAACTCCACAACTTTCAAAGGCTTCAGCGCGAGATGATGGTGAAATAAGATGGGCCATATATCTTCCGGAATTTTATAGAATTTGGCTAGGTCTTCGAAGTTAGTTACCCATGCACTTATGGAGTAACCTTGTGTAAAGTACCTGATGATACCCTGGTATCGTTTGATAGGATCTCCAGTTTTTGCTTGCAGTTTTGCCTGTGCAATCTCTGCTTCTTTGTCCATCTCAAGAGTCTTTTAGATTCCCTTCAATCTCTTTGTCCTTCATTAGTACCTCGGCCGCTATTTTATCTCTTTCAAATGCAAGCTTCTCCTTTTCCAAGGCCATTTCTTTATCTTTCGCAGCCAGTCTTTCTTTTTCCACTGCTAACCTTTCTTTTTCTAATTTAACCTGTATTTCTCTTTCTTTTCTCTCAGCTGCCTGGGCGGCTGCCCTTTCTTCCTTCTGTTGATTCTGGAATTCCTTAAATTCCTGTTTCGCCCACGTTCTGAGCTCTAGACCGGTCAATCCGGACCTTTCACCTATGTCCATAAATTCTTGAAATGTAGACATGACAATCCTGTAAATTATATAGCTAGTATATAATATATCTGTATGTGACAGGAATCTATTGCACGACAGCAAGTAAATGCGTCAACAATATAAAATGGAATGTAATGCCAACAGAATCAACAGTGTTGTAAAGTTAAGAGTAATGTAATAAACTTGAGCGGATCCGAGTAGTGCCTCAACCCGTTAAGATAGCTATAAACCAGACAAAAATGGTATAAAAGTATATTTCTGTAGAAAAGAGTAGCACGCTATGACACATCGAAACTGTTACAAGAGAGTTATATAACATCCGACGCATACGAACATATTTATTTATTTGAAAGAAACATAGAGAACTGATAGGTACAGACGACTAAAGACTATTACAAAACAACACGGTACACGACACCCGTAAGGTCGCTACAAAAAATAAAATTTCGACGCGAACTGACCAATGTCAGTATGACACGTATCCTTGAGCCTGATAAGTATACTTATCCGCCGCAAGAATAGCCCTTCCAACCGCCCAAACAAATTACGACGCCAGCGATTCGGCCATAGCAACAAGAAATATTAATTTCAATCTTACCAACACCCAAATAGAACTTTAAAACCACACAAACAATTTCACTAGCCTGATATTGGGTGTGTGAACCACTACTGCCGCTCTTCCGGTGCTGATGACGCTCCTACGCTGTAATAGCGCCGTTGGTTTAAAAACGTCATGCTGATGTATCCGTCCGGTGTAGACAATCGGTGATATATAATAAAACTCCTGTATGATCACGTCTAACATTCCTGATAGTTGCTATTCCTTTGATTAACTTCCTCGAGTATGGCACTCCGATGTAACCGACGTGATGAAGTGACAAGTTGTCGTATAAATTAGTATAATCACTTGGAACTAGAACATGATGACAGTTTGCTGTCCTGTGGCTATAGTGTTTTTTTTTTTTTTTTTTTTTTTTTTGGTTGCCTCAATATAAAATTCACTATCTCAGTAACGAACTGAGGTAAAATGATGAGATTTAGTATATAACCTTATCATTATGTCCACCCAACAAAAAAATTTTTGTTCTGGAGATTTTACAGCAGATTTCAAAGTTAGTTTATATACGGTATATTAATTATGACTTAAAGATTACGTCCATGATTTTAACAGTTTTACAGCTTCATCAAGACTCGACCCACATTATTCAAAATTTTCACGTGATTTCGTTTTGAAACAACCAGCGCGAAGATTCAGAGGCGTCTCCAAATGTGGGTTCTTTCATGAAACGTGATTATATCAATAAACTAGCTGACAAGGCCCGGTTTCTGGCGGGAATCAGTCAATCAATCAATCTATCTATCTATCTATCTATCTATCTATCTATCTATCTATCTATCTATCTATCTATCTGTCTATCTATCAATCTATCTATCTATCTATCTATCTATCTATCAATCTATCTATCAATCTGTCTGTCTGTCTGAATGCCTGCCGGTCGGCTGACCCATCCACCGACCGACCGACCTACCGACCGACCTACCGATATCTATCTATCTATCTATCTATCTATCTATCTATCTATCTATCTATCTATCTATCTATCTGCCTGCCGGCCCGACCACCCACCCACCGACAGACCGACCGACCTACCGATATCTATCTATCTATCTATCTATCTATCTATCTATCTATCTATCTATCTATCTAATCTAATCTTATCTGTCTGTCTGTCTGCCTGCCTGTCTGCTAGCCTGCCGGCCCACCCACCCACCCACCGACCAACCGACCGACCGACGTACCGATATCTATCTATCTATCTATCTATCTATCTGTCTGTCTGTCTGCCTGCCGGCCCACACACCCACCCACTGACCGACAGATATCTATCTATCTATCTATCTATCTATCTATCTATCTATCTATCTATCTATCTATCTATCTATCTATCTATCTATCTATCTGTCTCATCTATCTATCTGTCTGCCTGCCTGCTGGCCAACCCACCCACCGACCGACCCACCGACAGATATCTATCTATCTATCTATCTAACTATCTATCTATCTATCTATCTATCTATCTATCTATCTATCTATCTATCTGTCTAATCTATCTGTCTGTCTGCCTGCCTGCCGGCCCACCCACACCCCCCCCCCCACCGACCGACCGACAGATATCTATCTATCTATCTATCTATCTATCTATCTATCTATCTATCTATCTATCTATCTATCTATCTATCTATCTATCTATCTATCTATCTAATCTATCTATCTGTCTGTCTGCCAGCCTGCCTGCCGGCCGGCCCACCCACCCACTGACCGACCGACCGACAGATATCTATCTATCTATCTATCTATCTATCTATCTATCTATCTATCTATCTATCTATCTATCTATGTCTAATCTATCTGTCTGTCTGCCTGCCTGCCGGCCCACCCACCCACCCACCCACTGACCGACCGACCGACCGACAGATATCTATCTATCTATCTATCTACCTACCTATCTATCTATCTATCTATCTATCTGTCTAATCTATCTGTCTGTCTGCCTGCCTGCCGGCCCACCCCCCCCCCCCCCACCGACCGACCGACATATATCTATCTATCTATCTATCTATCTATCTATCTATCTATCTATCTATCTATCTATCTAATCTATCTGTCTGTCTGTCTGCCGGCCCACCCACCCACCAACCGACCGACCGACAGATATCTATCTATCTATCTATCTATCTATCTGTCTGTCTGTCCGTCGGTCGGTCGGTCTGTCTGTCGGTCGGTCGGTCGGTCGGCCGGCCCGCCCACCCACCCACCGACCGACGTACCGATATCTATCTATCTATCTATCTATCTATCTATCTATCTATCTATCTATCTATCTATCTATATATCTAATCTATCTGTCTGTCTGCCTGCCGACCCACCGACCGACCCACCCACCCACTCAGCCAGCCAGCCATCCATCCACCCACCTATCTTTCTGCCTACCTACCTACCTACCTACCTACCTACCTACCTTTCTGTCTGTCTGTCCGGGCCGCGTCATTCATTTTATTCGGAGACTCCCGAGGGTCGTCGCTGGAGCTACGGAGTTCGTGCTTTGTGCGACGCTTTCCGCGCTGCGGAAAGAAACTGAGCCATATGGGATAAAAACCCGGTGCAATGCAGCCGATTCTGTCGATTGTAAGCTACTTATTTGATTGCACCCACTCCCATACGAATCCAGATACGCCTTTGTTTGTCATCTGAATTTGCAGGTCCTCATTACCGTAAACATAACTTTTTTTAGCAAGAAATCACTAGTTGTTAAGCAAAACATCAAAGGAATGATGCAGCTTTCAACGATTTAAGTTGTTTTTGGACCTATCAAAGACACATTCCTTGGGTGGGGGTAAATATAAGACGGCTGGAAAAATTTCATAACGATGCAACAGACAGTTTTCAAAATAATTGATCTTGAATGACGGCATAAATTTCCGGACAGACTATACCATTAGATATCCCATGCAGCTCTGTTTGTGCCTTGTTTGTGCCTTCCCGGTCTTACTCATGTATATCTCTACTTCTCTTCTCCGTGTGTTTCTGTGTCTTCCTCAGTTTCTTTTACCTTGTGGATTCCAGACAATGGTCTTTCTAGTTACACTATTCACTTGTTTTCTCAATGTATGTCCTATCCAGTAATTCATATCCGGGCAACAGCGCCTTTTTTCGTCTCTTGATTCACTGATATTTGTCTGGTTCTCGCCATGAGCTCCACATTGGTGGTCCTGTCATACCATTTACCATTGCTTTGGTCCAGGATTGTTCCTCATATGGTCGGTCAATGATGTTGCAAGACTCGGACTAGGTTTCACACTGGCATTACTTTGGAGCATCTCTACATCATACGGTATATCCAGGGACGTGTTCCTCATTCTGAAAACCTCCAATGATCACGTGGCTCTCCGTAAGCGTGAAATTATAGTACCGGACGTGCACACCCTACTAGAATCTTAGCTTGGATATGGAATGGAGAGCTCCTACAACAGTCTCTGTAGACATGGTATGCGGGTACCGGGTGGCGAATAAAGTATCTAATCCAGTGGTTCTCAACCGGTGGGGAATTACCCCGGCAGGGTTTCTGTGAGGGGGAGAGAGGTTAAGATTATTTCAAGATCGCATTAATACAAGAACCGATTACTTTATATTGTTCCCCCCCCCCCCCTTTTCCATACTTTACGGTTCTGTACTTCTCGCTCTTCAGAAATTCTTTTTACACCGTAAGTAGACCTGCAAATCACATTTTATGTAGACGTGTAGACTTGTTCTAGTATGTGTTATTAAATTTAGCTTCAATTTTTACGTATCCTATGTACTGACCGGGGGGGTGGGGATTTATCGAGAGGAAATACGAAAAGGGGGGATGAGATTCTGAACATATGGTGAAGGTGTGCATGGGCCAAGAAAGGTTGAGAACCACAGATCTAAACCAACCTACCTTCAACTAACGCAAGCCCATTGCAGGGCTCAAAGTATCTGCGCGTACGTACTTCAACGCATTCGACTTGAGAGTCAAAGCAAACTCTGCTGAGAATTACAAACCCACAAGCCAAACATTTCCCTTTTGTAACGAGATGTGTCATCGACCATTTCCTACTAATACTTCTTCTTATAGTCCATGCCGTGTGGCGTTTGTGATCATGCCTGTCCACAGCCTTCTGTCTCTTGTGCTGTGAATCATTTCACAAAAACCACATCTCCACTCACCGCAGTCTCCTCGCGATTGCATTACTCATTGCCCGGCAATTGCATCCATACATGAGATCAGACACCACGCGACATTTTCGCAAGCCGTTGTTTGTTTTATCACATTATGTTGGCCTGAAAGAGGCTAATGAAACTAGAACATTATATTCAACAATAAGAATGAGACAAACAGCTTTCTTTGATCATGTGATGAGAAGAGAGGCATTGGAGAACATCGTGACAACTGGAAAGATCAAGAGGAAGAGAAGCAGGGGCAGACCAAGATAAATTATGCTGAATGGACTGATATGGAAGAACATCATCAGCAGAGTTGATCCAGAACACCGAAGACCGAGATCTGTGGAGAGACATGAACGCCTACGCCAGCTGGCAGGGCATTTACTGATGATGATGGTGATATTTACATTGTTTCACGACTTTGTTTATTCTGGAGAAATTGTCCTTGGGTCTGGTGATTAATGTTTGTTTATCTCTATGTCAGATGTCGCTGTGTATCTTAGATATGAAAATGATTTTCCTGTGTCTTTGTTGTCGCTTTGCTACTTTTTTTTTTTTAGTTGTATTTCCATTGTTGGACGTTGCGATCAACTTCATGTTGGTTGTCTGGATAATTTTACGTTCAGTGCTTTGCCATTGCTTCTGAATGAGAAGTCAACGTTTAAACAAACATAATGACAGTATCGGGGTTGAACCGCCTACCCCGCCATCAAGGCACACGAAGTTTGAAGGCGAGAGCTCTTATTCTTTCGGCCATGTCGAAATGCGTCCTCATCTCCTTCACCACAGAGCCGGTGGATATTGATGGACATTTATACAAGCAAAATTTAGTAGTTACGATCGTCGGAATATAGATCAAGCAATACAGAAATTGTGCTTTCTTGGAAATTACCATACATGCAGTTGTTATATTGATTCACTGTGTCCCATACAGTTTTTAAACTGATCAAAGTTGTACAAGACAGTTATTATATTGATCCACGCTGTCCCATACAGTTGGTATATTGATACACCCTGTCTCAAACAATTGTTATGTTGATCCACTCTATCCCAGACAGGTGTTATCTTGATCCAGTATCCTGAACCACTCTGTCCCAGACAGCTATCTTGATCCACTCTGTCCCAGACAGTTGTTATCTTGATCCACCCTATACCAGACAGTTGTTACCTTGATTCACTCTGTCCCAGACAGTTGTTATATGGATCAACACTGCCTCGAAAAATTGACTTGACCCACTCTGACTTTCATAGTTGTATTGACCCACTATATCCCACTCCGATGTTATGTCCATGCACTCTGTCCCACTCAGATCTTATGTCCATCCACTCTGTCCCACTCAGATGATATGTGCATCCAGTCTGTCCCACTCAGATGTTATGTGCATCCACTCTGTCCTACTCAGATGTTATGTGCATCCAGTCTGTCCCACTCAGATGGTATGTCCATAAACTCTGCCCTTGACAGATGTTATATGAATCCCCTCTGGCCCAGCAATGTCTTTGAACTCAATCTCTTCCAGCTGATTGTAACTTTAAGTTCACCTGAAACATCACGATTTGGTAGATTCAGTTACATGTTTCATGAAATAACAGGCGCCAGAAACATGTGAATGAGCTGGCTTTGCGGTTCTACAAGGAGAAGTCGTTTCGTAAAAGTAATTTTACGAATAACCTATTTACAATTTGTGTGTGTTATTTCTCAGCATAGTCCCCAATGCCCGGCAACGCACTTGATCCACCTGTCCACTAGCTTGCTGATGCCATTTAAAAAAACGTTTTTGGATGTGGCCTTAAATCAATTTTGCACCGCTTCCATTACCTCGTTGTCATCTCCAAACCTCTGACAGCGCCAATGTTCTTTCAAGGGTCCAAACAATTGAAAGTCCGATGGCATCAAGTGTGGACTGTATGCTGGATGTTTCAAGACCTCAAATTTAAGATCACTTGGTGTATGCGCTGTATGCATAGCCGTTTGAGGACGGGTGTTGTCGTGCAACAACAATACTCATTGCGAGAGAAGTTCCAGGCGTTTTGATTGTATTGTGGGCTTCAGTTTGTTCATTATATTGAGCACTAGTCACAGTTTTATTTTCTGGAAATGTATCATCATCGGGCCCCTGATATCCCATAAGATGGTCATCTTCTTACGTCTTGAATGTTTTCTTAACTTGAGACAACGGGTGCTTCCACTGCATCAACTGCCTGTTACTGTCTGGTTCGTAATGTTCAAACAACTCCGTACCGACCAATAATTCTTCTGTAGATTTCACAAGGTTTCAGACCCTCTGACCACACAACAACAAAACATCTTCTCGTTGTTCTTCCACGGTAAAAGTCGGGCAGTCATTTTATAATAGCTGTGCAAACTGCTAGAACCTCACGACCATTATATGGGGTATTACTTAATAACCAGTTTGTGACCTGAAATAAGTTGTTCTGTTGTCCATATTTTCCCATGCACTTTATAATAAAATCCATGTTACCTAATGACTGCCCCTTGTATTATTATAAAAGTATGACCTCATAAGCCGGTCTCTCTGGCTGTGGGGTTACAACACTTTCTCTCTGTAATCCCGTTTATCACGCAGAGTCTCGTAGCGGAGCGAGAGCTGAGGCGGTTCGACCCCCGCTCGTGACTTGCGGGATACTGAGCCGGCCGCTCAGAAAGCAATGGCAAACTACTGAGCGTAATCTTGCCAAGAGATCAACATACAGTATATCCTGGTGTTGACAGCTAAGTCCTGTAAAGGATATACTTTAAAAAAAAATGACCTCATATTTATGTTTGAATACTTACCAATACTCCAGATTCCCGTTCATGGGCCACGCAGTAGACATTCCGGCAGATGAGAAAGCCCAGCAGAAGAAAGCAGAGTAAGGACACTGTTTGTATCAGTTCTAACTTCGATTGATGCACATTCTTAAACGTCGACTTGTTTGACCAGGTGACATTAAGTTTGTGCTCACGCCCTGTTTGTTGATATATGTAGGATTCCATAATCGCCTGCATCGTGTGAAGGTCGTATGTGTAATCTGCAGATGAGAGACGAGAACTCTGTGATTTAAAACAATGCATTCCCATTGTCAGTCTAAACATAGAAGACTCAAACATTAGGCTGCAAAAGTTATTGCCTGGCATATTTCGCGGCTTAGTGTGAAGGTCGTATTTGTTTTTTTCTTCTTTTTTTTTCACTCGCTCGCTTTGAACTCAACCGTAGTCCAGACACACTACTGCTAGTAGCACTGGACTGAATTTCTTTCCCTATTATCAGTTACCCTTGCCATCAGACGAAGCCACTCCGACTTCAAAGGTACTTGTAATGCACGTCCCCAAGGCAAGGACGTGAACTCAACACTTTAGTTCAATTGTCCTGTGTAAGGGTTGAACTCCTTACCTCGGCATCAGCACACCGGATGTTTAAGAACGCGCGTTCTTATCCATTCGGCCATGCTGACCTCTGGTCGTGTTTTAATTCTGCAGATAAGAACGTAAACTCCATTTTTCACAACAATGTATTTCAGTAGTCAGTTTAAAAACAGGAGCAATAAAAATAGGTGTTACAATTTATTGCCTGTTTTATTTAGCTGTATCTCGTCAGATGAAAACTGAAGAATTATATATAGGGTGTTCCAAATAAAACTGAACCAACAAATCTTTGAAAGTTTTGGGCATCATTGGGACGACGCAGAGAATTGGATCGAGATCAACTGTGGTTTTAGCAAGTCGGGGCCACCCCACGCACATCAAATGACTTTCTATCCTGGCTGAATGAGCGATTTCAGGGGAGGCTGATCAGCACGAAGTGTAACTTGGAGTGGGCACCGCATTCACCTGATTTGAACCCCCTAGATTTTTTATTTATGGAGGTATCTCAAGGATAATGTGTACCAGAAGAATCCTCAACAGACTGGTGAACTGAAGGCAGTAATCACGGCAATGATCAGGGAAATCCCCACAGCGGAATGCGATCGAGTAATTGACAATTTAGCGCAACGTATGCAAGTGTGCATCTAATGCCGCGGGGGCCATTTGGAACATAACTTTTATGCAAAGCGACCAAGGTAACTGAAACTTTTGGAAATGATTGTACACAGACTGAAGTTTACGTTCACCAAATTTCAAGACATTTGCTTGACCTTTGTATGATTTAATAAACTTGTTATGGGTTTTTTGTCTGTTTTGTATACCATATCAATCATTTATTCATGTAATAAATAACCCGGCAGAATGCACCCGTTGAAATGCAGCTAGCTACGTCAGACAATAAATTATGCAACTTATTGTTTGTGGTTTCAGTGATTATACTCTCCATTTGAGACATAAATCCGGTCTCCGCTATGAATTCATAACTATGCTTTCAGCTATCACGACCTAGGGTCGGAGTAGCTTACATGCGCGGTATTCACTTCTAACCAGAAAAGACCTCGTGGAAATCAACTCTGCATATGTACCACGTACACAATCCTAACGTGGATGGTGTACTGCTCTTTCCAGTGATTCTGCGACTGTGGACGTCTAACATTCTCAGTTGCCAGTTAGTTGCATGTACATTTAGAGAATATCGCAATCGAACCCAGAATCTATTTCCTGTTTGTGATTTTCTGGAAAATGTTACGTGCAGTAGTTTGCCACTGCTGTCAGAGAAATGATAATGGATGGCCTAAGACGGTGCCATTGAGGAATATCGTCACAAGAGTTGATCCAAAATACCAAGTACCGAGCTCCATTAACATCTGAGATACATGCAGACCTACAATATTTGGCAGGACACACAGGGGTGAAAATGGCGACGATGATGACATGGATCATATTCCATTTATGTATTTCTACAAGTAACTGCTGCTAATCTGTGTGGTGACAGTTTCAAAGTCGATCTGAGATAATGAGCTTCATATTACTTCAGTGGGCTTCATATTATTTCAATGAGCTTCATAATATTTCAATTAGATTCATATTATTTCAATGAGCTTCATAATATTTCAATTAGCTTCATAATATTTCAATTAGCTTCATAATATTTCAATTAGCTTCATATTATTTCAATGTACTTCATATTATTTCATTGAGCTTCATATTATTTCAACGAGCTTAATATTATTTCAATGAGCAACTCTGAAGTCGGAGTGGGTTCGCCTAATGGCGAGGGGCACTGGTAATAGGTAAAGCTAATCCACACGCAAAATTCAGTCCAGCACTACTAGAAGTTGTGTGTATGGTCTACGCTTGAATCCAAAGCGAGCGAGCGCAAAAAAACAAAACAAAAAAATCAATGAGCTTCAGATTACTTCAATGAGCTTCAAGAGAACAAGTAACAATCTTCAAACTCGGCACAGACACGAAGGGCCACCATGTGTTTAATCACCGGAAGAGGGGTCAGCATCGCCGAATGAATAACCGCGCTCTTTCTTAAACATCCGGTGTTCTGATGACGAGGTAGTGAGTTCAACCCCTACACCCCTCAGTTGGACTAAATTATTGACTTCTCGTCTTTGACTTAGGGTAGGGGCGTAAATTACAAGTACAACTGAAGTCTGAGTGGGGTTTCCTGATGCTGAGGGACACTGGTAATAGGAACAGCTAATCCATACGCAACAATAAATCCAACGTATTAGAAGTAGTAGCACATGTATGGACTACGCTTGAGTCAAAGCGAACGAAAAAACACAAGTAAACTAAAGAAATGAATGTGGCTGTGGGACTGATTGAATAAAATCTAAACACTTGTTGCACGAGTGCCCAACATATGCAGAACAAAGAACACCTTTTGAACTACACCAGCTCCATTTGAAGACAAGCTCTACATAGATGTCAACAAGCTCGGGTTGACCTGTGCATTCTCTGGATATACTAATGTAGGTGTACCCAGAACATAGGAGAAATTCCAATTGCCAAACACGACCTGAAGGAGGAGCCTTTAAAAAACATGGCTGTTTTCAGCGAGTGAACTAATAATTAAAATATTCTTTGATGCAATGTATCCGGGGGTGGCAAGGTAAATACAGTATATAGCTGATAAGACGAACTCACCTGGGACCCAAGACATAGTTCTTCTTATAGGAAATGGTAACCGGTAGGGAAAAGGAAAAGGGGAAGACCAAGAGAGACCCTGCGTAGAACCATCATCAGAGAAGGCTCATTTAATGGCCAAGTAAACATCCAAGATCTACAACAGGTAGCAGCGAACCGCCAAGCATGGAGAGTCAGGACTTCTGCCCTATGCGCCGCCTTAGGCTCAAGAGGAAAGACTAACTAACTAATAGGAAATACCTTTTATAAGAGACAAGAGACAAAATAGAATAATTTCTGGGGATAAACAAAGTGTTCTTCGTAACAGACATTCGCCACATCCGAGACCACCTTACGGGTTTAGCTTTGTATTTACAACATTAACAAAATAAGAAAGTCCATTGTCCACGTCTTAAGGCTATTCAGTATATAGTGCTAGCCCTATATTGTATTCGATAGATCGGTACTCGATGGTCAATATAATCAGTATCGCGCTGACCGCATTTATTCTCAACATTTCAGGCTGGGGCGACCTGGGAGCCTAGATCTAATTAAAATAGCCCATTCCTCAAAGAGGTTTCGAACACTTAATCAACGGGCGGACGGGCAAACGTGCTAGCAACTATAGTACCGCAGCTTCCAGTGGTCGCCAGGTACATGGTTATTATTACAGAAGGTAGCGAAGGGATTCATCATAATCATGTGCTCCATCAGCTGACGTGGGCTTTCTTGGCTCTTCACAGATCTTCAACCCTGGTGCTCTGGATCAGCTCTGCAGATGACATCCCTCCACGCCAGCGTCTCAGTATTACCCATTTCGGTCGGTCTATCTCTGCCTATTCTTCCACTTATCTTTTCTGGCGTCACTTTTGTTTTCAAATACCTCTCTTCTTATTTGTGACCAAAGAATTATGTTTGTCTCTTTATTTTGTTTAGCTGTATATAATGTTCTACATTCATTAGTCTGTTCCAGGCAATCGTTGTTAGCTACTCTGACAGTCCATGGTATTTGCAATATTCATCTCAGGAACCACATTACCCATGTCTCCAAGCTTCTCTGTATCTGCTGATTCAAGTTCCATAATACACAGCAAGACAGTAACATTGGTTTTATATCATCATCATCAAGTGCCCTGCCAGCTGGCGTAGGGGTTCATGGCTCTCCACAGATCTCGGTCTTTGGTGGTATGGATCAATTCTTCTGATGGTATTCCTCCATGCCACCGTCTCAGTTCATCCAGCATCGCTTCTCTTGGTCTGCCTCTGCCTCTATTACCCTTGATCTTTCCAGTTGTCACGATGTTCTCTGATGCCTCTCTTCTCATCACATGACCAAAGAAAGCTGTTTGTCTCTTTATTATTGTTGTATATAATGTTCTAGTTTCATTAGCCTGTCTCAGGCAGTCGTTGTTAGTCACTCCGGCAGTCCAAGGAATTCGCAACATTAGCCTTAAAAACCACATCTCTGTTGCTTCTAAGTTCTTCCTAATTTGTTCATTTACATTCTAAGATTGCTGCCATACAGCAAAACCGGTTCTGTATAGCAGTTTAGCACTCTCTTTCTTGCATTCATTGATAGCGACTTATTGCATAAGATACTCTTCATTTTCTTAAATCCATCTTTTGCCATATCTATTCTGCTCTTAATCTCTATTGTACATCTTCCATCTGATGTTATAAATACCCCTAGGTATTTAAAATTATCCACTTCGTTAAGAATTTTCCCTTCTATTTCTAGTTCACATTTTGGTGTCACTATTTTTTGGTTTTATATACCATTTCTTTGTGTTGTTGTTGTTGTTGTTGTTGTTGTTGTTGTTGTTGTCTTTCTTAAAATATTGCCAAACACAAATCTAAACATCGTAGCGATCAGATAAAAACAATGTTGCATATTTTACCTTGGGGTATTTCATTCCTTTCTTCGGAGTCAATGATTGGACGCAGTATAAGATGAAGCGTTTCCGGAAGTTGCTTTGTCCGTGACGTCATGTTGTCGAAGGCGTAGACGCTGTGAATGCCTTGTGGGTGCTTGCGGACATAGCGTATCATCTGATACTCGGAATCAAAACCTATGGCTTCCACTGTGAACATACCAACACCAGAGAGTAAATTTTAATGTGCTGAATGATAGGATGTAATGTTGTTATCATGTTTCTTCCACGTCTTTCCTTCATCCGCCTCCTCCCCTCCCCACCTCCCGCAATTGGATCGCAGATGCTCAACAACTCCACCAAACCGTTCTATCATGTCTTATCTCCTACACCTGTGTACATATTCTCCTCATATGATTCGTCTTTGACGTTAATTCTCTTATCCGCGTGTTTTTATGGCTCCCACTATTTCCTTCAACCTAGTTAGTTAGTCGAGGTTCCAACTTCACGGCAACGGGTCGTCCCCATTATACTCCGTTCCTGTGTCAGTGAATATCACACAAAATGCTCCCCACTGTCCAGTGCGAAAAGTGGAACAGACAGGAGTCTCGGCAATCCAATAGTCCGCACACTGTGCATAATGCAGCCGCCAGAATGCCAACACAAAAGTCCTCCACGGAAACCACAGTTCATCATCGATGGAATCGGCAGTCACCAGAAAGACCTCATTGACCCGGGTTTTCTCACATGGCTCGGTCTCTATCCACAGGGCTGCCCGCCGAAAGCGTCGCATTAAGCACGAACTCTGTAGCTCCAACGCCGACTCCCAGGAGTCTCCTGAAAAATTCACTCGTGAACCGAAAAGGCAAATCAGTCAATTCAGCAACAGCCGGTAGCCATTGTTCCGAACATGCAGGTCACTGTACAAACAAAAGCGGACATTTAAAAGCATTCCACGTGTATATCGCAGGTCACAGAGTCACGCCATGCACTCACTCAGTAGCAGGGCGACGGAACCATTCCATCAGCCTGTGAGTTCCAGACAAAGTAGTGTCTAGTTACACTATCCTTAATGGTTCCAAATGTTGCTGTATGTAGCCGGGGCGCAGTGTTGGGGTGAGCGCCCAACATTGCTTAAATACCCCAATGGCTCGTGAATACATAACCTATGCAGCAAAAGTCCAACTCCTGGCCTTCACGTGGCGGAACTGTTTCTACTAACAGGAGAAGGGGCGACGGCGAGTTTCTGGCGCCGAAAAATAACCAGTGTGCTCTAGATGTGTATACACATACATGCATGTGCAGACACGTGTGTGCGTGCGTAAACATCTAAACTCGAGTGAGACCACAGTCTGCTCTAGCAAAGGAAAGGTGCTGATGACGGAGGCAACCAGCCAGGATGCCACGCAATTACGCAAAATGGAATATGTCGACTGCTGCTAAACGTTATGGTGCTCGCCCTGCTTTGGACCCCCAGGCAGGTGCAGTGCCGGGACCTATGTCTCGAAAGGGTCCAACCCCAACTACTGGAGGTCCTTCTCAGATGTCCTGTGGAGCCAGGGGACATGAGAATAGAACGGCTGGCCATACTAAACAAAGACTTAAAATAATGCACTGGAATGCAGAGGGAGTCAGCAATTAAAAAAAAAAAATAGAATTAGAAAACATCCTGGACCAAGAAAAAGTAAGCATATGTTGCTTGCAAGAAACTCACCTCAACGAAAATATAACATTCAAAATCAGAGGCTACCAGTGTTACCGATCTGACCGAAAGGACAGTCGAAAAGGTGGGATACTTACCCTTGTAAAAAGATAACATCACTGCTTCCCAAATCGAAGTCTACATGGAAGGGGCTGAGTATCAGACACTTAAACTTAAGACAGGCTATACAGACCTACATCTGGTCAATTACTACTGTCCAAGCGACCGCCCACAGGCACTGGACACACTACCATTAACAGAAAAAGTGATTGTGTGCGGCGATTTCAACAGCCACTCGCAGAGTTGGGGCTATGATTACATGGACCAGAGAGGAGAGAGACTGGAAGATTGGCAGGATGAGAATAGATTCATCTTGGTTAACAAGCCGTCCGACCCACATACTTTCTACTCGAGATCATGGCACACTACAACTACACCTGACCTGGCTTTTCATTCACCAGACCTGGAGTGGAACATTACACGAATTGTTGGGAAACAACTTGGTGGCAGTGACCATCGGCCAGTCTTTCTAACTGTAGAAAATGAGCTTGTAAGTGAAAGCAGCACCCTCTCGAGGTGGAACTACAAGAAAGCAGACTGGGCAATGTACAAGAATCGCACCAGCATACTGGTTAGAAACCTGAACACTGAGAAAGACATAAATAAAGTAGTTGAAGAGTTTGGGAAATGCATACTACAGGCAGCGTGGGAAACAGTACCAAGAGGAGCCCGTAAACAATATAAACCCTACTAGAGTAGTGAACTGGAACAGTTGCATAATGATGTGGAAGTGTGTAGAAAGCAAGCAGAGGCCACACCCAGCCAAGAGCACCACAATAAATTCCAGCACACAAAAGCCAAATTTCAAAGGGCCAAGCTGCAGGCTAGACGGAAAAGCTGGCAGGAAAAAACAGTCTCTGAACTTTGAAAAAGACACAAGGAAATTGTGGAAACTAATAAAACAACTTAACGATGAGGGCACAGGGAGAAACTCAAAAATTGCACTACATAAAGATGGAAACATCTTAACAAGAAAGCAAACAGCTGACCATTTTGCAGACTCATTCGCACAAGATAACAATATCAAAATTAGTCCAGAGAAACAACAAGAGATTCGAGAGAAACGGCGACATACAGGACAGAAGGAAATAGTACATGAGGTTCTGGAGGCACTCATCACAATCAGCGAACTGGAGCTAGCCATATCAAAACTGAAAATGAGAAAGTCACCAGGAGCTGATGGTATCTCCAATGAAATGATCAGGAACCTAGGAACAGAGGCCAAAGCAAAACTGTTGCAGATCTTCAATAACAGTTGGACCTTAGGCAGTGTTCCACAAGCCTGGAGAGAAGCAATCATGATACCCCTCCTAAAATCAGGGAAAGAGAGTTCCATTGCCTCTAGCTACAGACCAATTAGCCTCACCAGCTGTCTCTGCAAAACACTAGAGCGCATCATCAATCACAGACTGCAGTGGTACATTGAAAGTAAAAACATCCTTGTGCCACAGCAGGCTGGCTTTAGGCAGTGCTACTCTACGGAAGATCAGATAACCTACCTCTCTCAAGAAATTGAGGATGCATTCCAAGAGAAGAAGCTGGTACTTGCGGCATGGATAGATTTGAAGAAAGCCTTTGATAAAGTCTGGAAAGAAGGTCTGATGAATAAACTGAGAAACTGCAAAGTCAATGGAAGGATGTACAAATGGGTGAAAGCATACTTGCACAACAGAAGAGCCCGAGTACAGATAGACGGACTCAAGAGCAAGAAAGTACTACTGCGTCACGGTGTTCCCGAGGGAGGAGTCTTGTCTCCCACACTTTTTCTAATCTTCATCAATGATCTCGTTGCTAATCTACCGCATGTAATTAAAGCGGCAATGTACGCCGATGACCTGGTTCTGTGGAGCACAAATGAACATGCATCAGTGACCACCAGATTGCTACAAAGAGCTGTAGATACATTTGTTGCATGGGCAAATAGATGGTTTGTCAGCATAAACACTGACAAGTGCAGCACCACCCTATTTACCCTCTCTCCAAAACAAAAGGCGGGGACCATCCAGATAAATGGAACACCCCTAAGAGAAGATAAAGAACCAACATACCTTGGAGTAACATTTGATGGCAGGCTGACATGGAGAAAGCACATCAACAAAGCAGTAGCAAAAACCAGAAGGAAAATAACCACCCTGAGAAAGCTAAGTGGAACCACATGGGGAGCCAGTGGGAAAATACTTAGCAAAGTTTATCAACAGATCATACGATCACACCTGGAATACGGGTCAACTGCGTGGTGTTCGGCATCAATAACCACACTACAAGAGCTGGACAAAGTGCAAAATCAAGCACTTAGAGTCACCACAGGAGGGATGAGATCAACCCTTATAGTGGAAATGGAGAAGATGGGGAGGACACAAGCACTGAGAGAGCGCAGAGATACGAAAACGCTAATACAAGCAGAAACGTGCCTCAGATTGCCAGGCCACCCTATGAAGAACAGATTTGAAAACCTAGCTATGGGGCGGTTGAAAAGAAGTAGTTTTATCCACCAGGCCAAACGACTCTGCAGAGAAACCACCGATCTGCCCATAGTTGGTATCCCCCTAACAACTATTCTAGAGCGAACTCCATGGAAAGATGAGCATAGACTATCATTACAAGTCCAGACAAAAGTGAGAGGAATATTTGACAAGGAAGAACAGAACAGTGTGCAGCGCAGAACAGCCACTCTCAGCTTCCTTGATGAAGAATACCCACAGACCTCTGGATCCGAGTCTACACAGATGGGTCAGCACAAAATGCTGTTCGAAATGGAGGAGCAGGGGTGTACATAGAATACCCAAATAATACTAGGGACACAGCCAGGGTACCGACAGGAAAGTACTGCCATAACTACGATGCTGAAATTGAGACAATCAAGATAGCAACAGAGAAATTACTAAATACCAGCAATGGTACACAACCTGTGGTGCTATTGACAGATGCAAAATCAGTACTCGAGGTGCTCCTGTCTGGGAAATTGCCAGTACTAAGGACACTACTTTCTGAACTTAGCAGTCAGCATAAGGTCACCATACAGTGGATACCATCCCACTGTGGAGTACCCGGAAACGATAGAGCTGATCAATTGGCTAAGGAAGGAGCCAAAGAAGAACAGCCTGATGTGCCCGTTACATACCACCAAAAGAAAAGAATGATCAAATCAGTCAGAAAGCCACCAAAACCTGCTCAAGATGACTACCACATTATGGACAGACCAGAACAAGTCATTATTCTGCGCCTCAGAACAGGGCACAATAGATTACGCAACCACATGTATACAAAATTCAAGATTGGTGAAACAGCCATGTGCACATGTGGATTGGCGTCGAAGACAGCAGAGCACATACTCCAAGACTTCCCAAAATATAACATATCTAGGCAAACCTTCTGGCCTAGAGAGACGACAGTGGAAGATAAACTCTATGGACCGCTGTGTGAACTGAAAAAGACAGTTCAATTCATACAAGAGACATCATTGCAGTTATAAACATATTTCAAGCGAACGAAAGAAGAAGAAGAAGAAGAAGAAGAAGAAGAAGAAGAAGAAGAAGAAGAAGAAGAAGAAGAACAATCCTTAGTTGTTGTTGTTGTGTTGTTTTTTTTTTTTTTTTTAGCAATCTAGCAGTACTGATTAAACATTGGAGTTAAATATTCTAATCTTGGTGCCAAGTTGCATTTCTTTTGTCATCTACAAATCTATAGGGTGTATTTTAATGACTGTGCAGTGTTTGAAAATATTGCCCGTCCAAGTTTTGTATTCACCCTCTGTAAAGTTCATGCAACATAATAGGTCAACACAAAACTTGGACTGGCAATATTTTCAAACACTGCACAATCATTAAAACTACACTCTGGTTATGAAAGCGCCTTTTATTGTCTTATTTTAATATTTCTATCCGTTCACCCAGAGGTCTACGTGGCAGCAAGGCTTCGTGCGCTTATGCTTAAACTTCGGCTGCGCTGGGGTGGTGGGTGTCGGGTTTCAGCCCCTACATCGGTCAGTTTGACATCAACGTGGACTTCTCGTTCACAAAACAATGGCAAACTACTGACCGCAAATTGCCTAGAAAATCAATCTAGGGTTGAGGTTGATCGCCTTGTTGTCCTTTCTTCCAACTTCGTCTACACTGCAGGCTTAAATAGACGGTCCATTGAAGTGAGGTTTCACCAAGGAAGATTGGGTTGTTATACTTTCTCCCAGCTTGGTCTACACTGCAGGCTTAAATAGACGGTCCATTGAAGTGAGGTTTCACCAAGGAAGATTGGGTTGTTATACTTTCTCCCAGCTTGGTCTACACTGCTGGCTTAAATAGACGGTCCATTGAAGTGAGGTTTCACCAAGGAAGATTGGGTTGTTATACTTTCTCCCAGCTTGGTCTACACTGCAGGCTTAAATAGACGGTCCATTGAAGTGAGGTTTCACCAAGGAAGATTGGGTTGTTATACTTTCTCCCAGCTTGGTCTACACTGCTGGCTTAAATAGACGGTCCATTGAAGTGAGGTTTCACCAAGGAAGATTGGGTTGTTATACTTTCTCCCAGCTTGGTCTACACTGCAGGCTTAAATAGACGGTCCATTGAAGTGAGGTTTCACCAAGGAAGATTGGGTTGTTATACTTTCTCCCAGCTTGGTCTACACTGCTGGCTTAAATAGACGGTCCATTGAAGTGAGGTTTCACCAAGGAAGATTGGGTTGTTATACTTTCTCCCAGCTTGGTCTACACTGCTGGCTTAAATAGACGGTCCATTGAAGTGAGGTTTCACCAAGGAAGATTGGGTTGTTATACTTTCTCCCAGCTTGGTCTACACTGCTGGCTTAAATAGACGGTCCATTGAAGTGAGGTTTCACCAAGGAAGATTGGGTTGTTATACTTTCTCCCAGCTTGGTCTACACTGCTGGCTTAAATAGACGGTCCATTGAAGTGAGGTTTCACCAAGGAAGATTGGGTTGTTATACTTTCTCCCAGCTTGGTCTACACTGCTGGCTTAAATAGACGGTCCATTGAAGTGAGGTTTCACCAAGGAAGATTGGGTTGTTATACTTTCTCCCAGCTTGGTCTACACTGCTGGCTTAAATAGACGGTCCATTGAAGTGAGGTTTCACCAAGGAAGATTGGGTTGTTATACTTTCTCCCAGCTTGGTCTACACTGCTGGCTTAAATAGACGGTCCATTGAAGTGAGGTTTCACCAAGGAAGATTGGGTTGTTATACTTTCTCCCAGCTTGGTCTACACTGCTGGCTTAAATAGACGGTCCATTGAAGTGAGGTTTCACCAAGGAAGATTGGGTTGTTATACTTTCTCCCAGCTTGGTCTACACTGCTGGCTTAAATAGACGGTCCATTGAAGTGAGGTTTCACCAAGGAAGATTGGGTTGTTATACTTTCTCCCAGCTTGGTCTACACTGCTGGCTTAAATAGACGGTCCATTGAAGTGAGGTTTCACCAAGGAAGATTGGGTTGTTATACTTTCTCCCAGCTTGGTCTACACTGCTGGCTTAAATAGACGGTCCATTGAAGTGAGGTTTCACCAAGGAAGATTGGGTTGTTATACTTTCTCCCAGCTTGGTCTACACTGCTGGCTTAAATAGACGGTCCATTGAAGTGAGGTTTCACCAAGGAAGATTGGGTTGTTATACTTTCTCCCAGCTTGGTCTACACTGCTGGCTTAAATAGACGGTCCATTGAAGTGAGGTTTCACCAAGGAAGATTGGGTTGTTATACTTTCTCCCAGCTTGGTCTACACTGCAGGCTTAAATAGACGGTCCATTGAAGTGAGGTTTCACCAAGGAAGATTGGGTTGTTATACTTTCTCCCAGCTTGGTCTACACTGCTGGCTTAAATAGACGGTCCATTGAAGTGAGGTTTCACCAAGGAAGATTGGGTTGTTATACTTTCTCCCAGCTTGGTCTACACTGCAGGCTTAAATAGACGGTCCATTGAAGTGAGGTTTCACCAAGGAAGATTGGGTTGTTATACTTTCTCCCAGCTTGGTCTACACTGCTGGCTTAAATAGACGGTCCATTGAAGTGAGGTTTCACCAAGGAAGATTGGATTGTTATACTTTCTCCCAGCTTGGTCTACACTGCTGGCTTAAATAGACGGTCCATTGAAGTGAGGTTTCACCAAGGAAGATTGGGTTGTTATACTTTCTCCCAGCTTGGTCTACACTGCAGGCTTAAATAGACGGTCCATTGAAGTGAGGTTTCACCAAGGAAGATTGGGTTGTTATACTTTCTCCCAGCTTGGTCTACACTGCTGGCTTAAATAGACGGTCCATTGAAGTGAGGTTTCACCAAGGAAGATTGGGTTGTTATACTTTCTCCCAGCTTGGTCTAGACTGCTGGCTTAAATAGACGGTCCATTGAAGTGAGGTTTCACCAAGGAAGATTGGGTTGTTATACTTTCTCCCAGCTTGGTCTACACTGCTGGCTTAAATAGACGGTCCATTGAAGTGAGGTTTCACCAAGGAAGATTGGGTTGTTATACTTTCTCCCAGCTTGGTCTACACTGCTGGCTTAAATAGACGGTCCATTGAAGTGAGGTTTCACCAAGGAAGATTGGGTTGTTATACTTTCTCCCAGCTTGGTCTACACTGCTGGCTTAAATAGACGGTCCATTGAAGTGAGGTTTCACCAAGGAAGATTGGGTTGTTATACTTTCTCCCAGCTTGGTCTACACTGCTGGCTTAAATAGACGGTCCATTGAAGTGAGGTTTCACCAAGGAAGACTGGGTTGTTATACTTTCTCCCAGCTTGGTCTTCACTGCCGGATTAAATAGGCGGCCAATTGAAGTGAGGTTTCACCATGGAAAACTGGGTTGTTATCCTTTCTCCCAGCTTGGTCTACACTGCCGGATTAAATAGGCGGCCCATTGAAGTGAGGTTTCACCATGGAAGATTAGGTTGCTATTTGCTTGGATTAATCCTATTATCTTTGTATTTCTCCAATGAACATTTAAACCTAATTATTGCAACCTCCCATTAAGTGCGTTTAGTTTACATGGCATCTGATTTCGTGGTGTGACAGGAGAGCAATGTCGCTGACGAAGTCCAATCAACATGTTGCATTGTCAGTGTATGTTGAACGCTGTTTCTGGCGGCAGTCATTTTTGTCTTCATAATACAGCCGGCTCCGTGGCCAAGGTGTAAGGATGCAGTTCGTAATCCCACATACCCGCGTTATAAACACAGCTGCGGGCAATTTGGCAGCAGACAGCCTTGCGTTGGTTTTTTACGAAATGTATGGGTGCCGGTCATTCAGAAAGCAATGGCAAACTACTGCACGTAAACTTGCTAAGAGATCACAACAGCAGAAAATGCTGGTGTTTCCTGCATATGCCCTTGTCGCACCCCTCTTTTCATTTCAGATGTAGCTGTTATATATATTTTGATTCAACGTTATGCTGATGACGTGGCTTTGGCCCCTGAAAACGAAATACAGTTACAAGAGATTATAGTTATAATCGCAATAGGAATTCAAAACAAAGAACTTAATCTGTAGGACAGAAAATCCGAAGAGGTTGTAATTACCAAACAAAATTATCTTCCCAAGTGCAACATCAAAGTGGATAGAATCGGTCTGAAAAGAATGCAATTTATGTGAGTACTTTAATAACAGCAGATGGAATATGTATTCCATCCGTCATATGCCATGCCGGTAAGTGTGGGCCGTCATGATTCGCTATTTCACTCGATCACCAGAGTCGTGGATCAGCTCAGTGTTCTTGTTTTGCCCATGTCATGTGGTCAAGCCACCCAGGTATGTACTTCTCTGTCTTTCCCTTGTTCTCTTCCCCTCGATCTTGCCAGTTGTCACCAAGTTCTCTAATTTATTTTTTATCATAACATGTCTAAATAATAAGACCTTCTACGTCTAATTTCTCTAATCAGTTTCATAATCATCATCAAGTGCCAAGCAATCGTTGTTAGTTACTCTGGCAGTCCAAGGAATTCACAACATTCGCATTAAAAACCACAAATCTGTTGCTTCCAAGTTCTTCCTAATTTGTTCATTTACATTCCAAGATTCGCTGCCATACAGCAAAACTAGTTCTGTATAGCATTTTAGCACTCTCTTTCTTGCATTCATTGATAGCGACTTATTGCATAAGATACTCTTCATTTTTTGAAATCCATCTTTTGCCTGCTCTATTCTGCTCTTAATCTCTGTTGTACATCTTCCATCTGATGTTATAAGTTCCCCCAGGTATTTAAAATTATCCACTTCTTCCGGTTTCAAGATGGCGACGGACGGTCGTGTTGTTTTGTGTTCGTTAACTTTTTCGCGTAGGGGATGGATTTATTCATCTCTTGCGTGTAATTGGTGTGCCAGGATGTAAAACCAGGAGTTTCTACTCAAGATCTGCGCGGGTGCTACGGAGTTCGTGCATCGAGCGAAGCCATCCTTGAGTGAATTTTCAGCAGCGTGTGTGGTTCTCAGCAGTGTGTGTTTACATTTTTCAACATGGCGGAACAACGTGTGTTCTCCGAGCGGCCAGAAGTCAACATAACGAAGCGGCGCGGTAGCCGCGCAGGGAGAAAGAAACAAGGTAAGCGCGGTGGTTTGAGACGTTTTAGACTCAAGTGTCACCGTCTAGGACTCAGGAACATCCGTATTCTATATTGGAACTGTGCCAGTGTAAAACAACGGGGCTCTATTTTAGAAACCCTAGTTTATAGGAACGACATTGTAGCACTCCATGAGACGAGACTGGGCGATCAGCTACTCCGAATTGCCGGCTTCAAATGTTTCTACAACAGACGACATCTGGGAACGGCGATTCTCGTTCGCGACAGCATGGTGGCGTCAGAGCTAGACATGTCCAGTTGGGACAGTGACGATATACAAATACAGGCGTTGAGAGTTCATTCCAGTACACCATTCGTGTTGGTTAATGTTTATGCCCGCAATGCGAGTGTGGACGCCCAGAAGTGGCAGTGCTTAAGTGGCATATTAGGCCACGAGAGAAATGTTATTTTCTGTGGTGACTTCAACGCTAAAGGCAGATTATGGGGAAACACTTCCTCCAATACACAAGGGGAGGAGCGAGAGACTGCACTGGAAACCATCGACCTGGTTTGTATCAACAGTGGCTGTGTCACCAGGACAGCAAGCCGTCCAGGCGATGAGGACAGTGCTATTGATCTGGCGTTAGTTTCACCTTCACTCACTACAGTGTGTAGATGGGGGGTCCTAGGACACCACGGCAGCGACCACCACCCTTGCATCATATTGGTGGAGAAAGGCAGAACCAGGCAGCACAAGCTAAAGGTAAAGACTTTCCAGTATGACAGTACAGGGCAAGATGTGGTGAGTAAAATAAGACGTGACAAGCGCAGAACGTTTCAGGGCAGGAAAAAAAGCTGGGAGCAGCCACCGTGGTGGAGTTTCGAGGTGGAGAAGGCTTGGGTGGATAAGCGTAGTGCTGTAAGGAGATGGCAAAATGCCAAGAAGAACAGAGCTGGTCATCCTAGTCCCAGCTTGCACTTAGAAAGAGAGATGCACACAAAAGTAAGCTATTTCAAAAAACTGGTCAAGGTGGTTAAAAGCGAAAAATGGGCAGAGGTGTGTCAAAGAGTAAGCACAGACAAGTCACTGAAATTGTTCTGGCGACTACATAAAAGCATGAGTGGTGTAGTCAAGAATAAGAGCATTTCTGACTTCCAAGGTGCTGACCTCATCTGGCAGAGGACTGACGAGGACAAGGGCAAAGCTCTCTTTGAACGCTACCTTGAGCAGAGCAACCAGACAGACATGGGAGGCCAAAATCTGGCCAAGGAGGTCACCTCAGACAGATGCAAGGCCCAGAACACTTCGGATGAAGACACAGTGACAGTGAAAGAAATCAAGGCTGTGCTTCGACGATCAAAAAACAGTGCTCCAGGTCCTGATGGCATAAGATACGACGACATAAATAGGTGTACCGACAATGATCTAGAGAAACTAGCAGACATGTACAACAACAGTATAGGGAGTGCTAGCATCAAGGAGGAATGGTTACACAGCTATCTGATTCCCTTGCCGAAGCCTGACAAAGACCACAAAAAAATTCAGGGATATCGGATTATAACCATGCAGAATACAATAGGCAAGCTGCTGGAGAAGGTAATTGCCAGGAAAATATCAAGCCAACTAGAGAGGCAAGGTGTTTTCCCACCTACCCTGGGTGGGTACCGTCCAAAAAGAGACACCTGGACCAATGCAGCAGTCTTTGCCCATGATGTCTATGAAGGTTTCCACTCAGGCACTGAAACCATTGCTGCAGCGATTGATCTTGAGGACGCATACAACAGAGTACCACTGGATTTTTTAATGTTTCAGCTTCTTGAACTAAACGTAAGTCCATTTCTCCTTAGTTGGATCGCTGCAGCCCTCTTCCAACGGAAAGTAGTTTTTAGATGTGGCAGTTGGACTTCGGAACCAACAACAATATATCCTTGCCTACCACAGGGATCACCTTTATCTCCGGTACTGTTCAACGCCTACACAGTGAGAATCACCAGTGAGCAGATCACTGGACCTGGCAGGACATTGTCATATGCCGATGATGTGTTAGTGTATCGTCAGGGTAAGGATAGAGAGGAGGTTGCTGTGGAACTACAAACCGAACTCAATCGCATAAGTACTCGTTGTGATGAAGCTGGGGCAATGGTCAACCCAACAAAGGCAACAGTGACTTGGTTCTCGTTGAATAATCATATTGTCAACAATCCAACACCAACTGTAATGCTGTGTTCAGAGACGGTGGAAAGAACGCAGGCAATGAATTACCTGGGGATACGGTTTGATCGAAGCCTTGCTTATAATGTGCACATAGACCAGGTGATAACAAAGGCCAAGCGGGGTTTGGCAGCGATTGCGGGTGATGGCGGCAGCAAACTGTGAGCAGCGCCATCTATGTCTTCTGTACGAGGGGCTGGTCATGTCTGTTTTGGAGTATGCAATGGCAATCCTGACTCTCAGCCATAAGCAGATAGAAAGGATGGAAAGGATACAGAATGAAGCTATGCGCATTATTCTTGGATGTACAAGAGATACAGCATGCAGGGCGATGCGCTACCTTCTTGATTTTCCAACCATTGAAGAGAGAATACAAGTTTGCAGGGCACGCGCCTACCTCAGAATTAACGCAAACACACAACATCCACTGCATAGTGAAATTAGGAAGGTGAAGGGCAGCAGGTTAAAAAGAGGACGGTCGTGGATGGGTCAAGCCGAAGACATTCTTCAACAGGTGTGTTCACTTGAGGACTTAGAACCTGGCGAGGAGTGGGTGCAAGTGCCAACAGACTTCTGCACATCCTTTTCAGTTTGCATCCAACTAGATAGAAAATGCAGACAAGAAAATCCGGCTGCTGTTGAGGCTGAAGTACAAGCGTTGATTTTCGAGAATTCGCTAGACGGTGACGCGGTCATCTACACAGATGGGTCGGTCGTCCGACATGTGAGAAGCTCATGGGCCTTTACAGCTCGGGCCGGAGGGAGAATTGTGAAGGAGGACTCTGGTGCTTTCACTGAAACCACAAGTAGCCTGACCATGGAAGTCATGGCAGTAAGTAAAGCAATAACATGGCTCGAGACACAGACATTCACTAGGACTTGTTTCCTTAGCGACTCAATGAACATGATCAAGAGGATAGAGGAGGGGTCGATCCGAAGAGAATGGTTGCTGCCTCTGAAGCGGTTTCGGCTGGCAAAGATTAGTTTCATCTTCGTGCCAGGACATGCGGGAGTACAAGGGAATGAGCGGGCTGACAAGCTCGCAGGTGAGGCTACTGTGGAGGGCGGTCGCGCCATGGACCAGGCTGACATTCTGAATGCTCTACGAGAAGTGAGACTTTTGCAAGAACCAAGTGATGACTGTGAATCTACAACAATGGCCAGACTGCGAGAGCAGCAAATTAAAAGAGGGGTGGCCAAACAAGAACACTACGCAGGAAGCCAAAGAAGATTGATAAACCAACACAGAACTGGCGTCGTTAGCCGCTACACGCTGCGGGATTTGCTGAGGAGGGGATCCGAGCACTTATGGACTGAATGGTTCGATGTGCAACGAGGATGATCTGTCGACTAACTAACTAACTAACTTGGTTGAAAATATCCCCTTCTATTTCTATATCACATTTTTGTGTCCCCATTTTCTTTGATATCACCATTGTTACTGTTTTCTTGATATTCAAGGAGAGTCCTTTCTGTGTACTCTCTGATACTACAATGTCCAACAATTGTAGTAGATATGTTGCATTATCTGCCAACGATACTGTGTCATCTGCATAGCGTATATTGTTTATATTATATCCTCCGATTCTCTTTGATAGCTCTCATTATTACTTCGCTATATAGGGAGAATAGATCGGGTGACAAGACACACCCCTGTCGTACTCCTAGCTTTATCTGTTCATAACTACCCTCTTTATTTCCCATTTTAATTGCTGCTACTTGGTTCCAGTTTACTATTTTCATTTGTTTCTTGCAGGACTCGGTCGTTGGTTTTTCTATCTGTCCATGTATTAAGGAAGTTAATATTTTATAGCCCAAGCAGAAGAATAATTTTACAAGATCAAGAATATTCCCTGTAATATATCTGTCAATAGAGTTAAGAAAAAGAGTTCTTAAGAGCTATATTGAGACAATCCTGATATGAGGAAGCAAATCGCGGACAATTAGCAGACAAGCGAGAGTTATGATAAAGCTGCTGGGTATATGGTTTTATAGAAGAATGATGAGAAAACCGGGGGCGGATAAAAAATGTAATGTAGATATCTTGTCAGAAATTAATTATCACAGAGAACTGGTTACTGGCATCAGGGTATTTACTTCTTTACCTACAATTTGTTCTCAGAACAAGTTCTCAGAAGCAACACAATTGATAAGCAAAGGGGACAAGTGGTCGAGTGCTTGTTAATTAAATAACCTAACCAAATAAAAATGACAATATCAATGTCCTAAGTAGAATAAGCAGAGCATATTCTTTTCAGTTTCAAAACAGGGCTCGTTACATTCAAGAGCCACCTAAGCCGTATAAATCCTCGACATCCACCCTTATCAACATATTCTCGTCAAGAGCCCTATACTTTTAGATGTCTGGGGAAAGCTACTACATACGTCTCCAACAGTTACTAACTCACTCTATGGGTCCCTGGAACAGCTGCTTAAGAATGGTTTTGGTCTGGCAAGAGTTAAATACTCTGAAGTTTTGACAACAACAACAACAACAACAACAACAACATCAACAACATCAACAACAACAACAACCCTTGTGCTCGTGATCTCACTAACGAAGTGGTTGAGCCGCCTGTCTCGCTGTCCGAAGGTTGGGGGTTCGATTCCGGTCTCCCCCATTCGGTTCATGAATTCAATTTTCTCAGATACTCCTGGAGGAGGGGTCGTCGCTGGAGCTACGGAGTTTGTGGTTTGTGCGACGTTTTTGGGAGACCTCCATACACTACAGAAATATGCCTAGCTATATGGGATAAAACTCGGTGCAATGAAGTACATCATGTTGCTTTTAGACCCTTTTAAACCCTTGTGGGTATATCTATATATGTGTGCGGGGGGGGGGGGGGGGTCTCCCTGGCTAAAGGATTTAACGACTTTCTCCGTAATCCCGTATATCCACGTGGGGAACACAGCTGCACGAGATTCGGCAGAGGATCGCGTCGTGTTGGTTACTTACGGGGTATGGAGCCGGTCGCTCAGAAAGCAATGGCAAACTACTGGGCTTAATCTTGCCAAGAACATCAAAAACAGCTGAAAAAATGCTGCTTTTGACTGCAACGTCCTAAAACGGATACGCAACTTTAATATATATATATATATATATATATATATATATATATATATATATATATATATATATATATATATATATATATATGTGTGTGTGTGTGTGTGCGTGCGTGTGTGTGCGCGCGCGCGTGCGTGTGTGCGTGCGTGCGTGCGTGTGTGTGTGTGTGTGACAAGGAAAAATATGAAGAGATTCACAGGATAATTAGGAAGCTGTGCAAAGAGGCAACAGAAAAATGGCTTGAGGAAAATTGCAAGGAAATTTAAAACCAACACAACACCCGGAATAACAAATTAATGCATAAAAGAATTAATAACATTACTAACAAAAGAACACACACATCAACTGGTTGCCTAAAAACCAAAGATAGCAAAATCATAATAGAAAAGATCAGATTTTACATGCGTGGTCAGATTATGTGAAAGACCTTTATGATGACACAAGAGAAGAACAACATGATCATCGGAATTATAATGAAAGACCATCACTTTTGAAGATGAAAGTTCTAAATGCTCTTAACCATATGAAAACTGGCAAGACCCCGGGTACAGATAACGTCACAATAGAAATGATAAATGCCTTGGAAGAATATGGAATAGACCAAGTCACCAGACTGCTGAATGCAATATACGATACTGGAGATATACCTCCTTAATTATGTAATTCTATATTTATTGCAATCCTGAGGAAATCAGAAGCCTTGGAATGCGATCAACATCGAACAATTAGTGTAATGAGCCACATTACAAAGTTTTTGCTGAGAATTATCATGCAAAGAGTTAGGAAGAAAATACAACCAGAAATAGGAGAAGAACAGTGTGGGTTTGTAGACAGCAAGGGCACAGTAGATGCTGTGTATATACGAAGAACAGTAATTGAACGTTCTATAGAAGTAAACAAAGGTCTATATCTTTGCTTTATTGACTACACAAAGGCTTTCGATAAAGTGAGACATGTCGATATGATAAGGATGCTTGACGATCTACAAATTGATGGAAAAGACCTTAGACTTTTAAAAAACATATATTGAAAACAACAAGCTGCCATCAGTATTGATAACGATGTAGGTCAATATCAGCTTATTGAAAGAGGTATGAGACAGGGATGCGTAATGTCTCCAGATCTTTTTTTCCTGTACAGTGAAAATATTTTCAGAAACATAGAAGATATGGAAGAAATCAACATTGGGGGAGGAGACATCAATAACATTGGATATGCAGATGATATATTCTTGATTGCAGACAATGAACAGGACCTGCAAAATTTAGTAGATGCGGTTGTTGCACACAGTGAACAACTTGGGTTAGAATTGAATATTAAGAAGACACAGATTATGGTCGTCACTGGGAAGATGGAAATACCACAATGTGAGATACGAGTAAATGGGCATATTCTTAAGCAAGTGAATCGATTCAGTTATCTGGGCACAGTGGGACGCAGAGGTGTTTTCAAGGCACCAGGGCCGGGTTATATACTGGCCAAGACCTATTGACGCGTCCACGTCGAGCGTCCTGGGCAACAGGTCCCTTCGGGGTCCTGGCTAAAGTCAATAGGATCGCCGATTCCTCCGAAGTCGGAGAGTGTCTGCCTGTACGGCGAGGAACCACCAGTCTGCACACCAATAAGCCAGACATGGGACAACGGATACTCACGCAAAACTCAGGTCTTGTATGACATCACACTGATGTTGGACAACAGGATGCCTTCATCCGACATACAGGACTTCGCGTTGGAGCTCAAGCCAACGAACACAAGCAAGCAAGCAAGCATCTCGGCACAGTCATAACATCTGATGGGCGATGCCTTGAAGAGATTAGACAACAATTGCCATTGCGAAGGTAGCCCTTTTGCAAGATGAAAAAAATACTGACCAATAAAAAGATATCAATTGAAACGAGAAAAAGAGTGTTGAAGTGCTACATAGAACCTATACTTTTCTATGGATGTGAAGCGTGGACAATAAGCAGTCAAGCTGAAAAACAGCTCCTAGCTGTGGAAATGTGGTTTCTGAGGAAAATGCAAAGAATACCATGGACAGACAGAAAAATCAATGAACAAGTCCTTCAAGAAACAAATGAAGATCGTAAACTGATTAGAGTCATAAGACGCAGACAGTCAACATTTTTGGGCATATATATATATATATATATATATATATATATATATATATATATATATATATATATATATATATATGACATCCCCTGAAAATAAGCCCTGGTGCATTTTTAAGCTAAAATTAATATAAGACCCGGTCTTATTTTCGGGGAGACAACCGTACAATTTGGCAAGGAAGTGATATATCTCATAATCTGTTTTGTACTTCTGGTTGGCCAGGCGGGCTGCTCGAAACATCAACTCATCCGTGATGTCGTTAGCAGGCGCGTACCCAAGGATGTAGCTGTGGTTGTAGATACTGTACTTGTCGAAGTCGATAGATGTAGGTGGTTCTCTTTGTTCCTTGTCACGGACACCCAAGAGGTTGTAGACCATGGCAGCATATATCAGGGGTCCTACAATCTCGCAGGATGTGTACAGAAAAGCAATGTTCTTCTTGCGGAAGTTTTTCACGAGCAGAACACGCAGCTGCTTCACCAATGAACACATTTTAACACGGCCGTGTTATGGTGCTGCCATTATACTGTTAGAAAACAAATTATCGCCGCGTAAGTAAATGTTGGTGGGCATGCATGTGTGTGTATCATCATCAGAATCGTGTGCCAGTCGTCATGCCAACTGGCGTGGACGATCGTACCTCTCCACATCTCACGATCGCGGAAAGAATGTATCAATTCGTGTGCTGGCATGTGTTCAGGTCATGATGAATGAGCGGGCGATTTGGTGTGATGATTAGAACGTTGAACTGACAGTGGCATGAAGGCGGTCAGACGAGGGTTTTATATCAGCCCTAGACGTTCGCTGCGTGCTAACGTTCGCCATTACACCACCGTGCCAGCTGCTCTGTCTAATGATGTCCTGACACTGTATACGTCATTGTTTATTTGCTTTTGTCCTCTACAAATCTACATTGTTCCTCACTAACGTCTGGCTAAATCTGGCTTCTCTCTATTGTCATAGTTATAGCCATTCTCAACATTTGCTTTGTCATGTGACTCGTCAGATTTATTATGCGATGGTTTTCATATTCTAAGGCACTTGGTTTCTTTGTCAAAGCTATAAATTCGGATTTGAATTGTCATAAGTGATGTACCCAATACAAATTGTGTTATTAATTCGAACTCAAAACACCCCTGAACGTTAAAAGTCTCTGTTGTTGTTGTTGTTTGTCCATCAAGAATGATGATGACCATTCGTTTCATCCAGTGGGGTTGAAGGTGTGGAGCCGTGGGTTCTAAGATGGCTGATAAGGCCTATTTTGGCTCGAAATGTTCTTTGACAATGTGGGCAAAGAATGCTTGACGTCTCTGGAGGAGGATTTCCTGCAGTGGTTTTTCTGTCCTGCCTTTTCTTCACAGCTCTTGCAGTCCTGGTTGCCTCACATATGACTGCACCCTTGCGTAATGATGCACGCCACGAATTTCGGTCTCTGGCTGCAGCCTCCCAGGTGTCATGATGAATTCCAAAAGCATTCAGTGAAATTTTCAGAGTGTCTTTAAAACGTTTCCTCTGGCCACCTTGGGAGCGTTTACCACAACGCAGTTCGCTGTAGAAAATTCGTTTAGGGAGCCTGTGATCTGGCATGCGGGTCAGGTGACCAGCCCAGCGAATCTGATTCTTCATCAGTAGAGTGTGGATACTGGGCATGGATGCTCTTTCTAGGACTTCAGTGTCTGGAATCTTGTCTTGCCATTTAATCTTCAGTAGCTTCCTTAGGCAGACTGTGTGGAAGTGGTTTAATTTCCTAGCGTGTCGCTGATAAACAGTCCAGGTTTCACAGGCATATAGCAGTGTGGATAATACAACTGCTTTGTAGACTTTTAGCATTGTTTGCAGGCTTATTCCAGTTCTGTCCCATACATTCTTGTACAGTCTGCCAAAGGCTGCACTGGCCTTGGAGATTCTTGCATTCACTTCGTCATCGATTGTGGCAGCTTGTGACACAGTGCTGCCAAGATAGGTGAATTTGTCCACAACACTTAGTCTATGATCATTCACTTTGATATTCGGCACAGTGTGATTATTCCCTGGAGCTGGCTGGTACATAACTACAGTCTTCTCCAAGTTGATATTGAGCCCAAAGTTGGCACAGGCATGTGAGAAAGCTGAAACATTATGTTGCATGTCCGCCTCTGAGTTGGCGTATAGAGCGCAATCATCAGCAAACAGGAGCTCTCTGACGGTGCCGCTGTCAATTTTGGTTTTAGCTTTCAGCCTTCTGAGATTGAATAACTTTCCATCCATACGGTAGTTGATGTCTATTCCAATGTCGTCGTTCTCGAAGGCATTCATCAACATGGCTGAAAACATGAGGCTGAACAGTGTTGGTGCCAGGACACATCCTTGCTTCACTCCATTGGTTACAGGAAAGGGTTCAGACAGTTCAGCATTTTCCTGTACTCTTGCCTGCATGCCGTCATGAAATAGCCGCACTATTTGGACAAACTTTCGTGGACAGCCATATTTTGCCATAATCTTCCACAGTCCTTCTCTGCTGACTGTGTCAAAAGCCTTGGTAAGGTCAATGAAAGTGGAGAACATTTCGCAGTTCTGTTCCTGACATTTCTCTTGCAGCTGCCTTGCAGCGAAAATCATGTCAACAGTTCCACGTTCTTTTCTGAAGCCACATTGACTCTCAGGAAGAAGACCTTGATCGAGATGGGCTGTGAGGCGATTGAGAAGAATTCTGGCGAGTATCTTCCCTGCAATTGAAAGCAAGGAGATGCCTCGGTGGTTGTCACAGGATTGGCGGTTTCCTTTACGTTTGTAAAGGTGGACTATTGACGCGTCCTTAAAATCTTGTGGCATGGTCTCGTTCATCCATATGTTTGTGAAGACTTGGTGAAGCTGCTCTGTTAGGACCGGCCCACCTGCCTTGTATATCTCTGCTGGGATGGAGTCAGGACCAGGTGCCTTGCCGCTGGAGAGTTGCTGGATGGCTTTGTTTATTTCCACTATGGTTGGCAGGTCACCAAGTGTCTCATTGGTGGGAACTTGAGGAAGGCAGTTGATGGTTTCATCATCGAAGAAGGAAGTTGCATTTAAGATTTTGCTGAAATGCTCTGCCCAGCGTTGGAGGATTTCTTTCTTATCGGTGATCAATGTTCCCCCATCTGCACTGAGGAGGGGAACTATGCCTGGTGATGAAGGACCATAGACCGCTTTCAGTGAGTCGTAGAAGTTTTTCATATCATGTCTGTCAGCAAAGCCCTGAATTTCATCAGCTTTGCTGCTCAGCCAGGAGTCCCGCATGTGCCGAAGTTTCTGCTGCACAACTCTCTGAATGTTCTTGAAAGCATCTTTTTTTGATGTTGACTTTGGGTCATTCAAATGTGCCTTGAGGAGAAGATGTTTCTCGGCCAGCAATTGGTTGATGTCTTCGGAATTTTCATCAAACCAGTCTTTATGCTTTCGGGGGGCTGGACCCAGGATTTCCATAGCAGTGTTATAAATTGTGTCCTTTAGGGCTCTCCATTCTGTTTCTGTATCCTGTTTAGCTTCAGCATTGGGCTTCAGGCGGTCTTCCAGCATATTTTCAAACGACTGCTGCATTTTCTTGCTGTTTAGGCGGGTGACATTTAGCTTTGTTTGCATTTTCGCCCCTTGGGGACGCCGTGGTGGCCTGATGTGGATGTTCATTTTCGAGACAATGAGACGATGGTCTGTCCAACATTCGGCACCACACATGGATTTTGTCACTCGAACGTCTTGTCTGTCACTCCTCCCGACAATGACATAGTCAATGAGGTGCCAGTGTTTCGAGCGAGGGTGCATCCACGATGTCCTATTTCTCATGGGGAGACGGAAAATTGTGTTCGTAATCACGAGATCATGTTCGGCACATGTCTGAAGGAGGCGGAGTCCATTGCTGTTACAATTTCCGACTCCATGCTTTCCAATAATGCCACTCCAAGAGGTGGTGTCCGTGCCTACTCTGGCATTGAAATCCCCAAGGAGTATAAGTTTGTCTCCTTTGGGAACAGATGTTAATACACTGTGCAGGTCCTCATAGAACTTGTTCTTGACATCGTCTTCGTTGGTCATAGTTGGTGCGTAGACACTCGCAATGGTTGCGTGCTTCCTTCCATTCAGCAGAGGCAACTTCATGGTCATGAGCCTGTCGTTTATAGCCTTTGGAAATCCAGCTAATTTGCCGACCAGGGCCGACTTAATGGCAAATCCCACACCAGATTGGCGTCTTTCCTCGCTTTTCCTTCCACTCCAGAAAAATGTGTAGCCGGCACCAATTTCACAGATTTGGCCTTCTTCTGCAAGCCGTGTCTCGCTCAAGGCTGCAATGTCGATGTTGTACCTGCCCAGCTCTCTCCCAATCAGTGCTGTTCGTCTCTCTGGACCCGACGCGCTGTCTCTGTCAAGTAGGGTGCGTACATTCCAAGTTCCAATTGTTAAGGGAATATGGTTTACTCTTTTAGCTTTGCTTGTTTTATCTTTCTTTGTATGTCGACCGCAGTTAAGGGTACCCACCAACCGCGGCTAGCTGGTTAGGTAGTGATGAAGCAGACAATGTTTAGGGCACCTTTTCTAGCCCCTTCCTCATGCTATGGAGGTGAGCAGTGTGTTCCTATAGAGGGCTGCTCAGTCGCTCAGGGGGCTGCCGAATCCCACTGCTGCTCCGGTCAGTAGAAGACGACCATATGGCCTGAGCCGCCTGTGTGCAGGTCTGCGACTACGGCTGCCAGCGTACCCACGCCTGCCGCTTTGCCGCTCGCCCATCGCCACAGGGCTTGAAGGTGATATGTGACGTTGGATGAAGAATGACTTGCGCGATGACTTGGATTAAAGTGAGGAAGAGTTGCGCAATTCGTCGACCTCACTCTCTCGCCTGAGTCCATCTGAGTCCAGTGGCAAGACAAGTCGAGACGATTGGAGACGAATACAGGTGCAGTGGATGACCAGGGCGCTCTACGTGCCTTGCCGTGCTCATTACGTTCCACAACGCTTTGCAGGTAAACGCCGTCTTGCCCGTTGAATCAGGAATGATTTCTTCCGCGCAGTCTGCCGAATCCTGTCTTCACATGCTGGGTAGGCATACCCTAGTTTACCTCTTGGTTTGACACCAAATCGGATACCCATGCCTGGTTTAGCCAGCCTCTCACAGCTGTTGCCCGGGGGGTGGCCGCTGTCGCATGCTGACAGCTACTAGGAGCCACAGGCACGAGCTGGGTGTCAGACTTGGACCAGTGGGGGATGGGTCCTGAAAGGACATGAGAGCCATCCTTACCAAAGGTGCTACCAATGCCTGACACCCCGTACCCCCCTAAATATATGGGGTAAATAAATGTCTCTAGCGTAATGCTGTCTAGTCCGGATGCGTTCCTTGCTTCATACAGTGCAGCGTGTCCTCAACTACTGCTGCAAGTTATGCTGGCCTTTCTGTAATATTTGCATCTGGTCTGTGATAACCATAAAACTCTTCTTAGTATTTTGTCAATTATTGTGTCTCATTTGTATTGATCTACTCTTTGATTTTAAACATCTTGTAGTATTTCATATTTTCCAGCCTGCTAACGCATGCATTTTTGGTTTATGGAATTTGAGCCTTGATTTGTCGCAAACCGTCCACACCTTTCTAATTTAGCCCGCTTTCTTTAGATTCATTGTATTTTTTTTTTTTATTATTATTTGTGTGTGTATCCTTTCTTCCAAATTAAGTGCTTTGTTTCTTTGCACATCTTCTTCATCTCATAAATTTCATAAAGTATTCGTTTTCTTTCTTTCTTTCTTTCTTTCTTTCTTTCTTTCTTTATTTATTTATTTATTTATTTTTCAATTTTTACAATCGTGTGTATATGAGGGATGATTCCCTTTGATGTCTATTGTCATAATTTCCGTAACATATATCAATGTTTACATTTCCACAGCTTTACAGCAGTTCCACCAAATTTTATTCATATGTTGACTGATTTTAGAGGCACGTTAAGTGTAGGGAGTGACAACGGATCAAATGTATTTTCAGCAGAGAACATGATGATGGTGATTATATATATATATATATATATATATATATATATACGAGAATCACAAAAGCCATACATGTGCCTCTTGTGGGTAGGTTTCTTTACTCTGAAATTTAGCCTCAGTAGCCACCTACTCGCTATACTCTGTTCGATTTCTAACTGTCCAGAGATGTGTGTGTGTATGTTTTTTTTTATGTTCATCATCCACCCATGTCCACCAAATTTTCGTCCTAATCCATCAAGTCCGGACATCGGTTCCACTGTCCCAAAATCAGTAAAGAATATTCATCAAGTGTGTGTGTTTTTTTTTTGGCGCTTATTCGCTTTGAACTCAAACGTAGTCCATACTACTTCTAGACAGAAAAACAGAGAGGGGGAAAGGGGATAGAGAGAGGGGGAGGATAAGAGAACGGGGAGGTAAGAGAGAGACGGTCAGAGACAGGGAGAGAAATAAAGAGAGAAGGAGATGGAGCGAGGGAAAGGAGAAGAGAGAGAGCGAGAGAGAGAGAGAGAGTAGAGAGAGAGAGAGAGAGAGAGAGAGAGAGAGAGAGAGAGAGAGAGAGAGAGAGAGAGAGAGAGAGAGAGGGGATCCATAAGTAGTCACAGAAAATATGTTTTCAAAACTACTAGTTGTTTGCCCGCGTCGAGCCCTGCGTTCTTTTTTAACCACAAAACTGAGTTGACTTGAGCTGGGTTGAGTTGAGCTGAGTTGAGCTGAGTTAAGAATCGACATCACAGCACTCTGGGCATTCCCATACGTGCTCCGTCCTCATCTGCAACGGTGAGCTAAGAGTCCCGATAATAATCATACCCGTAGCAGTCACATTGTGTCATTCTGGCCTTTCCTCGGAGCCCCGAGTTCAGCATTACATTACAATGCCTAGTCGCCTCTGGATTCTGTTGGTGCACTATCCATTGTCAGCATGAAGTCAAGTCATGTACCAACTCTCAAGTCTCAAGTCCTTTGCAGAATGGCGCTCGCATGACAACGGTCCTCACTGTTGTTAATTATGCAGCTTGGGTAATCACAATTTGTGTCATTTCCAATTTCTTCTCCATTATTTACAAGCGCTTATTTAATGTGGGGAAAAGGAAATTTACAGCAATTAGATATGATTTTGTAACCCATGACTATTTTATACTTACGAGTCATTCGCAGATGAGAAAAACCGCACACTTACTTTTCAGCGTTCACAAGTTGCGACAAGTACAAGGGAATTCCAAATATCTTCTTTTAAAAAAAAGGATTTCAACAAAAACGCCAAAAATAAAATATTGCACGATTTCTTGAATCAATCAATCAATCATGTGCCAAGCCGGAAAGCGTGGGCGGTCATGACTCGCCATTTCACTCGATCACCAGAGTCGTGGATCAGCTCAGTGTTCCTGTCTCGTCCATGCCATGTGGCCAAACCAACAAGGTATTTTCCTCTCGGTCTTCCTCTTGGTCTGTTCCCTTCGATCTTGCCAGTTATCACTAAGTTCTCCAATCAACTTCTTCTCATAACATGTCCAAAAAATTTTGACTGTCTACGTCTAATTTCTCTAATCAATTTACGAGTTTCATTTGTCTCCTGTGGTGCTTGGTCATTGGTTTTTCTATCTGTCCATGGTATTCTTTGCATTCTCCTCAGAAAATCTCAGCTTGACTGCATATTGTCCAAGTTTCACATCCATACAAAAGAACAGGCTCTATGTATCCCCTCAACATTCTTTTTCTCGTTTCAATTGACATCTTTTTATTGGTCAGAATGTTTTTTCATCTTGCTAAAGGCTACTTTCACCATGGCGATTCTTGTTCTAATCTCTTCACGGCATCTCTCATCAGATGTTATGACTGTTCCGAGATAATTGTATCGATTCACTTGTTGAAGAATATTCCCATTTATTTGTATATTACATTGTGGTACCTCGTTCTTCCTAGTGACGACCATAACCTGTGTCTTTTTACAATTTAATTCTAACCCCAGCTGCTCACTGTGTACAACAACCGCATCTACTAATTGTTGCAGATCCTGCGCATTGTCTGCAATCAGTACTGTATCATCTGCTTATCTAATGTTATTGATGTTTCGTCCTCCAATGCTGATTCCATTTATATCTTCTACATTTCTGAAAATATTTTCACTATATAGGGAAAAAAGATCTGGAGACATTACACATCCCTGCCTAAACCCTCTCTTAATAGGCTGATATTGACCCACTTCATCATAAATCCCTATGGCAGCTTGTTTTTGTCCAATATATGTTTATTTAAAAATAAGTCTAATGTCAAATCCCATCAATGTGTAGATCTGCAAGCATATTCACTATGTTGACATGTCTAACTCTATCAAAAGCTTGTGTGTAGTTAATAAAGCAAAGATGTATATCCTTATTTACTTCTATAGCACGTTCAATAACTGTTCGCAGCATATACACAGAATTTACTGTACCCTTTCCTTTTACAAACCCACATTGTTCTTCCCCTATTTCAGGTTGTAATTTCTTCCTCACTCTTTGCATGATAATTCGTTACAAAATATTTGTGATGTGACTCATTATACTAATTGTTCTATGATGATCACATTCCAATGCTCCTGATTTCTTTGGGAGTGCAATAAATACAGAGTTACATAATTCAGAAGGTATATCACCAGTATCATATAATGTGTTCAGCAGTCTGGTGACTTGATCTAGTCCATATTCTTCTAAAGATTTAATCATTTCTGTTGTGATGTTATCTGCACCTGGGGCCTTGCCAGCTTTTATATGCTTGAAAGAAAATTGAAATATTTTGGTCACATGAAACGTCAAGAAAGTTTGGAGAGAACAATAATGGAGGCGTATATACCAGGGAAGAGAGGAAAAGGAAGGCCAAAGAGAAGATGGGTGCAGGATGTGGCGGATGCTCTCCAGATGAGTGTATCGGACGCGGGACATCTTGCATATGATCGAAAGGTTTTCCGGAAGGTTGTCTTGGGAGCGAAGTTCTTGCAAAGGACGTGCTACTGAATGAATGAATTCGTCAGGTGCATTCTGCAAAATTATACATCAAGTAATGTGAAAAGGGGGAGGGGGGAGATGAATGATACTTTGACTGAAATATGATGTACATGGTCGCTGACATTGAGCGAATGTGTAGAACGTTATATCCACGGAAGTCTAACACTTAGTAGGACTTCTATCTGATTACATAGTAACGGCTGGAATCGACTAATATATTTGCTTCGATATAACTTTTTCGAGTGTTTCTTCGATATATATTTTTAAAGTATTGAGTTGAGTTGAGTTGAGCTAAGAACTGACATCACTGCACTCAGGATATTGCCATACGCGCTACGTCCCCTCGTTTAGCAGCCAGCGAAGAATCACACTACTAATCGTTCCCTTCGCTAATTGATTGAAAGTTATCCTTGTCTTTCCTCTCAGTTTTGAGATGCTACCAGAACCCCTACTAATCTCCTGCAAAATCATCCTTTCCACATACTAGTTCTCAATCTGTTCCCTCACCTTCTCCACCTGGAACCACGGGCGCACGACCACCCACCCCCTTGTCCATAAGTAATCACCCACCAAGAGGTGTATTCCCTGCCAGCATATCAGCCTGTTCATTCCCCCCGCACTCCAGCATGACCAGGGCAAAATATCCATACAATTCTCACAATCTATGACCTCTGAAGCGAGGTGAGCAATTCCATACGAAACATTCCTTTCTCATCCTTACTCATCCATACTCCTTGAGTCCGCGATGAAGACAATGTGTGTTGCAGTGGTCTCCTTTAACCAACGGAAACCCCAACCACTCAGTCTGTTTCTCACCACTGACCCATTAGTATAGATTACTAAGTCACCCTGACGCTACTCTGGATCAGTTGTTGCACCTCAAACTATGTGTGGCCCCCTACCCATTCTCTGCACTAACGACTCGGTGTTACTATTACATTGTGCCAGTCCGTCTTGTCTTCCAGTATTTCAACCCACTCTTGTTCACAATTGACGATCTCTAGATCCCACACCTGACTATAGATATTTCTGCCTGTGCCATCCAGGACCTGCCTCGTCTCAGTCTATGACTCTTGACCATATCCATGGCTTCATGCAGGGGGTGATCCCTATCTG